>OX424567.1:22309216-22922855 GCA_949152475.1 Terebella lapidaria
CTTTTGCTGTTGTGTAGCAACAAATTTTCGAATAAAGCAATTAGCATTGATGAGCACCGGGTTATAAGATGTATGGTTGGGTGAATTTTTGCGCAGAATCCTGTTGCAATTAAGCTTTGTACATGATGCGAACTCGCCGCCCACTCAGTGTACCACAACGATGGCCAGTTATTGGTTGCCTGACAGGTGGGGCTACCCAGGCTGATGTTGCATGAAGTTATCGGGTGTCACAGTCTGTGATATCCCGACTCTATATCAGAGATATCAGAGCATGGAGGCAGTGATTGCAGCGAGGGGTTCACATGTACCCGTTATTGACGTTTTGACGTCATTGACATAAATTTGTCATTTATTTTCACTAACCATGTTGTGTTCAGCAGGTCATTTCTACTTTTGCATTGCACTTTGTTGATAGTTAATTGTTATAATGCCCAAGACTAATAAATATACGTGTCACAACCGTAGTCGCTTGATTGCGAGTCATATAATTAGCATATCTAGAAAAATATCCTTTTAATGTTTTGAGCAGTATATGTTTGATATTTCATGTGTTGAATATTGTTTTGTAAATTATACCATGTGCTTTCTCGTGTGGAGTTAATAAAAACATTATTACTGTCATATGCTTGATTTATCTATCTGATCAATTATAGTTCGTTTTGTAACCTATTTTTCTGAGACCACATGCATATTTGTAGCTGATTTGGAACAAATAGTTTCTCTCCCAATATCATATTGAGGAGCACACAGATTGACAAGGTATATAAAAGAAAGCGAACGCAAGTTGGACAAAAAATGACAATTTGTGGTAAATGCAATACCATAGACCTAGATATATTGTAACTGGAGAAAAAGCTATACTTTTTATATTAATATCATACATTTTATTTATTACCGTGTTTCCCGTAGTAATATAATCCCATTCGTGACTTCCATGAGCCACAATAGGATTCAACATATGAGTTCCAGTAGGCCTACATACCAATATTGCAAACGTAAGTTTTCTCTACATGAGTGTGCTTTCAATACCTATTTTACAAACTTTTGCCGGCCCTTTATTCGCCGAACTGCGCGCAAAAGCTTGCGGAATCGTTGCGAAACAGCATGATAAAGTTCATAATCCATGCGCAGTTTGGATTTCAGTAACTTGTAAGATTCAGCGTCTAATCTTTCTTTGAAAATAGTCTTTGTTTTCTCCTTCAATTTTTGTTTCAGCTCCTTGTAAACATTCAAGCTGCCAGAGAACATCTGAGGCATTAAAAATTCCAGCACCTCGAAATACTCGGGTAACATTTCTGTCAGTCCCACAACAAGGTAATCCTTCTGGAGTCTCTGTTTAGCCAGATTCAGGGATGATTTTGATTTGTTCACGCACACTGCTTCATTCCCACATAGATGATGTATAGGGGAAGACTCATGGTAAAGTGAAGTACAGTATGGATATGAACTCAGGTATGATTCAGGCTCATTAACGCACCTGTCTAAGGTAGGAACGTTTGTGAGAACTGTTCCATCATTTTGATATTTTACGAAATTGTACAGTGAAATGAACCACTCTGTAGGATCACGGATTACATTAACGTACACCGAAGAGTGTGGGAAGAACTGCTTGAAGTCCCGATAGTAGACATGTCCGTGAAAGTAAAAGCTGTTGTTGTATCTTCTGAACTCTTGTGGTAAGTTCCTCATGATTCGTGGCTCTGAATGTATAGACTCAACCCCATGTGTTGGCGTCACGCGCGAGAGGACATTATTCACAGATCGACATGCGGTTTTGGGGATCTTGTTATAGAAGAAGTGTTTACATTCGGACAATAGATGGACTGGTACGACAGGATTGACCGTGTCCAACTCTAGCTGCTCCTGAAACGCCGTGAAGTTACACGTGTGGCTGAGTGCCGTGTTACTTTGTGTTTCCGCACGTTTCTCTGGCGGTTTCGCAACTTGGGTTTCAAGTAATGGTCGGATGTGTCCACGTTGAGCAGACTGCATAGCAAGTGTTTTAGCTACATGTCTAGGTATTTGACGCGGTTTGGCATGTTCGATGTTGAGTGGTTCACTGTGTCCAAGTTCAATTGGTAGGCGCGGAATTGTTAGGAAAATCCCATAGATGATAGCAGCAGACAACAGCAATGTGATGGCTACTGTCCGAGGGCATGGTTGCAGATCACATTTCCTTTGGTCTTTTGTCATCGTCCACTGCAAAATCTGAAAAGACACAGTATAATGCGATCTATAGACATCTGTAAAGCATAGGGTTTTCAGCATTTCGTCAAGGCCCACAAAATATACATTGGAAGCATCTCAGTGAACGCATTGAAGGATACCGACTCTCGAGGAAAAATTAAGAATTGCATGTACTGTGATCTCACAATGTCTTCACGGTCATACAAATTTCGGGAAAACCTCACACAGTGACCTCAACATGACCTCAAAACTTGCACTGACACTAACCGCAAAGTCATCTCAAGAGGCGTGAAACCGAGATGTTATCGGCAGGTGCAAGTCGAAGCAGAATTGGAAAGAACATATTGAACAAAGATTCATGACATGTGCCACACAATTCCCATGTACTGTGATCTCACAATGTCTTCACGGTCATACAAATTTCGGGAAAACCTCACACAGTGACCTCAACATGACCTCAAAACTTGCACTGACACTAACCGCAAAGTCATCTCAAGAGGCGTGAAACCGAGATGTTATCGGCAGGTGCAAGTCGAAGCAGAATTGGAAAGAACATATTGAACAAAGATTCATGACATGTGCCACACAATTCCCATCTGTCGTGAAGTTGGTTTACCGACGGGTTATGTAATGTCTCGTATGTGGGTGTCTGACATTAAACACCAAATGTACACGCCTATATGATCTACTTTCCCAAATACACTCGATGTTACGTATGAGATAATGCACTGATACATAAGAAAACTGATGATCGAGGCGTACATGTAGCTTAGAACAGATGGTGATATCATTTCGAGTGCCATCAGTGCATTAGGCCAAAAAAAGTATTATGGTTCTGGTTAGAAGCGCCCGTCACTTAAAACCCCGCGCATCACTCTTTTCTTTAAAAACGGGGGGGGGGGGGGGGGACCTTGCGCGCATCACTTTCTGAGAGCTGATTTTCTTTTTTTATATATAGTAAATTGAGACTCGTACGCCGATTTTTGATGAGAAAATGATCGAGTGAAATGGTCCCGATGGTCTTTGACATTGATATAGCTGACCAATTTGGCCAAATTCGACCGGGTTAGTCATCAGCAGGCAATTTTAGGGGAAAATGGTTGGCCACAAAAAAAAAATCGCGTCGCCGCATCAATTTTTGGGGGACCCTAATAACCAGTACCATGATATTTTTTTTTGTTGGCCTTATCTCCCATAATTACGAATGTCATGATCACAAATTAACTGGTGATTTCTTGTACAATAGCGTTGAAAAACGGAAAGTACACAGCTGAATCTGCTATACTTACCACTGTGATATTCTCACCACCATATACAATATCACATGTCATTTTGATTGCATCAAAGATCTTTGGTGGCATCATATAATCAGTATCATAACCAGTAGGCATATACGTGTATATTTCTCTATCTAGTTAATATAGCAAATTCTTGTATCTACATATTCGATTCTAGGCTGGATTCGAAACAAATCAAATCAAATAAAAATAAAAATAGAAATAGTCCAAACCGTAGGTTGCGGCCTGACGATGTTGAAAGACCCGTTTTGATATCGCGTGGCTGATGTTTCCCGATGTAAAACACTTGATCCGATGAACCAGGCTGTTTGTCACAAACTACGGCAGGTTTCTTGTCCCTTGGTACTACTAGGTCGTTGGATGCACTGAGGCCGATCTAGTTGTTGCTTTACCTGTGATGCTATGAACCCACGTTTTGTTGGTTCAATTGAAGATATGTCACTATGGCACGGGTTGTGTGCGGTCCTGTGGTTGACTGGTTGTTGGCGGATGCT
Organism: Terebella lapidaria; assembly: GCA_949152475.1. Classification (NCBI taxonomy): domain Eukaryota; kingdom Metazoa; phylum Annelida; class Polychaeta; order Terebellida; family Terebellidae; genus Terebella; species Terebella lapidaria. Next base: position 22,313,196 of record OX424567.1, read on the forward strand.
GGCGGCTGCGCGGGTAAGTTCTAGCGCAACGGAATGTGGCTCGATGTAATCTAACCACATCTCTTGAGCTTGAGAACTCCGCAGGGGTGCGATTCCTTTGTCTCATTGATTCGTTCTGTAGTTAAGTAATCATATAGGCTACTCTGTTGTATAAGGTCTTGATTGGTCACACTTTGCTTGTGGGCCAGTGGGTGGTCAGAAAAAGAATAAACGGTGTCCACTCATCATGCTCACACGCATTCGTCAGTTTCGTCATAAAAGGTTGGAACCAGGCCAAAGTTGGGTCTATGAGTATACAAATATTCGACTCTGCTGCCCCGTTAACAGACAAAACTGTTTGAACCGAGGGGGGGGGGGGGGGGGAGTGTTCAGGTGATATATTTTACCCAAGGTCGAACTTTGAGTGCGTCTATATCTATGCGCGTTCTATTCTTAGTCCATGGACCAGGGACTCTTCCTTTCCATTCGCGAACCCTAGTTCAATGTCGATACACAGGCGATTACTCACATGCTGTTAAAACGAAAATTGTTCCAGTATTTTCTTTAAAGTGTTCAAATTCATCGCAATTCAGTACCAAGGACTTTGCGACACTGGCGAGGGAATTGAGAGCCCTCACGTACGTTTCAGTCATTTGAGAGACTCCCTCACGATTATTATTATTATTGCAGTTTGCCGTTCAAATCAATTAAACATTTGTTGCCACTGCGCAAATTTCTCGCAATTTGTGCTTCATTGTGATTCGGTTTGTTGTACTGTGTAAACTGCACTAAAGTCCTTTCATAACTAAATGACGCCAACGTTTGATGTAATAACTCCAGTTCTATGAACTTTACATTTTCCAGACTTGAAGCAAAGTGAGAACGAAGCATTGATCAAACACAATCAGTCGTATATCGATATTGCTTTCCATGACATGACAGTTAAATGATTAAATTTAACAATTTAAACGGGATTTCATAATGGTAAGACGAAGGCGGGAAAGCAGTGCAATAGAAAGGGCAGCGATAATATGCATGATGTTTTTATATTACAATAACCCATTACTCTTCATTAAATCCTATTTGGTCAGTGGCATGTTTTCACTCTGCTTTTGGTCTTGTAAATTTAAAATGCATACAACTGGAAATAACACAGCGAACGTCGGCGTCCTTTAATTGTGAAAGCACTTAATTTAAGCTATAAATTGTGAGGTCTATATTTACATGGAAGCACTGCAAATAAACGCATGTTTAAAGAATTAGTGCATTATACGCACAGACGAAAGCGGTGAAAAGACACGTGAAATATCAGGAATTTATACCATTGAATCCATGTGACATGTTCAAATGCATAAAAGTGTGCTTGAAATTTTCCCTCTCTCTCTGCCTCTTTCACAGGCTCAACTCGTGGTGAGCTCAGCCAGCCGTGTCGATCACCTGACCGTTTTCACATGCATGGGACATAGTGAGTTTTGTTGACAAGACACAAAATTGAGTACTAGTGCTTTCTCACTTGACTCAATCGACCTAGGCCAATACATTGTAGCCATAGCCCCAGTAATGATTGATTACATTTTAAAATTCTTATATTATATTAAACCAGCATATATTATATTATATAATTCTTATATTAAACCAGCATACATTGGCATTAAGGATGACCATTGACCTTGACCTTGAATTTTTCTGCCGAGTCGGCATTTTTCATTTTCGTCGATATCTCGGAAACGGTGCGTCGTAGAGCGCAACAGACGTTATTTTCGTACTCGTGGCACAGGAAAACATGTCTAAGCGGTATCATGGATGAATTTTGACTTTGACCTGAAATTCATTCACCGAGTCGGCATTTTTCGTTTTCGTCGATATCTCGAAACAGTGCGTCGTAGAGCGAAACGGATGTTATTTTCGGACTCGTGTATTTGACCTTGACCCGAGTTTTTTTTGCTGATTCGGCATTTTTCGTTTTCATCGATATCTCGGAAAAGGTGCGTCGTAGAGCGAAACGGATTTTATTTTCGGACTCGTGGTACTAGACTAACATGTCTTAAAGGTATTATGGATGAACTTTGACCTTGACCTGAAATTTTTTTCGCGAGTCGGCATTTTTCGTTTTCGTCGATATCTCGGAATCGGTGCGTCGTAGAGCGAAACGAACGTTATTTTCGGACTCATGGCACTAGACAAACATGTCTATGGGTATTATGGATGAACTTTGACGCCCTAAGCAAACATGTCTGAGGGGTATTATGGATGAACTTAGATCTCGACCTGAAATTTTTGTGCCGAGTCGACATTTTTCGTTTTTTGTCGATATCTCAGAAACGATGCGTCGTACGTTATTCTCGGACTTGTCGCGTTAGACAAACATGTCTAAGGGGTATTATGGATTTATTTTGACCTCGGCCTCAAATTTATTTTTGCAGAGTATACATTTTTTATTTTAGTCAATATCTTGGAAACAGTGTGTCGTAGAGTCCATGGTAAACATGTTATAAATATTATAAATTTTTAGGCCTTGATGTCTAGTTTTGTGACAATACTGTCCTGGGACTTGGTTAGAGCATACAATGTCACTTGTACATTGGGGCCCATTCCAGCAACACACTCACACTGACTTTCCTGCACAACTCCGTTCTTATCCAATTTAATGCGAAAGGTACAGTCGAGAAAACACAGACAGACATGAAGAAAACACAGAGAGAACTTACAAAATCGCCACACTATGTGTATCGAAAAGCATGCGACGTTGCGTGGAAAACTTGTGTTAAGAACAAAATTTATACATAGGCGCATGCTTCAGACATCGCATATTTATTTTTTGCGCATGCGCCATTATGCAGAGGAGTATGGTATGTTGCCAGTAGTCACGTGACATCGCGCAAAATTGTTAACTTTGAAAAACAAAACTAATATTTGCTGAAATTAAATGGGTAAGAAAAATTTGACCAAGCAAAAAAAATAATAATTTTTCCAGAAAGTGCCTTTAGAACAATGAAGTTTATCGCTAGAACGATATGAAAATCGTTAAAACGAAGAAATTTATTGTTATACTATTATGCTAAATTGGTATGTAAAACGGTTTCTCCGCTGGTTTATTATAAATCCACTCGGTTATATACGATAACCTATAGTCGGAGCCGCATGTTTCACAAGGAATTCGCTCGAATCTCGCTCCTGGTTTTCAATGTTTCCACTATTTTCTCAAGTGCATGTTTATAATTTCATTAGTATGTATCTACTGGTGTTTTATCGCTCAGTGTTGTGTTTTTAGTTCATAACAATTCTTTTTGTTGCTACATGTTATCAAACTCAATATTAGAAATGACAATTTACAAAAGATTATCCTTAAATACTCAATTTCATACTTTCAATATCAAAATCAAGTAGAATTACACCTTAACACACAGAGTGAAACTTTATTTCCAATCGAAAACAATGAGTAAGCAATCGTAACTCACACATACAACGCAATAACATTATACAGTGTTGATTTTTCATACAGGGTCAATAATAACACGTCACGCATGATTTGTTCAAGTTGACATGAATTTAAACATTTCAACAAATAACAGTAAAACAATATTATCGATAATCAATACATAATTCAGTGATAACAACAAAACTAATAAAGATAACATATTTTATGTTTAATACAATAAATAATCAAAGGCCATATAAATAAATAAATTAACAGAAATACCAGTGATACTGAGTAGTCTGTCATGAGGTTTGCCAATGACACCAAAGATTCCCATATATTTATGCAAAATACTTACAAGTTAAAACCAAATATTGAATACAAGGTTAATCAAAGGCCAAATAAATAAATAAATTGACAGAAATTCCAGCGATACTGAATCATCTGCCATGACGTTTGCCAATGACACCCAAGATATCCACATATGTCTGCAAAATACGTAAATATTGAATACAAAGGTTGATCAAAGGCCAAATAAATAAATAAATTGACAAAAATACCAGTGATACTGAACATTCTGTCATGAGATTTGCCAATGACACCAAAGATATCCACATATTCATGCAAAATATGTACAAATTAAAAACAAATATTGAATACAAGGGTTAATTAAAGGTCAATAAATAAATAAATTAATAGAAATTCCAGCAATACTGAATATTCTGTCGTGAGTTTTGCCAATGTAACCCAGGATATCCACATATTTATACAAAATATGTACAAATTGAAACCAAATATTGAATACAAAGGTTAATCAAAGGCCAAATAAATAAATAAATTAACAGAAATTCTAGCGATACTGAATATTTTGTCATGAGATTTGCCAATGACATCCAAGATATCCACATATTTATGCAAAATATGTACAAATTAAAACCAAATATTGAATACAAGGGTTAATCACAGGCCAAATAAATAAATAAATTAACAAAAATACCAGTGATACTGAATATTCTGTCATGAGATTTGCCAATGAAACCAAAGATATCCACATATTCATGCAAAATACGTACGAATTACAACCAAATATTGAATACAAGGGTTAATCAAAGGCCAAATAAATAAATAAAATAACAAAAATACCAGCGATACTGAATATTCTGTCATGAGACTCGCCAATGACACCCGAGATATTCACTTATATATACAGAATATTCACAAATTAAAATACAGGGAATAACTGTATTGTTGAATACAATGATTAATCAAAGGCCAAAGAAATAAAAGAAGACACTTTCGAGAGATATTGATTGTTCTGTCTTGAATTTTGCTAAAGTTGAAAGCTATAAACCGAGATATAAACTTTAGCAATTGTTTGAAATGTGTGATCTGTATATAGTTACATATGCATGAAAACTACATAAATATGTAATATTTCATGGTATTTGGATAATCTTGTATTATTCGTATGCGTGTTTATTCTCTGATAATCAAATTTATGCATTTCTATACCAATGTCCACACTACTTTCATTTCAGAAAGTGTGTGAATGCAACATAACGCTTTTCCGTAGAAACTCAGTTCTTATCACAATACAATCAAAGGAATTTTTTTAAAAAATATATGTGTGATCTTGCAGTGTTTCCATGCTGCTATGCCTGTTTAATTCCGCCATCAGGGCTGTGATATTCAATGTTCATGTATATGTGTTATTGGTATGTTGCTGTTAGTTCGCTGCCGATGTATTCCTTGGCATGCCCTGTTCATCAGTGAATCCCGTCTCAATGTGTTGATTAATAGCCTGGTCTTTAGTACCGTCTAGCCAGTAAGTAGTCTGAAGCCCTTCATCCTAAAAGCGAAAATATAGCATCATTTCACTCAATATTAAAAAAAAGTAAAGCCTCATGTTTCCACAACATACCAGTTCAGGTCGTAAATATATGTTCGAAATTTCTCTCTCACATATGATCATGATATATAGTAAGTTCGCAAATGGTTAGTGAAGTTCATCAGCAGATCTATCACAAAAGCTATATTTCTGACTAGTGGTCACCATGAACATCCCTCAATTCGTATGTATGTCTATGCAGATTAAAGTTAAAGTTATCAGATTTGATATAGCGCTCTTTTCAGCCGAACTAAATCCGCTTTCAAAGGCGCTTTACACTTTAACCCCAGTCTGAGTGATTGTACTTGGAGCTGCCACACTCAAAGCGCTCTATACAACACCCATTATCAACCGGTACCCATTCAATCCTGGGTGAAGATAGACACATTAGTGGTAAATGCCTTGCCTAAGGACACTAGTGAAATGGCACAGCAGTCCAGCTCGAGACTCGAACCCATGATCTTTGGATTACGAGTCCGACGCCTTATCCACTGCGCCACTCACTCCACATATCCACATATTAGACTTGCCTTGATATCGATCACGCCTCGCCTGGACATGTTGTATGTGTTACTGACGGACTGCAGTGCCTTGTGTGCCTCCTCACTCAGGTGGATCTTCTGGGCTGGAAGAGGACGAACCAAAAGAGTTGGATGACTGTTTTGCCATGCATGGGTATACAAAAAACATATCCATCACCACATGAGGAGTCTTATGTGTGTGGAAACGGACAGTCACAATCATCATGCCTTTTTCTCTTCTTCATTTTATGCCTTGGCCAAATTATAAAGATAGTCGCAAGGTGAAATGTAGTCAAATGCAAACTACCCGTTAATTCTATAGTCAGACCAAAGGAAAGAATACTAATTACCTACACTCAGTGAGCATGTCATGGTGAACGAGGGGAGGCGAGATTACGTTTCAAAATTCAGTTACATACAGGGCAAAAATATAACTAAAGTGTAAATGATTTTGATGAATGATACACGCATACATAAACTGAGCGTAAGATTGTTGCGTTACGCGAGACAGTTAAATGCCACGTTATACTCACGCTCGCCTGATGACTCCATGCGCTTGGCCGTGTTAACCGTATCACCAAAGATACAGTAGCAGGGCTTGGTGTGCCCCACCACGCCTGCCATCACGGGCCCCGAGTGGATGCCGATCCTCAGCCGGAGTCTCGTGTCCGGCAGGTACTTAAACTTGAAGGTCAGGATGGACTTGAGGATGTCCATGGAGAGGTTGGCGATCTCCTGGGCGTGCAGGCGAGTCTTCACTGGGAGACCACTCGCCACCATGTAGGCGTTCCCAACCGATTCCATCTGGGATAGAGTACAAAAAGAGATGATGATGTGCTCCAAATAAATTATCACATATGGAGAGCTATATACCATTTAGGTGTATATTGTCCGACATCCACGTCATTTGCAAGCAGTTCTTGAAGAAACGACATTGTATAATTACGGTAAAGTAGAACACTTTATTATTTGTGAATTCGTACAGGGACATCCCTTGAAGAAGCACTGTGTGTATTTTCAAGGAGTTCTTCCTTAAGTTCGCTCATGGGGTAAAGAATCGAATGGACTTATTCCCCATGGTTTCTCGGTATACAGTGTAAAATATATGGATGATATGATATCTCTACCTTGTACGCGTCATATCGCCCGAGTGTGTCGTCTATAAGGGTGGAGAGGTCATTCAAAATATCCACGATTTCCGGGGGCGTGCACCGGTCGACCAGCGAGGCGAATGACACGATGTTGGAACACGAGATCGTCACGTTAGAAAATAGTTCCGGCTCTATACACATGCCCTGCTTCAGTGACGCGGCAACGGGTCTGAGATGAATAAAGTGATACTTTCAAGTGATACATGTAATTTCCAAGTTGTCTTTTACAATGGACCTCCATACAAGACATCTGGAGGTATTTACTAGACTAGGTATCAGTGTTAAAATCATAGCATTATTCAACTTCATGGTCAATAGTCAATAAATTCGAGTATTAGGTGTAGTTTTCTGTGTATACTTACGCGGGTAGCATGCTGTACATGAGTTTGTCCATCCGGCGTTTCTCTTCTTCAATTTGGCGAGTCCTATCTCCGACGAGTTCCTCCAAGTTGTTTGCGTATTTCTCCATCATCCGTACGGCGTTATCCAATATGTTATACCTCCTAGACATAGGTGTATTTTTGATTTCATATCATTCGAAGGAAACATGTGCCCCGATCGAGTTTGTTTGACAACATAAGGCGCCATTTTAAGGGAATAATGCAATCCATTGAGCCTAATACTATTGATAACATTAGCTTGCATACAACCACTTTTTAAAACCGATCTGTAGCAGAGCAATCATTTCAAGATGAATGACTAAGAGACTCACTTTCCCTTGTTGATGAGTCCAAACTTTGTTTTGATGGTGGTGAAGTCTGGGCGATATTGTGGATCTTCACTCCAACATTCTTTCATAAGTTCAATCATCCGGGGATCTATGGTGCGGTCATTCTCAGGCAGGACCGGGCGGAATGGTGGCGTCTCTCCATTGCGCACGCGCCCTACTAAATCTGTAAGAGGATATCGAAAGATATCTGTAAGAGGTGACTGATATGGCAAAACAGAAATGATGAACTCATAAGTCATCCGATTGAAATGCTCTGGGAAAAGTAAGCCTTTCCTGTTTCACATATGGCATCCTTCAGTGATGAATCTCTGCCCCATATTTGAGATCTTCTTTGAATTTGTTATTACTATAGCCAAACTTTCATCGATCGTCGAGTGATATTGTCAGACCCGATGGTGGTACACTATTCAAGAGTCCCCCACCTCTAGTGACGGTGCCAATCGGTCCAGCAGCTTCATACGCCCGAGCTCTGTACAGGATCTCTTGTAGCATGATGGCGAAACTGTAGACGTCTCCCTTCTGAGTTCCACGGGGTAGCTGTTTACTCATCCTCAGCAGCTCAGGACACGTCGTCAGTTGGGCTGTAGTGGAGTGTGTACCAGTATTAAAATATGGAACACGGCAATTCGCAATGATTCGATTATATCAGATTCGTCCGTTCGAATGGCCCGTTGGAATTTTGTGATCATACCTTGTTGCGTATAATCATGATAATGAAACAAGATTCATCAGATCTTGGTAAATTCTCCAAAATTCTACTGATGCACACAGGAATACAAATCTGTTTATATAGCCTTTTTGAAACTATCATTAGCTTCAACTTACCTGAATACTTTTCGTTGTCTGTTTCGTAGCTGTGTTCCCTGAAGGCGCTGAGGCCCCAGTCCGTGATCTTGAGCACCCAGCGTCCGTCTACAACACAATTCCTGGTTCGCAGGTAGCCGTGGGACTTCAGCTCCGAGCGGTGCAGACACTCCATACCCTGTACCCATCAAAGCAACATTAGACTTAAAAAATGCCTATTCCACTTACAACCATCTTTACGATTTAATACAAGAGAAGAACTAGATGAGGTTTTTACAACAGCACAACTCTTATATATTATAAGTGAATAGGCGATGCAATGTGCAAGCATTGTTGTGTTTTTATCCGGATTTCCGACGTTACTTGAATACATGCATAAAACTTCAGAAGTTATAAGTGGTTCAACCTGTCATGAATGTCATCTTACATGAATTAAATCCATGATGAATGAATATTTGAAATTCAAGTCCAGTTTGATGTCTTCCTTCAACAAAATATCCTGAAATGAAGTTTTCAAAATAAGAATTTAATTTTAGCGCACATGTAGTATAACAATAGTTTTGTAACTAGTAGTGTAAGATATTTGCATAATTTGTATACCTGAAGTGTGCCTTTGCTGCAATACTTGTATATTGTACAAATATTTGGAGGATCCACGCATGCCCCAATGAAACTGTTCAAGTTATCGTGGCTAATTTCACGCATCTGTAAAATAGATATTTCGATATAAGAAGAGAAATAGGGTCAAAATCATCAGAAAAAAAGATTTACGTGTTTTTACCAGTTTCAATTCCAAGTGGTCTTTTCTGGTAAGCAGGATGCCCGTTTTCTGCAGGATTCGTGCCGCAACAACAGTTCCTGTATAAATGTATTTATATATTTAATATATAAATTGTTTCATCACAATACTATCGGATACTGTTATCATACAAGTGCATTTTTGTTATGTGCACCTTTGTAGTAGGCGAAGTGTGTGCCTCCAGCGCCCAATTCGCTGTCTCTTAGAGATTCACTGCTGAAGTCGGAGTAGAATGACGTCATCGTCTGTTGAAGAATTGTCAGTGAATTAACGGTCAGTTTAAGGCATCATTATTCAATTATATATCTAGAGTTATTTTATCAGTATCTTCAACGAGTGAGCAAATTTGCGCGAAGTCTCGCGTATGGTACAAAATACTCATTCATTCATAATTTCAGTCGAATTGCATGACGTTTTGAGGATATTTTAGATTTGTCGCAAACTCGAGTCATAATGTTACATGTACCTTCTTGATTTGGTTCGTTGGTTTTCTCTTCAGAAAAGTCAGATCTTCGAATGGTATCTTCCACAGCATGAGTTGAATCTCGTGTTCAAATTTCTTTTTCCTGTGCAATTCCCATATTCAAACAATTTAATATATTTTCATTGTGCTTTTGACATTATTTTATAGCACCACTTAATTGAAATGTATCCGCTTAATTATGTGGCGGAATTCTCACCTCCGAGTTCCACTGAAAATAGAAATAAAAAACATATTTTATCATTTTTTCGCATATAACTACGCACGCTTTTGCACATATTTGAATCACTTGAATCACTTGTTATTTATCAAGTCGGTTTTATCTTTTCATTCACAAAGGAGGAGATATGTTCCAAATGGGCAGAAGTAAGTAGGTATTACTAACTTTCCGTATACGATGCCTCCAGAGACGGCAGCCACAACTAGAAGGCCTATAACTACTACACTAATGATAACAATATCTCGCACTGAAACCAGGAAGAAGACTGTAACATCAAACGTGAGATTAAGTTCAAAGCCGATGCTTGCATTGGCAATATGTGTGAAAGATTAAAACACAATAAATCTAAAAATAATAGAGATGTAATATATAGCTAGGAAAAATAAACATATTTCAAATTTTATTTTAGTTCGGAGCGATTACTAGTATTACGATTATCAGAATGTCCAACAATAAGAATGAATTACATACGATGAACTATCATTAAAATACACGATGCATAGGTTAACCACAAACAATTACAGGTAAAACATGTAAGATGTTTAACTAGCATTAGTACGAGACGAGTACGACGAGAATGGCAAAAAGAAAGCATATTTACTACTATTGTCGTTGGGACACAGTTCCTCAAAGAACCCACATACTGGGCTGTCTGGGGGCGGGTTGAGCCCATGTTTACCCCAATCTCTCTGCTGGTGGATCCGCACCCGCTGTATAAAAGTACAAAGCATCCTTTTCATCACATTTTTGTCAAATTACACGTATTTTAAATAGTATCAAGTATATTTAACATGCATGTATTATACTATATGAGACTGCTCGAAAAAATTCAAAAGATCAGTCAATTAACCCTCATTGTGAGAAATCAAAGAGTGAGATTTGAGGCCGGGCTGAATGTTGAAAATGTTACATTACACCCCTTCTGTCAAGCGACGTCCTCGAAGCTTACCCTCCCCCAAAAATTGTTGTTCGCAAATTTTTTTTCTTTTTTGAAGCAAAGATTTATTGTTAAAAAACGTCTGACTAGCGCCATGTGATGTCATGCACGTACGTCGCCTGAAGTATCTGTCATGACGATCTCCATGAGGCCGTCATACGTGGTGGCCGTGGGCTGTAAGTGCCAGAGTCGGTAGTTAGCGATCCTGTCTCCGTTCTCATCTAGCGTCACAATCCCAGACTTGCCTGTAATTATCAACATCAACATCATATTTAGTCGTCGTTTCACCTATTTTAATATTATAAATTATTGGGACATATTAAGGCAATTAATTTTATAGGTTGTGAATCCCATGGTTTATCCACAGGGTTTCCAGGTATCAATTTACAACAATGGTGCCGAGACTTAGTGAATGTATCAAATACATGTAGACATCCACAACTAATTCAGAACATGGTGTTTCACTCTGGTACATATGGTACATATACGGGCACACACCTTGGAACGTTTTCTGTTTGGCGAGCGCGTACAGCAAGGAGCCGTTCCTTGGAGTGATACCCATCTTGATAAGTTCGTCGGCAACCATTGCGTACAGATACACGCTGTCGTACAAAAACAACGAGAAAGGCGACCCCTGCAGGAAAAAAAAGATTGCTCTTGATATGCATTTACATGTACGCTGGGTGGTGTTGAAATGAAAACAATTATATTATTTTCCTGTTTGGATTTTTATGACATATTTTTTTTCAGTTGAACTTTTGACACGGAAGTCTTCAGATCTCTACTTATTCGACCTGTATGATTGATTCAAGTGTCGGTAGATGTATTGTGAGGTACAGTATCCACAATGCAGTTAAGCTACCGCAACAATGGAGTACAAGGTAGATAAGAATAGTACAGTTCATGACGTACCATCTCTAGAGAGCGGTTGTAGTACCAAGGCGCCTGTGCCAGTTTCCGCGGAACCTGCTCCATAAACTCTATGGAGTCGGGGTCTGTCATGAAGCCCATAGCCATCTGAAAACAGAGCATACATGTACATCCTGAAACTGGATATCACCGGATAAAAAGAAACAAAATCCCAACTCAAAACTCATGAAACCTCAACAATCTCAACTTGATATTTCAACCGCAACCTTAAATGTGAAATTTTGGGTATTTCACCAGGATAAAATCAAGACTTAATTGGAAAATTGCATTGCGTCTGTCTATTTTATTGATTGGAGAATGGTCCCATTCGTTGATTGCTGCTTTCATTACCTGCAGTAAGGATCCGTAGGCGGTGCGAGCCTTGTGGCTGTCGGCGTGACTGAGGTCGGACACCATCCAGCGTTTCTCCAGGTTCTCAGCTGACCAAAGGGACGGGGTGATGTACACGTAGTCCCCGTCTGTCATACCCTTCTCTTGAGCGCGGAGCATGAAGTTTAGCAGATCGTGGTCCACCGCGCAAATCACGATAACTGTACGGTGGAAAGATATTAATTTGACCATTATATATTGATATTGTTGTGGTTCTTTTAATTGTAATAAGTTCAAATTTTAGCTCATTCAATTGGGAGCTCATGTGTCTTATATTTTGGAATTTAGTCGCATCACTAGGTCATGCGTGATCTAGTGATATCATTAAAATATTGAAAGTAAATAAATGAATATATGTGGTTTGATTAAAATAAAAGTGAACGGAAGTATATACTTACCTCTATGATGAACAGTAGGCTTAAATCTATGTAAAATAATGCCACTCACTTCTGCCAGTCTTTTTGATTTTCTCTAGCCAAGTATCGATGATGTCCATGGTCATGTAATCGAAAGAACGCATCCAGTCGGCCACTGTGACGTTCATGACGGAGAATCGCTCCTCGAACGCTCTCCCGGCGATGTCGCAATACAGGTCCGGGTCCGGCATCATGACGAGTACTACGCGGCGCCACTGCGCGGGGTGGCATAAAACACGGAAATGTTTTGGACGTGTTCTCATATACTGACGGTCCCTCATTCAAGACAAACATATATTTTTTTCACTTAGGTTATTTATTTTTAAATAAAGTGTATATGAGGCTATACCTGATAGTAGTGGAAGAGTTCGACCATGGCGTCAGCCATTCTGTTGTATGGACTCATGAGTCGCACAAGCGTGCTGTACGTATCCTTGTCAGCCAGGACCGGGTCCACGGAAGAGTAAGAGAGCAGCGGCAGGTCCCAGTACGCGATAATCTTACCGGCATTTATCGAAGCTGGAATTAACACGTTATCAGACTACAGGTATGGATTCTGTTCCATTCTTGATAAATCTACGTAGGCATACTAAAAATTTTGTGCATTAGATTAACTGCGGCCTTTTCTGTAGATTTTATATAAAAGAATTCCCACTTCGTGACCGAATGAGTCAGTACGGCTGTGTACGAACAAATCGAGGCATACCGACGGAGCAGGGAAGCCCAAAGAAGCCATCAATGTCCTCCTGGTCCCACAAGTCCACGACACGGCCTAAGGATTCCTTCCCGTCACAGTCGTCGTTCTTCCAGATGATACTATACAGGGAATGATGGGATATGATATCCGGATATTAAGGAACTTTCGAGATCATGTAGGCGGCAGGCCTACGTGTTGTAAAATTATCGGTGCCGTCAGGATAAAATTGAAAAACTCTTTTGATGTACGTAGTAAACGTACGTAGTAAACTGTCCTGCTTATCGATAGGTTGGTTTAAATTGGTTTGTGAATAATTGTGTTTTGGTCAATACAGTGGAGATAATGCGTCATTATGCGTATATGTAGCCATAGACCTACTCAAGAGAGAATTATTCAAGAGAGAAAATGTCCCAAATTCAGCTCATTATCATAAAATCCACTGGATACATAATTCTCCCACTGAGACTCGTCCGCAACCTCTATACGTATAGATGTCTATTCACACTGCCTGGGTGAACATACCTGACGTTGACGTCAGTGAGATAACCGTCCAGTCTCGCCTGCTCGAGGGCCATGGTCGAGGCGGCCGCGACCCGCTCGAAGCCGACGTTCCCACTGAGCGGCGTGATGAGGCCGAGCTTGAGACTCGACTTAGTAGCCGTGGTCAACCCGACCAGCAGGATTGATACGTGTAAAACGTACATCTCCGCTCAACCCGCGGTTTCTTGACTTCAGTGATTTCCTCCAAATGTATTAACTTTCCATGATATGCAATGTATGTTATATTCTTATATACCGTTATGGAATGATTCGGCGTTGGAGGGAAAATGACTGGTATTTCTCAAAACGTTGCTATATGAAGGATGTGTCATCATTTGGAGCAAGAAACATAGCGCGATTTCATTGGTTGTCTTCGTCGTAAAGTGAACGGCCATTGGCTTACACAGTCAGCAATACAAACATAATCTACATCAACTTAATTAATTTGTTATTTTCTGAATATGTATCGCATGGAGGAAATATATGAATTTTATTTCCCGTATTATAATTACATCGAGGAAATTGTTCGATTGATTGTTCGAAATCAAACTGGGGCTACCTAGACCTACGTGTGGATGCTGGGTTAATTAGTATCGAGAGTTCGGTGGAAGACATTTCCGATGTTGCCCAGGTGTCTCGCGAGATTATGACGTCACACTGCGCGACCAACAATTAGGCTACATGCTGTAGCTCCACAAAATAATTAAATCATCTTTATTTGCTTGGAATAATTGGCCATAGATAATTGGATATATTTGTGTTGCTACGCGTTGCACCTTGAAACAACCATGTATTTGTGATCTCCAGTGTGGACCGCTTTGTGATAGTCGATCCGAAAACAATACTAAATAAATGCATTTATGCAACTAAATGTTACAGAAAAAACGGTTAGAAAAAAAAAACGTTAGAATTTCCCGACGTTTATACTGCACGAATTCAGCAGCTGCACCACTCATAAAGAGAATATATCGGGATTGAACAATACCGATGACCTTGTTTTGTTATGTGGCGTAGATATGTTTTTCGATGTGTTAGACACGTGCAACAGTCCGTTATTGCTGCCATTGATGAGTGGTAAGAAGACGCAGTCAGATGGAATCGAGTTCGTAGCAAACTTCTTTCCATCAGATAGATTCATTTGTTTTACATTGTATTCTCGAAAAATACTGAATAAACCAATAAATGGCTGTTACTGCGCGAGCCTAATGTAGAGGTTTTAGACTAATTAATATGTATAGTTGATGTGGTTGCATGCTCTTGTCTGTCATATACATGTTTGCCTACGTTATAATATAGTAACATACATCAAACCCTAACCGCAGGTGACTGTATTACGGTGGCTCATATTCGCCGGATGGAGGAATGCACTTCTTTCTTTACAGCGTTATGACGCTCTAATACAGCGTGATAACGCTGTGATACAGCGTGATAACGCTCTAATCTACAGCGTAATAACGCTCTAATTTACAGCGTAATAACGCTATAATTTACAGCGTGATTACGCTCTGATACAGCGTTATAACGCTGTAATACAGCGTATTAACGCTGTAAATTAGAGCGTAATTACGCTGTAAATTAGAGCATTATCACGCTCTATTAAACGCTGTATTACATCGTTATAACGCTCTAATTTATAGCGTATTTACGCTCTAATTACAGCGTTATTACGCTGTATTAGAGCGTTATTACGCTATGATTCAAGCGTTATTACGCTGTATTAGAGCGTTATAACGCTGTAATTTACAGCGTAATTACGCTCTAATACAGTGTAATAACGCTCTAAATTACAGTGTAATACCGCTCTAAATTACAGCGTAATAACGCTCTAATTTACACTGCTAGAGACATCATCGGACCTGCTGGTTTATCAGCTCAATCATATGTGAGGAAATCTCAAAATTACTCTGCTCTAGATATGTTTATTACAAATCACGACAATGGAAATATGATAGGAAGGTGAACGGTTTAATTTTGAGCGTAATAACACTGTAAATTAGAGCGTTATAACGCTGTATTACAGCGGGGGAAAAATGGGGGATTGACGGAAAGTTAGTACAGTTCTTTTGTATCATCAGAAGAACGATGGAATCAGCAATCTCAAACCGAGATAGATACAACAAACGACACAACTTTGCTTTTCTTTTGTAGCATCTACCTCGGTTTAAGGTTGTTGGTTCAAGGAAAGATGAAGATGGATGTAAAGAATTTCGTTCGAAGATCGCAGATTGTGCATTCTGTGTGGTTTCATCTCTCGGCGGTGAACAGAAATAGACCTGTCATCAGCTGACGCCTCTTGGTGCGTATTTTGATCAGCTAGCAACGATTGCATAGTATCCCCTGACTGCTATTCGGAGTGGCACTTCCTGCCGAATTCCACAATCGTCACTCGAACACGTTAGTTTCTGTTTTCTCTACGATTTGGAGAATTGGCTCTTTTGACTCTGGGGACATACTGATTGAATTTTTCTCCTCTTCGTCCCATCGGACATAGAGGATAGTTTGACTTTGACTCCGGTCCAGATAGGTCAAGCTGCCACAGACTTGTCTTCCACAGTCACGTCCAGCAATTTTTCTACTGAAATCTCATAGCCATATATTTCTCTGATACACCACTGGTTTTGGTGCATCCCCGTTCCAACCTCATATTTATTTTTTCAACAACTGGTTCATTCTTTGGCACCATTCTCCTAACCAAGGTAAATTACTCTTCGTCTCCATGTAGATCGCTGTCTTATGAAAAATCAATGACCAGAATGTACGACAATGAGTAGTCTCGAATTGTAAACTAGGAAAGGATACATGTACATTTGTACCTAACTTATGATCATATTCTTTGAGATACCAGTACCCATGAGATTGAACTTCCACAATTGAATATTTCATGGTTCTGAAATACATGCTATGACACCAAGACTGAGATGTTGAAGAGAACTAGCAGAACACAGTAAACTCTGTATTAGTCCCTATATTGTTTTATGGTTGAACTATGGCATTTGTGTTGAGCGAGGGGAGATGACATGATCAATATTCTTGTGGATATTTCATATTTCAGATATATCAATTACAGCATTCACATACATCTACAAGTCTAATCTTGATGGTTGCACTCTGTCGAACATGTTCCGGCTTATTTTTTTTCCAACATCTAATATCAGAGTCTCCAATTTACAAGGACAATGTGAGGTCTACAGTTTAATGGGAGGTCTACCAGTTCATAAGAGCAATGGGAGGTATTCACAGAGAATCAAGCAATCATAATATATCACTTATGTTGACAGTTCTTTTGGTTCATGGTGACCAGTTTACACAGTTCACTGACTGTGATATGTGTTGGACTTGTAGCTTTTTACTCTGACCAGCGTTTTATAGTAGATCTCACACTCCCGATGAGGGGCTGTATGTGATGGAAATCGAGAGGCTTCAGCTCCGAAATTTTTACCAGCTACAGACCCGAATAAGGGAGGGCGATATCTTATGGATCCCAGCGCATGCTATTGTTTGATTCAGTTATGGGCTTTGTCATTAATTGGCTTGTTACCTTTCATGACTGGCTTTAAATGGCATTCAAAGCGGTGAGACGTAACAAGACACCATATCGTGTTAAAAACTCATGGTTTGGCAGTAGCTTTTTTTATGAATTTCCTGTTTAACAGCGTCAGTATATCGGAACAATCTCCAAGAAAATAATGTACAAAGTTTAACAGCGTACACGATTTTCCAAGCAAGCAAAGAGGGCAAACATAATAATGGCGTCTTTGTTACGTCTTTGCGATCCAAGTCGACATAACTAATTTATGTATTTCGTATTTTTGGGTTGAAAAAAACGCACGAAAATGTTCAAAACAAAATTTTATTGTCTCAACATATCTTTCAATAATTAAATGCATTCAAAACAATCAATTAATAAAAAAAAAATTATTTTCTTTCTTTATGATTTCACGAACACCAATACTAAAATTCAACGGCCGGCGGCTCCTTAGATGGGTATCTTGAATAAAACATCAATTACTGCATCAACATTGATTAATGTAAATTGGCAATTACATTCAGGTGAGTTTGATACATTATGCCTTGCTGGTCAAGTTCAATCAGTGTGGGAGAATCTGTGGCACCTAGGGGAGCTCCTGGATCAGCTGGAGTACTTCCAGCTGCTGGAGGAAGGTTGGCTTCTGGAAAACGCTGAAGACGGTCAGGTGCTGCAGGGGGATCAGCTGGGAGACTCCTGAGGACGGCCAACTGCTGTGGAAGCATGGCTCCTGGAATCTCCTGAGGACGATCAGTTACTGAACGAAGGCTGGCTCCTGGTAAACCTTGAAGACTGAGGACAGTCGGCTGCTGGACGAAGGATGGCTCCTGGAAACTCCTGAGGACGGTCAACTGCTGGATGAATGATGGCTCCTTCAAACTCCTGAGGACGGTCAACTGCTGTGGAAGGGTGGCTCCTGAAAAAAATTATCAGCTGCTGTAGGAAGGCTGGTTCCTGGTATATCTTGAAAACAGTCAGATGCTGGAGGATGATCAGCTTTTGGAAACTCCTGAGGACAGTCAGCTGCTGGATGAAGGATGGCTTCTGGAAACTCCTGAAGACGCTCAACTGCTCTGGGAGGATGGCTCCTGGAAACTCCTGAGGACGATCAGCTGCTGAAGGAAGGATGGCTCATGAAAACGACGGTCAGATGCTGGAAGATAATCAGCTTTTGGAAACTCATGAGGACGGTCAACTGCTGGATGAAAGATGGCTCCTGGAAACTCATGAGAGTGGCCAACTGCAGCTGCTGCGGGAGGCTGGCTCATGGAAACTCTTGAAAACAGTCAGATGCTGGAGGATGGTCAGCTTTTGGAAACTCCTGAGGACGGGCAGGTTCTGGATGAGGGAAGGATGGCTCCTGGAAACTCCTGAAGACGGTCAACTGCTGTGGAAGGTCAGCTGCTGAAAACTCCTGAGGACAATCATCTGGAGGAAGGCTGGCTCCTGAAAACGCCTGAAGACGGTCAGGTGCTTGTGGATGATAAGCTCTTGGAAACTCTTGAGGACGATCAGCTGCTAGATGAAGGTTGGCTCCTGGAAACTCATGAAGACTCCTGAAGCTGCAGGGAGATCAGCTGTTGGAGACTCCTGAGGACGGTCAACTGTTGTAGAAGGATGGCTCCTGGAAACACTTGAAGACGGTCAGATGCTGGCGGATGATCAGCTTTTTGAAACTCCTGAGGACGGCCAACTGCTGTGGAAGGTTAGCTGCTGAAAACTCCTGAGGACAATCATCTGGAGGAAGGCTGGCTAAAGACTTCCTGCCGAATCCCACAATCGTCACCTTTATATAAAACCTTACTGTTTTCTCTACGATTTGGAGAAGTGGCTCGTTTGACATTGTCTGGGGACATTAATGACTGGATTTTTCTCCTCTTCATCGCATCGGACATAGGGGATAGTTTGACTTTGACTCTGGTCCAGATAGGTCAAGCTGCCACACACTTGTCTTCCACAGTCAGGTCTACCGACTTTCTCACTGAAATCTCATAGCCATATCATTCTCTGATACACTTGTTTTGGTGCATCCCCTTCCAACCTCGTATTTTTTTTTTCAACAACTGGTTCGTTCTTTGGCATCATTCTCATAACCAGGGTAAATTACTCTTCGGCTCCATGTGGATCGCTGTGTTATAAAAAAAATGACCAAAATGTACGACAATGAGTAGTCTCGAATTATTAACTAGGAAAGGATACATGTACATTTGTACCTAACTTATGATCATATTCTTTGAGATACCAGTACCCATGAGATTGAACTTCCACAATTGAATATTTCATGGTTCTGAAATACATGCTATGACACCAAGACTGAGATGTTGAAGAGAACTAGCAGAACACAGTAAACTCTGTATTAGTCCCTATATTGTTTTATGGTTGAACTATGGCATTTGTGTTGAGCGAGGGGAGATGACATGATCAATATTCTTGTGGATATTTCATATTTCAGATATATCAATTACAGCATTCACATACATCTACAAGTCTAATCTTGATGGTTGCACTCTGTCGAACATGTTCCGGCTTTTTTTTTTCCAACATCTAATATCAGAGTCTCCAATTTACAAGGACAATGTGAGGTCTACAGTTTAATGGGAGGTCTACCAGTTCATAAGAGCAATGGGAGGTATTCACAGAGAATCAAGCAATCATAATATATCACTTATGTTGACAGTTCTTTTGGTTCATGGTGACCAGTTTACACAGTTCACTGACTGTGATATGTGTTGGACTTGTAGCTTTTTACTCTGACCAGCGTTTTATAGTAGATCTCACACTTCCGATGAGGGGCTGTATGTGATGGAAATCGAGAGGCTTCAGCTCCGAAATTTTTACCAGCTACAGACCCGAATAAGGGAGGGCGATATCTTATGGATCCCAGCGCATGCTATTGTTTGATTCAGATATTCAGCGTTACATACTTATGATATCCCCCCAAGGGTGTATAAAGAATGTATGTATCAAAACTATCACCACCAATCAGATGATGACAATCACAAACCGAAAATGGCATGATTCATGATACCAGTATTTGGTGCAAAATTTCGTGTCATGCAATATCAGTTACACTCGAAATGTGGAAAATACTCATTTCAGTCAAATTTAAACTTATCCACTGGCCTGAAAGATGCATACGATATGGTACTATGGATGAAAGTGGTATATAATACGCTATTTATCAATCATTCGGTGAAGGGGCAACTATTCAATTCGCCACTTGAGTGTTCTGCTCGTGTGACGTAACAATGACATCATAACGTTTTCAGACACGTTTTGTGAACCCCTTCACAGTCATTAATGGGCTTGTTACTTTTCATGACTGGCTTTAAATGGCATTCAAAGCGGTGAGACGTAACAAGACACCATATCGTGTTAAAAACTCATGGTTCGGCAGTAGCTTTTTTATGAATTTCCTGTTTAACAGCGTCAGTATATCGGAACAATCTCCAAGAAAATAATGTACAAAGTTTAACAGCGTACACGATTTTCCAAGCAAGCAAAGAGAGTAAACATAATAATGGCCTCTTTGTTACGTCTTTGCGATCCAAGTCGACACAACTAATTTATGTATTTCGTATTTTTGGGTTGAAAAAAACGCACGAAAATGTTCAGAACAAAATTTTATTGTCTCAACATATCTTTCAATAATTAAATGCATTCAAAACAATCAATTAATGAAAAAAAATATTATTTTCTTTCTTTATGATTCACGAACACCAATACTAAAATTCAACGGCCGGCGGCTCCTTAGATGGGTATCTTGAATAAAACATCAATTACTGCATCAACATTGATTAATGTAAATTGGCAATTACATTCAGGTGAGTTTGATACATTATGCCTTGCTGGTCAAGTTCAATCAGTGTGGGAGAATCTGTGGCACCTAGGGGAGCTCCTGGATCAGCTGGAGTACTTCCAGCTGCTGGAGGAAGGTTGGCTTCTGGAAAACGCTGAAGACGGTCAGGTGCTGCAGGGGGATCAGCTGGGAGACTCCTGAGGACGGCCAACTGCTGTGGAAGCATGGCTCCTGGAATCTCCTGAGGACGATCAGTTACTGAACGAAGGCTGGCTCCTGGTAAACCTTGAAGACTGAGGACAGTCGGCTGCTGGACGAAGGATGGCTCCTGGAAACTCCTGAGGACGGTCAACTGCTGGATGAATGATGGCTCCTTCAAACTCCTGAGGACGGTCAACTGCTGTGGAAGGGTGGCTCCTGGAAAGGATGTTCAGCTGCTGTAGGAAGGCTGGTTCCTGATAAATCTTGAAAACAGTCAGATGCTGGAGGATGATCAGCTTTTGGAAACTCCTGAGGACAGTCAGCTGCTGGATGAAGGATGGCTTCTGGAAACTCCTGAAGACGCTCAACTGCTCTGGGAGGATGGTTCCTGGAAACTCCTGAGGACGATCAGCTGCTGAAGGAAGGATGACTCATGAAAACGACGGTCAGATGCTGGAAGATAATCAACTTTTGGAAACTCATGAGGACGGTCAACTGCTGGATGAAAGATGGCTCCTGGAAACTCATGAGAGTGGCCAACTGCAGCTGCTGCGGGAGGCTGGCTCATGGAAACTCTTGAAAACAGTCAGATGCTGGAGGATGGTCAGCTTTTGGAAACTCCTGAGGACGGGCAGGTGCTGGATGAGGGAAGGCTCCTGGAAACTCCTGAGGACGATCAGCTGTTGTGGAAGGATGGCTCCTGGAAACTCCTGAAGACGGTCAACTGCTGTGGAAGGTCAGCTGCTGAAAACTCCTGAGGACAATCATCTGGAGGAAGGCTGGCTCCTGAAAACGCCTGAAGACGGTCAGGTGCTTGTGGATGATAAGCTCTTGGAAACTCTTGAGGACGATCAGCGGCTAGATGAAGGTTGGCTCCTGGAAACTCCTGAAGACTCCTGAAGCTGCAGGGAGATCAGCTGTTGGAGACTCATGAGGACGGTCAACTGTTGTAGAAGGATGGCTCCTGGAAACACTTGAAGACGGTCAGATGCTGGAGGATGATCAGCTTTTGGAAACTCCTGAGGACGGCCAACTGCTGTGGAAGGTCAGCTGCTGAAAACTCCTGAGGACAATCATCTGGAGGAAGGCTGGCTAAAGACAGTCAGGTGCTTGTTGATAAGCAGCTCTTGGAAACTCATGAGGACGATCAGCTGCTAGATGAAGGTTGACCCTGGAAACTCCTGAAGACGGTCAGATGGTGGTGGATGATCAATTCTTGGAAACTCCTGAGGACGATCAACTGCAGGGTGAAGTCCTGGCTCCTTGAAACCCCTGAGGATGGTCAGCTGCTGAATGAAAGCTGGCTTTTAGATACTCCAGATGACCATCAGCTGCTGAAAAACTCCTGAAGATGGTCAGCTGCCGAAAAATTCCGACGAAGGTCAGCTGCTGGGAATTCCTTGAGACTGCCAGCTGCTGGGAATTCCTGAAGACGGAGAGCTGCTGGAGGACTGTCAGCTGCTGAAAGGAATGTCATTCCTGGAATCTCATGAGGATGGTCAGCTGCTGGAATGTCCCGAGGCGGTCAGCTGCTGGAGAGGCCTGAGGACGCTTTCTTGCTGCCTGGTAAGTGTGAAACCAGTGTCTCTTATATCTGTCTGACAAATGCCCTCAAATTGTTGATGTTGCATGTCATCAACTGGATTAACCATGTCATATAGATTAGTGTGATTACTCTGTTTGCGTCGAATGGAGTGCAGACTGTGACGACAATGATTATGTATAGACGTATCGGAGACGCGAACTCAGATATGTATTACATCCTCTCACATACCTCTCACATACCTCTCAAGATGAACAAGTGCAGAAATGTAACAATACAACAATTTCGTCTGAACAATTAGATCACAATCAAACTTGTTTTGGATCTTGCAGAACTTTCAGTGGTGTGATTTTCAAAGATATTTGTCAGATGTAACAGGACGCAATCGATAAAAAGTCTATGTTACATCTCCTCGCTAGATGCAGATATATACACCTTATTTTTATAAGGTGCATTATGCATATTATTCTAGTGTGTTAGAATTGCAACAAAAAAATTCATTTTATATCATCGTATTTAGAGCTTAGTGCAAGGCAAATAGATCCTAAAGACATGACACTGACACAAAATGTGTAACTGGTGTGTTCGTGTCTATGTCACGTCTGTTCAGCCAGGTCTGGATTTTAAATAGTTTAGTTTGCATAATGACGCTGAAGAAAAACACTTCTTGCAAATTAAACAGAATAAGTATAATAGAAATGTACATATGTTCAATAAAACATGGATGGAATAACAAAAACAAAATTGCTTCTTTGCTGCGAGGTATGTGTGAAGCTGGTGTCCCTATTACATCTGTCTGACAAATACTTTTATAAATGCTAATATTGCCAAAGAGTGTACTGGGTGGAACTATACCAGACTGATAAAGTAATCAGTATGTTTTCTTCACAATAACGGTTGGTTGTGACACTGTTACGATTATAATTGCGCACAGACATATCAGAGAAACGAACGCACTAGCAGATCTCCCATATCTCTGTTACATCCTCCCTCTATTTGTAATTAATACTGATTGGTATGTGTCGAGAGTGGCACAAAGCGATGGCAATTTGTTAACTTTAAAAGCAGCGGATTTTTCCTGTGAATCTCTGCGTATTTATGACAAGACGTAACAAGACCCAAGCCAGCCGTGCCCTAGTTACGTCTCTAATTAAACATCATGTACGTTTGTATTTTAGAGTGAAAATACCGTGTAACGTAGTTTCATATATGTTGGAATGATAAACAAACTGCAAATTGATTATCTACGATTTGTAGCGGCGTTGAACTATGAAGCAACCAACCATATCGAGAGAAGACGTAAAAGGGACACGATGTTCACATTTGGTGTTCATGTCCTGGTTGCGTCTTTGCTGACCACATGACTTGGACATATCAAATGGAAATGATAGGATACAACAGTTCCTACAGAGTGTACTAATATTGATATGTATCTCCTGATATTCACATAGAGTTGTACACGTGCATAGTGAAGAAAACTCGCAAATTCGCAAATCAGACGTAACATGGAAACTATCCGCTAGTAGCTACCGATGTACGGTTCATATGCAGTGGTCACAGACTAGCACGGTTTAGGGCACAAAATTCGGTTGTAAATTGATGTTTCTGGTCTGTAAATGTGCCGTTCGGACAGTAGACAATATTTTTTCATCTATAAACTTACTTTGCTCGTGTTATACTCAATATATATGTTGTTTTATCATGATATTTGGCGCATACTTATGCCAACTGACAGACGTAACCACTTATGATCAGTGGCTTGCCTGACGTGTAGCTTTGAGTTCGGCGCCTGTCTTGTGCTAGTCGCGCGATTCACTGTTGAGATCCAGTGCCCAATCAAAACAAAACCAGCTAAGACGTAAAACACAGTGAATGTTGCGAAACATGCCCTAATTCTCTTCGTCATATTTTGATACTTATGTTTGTATGTACAGACGTAACAAATTAGGTTATTTTACAACATCAATATCTTGATACACATATTTGAACATTTAACGTAATCCAATCACACCAAATCTTGTTTATTTCCATTGGGGTTTGATATTTCTGCAGAGTGGCAGGGAAAACTGAACATCCCAAGCTCGTTGCTTTATCATGCATTGATATAAAACAGACGTAACTAAAAAGACACGAAACACCATATCACGGAAACTTATGGTATTTGACACATCTGTGATGTATCTAGCAGTATGACAAAATAAATCGATTTAAATATGATGTTTTCACTTCTTTATACCTGGAGTTAAGTATTATTGTTAGTCATGGTCAGATTTTATGTTTGAAACTTGCAAAAAGACACCTTTTTTTTCGCTGAGACACCGGAAATGTTACGTCTGCCTCTACTCATATGTTCCATATATCGGTTTCTCTACAAACAATTGTATCCTAAGCTATATGTTCCCACCATTCTATTGTTTGTACGTGCGTTATCGTGGTAAATCGCAAGCACAATGATATGTATTGATTTTATGATGAGGAAATTACAGGCGAACACTAATTGCATGACACGGAATTTTCCACCATTCACCGGTTGATTTTGAAATGGCTTCACTTGTATGTGATATCAAGGACAACAATCTGAGATATCAAAGCCAACAACATCCTACAACGAAGTGCATTTATTGTGTGTGAAACTGAAACCAAGAGCCGTGGATAATCCCAATTAAAAAGAACAGATATGCATTGCGAAGATGATGAGGATCGCGTACAAGTTCAATGTACACGGCCATTCAGGAAAGCTCACAAATATTCAACATCAACATCGTAATAGTGACACTACATTTTGCTGTATGTCCCTCATTTTGCGCGATTTCCACGCTTGACACAGTCAGTGATGACCTCTAACTGCAACAATAATACAGACGACATTCATAACCAACCAGGGTGCTAACAGATTCAGACAACATGTTTGATGGAACCATAGGTCTACACGTGAAGTGTACATGTACAACATTCCACTGAGGAATGCTCAATGTTGATTTGTAGTTTTCTTATCTGGTCGTGTTTGAGATATTGTCGAACTCAACGTTACACGGTTGTCAGTGAATTCAGCTTTGGTTGTCAGCTTTATTTATTGTCCTGGTATCTCTTCGGTCCTGTCTGAAGCCGTGAGTTCCTGTGGGTTCCCCTCCACCAAATCTCTGAGGAGTTGCTGTCTTCTCTCCTCTCGGACTCTCCCTGGAGCTAGCAGCGTCAGGAAGCCTCGCCTGAAGGTTGGAGACGTCCTGTGGTAGATGAGGGGGTTGATGAACGAGTTGAAGTATATGAAAGCCTTCATCATCCTCACGAACATTGCTTGGGCCACGGCTGCTGCAAAGCTGCACACCTCAAAGCCATTCACATAGATGGCAAGCACCGATGGTAGCCAAGTCATGTACAGCAACCCAAGCACTAAACCCACCGTTTTTATGGGTTTGTGCTTAACGTGCTTCGCTCTAGATGTCTCTGGATTTGCAGACGCCTTGTACCAAGTCGATGACGGGAACGAAGTTGAGTTGAAAAGAAAATGAAAGTGGATACAAAAAAGAATATTTAGTCATACATTTCATTAGATTATATCTTTTTAAATAAACAAATGCGTTGCAATTGCCTTTCTCACTTTTTTTATCACAACTATCAACAATTTCTAAGCAATTTACAACCTCTTTCTCCAATGTTTCACCTCAACACTTCCATATACTACTACTATAACTCACCAAAGTTGTATTCTCTATCTTGATTCGTTGTTGCCGTGCGTAGTACAAAACGATACCATATAACACGGGCAATATGCAGAGTGGCACCACAAGGAAGGGGATGAATACTTGTATCGCACCCATGTGTGACCCCTGTGCCACAGTAGACTGATCGTCGCCTACCTTGTCATCATCCCATGGCGAAGTACTAACCACGGCAACGATACTCAAGACAAACCAGCCGGTCGGGATGATGAAGCGGAGGAGTTTTTCGCTCAGGATGCGGTCTCGGATGAGTGGGTACTTCACAGAGAAGAAACGATCCAGCACGATTAGCAAGATACTCCAAATCTGCGTGGTGAACGAAAGCATGGTCAAGCTGAGGGCGAGATATCGACAGACTTGCGAGGCGGGTAGGATCGTCCACACCAATGACAACACGATGGCAGGTCCCACTAGCAAGTCGGAGAGCGAGAGACTCAACAGGATCGAGTTCTCGCGTGTACGCACGAAGCTGAACTTGACGAAGGCAGCCAGCACCAGGGAGTTGGTAGATGATACGAGCAAGACTAACAGGCAGTTCATCCCTTTGAAAAAAATTTCAAGGGCGTCCAACGCCAGCGGCAGTCGGTCATCAGAGCAGCGTGTTTCATTGCTCAACGAAATTTCATTAGTAGCATTTTCCATTTTGATGGCACTCTCTCGTGATTTTTTCGACCTACAGCTCTTGTTCAATGATGACCAGTGGTCCACACATCCGAGATCAAATCATAGAAAACATCGGTATATGTACTATGCCTAGCGGGCTTTTCACACCTGTTTTGTTGTCACACTCTGGTCACCATCACCCCAATTAATCCACTGAGCTTCTACCAATTAACCAACAGGAACAATGCGCCGCCTCAAGCTGGATCAAGGGGGATGATCTATTGCATGGTGCCTTTTATACCTGTTTTTAGTTAATTATTTGGTCTCACATAAAATACCCACTACCATCAATTGCATGGGTTGCACGAGTTGACCTGCTGGGTAATTACTCTTTCATACCACCAGCCACACCCTTGGTTTACATAAGTGGTGTTTACTCATTACCATGATTCACTCATTGCGCATCTTTCCTCCATTATTTACTCTTCAAGATCAGGTGCGATATGGCAATTTTATTACAAACATCGATTTGAAAAACCACAGACAACATTTGCGGCAATCACTATTGGATTGACAAGTTACAGTCATGACGATTCTACATGGCTCTGTACAAAGTGCAAGTGTTACAAAAAAGGTCATTCCATAATTGAGCACGGCACAACATAAGACGTACATACATTTGCAAATTGGTTTACAGCTCTTCCAATGATGGAAGGCCACTCTCTCATTTAGGAAAAGGTGCTACATTACTAGAAGGATATTCCCTAACTAAGGGAGTAACGTTCCAATGCTAGAAGGCCACTTTGCCATTGAGAAAGTAATGATGCGGTGCTAGAAGGCCACTCTGGCATTTATAAGTAATGCTTCAATGCTAAAATAGACTCAGTCATCTAGAAAACACAAATGGATACAGACAAAATCAATTCCCAAGACCGAATCCATGGACGAAGTTTATAAGATCAGTATAATAAGCAGTCAAATTCGAGGGATACTATCAGTATCATAGTCAGAGCCACATGAATATCACAGACAACCAGCCAGCTGAGTGTGAGATCAGAAGCGCCGGAAAAATGAGCATCTCTTGTCCCACATGCGACACCCGCTGTGACATCCACCCTGGCAAATCGGGAAGCAAACATGCACAAAACTACAAGGATGGGATGATATCTTCCATCATATGTGTGACAGGCTTGGCGTTTTCTTCAACCAGATCATAGTGCAGAACATAAACCTTCTTAAATGTGAAATTATTACTTCTAGAAATAATGCCCCAATGCCAGAATTCCTCTATGTCATTCAGAATGACCCTATGACAATAAGCCACTTTGTAATTCAGAAATAATGATCCTATGCTGGAAGGCCAGTCTGCTATTCAAAAATCATGATCCTATGCTACAAGGCTACTATGTCATTTAGAAATAATGATCTTGAGCTAGAAGACCACTCTGGGAAAGTAGTAATGATCCCATGCTATAAGACAACTCTGTAGTTTAGAAGTGATGCTCTAATGCTAAAAGGCCACTCTGTCATTCGCTTTTACCTTGTAAAGATAACTTTCTGAAACTTTCAGTCTGATGTTTGTGACAATGTTTGTGACAATTTTCCAATTTATAAATATCGACTAGATTAGAGGGGATCATGGTGAAGTGTCTCTCTCGAATACAATGTTACCGCAGTGACTGAATGACTTTGACATCCATGACATTCATAAGTGACATTCGGTATGATGAAATAAATATTGACCAGTTTGAAATATGGTGAACATTTCGCCATGTTGCCATCCGAACCAGTCAATATTTTCTATGAAGACGTACAAACTGACATCTAGACCCCAAACACCTTGATTTAATGAAGCGATTCCTGAAGCGAAGTGAAAATGTTGTCAACTAGAACGTCATTGGAGAAAAACGAAGCTTATGGTCCACAAGCAGATGTTTTAACAATAAAGGGAAAGTCTTCACTGATAGTGTGACAAATCTGGTCTTTGACAAATATTGACGCAGAATGATTTTTAGGTTTATCCTTCATGGTAACCTACGCGAAATTTTCCCTGAGTTCCATATCAGGTCGAATGCCAAAGCCGCCAATAGCGACGGTAAATTCTCTGGCGCACTACTGTCGCTCACGACAATGATAACGCCAATAGTGACGGTAAATTCTCTGGCGTATTATTGTGGGACACGACAATGACGCCAATAGCGACGGTAAATTCTCCGGCGTATTCTTCTGGGACACGACAATGACGCCAATAGCGACGGTAAATTCTCCGGCGTATTTTTGTGGGACAAGTCTATGGGACAAGTCAATGACGCCAACAGCGACGGTAAATTTTCTGGCGTATTCTTGTGGGACAGGTCAATGACGCCAATAACGACGGTACATTCTCTGGCGTACTACTGTTGCACACCACAATGACGCCAATAGCGACAATAAATTCGCTGGCGTACATGTCGTTCACGTCAATGACGCCATTAGCGACGGTAAATTCTCTGGTGTACTACTGTCGTTCACGTCAAATGACGACAATAACGACGGTAAATTCTCTGGCGTACTACTGTCGTTCACGTCAATGACGCCAATAACGACGGTAAAT
Organism: Terebella lapidaria; assembly: GCA_949152475.1. NCBI lineage: Eukaryota > Metazoa > Annelida > Polychaeta > Terebellida > Terebellidae > Terebella > Terebella lapidaria. The sequence goes on from OX424567.1 coordinate 22,343,060, forward strand.
TATCTGGTGTATTTTGTGGGACAAGACAATGACGCCAATAACGACAGTAAATTTATCGACGTACTACTGTCGCTCACGACAATGACGCCAATAGTGACGGTAAATTCTCTGGCGTATTCTTCTGGGACACGACAATGACGACGGTAAATTCTCCGGCGTATTTTTGTGGAACACGACAATGACGACAATAGTGATGGTAAATTCTCTGGCGTACTACTGTCGTTCACGTCAATGACGCCAATAACGACGGTTAATTATCTGGTGTATTTTGTGGGACAAGACAATGACGCCAATAACGACAGTAAATTTATCGACGTACTACTGTCGCTCACGACAATAACGCCAATAGTGACGGTAAACTCTCTGGTGTATTCTTGTGGGACACAACAATGACGCCAATAGCGATGGTAAATTTTCTGGCATACTAAGTTGTGCATTTATGCTATTACACTGTAGATGAGTGTGTACCTGTACATATATATGGTATATTTTTATCAGGATGGCACATGACATCTGTGAACATTTGAAATTCTATATGCAAGAAAACATTATGGTAAACTTAAATATTGCTGGTGAGAAAATCACATGCCTTTGTAATATGACAGGCAGCCAGGTCGCGTCTGCAGCCGGGTCGCGTGTAGACCTTGCCATGTACATGTCATGGCTTCAGGAAGTGAGTTTGAATTTTGAAAAAAAAACCTTCCAAAATATACTTACTAAAAATGGGCACAGATTTGAAAGAAACATTGAAAGAAACATTGAGTTCACCAATGATTTAAGAAGAAAATTCTGGTAGTCAAATGGCCTGATAACACTTATTGACCTTCAACAAGACATTTTGGAGAATACAAACATTAGCCTAATTTGTTGCCTGTAAAAGAACCGAGAAAGGGAGAATAAGATTCAGAATTTAAGCAGCTGCAGAAGGCGGAACAATGAATCAATAGGGGCCTAGTCTAAAGCAGAGGTGGCAAGAGCAATGGCAAGGAGTCAATGAGTTACAAGTTGTAGCTACAATACATGTTATGTATCATGGTGTGCGACAGTAGTACGCCAGAGAATTTACCGTCATTATTGGCGTCATTGTCGTATCCCACAATAATATGCCAGAGAATTTACCGTCGCTATTGGCGTCATTGTCATGGCCCCCAAGAAAAGGCCAGAAAATTTACCGTCGCTATCGGCGTCATTGTCGTGTCCCACAAGAAAAGGCCAGAGAATTTACCGTCCTTATTGGCGTCATTGTCGTGAGCGACAGTAGTACGTCGATAAATTTACCGTCGTCATTGGCGTCATTGACGTGAACGACAGTAGTACGCCAGAGAAATTACCGTCGCTATTGGCGTCACTGTCATGATTGACAGTAGTACGCCCGAGAATTTACCGTCGCTATTGGCGTCATTGTCGTGTCCCACAAGAATACGCCGGAGAATTGACCGTCGCTATTGGCGTCATTGTCGTGTGCGACAGTAGTACGCCAGAGAATTTACAGTCGCTATTGGCATCATTGTCGTGTCCCACAAAAATACGCCGGAGAATTTACCGTCGCTATCGGCGTCATTGTCATGGCCCCCAAGAAAAGGCCAGAGAATTTTCCGTCGCTATCGGCGTCATTGTCGTGTCCCACAAGAAAAGGCCAGAGAATTTACCGTCCCTATCGGCGTCACAGTCGTGAACGACAGTAGTACGCCAGAGAATTTATTGTCGCTTTTAATTGGCGACATTGGGACGGTAAATTCTCTGACGTACTACTGTCGCACACGACAATGAGGCCAATAATGACGGTAAATTCTCTGGCGTATTCATGTGGGACACGACAATGACGCCAATAGCGACGGTAAATTCTCGGGCGTACTACCGTCGCTCACGACAATGACGCCAATAGCGACGGTTAATTATTCGGCGTATTCTTGTGGGACACAACAATGACGCCATTAGCGACTGTAAATTCTCTGGCGTACTACTGTCGCACACGACAATGACGCCAATAGCGACGGTCAATTCTCCGGCGTATTCTTGTGGGACACGACAATGACGCCAATAACGATGGTACATTCTCTGACGTACTACTGTCGCACACGACAATGACGCCAATAGCGACGGTAATTTCTCTGGCGTATTTTGGTGGGACACGACAATGACGCCAATAGCGACGGTAAATCTCTGGCGTACTACTGTCGTTCACGTCAATGACGACAGTAAGGACTGTATTTTTTATGGACACGACAATATCGCCAATAACGACGGTAAATTATCTGGTGTGTTTCGTGGGACAAGTCTATGGGACAAGTCAATGACGCCAATAACGACGGTAAATTCTCTGGCGTACTACTGTTGCACACCACAATGACGCCAATAGCGACAATAAATTCTCTGGCGTACATGTCGTTCACGTCAATGACGCCAATAGCGACGGTAAATTCTCTGGTGTACTACTGTCGTTCACGACAATGACGCCAATAGTGACGGTAAATTCTCTGGCGTACTACTGTCGTTCACGACAATGACGCCAATAGTGACGGTAAATTCTCTGGCGTACTACTGTCGTTCACGTCAAATGACGACAATAACGACGGTAAATTCTCTGGCGTACTACTGTCGTTCACGACAATGACACCAATAGTGACGGTAAATTCTCTGGCGTATTCTTCTGGGACACGACAATGACGACGGTAAATTCTCCGGCGTATTTTTGTGGAACACGACAATGACGACAATAGCGACGGTAAATTCTCTGGCGTACAACTGTCGTTCACGTCAATGACGCCAATAACGACGGTTAATTATCTGGTGTATTTTGTGGGACAAGACAATGACGCCAATAACGACGGTAAATTTATCGACGTACTACTGTCGCTCACGTCAATGACGCCAATAGCGACGGTAAACTCTCTGGTGTATTCTTGTGGGACACAACAATGACGATGGTAAATTTTCTGGCATACTAAGTTGTGCATAAACCCATTTTTATGCTATTACACTGTAGATGAGTGTGTACCTGTACATATATATGGTATATTTTTATCAGGATGGCACATGACATCTGTGAACATTTGAAATTCTATATGCAAGAAAACATTATGGTAAACTTAAATATTGCTGGTGAGAAAATCACATGCCTTTGTAATATGACAGGCAGCCAGGTCGCGTCTGCAGCCGGGTCGCGTACACTGTAGACCTTGCCATGTACATGTCATGGCTTCAGGAAGTGAGTTTGAATTTTGAAAAAAAACCTTCCAAAATATACTTACTAAAAAAGGGCACAGATTTGAAAGAAACATTGAAAGAAACATTGAGTTCACCAATGATTTAAGAAGAAAATTCTGGTAGTCAAATGGCCTGATAACACTTATTGACCTTCAACAAGACATTTTGGAGAATACAAACATTAGCCTAATTTGTTGCCTGTAAAAGGACCGAGAAAGGGAGAATAAGATTCAGAATTTAAGCGGCTGCAGAAGGCGGAACAATGAATCAATAGGGGCCTAGTCTAAAGCAGAGGTGGCAAGAGCAATGGCAAGGAGTCAATGAGTTACAAGTTGTAGCTACAATACATGTTATGTATCATGGTGTGCGACAGTAGTACGCCAGAGAATTTACCGTCATTATTGGCGTCATTGTCGTATCCCACAATAATATGCCAGAGAATTTACCGTCGCTATTGGCGTCATTGTCATGGCCCCCAAGAAAAGGCCAGAGAATTTACCGTCGCTGTCGGCGTCATTGTCGTGTCCCACAAGAAAAGGCCAGAGAATTTACCGTCGTTATTGGCGTCATTGTCGTGAGCGACAGTAGTACGTCGATAAATTTACCGTCGTCATTGGCGTCATTGACGTGAACGACAGTAGTACGCCAGAGAAACTACCATCGCTATTGGCGTCATTGTCATGTGCCCCAAGAAAAGGCCAGAGAATTTACCGTCGCTATTGGCGTCATTGTCATGATTGACAGTAGTACGCCAGAGAATTTACCGTCGCTATTGGCGTCATTGTCGTGTCCCACAAAAATACGCCGGAGAATTTACCGTCGCTATCGGCGTCATTGTCATGGCCCCCAAGAAAAGGCCAGAGAATTTTCCGTCGCTATCGGCGTCATTGTCGTGTCCAACAAGAAAAGGCCAGAGAATTTACCGTCCCTATCGGCGTCACTGTCGTGAACGACAGTAGTACGCCAGAGAATTTATTGTCGCTATTGGCGTGAACGACAGTAGTACGCCAGAGAAATTACCGGTTTATCCTTCATGGTAACCTACGCGAAATTTTCCCTGAGTTCCATATCAGGTCGAATGCCAAAGCCGCCAATAGCGACGGTAAATTCTCTGGCGCACTACTGTCGCTCACGACAATGATAACGCCAATAGTGACGGTAAATTCTCTGGCGTATTATTGTGGGACACGACAATGACGCCAATAGCGACGGTAAATTCTCCGGCGTATTCTTCTGGGACACGACAATGACGCCAATAGCGACGGTAAATTCTCCGGCGTATTTTTGTGGGACAAGTCTATGGGACAAGTCAATGACGCCAACAGCGACGGTAAATTTTCTGGCGTATTCTTGTGGGACAGGTCAATGACGCCAACAACGACGGTACATTCTCTGGCGTACTACTGTTGCACACCACAATGACGCCAATAGCGACAATAAATTCGCTGGCGTACATGTCGTTCACGTCAATGACGCCATTAGCGACGGTAAATTCTCTGGTGTACTACTGTCGTTCACGTCAAATGACGACAATAACGACGGTAAATTCTCTGGCGTACTACTGTCGTTCACGTCAATGACGCCAATAACGACGGTAAATTATCTGGTGTATTTTGTGGGACAAGACAATGACGCCAATAACGACAGTAAATTTATCGACGTACTACTGTCGCTCACGACAATGACGCCAATAGTGACGGTAAATTCTCTGGCGTATTCTTCTGGGACACGACAATGACGACGGTAAATTCTCCGGCGTATTTTTGTGGAACACGACAATGACGACAATAGTGATGGTAAATTCTCTGGCGTACTACTGTCGTTCACGTCAATGACGCCAATAACGACGGTTAATTATCTGGTGTATTTTGTGGGACAAGACAATGACGCCAATAACGACAGTAAATTTATCGACGTACTACTGTCGCTCACGACAATAACGCCAATAGTGACGGTAAACTCTCTGGTGTATTCTTGTGGGACACAACAATGACGCCAATAGCGATGGTAAATTTTCTGGCATACTAAGTTGTGCATTTATGCTATTACACTGTAGATGAGTGTGTACCTGTACATATATATGGTATATTTTTATCAGGATGGCACATGACATCTGTGAACATTTGAAATTCTATATGCAAGAAAACATTATGGTAAACTTAAATATTGCTGGTGAGAAAATCACATGCCTTTGTAATATGACAGGCAGCCAGGTCGCGTCTGCAGCCGGGTCGCGTGTAGACCTTGCCATGTACATGTCATGGCTTCAGGAAGTGAGTTTGAATTTTGAAAAAAAAACCTTCCAAAATATACTTACTAAAAATGGGCACAGATTTGAAAGAAACATTGAAAGAAACATTGAGTTCACCAATGATTTAAGAAGAAAATTCTGGTAGTCAAATGGCCTGATAACACTTATTGACCTTCAACAAGACATTTTGGAGAATACAAACATTAGCCTAATTTGTTGCCTGTAAAAGAACCGAGAAAGGGAGAATAAGATTCAGAATTTAAGCAGCTGCAGAAGGCGGAACAATGAATCAATAGGGGCCTAGTCTAAAGCAGAGGTGGCAAGAGCAATGGCAAGGAGTCAATGAGTTACAAGTTGTAGCTACAATACATGTTATGTATCATGGTGTGCGACAGTAGTACGCCAGAGAATTTACCGTCATTATTGGCGTCATTGTCGTATCCCACAATAATATGCCAGAGAATTTACCGTCGCTATTGGCGTCATTGTCATGGCCCCCAAGAAAAGGCCAGAAAATTTACCGTCGCTATCGGCGTCATTGTCGTGTCCCACAAGAAAAGGCCAGAGAATTTACCGTCCTTATTGGCGTCATTGTCGTGAGCGACAGTAGTACGTCGATAAATTTACCGTCGTCATTGGCGTCATTGACGTGAACGACAGTAGTACGCCAGAGAAATTACCGTCGCTATTGGCGTCACTGTCATGATTGACAGTAGTACGCCCGAGAATTTACCGTCGCTATTGGCGTCATTGTCGTGTCCCACAAGAATACGCCGGAGAATTGACCGTCGCTATTGGCGTCATTGTCGTGTGCGACAGTAGTACGCCAGAGAATTTACAGTCGCTATTGGCATCATTGTCGTGTCCCACAAAAATACGCCGGAGAATTTACCGTCGCTATCGGCGTCATTGTCATGGCCCCCAAGAAAAGGCCAGAGAATTTTCCGTCGCTATCGGCGTCATTGTCGTGTCCCACAAGAAAAGGCCAGAGAATTTACCGTCCCTATCGGCGTCACAGTCGTGAACGACAGTAGTACGCCAGAGAATTTATTGTCGCTTTTAATTGGCGACATTGGGACGGTAAATTCTCTGACGTACTACTGTCGCACACGACAATGAGGCCAATAATGACGGTAAATTCTCTGGCGTATTCATGTGGGACACGACAATGACGCCAATAGCGACGGTAAATTCTCGGGCGTACTACCGTCGCTCACGACAATGACGCCAATAGCGACGGTTAATTATTCGGCGTATTCTTGTGGGACACAACAATGACGCCATTAGCGACTGTAAATTCTCTGGCGTACTACTGTCGCACACGACAATGACGCCAATAGCGACGGTCAATTCTCCGGCGTATTCTTGTGGGACACGACAATGACGCCAATAACGATGGTACATTCTCTGACGTACTACTGTCGCACACGACAATGACGCCAATAGCGACGGTAATTTCTCTGGCGTATTTTGGTGGGACACGACAATGACGCCAATAGCGACGGTAAATCTCTGGCGTACTACTGTCGTTCACGTCAATGACGACAGTAAGGACTGTATTTTTTATGGACACGACAATATCGCCAATAACGACGGTAAATTATCTGGTGTGTTTCGTGGGACAAGTCTATGGGACAAGTCAATGACGCCAATAACGACGGTAAATTCTCTGGCGTACTACTGTTGCACACCACAATGACGCCAATAGCGACAATAAATTCTCTGGCGTACATGTCGTTCACGTCAATGACGCCAATAGCGACGGTAAATTCTCTGGTGTACTACTGTCGTTCACGACAATGACGCCAATAGTGACGGTAAATTCTCTGGCGTACTACTGTCGTTCACGACAATGACGCCAATAGTGACGGTAAATTCTCTGGCGTACTACTGTCGTTCACGTCAAATGACGACAATAACGACGGTAAATTCTCTGGCGTACTACTGTCGTTCACGACAATGACACCAATAGTGACGGTAAATTCTCTGGCGTATTCTTCTGGGACACGACAATGACGACGGTAAATTCTCCGGCGTATTTTTGTGGAACACGACAATGACGACAATAGCGACGGTAAATTCTCTGGCGTACAACTGTCGTTCACGTCAATGACGCCAATAACGACGGTTAATTATCTGGTGTATTTTGTGGGACAAGACAATGACGCCAATAACGACAGTAAATTTATCGACGTACTACTGTCGCTCACGTCAATGACGCCAATAGCGACGGTAAACTCTCTGGTGTATTCTTGTGGGACACAACAATGACGATGGTAAATTTTCTGGCATACTAAGTTGTGCATAAACCCATTTTTATGCTATTACACTGTAGATGAGTGTGTACCTGTACATATATATGGTATATTTTTATCAGGATGGCACATGACATCTGTGAACATTTGAAATTCTATATGCAAGAAAACATTATGGTAAACTTAAATATTGCTGGTGAGAAAATCACATGCCTTTGTAATATGACAGGCAGCCAGGTCGCGTCTGCAGCCGGGTCGCGTGTAGACCTTGCCATGTACATGTCATGGCTTCAGGAAGTGAGTTTGAATTTTGAAAAAAAACCTTCCAAAATATACTTACTAAAAAAGGGCACAGATTTACTAAGAAACATTGAAAGAAACATTGAGTTCACCAATGATTTAAGAAGAAAATTCTGGTAGTCAAATGGCCTGATAACACTTATTGACCTTCAACAAGACATTTTGGAGAATACAAACATTAGCCTAATTTGTTGCCTGTAAAAGGACCGAGAAAGGGAGAATAAGATTCAGAATTTAAGCGGCTGCAGAAGGCGGAACAATGAATCAATAGGGGCCTAGTCTAAAGCAGAGGTGGCAAGAGCAATGGCAAGGAGTCAATGAGTTACAAGTTGTAGCTACAATACATGTTATGTATCATGGTGTGCGACAGTAGTACGCCAGAGAATTTACCGTCATTATTGGCGTCATTGTCGTATCCCACAATAATATGCCAGAGAATTTACCGTCGCTATTGGCGTCATTGTCATGGCCCCCAAGAAAAGGCCAGAGAATTTACCGTCGCTGTCGGCGTCATTGTCGTGTCCCACAAGAAAAGGCCAGAGAATTTACCGTCGTTATTGGCGTCATTGTCGTGAGCGACAGTAGTACGTCGATAAATTTACCGTCGTCATTGGCGTCATTGACGTGAACGACAGTAGTACGCCAGAGAAACTACCATCGCTATTGGCGTCATTGTCATGTGCCCCAAGAAAAGGCCAGAGAATTTACCGTCGCTATTGGCGTCATTGTCATGATTGACAGTAGTACGCCAGAGAATTTACCGTCGCTATTGGCGTCATTGTCGTGTCCCACAAAAATACGCCGGAGAATTTACCGTCGCTATCGGCGTCATTGTCATGGCCCCCAAGAAAAGGCCAGAGAATTTTCCGTCGCTATCGGCGTCATTGTCGTGTCCAACAAGAAAAGGCCAGAGAATTTACCGTCCCTATCGGCGTCACTGTCGTGAACGACAGTAGTACGCCAGAGAATTTATTGTCGCTATTGGCGTGAACGACAGTAGTACGCCAGAGAAATTACCGTCGCTATTGGCGTCATTGTCATGTCCCCCAAGAAAAGGCCAGAGAATTTACCGTCGCTATTGGCGTCATCGTCGTGTCCCACAATAAAAGGCCAGAGAATTTACCGTCGCTATTGGCGTCATTGTCATGATTGACAGTAGTACGCCAGAGAATTTGCCGTCGCTATTGGCGTCATTGTCGTGTCCCACAAAAATACGCCGGAGAATTTACCGTCGCTATCGGCGTCATTGTCATGGCCCCCAAGAAAAGGCCAGAGAATTTTCCGTCGCTATCGGCGTCATTGTCGTGTCCAACAAGAAAAGGCCAGAGAATTTACCGTCCCTATCGGCGTCACTGTCGTGAACGACAGTAGTACGCCAGAGAAATTACCGTCGCTATTGGCGTCATTGTCATGTCCCCCAAGAAAAGGCCAGAGAATTTACCGTCGCTATTGGCGTCCTTGTCATGATTGACAGTAGTACGCCAGAGAATTTACCGTCGCTATTGGCGTCATTGTCGTGAACGACAGTAGTACGCCAGAGAAATTACCGTCGCTATTGGCGTCATTGTCATGTCCCCCAAGAAAAAGCCAGAGAATTTACCGTCGCTATTGGCGTCATCGTCCTGTCCACACAATAAAAGGCCAGAGAATTTGCCGTCGCTATTGGCGTCATTGTCGTGTGCGACAGTAGTACGCCAGAGAATTTGCCCTACATAATTCAAATTCGCTTTGGGTGTCAAGACAATGACGCCAATAGCGACGGTAATTTCTCTGGCGTACTAGTGTCGTTCACATCAATGACGCCAATAGCGACAATAAATTCTCTGGCAAATTTTGTGGACACGACAATGACGCCAATAACGACGGTAAATTCTCTGGCGTACTACTGTCGTTCACGTCAATGACGCCAATAGCGACGGTAAATTCTCTGGCGTATTCATGTGGACACGACAATGACGCCAATAGCGACGGTAAATTCTCTGGTGTACTACTGTCGTTCACGTCAATGACGCCAATAACGACGGTAAATTCTCTGGCGTATTCATGTGGACACGACAATGACGCCAATATCGACGGTAATTCTCTGGCATACTACATGTACTGTCGTTCACGACAATCACGCCAATAACGACAATAACTTCTTTGGGACACACCTGAACGACAGTAGTACGCCAGAGAATTTACCGTCGCTATCGGCGTCATTGGCGTGAGCGACAGTAGTACGCCAGAGAATTTACCGTCGCTATTGGCGTCATTGTCATGGACCAAAAGAATACACCAGAGAATTTACCGTCGTTATTGGCGTCATTGTCATGCCCCACAAAAATATGTCAGAGAATTTACCGTCGCTATTGGCGTCATTGTCGTGTGCGACAGTAGTACGCCAGAGAATTTACCGTCGCTATTGGCGTCATTGTCGTGCCCCACAAAAATATGCCAGGGAATTTACTGTCGCTATTGTCGTCATTGTCGTGAGCGACAGTAGTACGCCAGAGATTTACCGTCGCTATTGGCGTCATTGTCGTGCCCCACAAAAATACGCCGGAGAATTTACCGTCGCTATTGTCGTCATTGTCGTGAACGACAGTAGTACGCCAGAGACTTTGCCGTCGCTATTGACGTCATAGTCGTGTCCCACAAGAATACGCCAGAGAATTTACCGCTGTATTGTCGTCATTGTCCTGAGCGACAGTAGTACGTCAAAGATTTACCGTCGCTATTGGCGTCATTGTCGTGGCCCACAAAAATATGCCAGAGAATTTACCGTCGCTATTGGCGTCATTGTCGTGTGCGATAGTAGTACGCCAGAGAATTTACCGTCGCTATTGGCGTCATTGTCGTGCCCCACAAAAATATGCCAGGGAATTTACTGTCGCTATTGTCGTCATTGTCGTGAGCGACAGTAGTACGCCAGAGATTTACCGTCGCTATTGGCGTCATTGTCGTGCCCCACAAAAATACGCCGGAGAATTTACCGTCGCTATTGTCGTCATTGTCGTGAACGACAGTAGTACGCCAGAGACTTTACCGTCGCTATTGGCGTCATAGTCGTGTCCCACAAGAATACGCCAGAGAATTTACCGCTGTATTGTCGTCATTGTCCTGAGCGACAGTAGTACGTCAAAGATTTACCGTCGCTATTGGCGTCATTGTCGTGGCCCAAAAAAATATGCCAGAGAATTTACCGACGCTATTGTCGTCATTGTCATGACCGACAGCATTTCGCCAGAGATTTAATGTCCCCATTGACGTCATTGTCGTGAACGACAGTAAAGCGCCAAAGACTTTACCGTCGCTATTGGCGTCATTGTCAGTGCCCCACAAAAGTACGCTGGAGAATTTACCGTCGCCATTGGCGTCATTGTCGTGAGCGACAGATACGCCAGAGAATTTACCGTCCCTATTGGCGTCATGGTCTTATCCCACAAGAAAATGCCTCTTAATTTATTGTCCCCAATGGCATCATTGGCGTGTCCGACAATGCTACACTGTTTCATGGACATTGACCCATACAGATTCGCGGCCTGAAATTTCGCGGCTGTTACCATGAAGGAACGACCGATTTTTAATGTTTTATTTGAACTGTGCACCGGTAGATGGGTATATATACAATTTGACCCCAGATAAGTCTGAGGGTCTCCAAACAAGTCACATGAGATGGTGAAGATGATACTGGGATGAATATGCTGATCCTACTTTGTTGATGAACATACAAATCTAAGAGATGTTGACAGGTGAATGTGAAATGGGCGAATGACAAACAACAAATATTCCCGCGCAAATAACAAATTACATTGACGACAAGTAAACAAAACAAATAGTGACACCTGGTGAATACAAAGCCATCATAGAATGGAGTTAACACAGATGCGTTATGATGCATGAAAAACACGATCATAATGGAACCAATGAAAGACTGTTAAACGAAATTTGATGACATAAAATCGATGAAGATTACTCCTGCTACATACTCCCCCCCCCCTTGATGAATGTTGTCCCAACATTCATACAAAACATGAAAAGTTACATTGTGATATTAAAAATCGGAACGATATTATAACGAGTTACAAGTTTAATACACACAGTAGTTGAATCAACATCAAATCCACTGCAAAAAAAGTGCATTGCAATCAATTTAGGAAAATCACATAGTTATTTTGAAAATATTATGCACCATGATCAAATAAATAAATTAATTAATCGATCAATAGCTGACACAGCACACAAATATCGTACAAATGAACAATCGTGATCTAGTATGATCACTAGTATGAATGAATAATTAAACAGCGTTGTAAATTCACTCACGTCTTCTGGGATGTGCTCACAACATCGATAAAGGCCTTGCCGATTGAACCTGACATACCTTGAAATCTGGTGTCAGTTGAGAGTTGTTTTAGAACCTCCACTTTAGCAAACCAATCTGGCTGTGGCTCTGCTACTTGTGCCATAGAGTACTCACCTGATGTCAACCACTTAGGTTGCGTCCTGTTCCTGGAGCTCCGTCTAGGCGCTGGTATCGGACGGACTTTCACTCACCTCTTCTGCTGCATCGCCATCATCTGATGTTGGTGGCAAGTCGATTGGCAATTCTTCCGTGTCTTCTTCCCATGCATTTGAAAATTCTGCTCCTGCTGAATCAGGACGAATAGCAATGGGTGACGGTTGTGATGGTGTTTCCACTATACGGTATATGAGATCCTCTTCATCTTCACTCTCATGACTGTCAGGTTCCAGTACTCGGTCATCTTGATGAGGCTCCTCTCCAGTACTAGGAACTGGTATTTCCATGGTGGGAACTGATCCGATGGGAAGTAAGACATTCCTGTGCAGAGTCTGAGTTCGACCCTCTCCATCCTCACGTTGGACTTCATAAATTGAAATCTCCGGATTTGGTTGTCGAAGCACCACATATGGTACTTTCTCCCATTTGTCAGAGATCTTGTGTTTGCCATCGTATACAAGAATCTTAACTAGAACACGGTCCCCTTTTTCCACTACAGCTCCCCTACACTTGTTGTCATAGTGGGCTTTTTGTTGTTCTTGTGAAGTTTTTGTCTTAGACGCCGCTATCTCATATGCTTTCCTCAGCCCTTTACGTAGGTTGCTGATGTACCTGTCATAACTCTGTTCTTCTTCGTCTTCATTGATGATTCCAAGAATGACATCCAGAGCTAGTCTTGGCTGTCGTCCAAACATCAACACGTACGGTGAATAACCTGTACTGTCATGTTTCGTGCAATTATATGCGTGGACTAATGGGCCGACCTCTGCTTTCCAGTTGATCTTCCTATCTGGCTCTAGAGTCCCCAACATTGCCAGGAGTGTTCGGTTGAATCTTTCTGTTACTCCGTTTCCAGCAGGGTGATATGGCGTTGTTCATGATTTTGACATGCCTGTTATTTTACATGATTCTTGAATTACATTACTTTCAAAATTAGGTCCTTGGTCACTGTGTAGGCGTTTCGGGAATCCATAATGTACCATGAATCCGTTGAACAGGGCTTCAGCAGTGGCTTTAGCTGTCTGGTTCTTATTTGGGATGGCAAGTGTGTATTTAGTGAAATGATCAGTAATGACTGAGATATTTTCAAACCCTCCTTGTGATGACTCCAATGACAATAAAAATGTGGACGACGACGGACGACGACGACGACGGACGACGGACGACGGACGACGGACGACGGACGCAACACCATGCCAATAGGTTATCGGACCATAGGTCCGGTAACCTAAAAATTAGCCCAATGGGCTAGAAAGGTTACCGGAGAAATATACAGAGTTAAGCCGAGAAAGTTGAAAGTCAAATTCAAGGTGACCACTGAATTCGCCATATCTCTAACCTTGAAAATGGGATCAAAGGTTAAATTCTAGATCACGAAACTATTCAGCATACATCATTTCCTATATGTTCACTATGGACCCCTAAGCTGTAAATTTGATAATAAGCGAGATATAAGCCATTTTGTAATCTGACTTTGAAAATAAAATGACTGACCTTGGAATTTAGGTCAAAGGTCAAATTCAATATCATTAAAATATTCAGAATATATCATTTCCTATATGTTCACAATTGATTCCTAAGCTGTAAAGTCAATAATAAGCGAGATATTAGCCATTTTGTCCTGTTGACCTTGAAAATGAGGTCAAAAGTCAAATTCAAGGTCATGAAAATATTCAGCATATATCATTTCCTATATGTTCACAATTGATTTCTAAGCTGTAAAGGCGCTAATAAGCAAGATATTGGCCATTTTGTCATGTGACCTTGAAAATGAGGTCAAAGGTCAAATTCAAGGTCATGAGAATATTCAGCATATATCATTTCCTATATGTTCACAATTGATTCCTAAGCTGTAAAGTCGATAATAAGCGAGATATTAGCAATTTTGTCCTGTGACCTTGGAATTGAGGTCAAAGGTCAAATTCAAGGTCATGAGAATATTCAGCATATATCATTTCCTATATGTTCACAATTGATTCCTAAGCTGTAAAGTCGATAATAAGCGAGATATTAGCCATTTTGTCATGTGACCTTGAAAATGAGGTCAAAGGTCAAATTTAAGGTCATGAGAATTTTCAGCATATATCATTTCCTATATGTTCACAATTGATTCCTAAGCTGTAAAGTCGCTAATAAGCAAGATATTGGCCGTTTTGTCCTGTGACCTTGAAAATGAGGTCAAAGGTCAAATTCAAGGTCACGAGAATTTTCAGCATATATCGTTTCCTATATGTTCACAATCGATTCCTAAGCTGTAAAGTCGCTAATAAGCAAGATATTGGCCATTTTGTCCTGTGACCTTGAAAATGAGGTCAAAACTCAAATTCAAGACCACGAGAATATTCAGCATATATCATTTCCTATATGTTCACAATTGATTCCTAAGCTGTAAAGTCGATAATAAGCGAGATATTAGCAATTTTGTCCTGCGACCTTGGAAATGAGGTCAAAGGTCAAATTCAAGGTCACGAAAATATTCAGCATATATCACTTCCTATATGTTCACAATTGATTCCTAAACTGTAAAGTCGATAATAAGCGAGATATTAGCCATTTTGTCATGTGACCTTGAAAATGAGGTCAAAGGTCAAATTCAAGGTCACAAGAATATTCAGCATATATCATTTCCTATATGTTCACAACTGATTCCTAAGCTGTAAAGTCGATAATAAGCGAGATATTAGCCATTTTGTCCTCTGACCTTGAAAATGAGGTCAAAAGTCAAATTCAAGGTCACGAGAATATTCAGCATATATCATTTCCTATATGTCCACAATTCATTCCTAGTCTCTAATTTCAATATTAAGTGAGATATTAGGCTTAATGTGTGCCATTATAAAGCATAGGAAAATTTAACATGGGAAAGTCACATTTGGGCCGAGTTTGGGCCCAAAATGGCCCACTTCAAGCGATTCAAGCGCAACGAAATTTATACATGTCACAGGGGTACATATGAGGAGTGTTTTTCATCAATAAGAAAAAAAGTTACTGAACAGATTTTGAGAAAACGACCGTCGAAGTCCAAAATTGGCCATTTTTCGACGAAAACGGCCGCTCTGACCTTGAAACCAAGGTCAGAGGTCAAATTCAAGGTCACGACAATATTCAGCATATATCATTTCCTATATGTCCACAATTGATTCCTAGTCTCTAATCTCAATATTAAGTGAGATATTAGGCTTTAATGTGTCCCATTATGAGGCATAGGAGAATTTAACATGGGAAAGTCCCATTTGGGCCGAGTTTGGGCCCAAAATGGCCCACTTCGAGCGATTCAAGCGCAACGAAATTTATACATGTCACAGGGGTACATATGAGGAGTGTTATGCATCAATAAAAAAAAAGTTACTGAACAGATTTTGAGAAAATGGCCGCCAAAGTCCAAAATCAGGCATTTTTCGTCGAAAACGGCCGCCATTTTGAAAAAAATGCGAAAATCAAAAAAGTAAAAAAAACCTCCCTCTCGAAATATTTTTAGGCATTTTTGTGCAAAATTTCAGAAAAATTCGATCGTAAACTTTAAAGATAAAATTGTTGACGGACGACGACGACGACGACGACGACGACGGACGATGGACGACGACGACGCCGGACGCATCGCCATGCCAATAGGTTACGGACCATAGGTCCAGTAACCTAAAAATTAAAAATACCTCCTTCTTGAATTATTTTTAAGCATTTTTGTGCAAAATTTCAGAAAGATTCAACCGTAAACAAAAAAGATAAAATTAGGCCGAGGGCCAAAGATAGGTTACCGGACAATGTTTAATATTTTAGATGTTAGCCAGGTTAATGGTTAAATTCAAGGTCAAAAGAATATTCAGCATATATAATATTAAGCATATATCATGTCCACAGTTGATTGCTAAGCTGTAAATTCAACAATCAGAGAGATATTAGCAATTTTTTGCTGTGGCCTTGAAAATGAAAGCAAAGGTCAAACTCAAGGTCATCAAAATATTCAGTGCATATCATTTTATGTGTCCACAATTGATTCCCAAGCAATACAGTCAATAGAGGAGCAAGATATGAGCCATTTTCTCCTGTGACCTTGAAAATGTGGTCAGAGGTCAAATTCAAGGTCACGAGAATATTCAGCATATATCATTTCCTATATATCCACAATTGATTCCTAAGCTGTAAAATCGATAATAAGTGAGATATTAGCCATTTTGTCCTGTGACCTTGAAAATGAGGTCAAAGGTCAAATTCAAGGTCATGACAATAATCTGCATATATCATTTCCTATATGTTCATAATTGATTCCTAAGCTGTAAAGTCGATAATAAGCGAGATATAAGCCATTTTGTGCTCTGACCTTGAAACTGAGGTCAGGGGTCAAATTCAAGATCACGAGAATATTCAGCATATATCATTTCCTATATGTCCACAATTCATTCCTAGTCTCTAATCTCAATATCAAGTGAGATATTAGGCATAATGTGTCCCATTATAAAGCATAGGAGAATTTAACATGGGAAAGTCCCATTTGGGCCGAGTTTGGGCCAAAATGGCCCACTTCGAGCGATTCAAGCGCAACGAAATTTATAGACATCATAGGAGTACATACGAGGAGTCTTATGTATCAAACTAGCTCCATGGGTTGTGACGTTGTGATGTTGACTAGAGGCGCTTTTTCCTGATTGGATTTCCTCATTAAGCAACGCTCACACTGTTTGAGGTATGTTTCAACGTCACTGTTCATCAAAGGCCAGTAGACTCTTTCCTTCAATGTTGACAAAACTCGGCCACGTCCTAGATGTCCCATGTCATCGTGGACAGCTTTTAGGGCCATTTTCCTTAATCCTGCTGGTAAGATGAGCTGAAACTTATCTACTCCATTGTCGGATACTCGACGGTACAAGGCTCCTCGTCTATTGACTAAGCATTGATACTCACGTTCCAGTACCTTGTCTTCCCTTGTTGTGATATCTGACGGCTGAAGGCGTACCTTGTAGGTTACTGATCTTACAAACTTACCGATCGTCTGATCCTGACGTTGATATAATCTCCAGTCCCTCGACACAATGTCGTCATAGAAGCTGAACTCATCTGGTATCTGTACTTCCAGAGATATAGTCTCCATGGCCGAGAAACATGCATGCTGCTGACAGACTGCTTTAACCTGTTCCTGTGTGATGGTGTCATGACTTTCCTGATTCCTCTCAAGCTGTGGTAGCCTTGACAACATATCTGCATCTCGATTACTCTTACCTGGTCGATATTTTATGGTGAAATTGTAGTTGTCAGTCATGATCAAGAAATGCTATGTACCATACAGGTAGTCATGAAACTTTTTAGTCACTGCCCATTTGAGTGCTAAAACTCTAATTTATGGACAAGGTAATTAACCTCTGACTTGGACCTCTCGATGCATATGCAGTGACACGATCCTTCCCGTCTATCTCCTGATAGAGCACGGCTCCCAAGCCTGCAATGCTGGCATCTGTGTGTACGACAAATGGCTTGTTGTAGGATGGATACGCCAGTATCGGTGGTGATGTTAATTTCTCCCTGATTTTTTCAAATGCATGCTGTTCTGCTGGTCCCCACTTCCATGTTTTATGATCTGGCATGATCTTTTTTTACCTCGTTTGCACTTTCTTGACCTTTGTCCTTGAAGCAGGTCATTCAATGGCTTCACTATTTTCGAGAAATCTTTTACAAATTTTCTGTAGTAGCCACAAAATCCTAGGTACATTCAGACCTCGTCTGGGCACGATGGCACTGGCCATGTCTCAACCTCGCGTATCTTGTCTGGGTCTGCTTCTATTCCATTGGGAAAGTAATGCCCCAGGGCTGAAAGGCAACTTCCTCATTAGAGAAGTAATGCCCTAGTGCTGAAAAGCCACTCCCTCATTTGGGAAGTAATGTCCCAGGGCTGAAAGGCAACTTCCTCATTAGAGAAGTAATGCCCTAGTGCTGACAGGCCACTCCCCAATTGCGGAGGTAATGCCCCAGTGTTGAATGACCACTCCCTCATTGGGGAAGTAATGCCTCAGTGTTGAAAGGCCACTCTCCCATTGGGAAAGTAATGCCCCAGGGCTGAAGGGCAACTTCCTCATTAGAAAAGTAATGCCCTTGTGCTGAAAGGTCACTCCCTCATTTGGGAAATAATGTCCCAGGGCTGAAAGGCAACTTCCTAATTAGAGAAGTAATGCCCTAGTGCTGAAAGACCACTCCTTCATTGGGGCAGTAATGCCCCAGTGTTGAATGGCCACTCCCTCATTTGGGATGTAATGTCCCAGTTTTGAAAGGCCACACCCCATTGGGAAAGTAATGCCCCAGGGCTGTAAGGCAACTTCCTCATTAGAGAAGTAATGCCCGAGTGCTGAAAGGCCACTCCCTCATTGGGGAAGTAATGCCCGAGTGTTGAATGGCCACTCCCTCATTGGAGATGTAATGCTCCAATGTTGAAAGGCCACTCCCCCATTGGGAAAATGGGCTGAAAGGCAACTTCCTCATTAGAGAAGTAATGCCCCGGTGTTGAGAGGCCACTCCCCCATTGGGAAAGTAATGCCCCAAGGCTGAAAGGCAATTTCCTCATTAGAGAAGTAATGCCCGAGTGCTGAAAGGCAACTCCTTCATTGGGGAAGTAATGCCCCAGTGTTGAATGGTCATTCCTTCATTGGGGAAGTAATGCCCCAATGCTGAAAGGCCACTCCCCCATTGGGAAAATGGGCTGAAAGGCAATTTCCTCATTAGAGAAATAATGCCCCAGTGTTGAGAGGCCACTCCCCCATTGGGAAAGTAATGCCCCAAGGCTGAAAGGCAACTTCCTCATTAGAGAAGTAATGTCCTAGTGCTGAAAGGCCACTCCCTCATTGGGGAAGTAATACCCCAGTGTTGAAAGGCCGCTCCCCCATTGGGAAAGAAATGCCCCTGTATTGAAAGGCCACTTTCTCATTAGGGAAGTAATGCCCCAGCACTGAAAGGCCACTACCTCATTGGGGAAGTAATGCCCCAGGACTAAAAGTCCACTACCTCATTGGAAAAGTAATGCATCAGTGCTGAAAGGCCACTCCCTCATTGAGGAAATAATGACCCTGTGTTGAAAGGCCATTTCCTCATTAGAGGAGTAATGCCCCAGTGCTGAAAGTCCACTCCCTCATTGGGAAAGTAATGCCCCAGTGTTGAACGGCCACTTCCTCATTCGGGAATTAATATTCCAATGCTGAAAGGCCAATCCCTCATTTGGGAAGTAATGTCCCAGTGTTGAGGAGTAACTCCCTTATTTGGGAAGTAATGCCCCAATGCTGAAAGGTCACTCCCTCATTCCGGAAGTAATGCCCTAGTGCTGAAAGGCCACTCCCTCATTGGGAAAGTAATGCCCCAAGGCTGAAAGGCAACTTCCTCATTAGAGAAATAATGCCCTAGTGCTGAAAAGCCACTCCCTCATTGGGGAAGTAATGTAATGTTTCGATGTTCGCTGGCCAGTCTTTTTTTTTCAAGAGAATTGCTCCAGTGCTGAAAGGCGTGCCCTCACTGGGGAAGAAATATCCCAGCACTGAAAAGCTACTCGTTTATTGACAAAATAACAGTCCAATGCTGAAAGGCCACCCCTCATTGGGGAAGTCATGTTACTATACTGAACAGCCACTTCCCAATGAGGTACCTGCTGCTGCTATGTGCTTTTGGGGCTCTAAAACAGTCTATTATCCCAAGAAGTACAAAAAACGTCATGTCCATTGTTTGTATTATGCAAAAACAAACATGACAAAAATTTAATGTAACATTATTACGTTTTTGTATGAACTTGGCAAGTAGACTGTTTCTATGGTTTGTCTATACCCGAATTACATGGTGGTGACCCTGGTGGCAAACAGGAACCTCATTGGGGAAGTAACGTTAGTGCTGAAAGGCCACTTGCTCATTCAGGAGGTAATGTCCCAGTGTTGAATAGCCTCTCTCTCATTTCGGAAGTAATGTCCTAGTGCTGAAAGGTCACTCTTTCATTCTGGAAATAATGCCTTAGTGTTGAAAGGGCACTCCCTCATTCCAGAAGTAATAATGCCCTAGTGCTGAAAGGCCACTCCCTCATTGGGAAAGTAATGTCGCATTCTGGAAAGGTCACTCCCTCATTGGGGCATTGTGCCCCAGTGTTTAAAAGGCTGTACTCCCTCATTGATGAAGTAATGCCCCAGTGCTGAAAGGCCACTCTCTCATTAGGGAAATAATGTTCCAGTGCTGAAAGGCCACTCCCTCATTGGGCAAATAATGCTCCAGTGCTGAAAGGCCTCTCCCGCATTGAAAAAGTAAAGCTCCAGTGCTGAAGGTCACTCCCTTATTAACCCTATGCTACCTGAGGTATCTTCAGAGCCACCCATAAACCAAGGTGTCCCACTCTCTCGAGCGGCGGCGCTCGAGAGAGTGGGACACCTAGGTTTAAGCCACCCATGGATATCTGAATTAATTTGGGAATATTTAGATATCTCCGAATTTGGCATTTTACACCTAGCGAATATAGTTGTCTTATCTACCCAATGCGTTGAGAACAACTCGTCAAATATACCGGTATCGGATTGTTAAAGTGATGTTGGCAGGAAAACTGTTTTTTCCAAATCAATTACATATATGCCTGTGGTCTCAGAATAGTAGGTTACAAAACAAACTTTGCTTGATCAAATGGATAAATCAAGCATTTGACAGTACTAGCAGCCGCTTTTTTTGGTTTTGTGCGCCACTCAGATCGAGTTACCTCTGACTTAACCTAGTTCACGCTCGATTGGCTCGAACATACACGAGTAAGCTGGAATCGCACTGCGTCACGGTATACAAAGCACCGAGAATGGCGGTAATGTAAACAAACTCAAAATATCTCCACCAGAAACTCGCAACGAAATCTATTAGAAAGGGGCGTCTGTTTGGGCATACAAATGCAGATAAATTAATTTTTATGTTTTCTTCGTTCGATCAGAAAGATATGGAAAAATCCATAACTTACTGCCAATATCACTTTAATTAATTATCATTGATACCGTAACTTTATGTACTTGTTAACCCACAGAAATATAGGGAGCTCCCTTTAGTTCGGGATTTATTACAATTGTCGTTGTTGTTGACGTTATGACCAAAGAGCTCTATCTTATTACTGGCTACCTAGTTACGTGGTATAGTGGTAGATAAGACAACTATATTCGCTAGGTGGCGCACTTTTGCATCGAAATGTCGCAAATTCTCGCGAGAACATGTCCATAACGAAGTTTTCACAAGAAAGAAGCTGACTCAGTTGTGAAAATTTTCTAATTTCTCTGTCTTCGGCGCAGTATGGAATGACATTGAAGTGTAAGTTTCTTCAGTTATCATCCGATATCGTTTTGTGATTGATACAGAAACGTTTTTCAGCGTTTATTGGGATTTAACAGGACAACAACAAACCCGTCCCTCGCCTCGGCCAGGCCTCACTCAGTCCGCTCAGTCTCAGTCACTGACTGACTCTCAAGACAATCATCAGTCAGACTCAGACAATCGACAGCCCACTCACGGTGGCCTCTCAATCTGCAGTGTGCACTCACTCAGCACTCGTCTACGAACTTATGAAGTGGACATGTGCTTGACCCCTCTCCACTCAGCAGTCTTGATATTCCCAAGTCAAAGAACGAAAACACTGTCACACACTCACTCGACATATATCTTAATTGAATTCAGTTGTATAGTTCCCAATAGGTTAACCATGCAATAAGGCCACCAAAGCGATCAGGCAGCCTGAGCAACACAGAGCGTTCATTCACCCTCGGGACGGAAATCCTTTGGACATCTTTTCAACAAATAAATCGAAATCTTTCACAACTGTTTCTCTAGGCCTCATCCATATGTCAAAGGGACATAGGGGATAGATATTTGACATGCAATCAATGACTTTAGCACTGAATATTCTCAACTTGAAACGTCTAGGTCAACAAGCTGCAGGATAATGAAATTATAGGGCCCGTAAAATCAGCAGATCTCCCTGAAATGATTCAAAGCAGAGAGTATGTCGTTTGTTCAACAATCTAATACAGTAGTACTAGTCCTTTTAGAATTGATGAGTATTCCATAACCATCGAGTATGTTTTAGAAACTTTGAGTTCTAGTGTCGTAAATCGTCTTTGTTCTTTTACTTGCAGATGTCTACCAAAGCAACTTGAGTGGCGATATCAACGTTCGTGTTGAAAAACAGCCACAACCTAACCATTTCTTGGAATAAAAAAACTATTGATCTTGCCTGTTCATTTGCAAAGAAGGTAAGTTCATCCACATAGCGACAATGTCGGGAAGAAACAGTAACCATGGCAACCCCCATGGTTTGAAGCCGATAGGTCTGGACCAGATCTGGGATGACTTGAAGTCTGGAATCGAACGAGTGTACCAGAGACAGGCCATGGCCAAGTCTCGTTACATGGAGCTGTATACGTATCCTTTTACAAGTGGCATGCGGTCATGGTGACTATTGATGTGTCAAGGTTTACAATACCGCATACACTTTTATGATTGTAAATCAGTTCCTGCGAAATTTTCCTTTTGGAACAAATTACTCTCAAATTTCATTATGAGTCAGATCTGTTTTCGTTAAAATTTGTTTTTTTACATCTCTTGGTCAATGGTGATAACAGTCACTCTTTAGCTATTTAGTAGATTAGTTTTCCATCCGCATTGATCAAGTGGTGTGATTTATTCCTTAACTACCCTGTAGACATGTGTATAACTACTGTACAAGCGTCCTCTACCAGTCTAACCAATCAGGACAGAGTGCTCCTCGGTCGCAGAACTCGCGTCGAAGGAACCAACCCACCGGTGGTGCACACTTTGTCGGCCTCGAGCTCTACAAGCGCCTCAAAGAGTTCCTCAAAGTCTATCTTGTCAATGTCCTCAAGGTATGCTATATAGTAATATACGTTATCCTGTAATGCTGTACCTGTTGGTATAGAGGGTGTCCCAATAAACATGATTGAAATGTAAATAAAGACATTTACAGTGGAGTTTCAGTTGTAACTGAATTCTCCAAAGACTGATTCCCCAAATGGTCATAATTGTACTTGTCTGTACATACATTATACTCATCTCAGACAGTGTTATCGTTACACTTCAGTTCCCACCAATACTTGAACCCTGAACTTTTGACTTCACTTCAAAGGATGGCAAGGACCTGATGGATGAGTGTGTCCTGGAGTTTTACACCAAGCGCTGGGAAGAGTACCAGTTCTCCAGCAAAGTGCTCAACGGGGTCTGCAGCTATCTGAACCGGCACTGGGTGCGGCGCGAATGTGACGAGGGCCAGAAGGGCATCTACGAAATCTACTCGGTGAGCTGTCAAAATGATATAGTGTACCTCTCTGTTGTGGAAATCTTGTTGTTTTCAAAACTGGAAAAGGAATATCGTGATTAGTCATGCTTTTATAACATGTATAAACAGATAAAAAAAAACATAGGTACAAATTCAGCACAGTGGCTCTTGTCCCCTCAAATTTTCTGGGCCTTAGCAATAATATCCAAAGTTATAAAATGCGTCTGAAGGAGGGCTAATATTGTTAAAATTTTCTAGAGTTGTTTTGCATGTATAGGTGAACCTACAGTACACTTATGTATATTTTCTGACAGACTAGCCTTTATCATATACATTTACATACAACACGATACAGTCATTAACCAGTTCGTTTTCGTGTTTCCTGACAGCTTGCTCTCGTCACCTGGAGGGACCACTTGTTCAAGGCACTGCACACACAGGTCACAAATGCCGTGCTAAAACTGATTGAGAAGGAACGCAACGGAGAAACAATCAACACCAGGCTCGTCAGTGGAGTCATCAACTGCTATGGTACGGTTTTGAGTTTTGTTCCGGTCCACATGGTTTCTGGCATACTAGTAGCTGAATTCTATTTGGCTTGTAATTGGAGTCTCGCCCAAGATTCTCACAACAATATTGTCTCGATCGTGCGCAATTCGTAGGTGTCGTATCCTTGCAAATTTTCTTGTCAAAATTTCATGAAATTATGATCTTGGTCACGATATCTCGGCTGTATATATTATGCATACTTTGTGAAGCAATATGTCTAAATTTAATGAAATTTAAATTATTTCTCTGAAAACAAAGTAAAAACCATTTTCTCAATAATCAGTATTGTACTTTCCTGTAGATCTATATCATACAAATAATATCACTTTGTTTACAGTTGAGCTAGGTCTAAATGAGGACGATCCTGCTGCGAAGGGTCCCAACCTGACGGTGTACAAGGAACACTTCGAGAACTATTTCCTCGAGGACACAGAGCGTTTCTACATGCGTGAGAGCAGCGAGTTCCTTCGACAAAACCCAGTCACCGAGTACATGAAAAAGGTAAAATTGAGTCACACCATGTGTGGAAAAGAGCCGGACTTTTATGTAAATGAACATTAGATTTTTCGATAATTCCAATTGATTTTACTGGGAAGTTGAATGGTTGATAGATCAGCCATAATTGTTCACTCTTACTTTGATGATACCAGTATGAATACCAACAATGATTGGAAACAACCCCCAAAAAAATATGAGAAAGGACCTAAAAGTGACCTCTTTTATTGCAAAGCTAATAATAGGAGTACTAATAAATTCAGCAGTCTACATGGTTTCGTCTTTTGTAGGCCGAAGCTCGCCTGCAGGAAGAGCAGCGTCGAGTTCACGTCTACCTACACGAGTCCACCCAGGATCACTTGGCTAGAGTGTGTGAGAAGGTCCTCATCAAAAAACACCTGGAGATCTTCCACTCCGAGTTCCAGAATCTACTCAATGTCTACCGTAACGAAGGTATACATGTCTGTAGAGCAACCTGACTAATATATTGAAGGTTAAAATGGAGGGCTGTCTACAGCTTGGAAGACTTGGAAGTGGTCTGAATTTTGTCGCCATTCAACACTCTGATGTCAGTTGTGTCTGTAGTGTTTTGGATTCTCGCGTTACTCTGTCTCATGTAATATTTAGTATGCCTATGTATGATTCATAATGAGCACTCCATGCTGTGCCGAATACGCAGTGTTCAGTGAACACGTCACACGACACAAAGAAATTGTAGAACTTTGGGATTTTCGCACCATGAGCAAACTTGTCCTCCATGAACCTATTTACTATCATTAGACGTTATTGACCTGTGATGACTGAGATAGATCATACTGTCTACTTGCAGACTTGGGGCGTATGTATCAGCTCGTATCCAGGATCCAAGATGGTCTTGGAGCCTTGAAAACCCTGCTAGAATCTCACATCACTTCTCAAGGCCTGTCCGCGGTTGAGAAGATAGGCGGAGATTCAGCGACCAATGTATGTTTGGATGTGGTACATGTATAAGTTATTATTAGGCATCCCGATTGAAAATCGGGAGGCCTTATGTTTTTGTCTGTTTTTTTTTTTTTTTTCTTTTTTTTTTTTTTTTTTTTTTTTCTTCCGCCGTTCGGTTTCCGGATCATAACTCTTGAACGCCTTAATCTATCTTTCCGAAATTTTCACAGCTCATCCGAAATACTTTGCTCCTAACCCCTATTGTTTTTCGTCGAGACCCGAAATCCAAGATGGCCGCCAGCGGCCATTTTGGAAAAAAAAATCGGGCGATTCCTGTCAATGTCATAATTTGATTCAGGCAATTTCCAGGGGGAAAAAATTTTTTGGGTGTATTTTTTTTTGGACTTAGAATTTTTCCCTCGCCTGCCCCCATGCAGATGTAATACTGTGACTGAGCCATGCTACTGTATTCACTGACTGCAGCCTGCATGTCCCATGTGTCCAGCATGAGGCTAGGCTCTGCCCTCTCAGCCAGTGCAGTATATGAGAGCCCTGCTCAGTAATGCCTGTGATAAGGCAATACCCCCCCCCCCCCTCTCCCTCCCCCACCTCCACTGTCAGCCAGTCTAATCTGCATATGAATGTAGCAATGTATCAGTGACTTGTATGCACTGCCCCTCTTCCCCCCCCCCCCCCCCCCTCTCCTGTCCCCTCACCCCAGTTTACTATACTAACACCAACAAGTTGGAACAATGCCCTCCTTCCCTTTCTAAAGAAAACAATAGGTGGTTATATAATGATGACCCAAACTGAAGATAACAGCTTTGAAGGTCTGCCTGGGCCTTGGTTGCCGGTCAATTGTTCATTGTATTCAGTTAAAACAGCACTGTGTTTATCTGGACGAAACTACATGCATTGTTTTGTTTTCTAGCTGTATTTCACATGCAGTGACCAAATTATCATTGTTTTACTTAGCCAGAACCCAGAATAATTTCCTTTTTGCTTGTATTATGAATGTCTGTCATGTCTGTACATTTAATACCTATTGAGATTAAAACAAATATCTGATGGACATTTGTCTAGTGAGCAACTGCTATAATTTGAACTCTCACTCCCACCTGTGTTCAATAATCCTGCCTGTCAAGTTTCACCATTAGAAAAGAACAGAAAAATTGGGGGATGCCACAAAGCCTATAGGCTTTTATGTCTAGTTCTGTTCGCTTTTAACCACTTGAAAATTTGACCAAGAACATAATCAGTCACCAAGACTTCACACAAAATATACCACGGTCAATGCTTGTCAGGGAATATTTTGACTAAAGTTTGACTTATTTTTCGACTAAAGATATTCTCTTCGGATTGGGGAAATGCTTTGTTGTTTTTGCAGGAGCCAAAGATATATGTACAAACTATCTTGGATGTCCATAAAAAGTACAATGCCCTGGTACTGACTGCTTTCAACAATGACGCTGGGTTTGTGGCAGCACTGGACAAGGTGAGTGACACCTTCGAATATCATCACACTGGTAATGATTGATGGTTACATTTTGATGCAGTCTGTAAGCCAGTTGTTTTTCGCGTTTAAAAATTAACTACAATCAGTATTGCCTGCCGTCACGCAGGTGGAAAAAATACATTCTCCTGTATAACATAAGTGAGTTGAATTCAGACTCTGAAATAATATTACCGTTTGTTCTCTTACAGGCTTGCGGCAAGTTCATCAACAATAATGCAGTGACACGCATGGCCAATTCTTCGAGCAAGTCTCCTGAACTTCTAGCACGTTATTGTGACGTCCTGCTAAAGAAGAGTTCCAAAAATCCCGAAGAGGCTGAGCTTGAGGATACACTGAACCAAGTGGTAAGTCGTGCGATACGAAAGGAAAGGACATGTAACGGACTCGTTTGTCCGATGTTCCCAAGCTGAAAATTGAAAAATTTATTCACCATAATCTTTGTGTCATTACATGTGTTACATTTTAGTTGGAATGTGTGAAGTAGTCTAGTAGCTCTTCCACTAAAACTTGTTAATTAATGATTCATCGTTTAACTTCCATGATTCATCATGAGTTTGTGATTTTTCCTTGCAGATGATCGTGTTCAAATACATTGAGGACAAAGACGTATTCCAGAAGTTCTACAGTAAGATGTTGGCCAAACGTCTAGTACAACACATGTCAGCATCCGACGATGCAGAGGCTAGCATGATCTCCAAACTCAAGGTTGGTGTTCAACTGAGACCCGCTGAACTGTACTGGTCCGTTTTCCGCCGTCATGGTCGGTTTTCTTCTTTTATTATTGTGAAGATGAATTATACATATCGATCACAAATCATGGCTCTGATTATCACTGTCAAACACTCCTACTAAAATTCAGAAAGCTAATGTTTTGATATTTGTTCTGTTTGACAGCAAGCCTGTGGTTTTGAGTACACATCCAAGCTACAGCGAATGTTCCAAGATATCGGAGTCAGTAAAGACCTAAACGAACACTTCAAGCGACATCTGCAAGACACCAGAGAGGACAGTCGAAAGTCTGCTTCCGAAAGTAGTAAGTTATACTCAAAGCAAGCATAAATCATCAAGAATTTCTTGTGGGTAACAGCTGTTGCGATATCACACTTTATGAGGCTATAACAGCCACAACCTGAGCTATAAAAGAGTTCTATTTTGCAGGTGAATCATTCCACTTTTCTCGTATATTAGTGATTGAGAATGATCATTGAATCTGTTTTCCATTACAGTCGACTTCAGTATTCAGGTGCTGAGTTCCGGCTCGTGGCCGTTCCAGCAGTCTTGTTCCTTCTCCCTGCCACTCGAGCTTGAGCGGAGTTTCCAGCGCTTCACAACCTTCTACAGTGGCCAACACAGCGGTCGCAAACTCAACTGGCTTTATCACATGTCCAAGGGAGAAATCGTCACCAACTGCTTCAAGAATAGATATACACTTCAGGTCAGCTGGCAGCAAGCCGATTCGATGGTGTAAAGTTTTGCTTTGTTTTATACTGGTATATCACTAATCTGAAGTGATGAATGCTGCTTTTCAAACCATTGGAACATTTTTAACCAAAAAACTAGCCATTCAGAAGCAAGCATAGCAATTACAAAATTCACATTTGAAATTCTGGAAGTTAGATCGTGTATGAATGTCATTCAGTTGGAAAACTTGAGTATATACTTTGAGTGAACCAGGTCATCTTTAGCAGCGGTTGTGTCTTTCTTTGCAGGCATCAACTTTCCAGATGGCCGTCCTCCTGCAATACAACCACAGCGACTCCTACACACTTCAGCAGCTCCAGGAGAGCACACAGATCAAAATGGTACGTGACGACACATTCGCATGATAGCGTTTAACTTCTGGCTGATGTCATTGAAAACCTAAAACTTTTATGTCAATAGTCTGCAGACAATGGGAAAATTACACCAGAAGTTATGGGCTGTGGCGTTAAAATTCTAGTTTGCAAAATTCCATGTCAGTTGAACTGTCCTGACCCAGGAAATTAAACACCATCAGAGAGTAAAATATTACCAGTAGAAAACCAAATAATTGATAGAAAACGAAATCCAGTATCTAACTGGTTTGAATATCAAAAGTATGTGCATGTCTATATCTGCTAGTACTGTGTATGTAGGTAACAATGTGTTACTCAATGTTTACAGGACATTCTGATGCAAGTTGTGCAGATCCTTCTCAAGTCCAAACTACTGACTTGTGAGGATGATGACTCGGACCTCCAACCTCACTCAGCCCTTGCGCTGTACCTCCAGTACAAAAAGTCAGTCGATTTTACGCGATTTTCTAGCCTTTAGCTGATGATCAGTTCATCATTTATGTGAATAAGTTGTCAAAAAATATTATCAGGTACAGTGTTTCATGTCCGTTGAGAGGTATGACTTCATTCGTTGCAGCAAAAAGCTTCGAGTTAACATCAACGTTCCAATGAAGACAGAGGTCAAACAAGAACATGAGGCCACTCACAAACACATAGAAGAGGACAGGAAACTTCTCATTCAAGCAAGTATTCCCCATACCAAAACGAAGCAAATGATTGTTCTCTCCAACAAAAACCTATCTTCATTATTCGCAACGCATTAGTATGCGACAAACTAAGTTGTCCGATATTGCTGTTGACTAAGTTTAATATAAATCTCGTTCCTAATTCTATTCATAATATGTACATGTATATTATGATGAGTTAATTTCGTTGATTTTGTCTCCTATAGGCAGCCATAGTTCGGATTATGAAGATGCGTAAGGTGCTTAAACACCAGCAGTTGTTAGCCGAGGTCCTCAACCAACTGACGTCTCGATTCAAACCACGAGTGCCGGTCATCAAGGTTCGCCAAAATATCTCAAAATTTATTATGGCTAACTCATGTTTCATACTAGAGTAGAAATAATCAGGTTAAAATGTTGTTGTACTGTATATAGTTGTACTATACTGACCATAAAATTGTTTTGTGATCGTAAATACTAGTAAGTAACAACCTCTACATACAATATTAATGCAGGAAATCATATATCTACTTATTGTATCCGGTCAATATTTGGATTGTAAGTATTCAACTGTAATTTTTGTTGACTTGTTTTTGCAGAAGTGTATAGACATATTGATAGAGAAGGAGTATTTGGAGCGAGTCGAGGGTCAGAAGGACATGTACAGCTATCTCGCCTGAACGTGGGAGAGACCTGCCTAGCTGCCACACCGCTTTGCCAACAGTTAGTGTCTCATCCGCTCAGGGAAATTGTATTCTTGCAAGAGACTTTGTCTATCTCTCATCTGAAAATCAATAAGTTTTCGAATGTTGCCATGTTGCCATTCACTCAACATTATACATTTCTACTTCTGATTTCTTCACCGAAATTGGTGATACAGGAAAGCCACTCTTTTGATAATGAGCAATTTGCCCCTCCCCCTCCCCCCTCCACCCTTGCTTGGTCATGATTTTGTGTTTTCCCACTGTTTCAGGTGGAAAGAGTTTTGTGATAGACTTTCATGTGTGCGTACACCACCAGGGGGAGCCACGCTTCACCTTGTGTACTGTGCAGTGCACTGGATACGGTCATCATATTCACATCTTAGCATCCTTTCACTGCCTAGCACAATTTCGGAAACTGTTGGCACCCCCAGTGCTGCTGGTTATACCGACCTACCTACCTACCTACAAAACAAACAAACCAACCACGCGCTGTGATTTCCGTGGAACCCACGTTACACTTGCCGCATCGCATCTCCATGTGGATATCAACGCATTAGTGCTTGCTTTTGTGATGCCATTCAAGTCAATAGAAACGCCCCTCATCTCTGCATTTTTATCGGACAGGCTTCGAGATTTCCACCGAGAAATCCACTCCAAATAGTTCTACTTCAAGGATTGCTACTGTAAATTACATGGATTGTCTTTTCTACTTCACAAATTGTGATTTCTTGACAGTGCCCCAGTTATAGTTGTTTTTGTGTGTTGCTATTTATTTTCATTTTACGCTATTCTTTTGTAATTTGCACCTGAGATCTGTAGTGTTTCCCATGTGATTTTTGTGCCCATTGGTGCAGGACATTTCGACACAGTCACCGACGAAATGTTCAACGGAAATGTCATATTTTAACGTTTATTCATCGCTTAAACTTTCATGTAAAGCTATGAAGAAAATAGTAAACTAAACAAACTTGTGTGTGTGCAACGGGCAGGTCCGCAAATTCGTCAGCAGCGCAAGACAATACGACAAGGCGAAAGACACGACTCCGCAGCTGTGCATGACTGGGAGGGGGGGGTTACGCCTTAAAATGATTTTGTTATCTGTGATTGTTGTCATGGCAACATGATAAGGGGGTCAAAGCCATATTTCTGTCAATTAAAAACATAGGAGATTTTTACAATGTAGCATTTGATAGCCCTTTGTTTTTATGTGCGTGGGGTATGTATGGCCAAACCACGCCCCAATTAAAAGTGGTGGTCAGGTTACCTGGTCAATGTAAATAAGCTTGGTATGAGTGAAACGAGGTCCTGGCACGCACCGATACCTGCACGAATTCAGTTTTTTGTGCGCGTTACGAAGTAGTGTTGTGTGTATGGCAGTGGTCTGTTTGTGAACCTTCAATAAAATTACCGATTGTACATTTGTAAGTTCAAATAAGTTTTAAAAGCTACAAATTTCTTGTCTTTAGTGGCTTTTATGCCTGAGAGGAGGCTGTCAAAATTGTTTCAATTATTAAAGCACATTTCTAGATGTGAAACAAGATTGACGTACAGGGAATAAAATATGGAAAACATCAGAACATTTCCTAATTGTAAGAAATCTGAGACATAATGGTTTTGTTTTGTCTTTGTTGGCAAAATAAATCAGGAAATCAATTTTAACTACAGCCAGTGAATGTTTGAAATTTTTTCACAAAGTGAGAAAATTTGTACAGGTTTAAAATATCAAGCACTCGCATTGTGCAGTTGACATGTTTGTCGCCAGTAATCTTGAAAATATGTATAAAATGTAAGGGTGTCCATGCTATTGTTGGGCTTGTCTGAAAAAATAGTGTCAAGGATACTGTTGATACCTATACATTGATAGCAAATCAATAAACAAATTGTTGTTTGCAGCTTTTGTTTTTCCAACTTCCCAGCTACAGAATGATGAATCCAGATGAATGTAGAATTGATTGCTATAAAATATCTTTGTTCCGTAAGATCTGTGCCGATTATGCAAGCTGAGGACTAAAATTGTACATGGATGTACATTGTAACTTTGCTATTATCAGTACTAAAGTGTGCACGGGCCTGAAACTACTTTACAACATTTATCTGCATACACAAAAATGTGTATTGACCTAAAAGGAATATCAAAATATTCTTTCTTGGAGGAACAACAAAAATTTACACACTGGGTATATTTTCAGAAAGCTGTTCCGCGAGTAGGCACTTGTGCCAATTATGCAAGGGGTTTCACCATACAAAACTACAAGAAACTCAAAAGAAATTAGATATGTAGCCTGAGTATATTTTTTTCCCTGACTATCCTCCTTGTAAACTATCCTCCTTAGCTATTATGTTGTATGATGGCAAAGAAAAAGAAGCTTAATGGCCAAGGGTGATTTTCAATTTTATTTACAAATATACAACGTCACTTAGAGAATGTTGAACCATCAAACGGCAACTTCTTCAAAATGATTCAGTCGACAATTACACTTATACAAAATAAATACAATTTGAGTAAGGGTCAATCACAGTTGAGTTAGGGTCTGCAGCCTTCATGGTACACATCCAGCGTAAGCGTATGTCGCCAAGTGGGTGGGAGATTGTCGCGGAGGAATTTGCCGCATCGATGGCACGGGGCTGAGAACAGTGTCTGGTAGCTTCTTAGCCATTGCTGGAAAGTCAGGTACAATGTTATTTAGCTAAACACGCACATATTTGAGAGACTGATGTTTAATATTCATGGATAAATTAATCATGCAAAGTACTCAAAATGGTTGCAATAGTCTTTGCTGATACCAGCTTAATACAAGAAACTACCAGTTAACATGGAAAATATTATTCAAGTTGTAATAGAAATGTATGATGTGGTGTTATCGTACCAAGAAGGAGCGCACTGCGATCTCTGCTAGGAGGATTGGGGAGTAGTAGTGCAGCATCGCAGCATGTGTGTGGTCTGTAACCTGAGTATATATGGAAGCCAAACAAATCAATGCAGTACTGTAAATACTCGGGAATTACGTACAATTCTTGATTGATATCTGATGCATAAACATGTACTGGAAGATTTGATAACATGACATTATACGTCAACATATACTCACCTTTTGGAAGACGAGGTGTTTCGATTTTGACCAGATATCAAGCTGAGGGAAGAAAAATGTAAATTTCGTGAATAATGTCATCATGGGTATAACCTTGGTAACATATCAGTAACTAGTGGCCATTAATAGTATTTTATTCCTGAGGTGGCTCTTGATATTGAGAGAGAACCATCACACTTTTTACCTTGCCATCCTCTGTTGCAAACTGTTCATTGTAGCCTTTGACGTTGACCCACTCGATAACTAAACCACGTAACACCACCACCGCCTTCAGGGTCATCCCCAGGTTTATCTGTAATCATGGAAATAAGCTCATACATGATCGAATTTGGACGATATATAACACAGAATGAAAACTCGAATAACTAGCAACACAGACTGAACAAAAACTTAATCATATTCATTTTTGAAAGAATCATTAATAATTTATCATATTCCATGAGTCGAATCAAATGCAACATATGTTATTCGTATAATTTATATACTCAAAAATACAGGATATTTCTAATTAATTATATACCAAGGTGAATTACATCATGGAACTCAGAAACATAATAGTGCTATGCTCAAGTCAAAAGAAACTAAGAACAAATCGAAGTTGTACATTTAACACAGCCGGACTGCCAATTGGTCTGGTCAGTTTGATGTTCATATCCGGGAACATCGAGATCATTTTCTGTATGAGACCATCGACTAACTGTGATGGGACGGAATGACTGGTGCCCTGCAGTTTTCGAGGTCGCTTGCCGTAGTGCATGGATGAGGTCTGTGAACGCTTCAGTGTGTGATGCTGTAGGTTTGACAGTGCATGTGACGCATGCTCATGTGTCTGAAAGTACACTAGTCACTCAGAAGTCATCTATGTATGAATTCCATGTAATAAACCATGGATTATGTCGAATGTATTTCCCACCCAAGAATTTAAGTTTAATATTAACCGTATTCAAGTCTTTAGATTTATTACATGTACATGTATTAACAACTAGATCTTTCCCACAGGAATAAGGCTTACAATTTCATGAAAAGTTTCCCACCTTTGTTGACCAGTTGTAGGCTTGTAGTAGGTGTTGATAAGTCGGTGTCTTGTCTGTTATGGTATCCAGCGACAGAAGGCTTGTGTTACCGAGGCCAGGCGTCGACACGTTTGGGGGGAGGCTGTTGTGCATGTTTTCCAAATCTCTGGGGAAAAAAACATTATTTCATAAAGTTATCGTTACTTTAGTTTCATTCCATTGTTTTCTATTATTGATGTACCGATAAGCAGATACTTTCACATGCATGAGCATTATGTAAATGACAGAACTCGGAAGCCAGAGAAGGCCCTACTCCATGACCCTCCCCCCCGCCCCCCATAGGCCTATCTCTCACATCAATTTAATTAATTTGTCATTTTTATTTCATGTCACTCATAGGACCAGTGAGCGATAATACCAGACTTACGTGAAATGTTTGACGATGTTCAAAAGCCGATGCTCGAAATTGGCTAAGAATTTCTTTTCTTTGCCTTCCGGTGACTCTGTTTTGGTCATTCCCTCACTCAACATCTCGAAAACACTTGAAACACCCATTCTCAGCTCCTGACTTGACTTAATTCCGCTTGCTAAAGCTTCGCCAAGCTTGAAATTTTGTTGATCCGTGGGCGCCGCCATTTTGTCCATCTTGAAAGAAATAAATTAGGATCAAAGATCCTGCAGACTACTGCATTTTCGAACCGATTTTAGGTTACCGTATTTTGTGTTATTCTTTTGTGTTCTGTGTTTTTTTTTTCACGCCAAAATTATATCACTGGACTGGTAAAATGTATCTTGGTGAATACTAATCTCTGGGCACAACCATTTATGTTTCTTTCCAAAATAGAAAAAAACTGTGAATTTCGGCCATTGTTTTTTCCCCTACTACTGTAGACTATCTCATTTTTGACATTAGAGCGTTGGGGGCGAAGCCCCCAACCCTCTACATG
Source organism: Terebella lapidaria (assembly GCA_949152475.1). Lineage (NCBI taxonomy): Eukaryota > Metazoa > Annelida > Polychaeta > Terebellida > Terebellidae > Terebella > Terebella lapidaria. The sequence continues at coordinate 22,378,553 of OX424567.1, forward strand.
TCTATGTGCTGACTTTTTCATGGAGGTTTCATGCCAACCTATCGACGCACGTTTTGACATGTAAACGTTTAGATACCTACTTCAAATGAGGGTTTTCTTTGTCCTTGACATAAAATCTCTCGAATTGATGGGAAACTTTGACTATTCCACAGATATATGAGGCATGAATCGATGTGCTAGGTTTGAGAAAATAACGTAAATGTTCAAATTATCTAGAAACGTCCCAAAATGGCGGAGCCGATGGAAATTGACGTTCCCAGAATGCAAAGCAAATTTTATCACAATGACGCGTATTTTGAAACACAATTTCTGTTCAGCAATTCGTGTATGCATACATGCATGTGTTTATTGTGGGCATCTGCGTGTGGACTTTTTCTGCGATGCCACGGCTACATTTACCGTAATTTGACGTATTTTATAACATGACAATTAAGCTGGTGTTCTGTGCTGGATTGCGAAGTCTTTTTATTCTTAACTGGTATTTTAATTTGCCCAGTAAAGGCATGTGTTAGGCTATATCTGATGTTATCAGATGCAGATATTCCTCATAGTTTCCAATGTTTTGAAGATATTTTCATGAGGTTCCATATCATTTTAGCAGGCATATCTGTTCCATTGATCGATTTTAAAATAAATGTTTACTTATTAGTAATATGAATGAAGTAGGCCATGTTATTCATCCTAGTATACGGAATTGGAATCACATAGGGGATGAAATTATGGCTTCTTCTTTCTTTTGGGGGGGGGGGGGTAGGCCTAACGTTGTGTAAGATATATTCAGCTGTCGTGGTGCTGATGATGTGCTCGAGCTCTAATGTCGTCTTCCGCAGTTTGCTGCATTTTCTTGTCTCAGCATTTCTTCAATCCCGACATGTTAGAGAGATCCCAGAATTTAGGAGTTCTCTTTCAAAAACGGCCTCATAAATGCAATATAGGCATAGTGTACATGTGTGTCCTGCTGTACAATAACCCTACGTATATAGCTTTGAGGAAGCCTGCTACGCTGTTCTCGTACTTGGCATAACCCTGGACGTACTTGTAGGCCTATCAAACCAAAAATCCCAAATTATTTCACCAAAATCCATGATAGTACGGGAGCCCAAATCCATAGGAGCCTTAGTTTTTGAGTTTGTTGCACCCAAAAGGTGGGAAAGGTCTGACATATGTATCTGGTCTGGAAATATATCAGGAACAAGAATAGCCCGGGTGTCTGTTTCCACCATGTCAGCATCATATCCGAAATTTGCATTTTGTTAGGGAACCCCTTGTCGATTTTCGGTGCGTTTTTTGCACATCAAATTTGGGGGTATGGTAACCCTATGGCTTGTAATTTTGTTGTAGATGATGCCATGAGCAAATCAATAATACCACTGCAAAGAAAATTGAAAATCCTATCAAAATATACCAGTTAATATTGTTTTTGTTGATTATTACACAATGTGCAACAGTCAGAACACCTGATGATATCATTGCCTGAACCGAAAGCACAATGCTTGAAATGAATTGGTTTAACTATTATGTTGTGACATGATATCATGAATTAGCGTGACTTCTAAATTGTATAATAGTGCATTAAAATTATTAATGTACTAATTATTAGTGCATTAAAATAAAGATCACTTTGCTTGGTGAGTTTGTATCACAGCGAAACACTCCCCTTCATTAAATACGAAATGCACCGTTAGCACGCAAAACATGAATGTTTTTCATTTCACCTTAGTAAACTTCGATTTCTTATTGTTTATGTTGTGTAATTCCGTGACATTTTCATATTGATTTTGCTTTAAGAAGATTTTTCATCAAAATGGACCCTAATGAGATGAGAAATGATTGTCCCAATTTTTTTCGCAAAATAACTGTGTGCAAATCCAAGATGGCCGCCAATTATCACCACGAATCTAATAATCGCCATATCTATGGCCCTAATTGACATAGAAACATTAAATTTGTGTCGTTTTTTTATATGTTGTCAGGCACAAGGAATCCAGTAAAACAATTCTTTCAACGATACGTGTTTGTATTTACTTGTTAAACAGAGGTTACTCGGTCAGCTCAGTCCGAATGTGGGCCGACTTCTCACCAATGCAGTCGGTTTAGGGAGGTTGAATCCCCTACCTCGACAGTGGTATGTGGTCGCCAAACCGTGCAAGTGTGTTTTGACGACTCTGTAGAGCTGTACTACATTAATGACCACCCTGAAGCCAAGACCCGAGCCAATAAGAGATGTTGAAATAAGCGTCTACTTATTTACTTATTCATCAATTGTTATCACACCATATCACCATCATCATCCTGGTCGTCATCCGAAAGAAAGTTACAGGCCATAGGGTTATCATACCCCCAAATTTGATGTGCCAAAAACACACCAAAAATCGACAAGGGGTACCCTAACAAAATGCAAATTTCAGATATGATGCTGACATGGTGGAAACAGACACCCGGGCTATTCTTGTTTGTGATGCATTTCTCTACAACATGCATAGGTCAGACCTTTGCCACCTTTCGGATGCAACAAAGTGACATATTTCTGGATCTGGTCTCCGGACTATTAAATCTGATATTTATTCAAAAGGCTTAAGTGGCGTTAACACTCTGATATTGTCTTGGTGGTGCGAAATTCCCATACGTGTATGTAGATCGAGCTGAATATCATCAATTACAGTAATTACCCCCTCCCCCCCCCCCCCATCTCCACCCAAGACGTTAATTCTCAATTACTCCAAAAAAGTGGAATTCAGATGGATGTTGAGTATACTGCACCCAACTGTCAGCCCGGCTAAAATTATTCCCAGTTTATTTCATGACATAGATGTATATGTACGTCTGATATACATTCTTCAATCCCTCCAGAAACACACCCCAGGAGTCATCTGAAATTCTACAAATTCCATTTTTTTCTCGATATTTATCCATGAATCTTGTGTAATGAGCAAATGAGGAAACACATGCATTCGAAATTACATGTAGTGCGATTATCAAAACGTTTTGAATATCATGGTTGGAACATAATTTGTGGTGGAACCGTGTTGTGCATTATTTATAAATACTGTCAGATATCCACAAAGTTTATAAATGAGTTTCATAGATCCAGAGACCGGCATTTTAATGTTTATTGTACGTGACCCCTTGGGGTCAGACTGTCACGCACAAGCATTCCATGTTAATTGACCAGGCCCCTTTCAAGAAAGCGGTTTCCCGCTTCATGTGTAATTTTGAATTTGTATTCAGTTGAGATCCCGCCGCCATACAGTGAACACGTAATTTGAATAAAGGGACTAAAAGAAGAAACATCTCTATTTACGATTATTTACAATAACTAGTTACGACACAACCACATACCATCAACAAAAGGAAACAACAACAGAACATCTGGTGAAGAACAAAACAATACATTCATGGTGAATGAAACTGATCAGGCTGCTACACCTCCATTGTGCATGTAGATGTACATGATCGTGAAAATGTGCATTGAGTGTGCATTGGGCAATGATGACGCCGCCCAAGACGCATACTGAAAACATTTACATGAAGCATGTACATCAAATAACTTTAATAACCAAAACTTTAAGAAACTTTTACATTTTTACAGCTCGAGATTCCGTGATGGGTATATAATATATTCGCAGTTTATATTTTCAGATAGATATATTTACAGATTGACCATGAGGCCACTTGTTGTCAGCACGAGATAAATTTCGGATATTTCGATGCCCTGATGCTGGCGGATAGACACGCTTTCATGAAATTCATGATCAAGGTAGGCCTACGTGTAAATTTTTGAAATTTAGATCCAGCATATTGGTCTTCCAAATAGAGCCTAAATATTGGCACACTCTAATGAACAATCATATATTGCGGTTTCAGTGGTGAAACCTTGAATTTGACCTCTATTCACCTTGAAAGGTCGAAACGTCCTTTTTTTTGTGAAAGAAAACGAAGATTCTTTGACTTTGGCGAGAGCCGTAAGTGTCGTAATATTCATTTTCCCGAAAACTATCTGATCACTTTTGAGATTTTTATTTCAAACGATTCCTCTTACGTACCTTCATGATAACGCATCAGTTTAATTCGAATATTCCTGATATTTTGAGTTGAATGTAATTAATCTTCCTGTCAGTATGAGGTAAATATTCACCTGTATCGGGATACTGGTTCCAGACGGCTTCGACCTTGACAGATTACAACAAATATATATATATATCAGCTAACCTGGATGTAACTTTATCGTCAATATGTGTGAGTTGGGGGGTAAGACGAGATTTACCGAATTCCTACGGGTAATAACTCTCAATAAAAAAGAGTATTTTCAGCTGGGTATTGCCACGGAGATCAATGTAATGAAGAACATTCGGGGTGTGTTGTATACATTGCTGAATGTTGTAAGATTGGGAACCTTTCGTTTTCATGAAAACGTAGACAAATTTCTTCACATTGTTCCACGTCCCGATTGCGTAACTATCACAAGACGTCTTTACATAAATTCCAATTCCAAGTCGGGTGTCCGAACATGCAGCTTTTGTTATTAGAAGCGGATAGGCACTTCACTTGGTGCTCTCCAGGCAATGCTCGTGTCGGGGGAAAGAATCAGTCAACAGCTAGGGGCCGGATTTTGTCATCGGGACAATGATAACAACAGTCGAGTGTGTGTGATGTGCTGTCGTTCGCTGGCTGCCTCTTCAGCTGAGGTCTGCGGTTGAGATCTGATGACCATTACCGCCTGCCTCGGCTTGGTAGGACATGGGGCTTCCTTCCTGCTCTTGGTTGCATGGGTTGCTCGCTATAGTGCAAACAACACATGTAGGAAAGACGGACGGTTGCCGGGTGATATTGCCTTCAGATATTGAAGGGTGACGTGTCATCGGTGCTAAAGCCGATCCATTGGGGTCCGAGATTGCGGGCGCTGTACACGTTTAAAGGTGAGCGACTGTCGGCGATAGAGCCGGGGAAATTGGCGGCATTTGTCACTGGATCTAGGCGAGGAGATGTCACGGTGATTACAGCTGGAGCGAGCTATGGAATGTGTAAGGTGCACGTGATTGTCAAAGTAGTTGTCAAAGAGCTGCAGTTATTGAACATAACTGGATCTCAACTTTGATTTATTGTTTTCGAGATTCTGTCGAATAACATAATTATTGAATTCATAGTACGGTGAATTCGGGAATACTGATTACTGGAGAAGGAATAGAGTCTGAAATGACATTGTACAACGGAACAAGAATAAGGAATTAATCCCCATGACTTGGAGATACTTGGAAAAGCCTCTGGATACGAAAATACATTATTTGCAATTGTTTATTACATCAGAATATTTGTGAATTGTTAAAATTTTGGTGATTACAGAGTTCATTATAATTTGCACTTTGATATTGCACAAAATCACGGCTAAACATTGGGTGCAATCAGTCCCACATTCCTTGCCAGCCGCCTGCTCCAGTAAGCGGTCGTCTTCAGATTTCCGAGATGGCTGCGCGGATAGAGGAACCGGATTCTGGAGCGGCCTCGTGTGGGCTTCAATCTGAAGATTCGGCTGCCAACCTTGATCCAGGATTCGCCGCGCTTGACCCTGGATCCCTAGGCAACGTCGACTTAGCGCAGGCGGCCAAAGACCTGGGAATCAAGTATTTCTTGCTGAGTTATGTGCCGCTAAATGCGGACACGAGGGTCTCCGTAATTCCGGCCAGAGCTATAGGCGGGGTCCAGAAACACGGTTGTGGGGTTCCAGCAGCCATGTACTTCAAGGCCGATGGAGCGGATCCAGAGATGTATCTCCTGCCTGATACTCGCACCCTCGTCCAGTTGCCATGGAAACCGGAGTACGCCTGGCTTTCCTGGTAGGCATCAACTACCGGGTATTTGTCACCAACGTATAAATCACAGTGCTCTCACAAGTCACAGTGTCGGATCGAATATATTCACGATTTAAAGGCCCATTTGGAAAGTGTCGAGCTCTAAGTGCTACAGTTGGAGTTATGTCCTGAAGATTACTGCCAAATGTACGAGAAATATTTACCCTCGCCCCGATAAGGGGTGGGGGTATTGCATTTGGGTCTGTCTGTCTGTTTGTCTGTCCTTCCGCGCGCATAACTCGACAACAAATGGGTCTATGGACTTCAAACTTATAGGGATGAAGCGATATATTATGGCAGTGGATCGGTCCTCCTAAAATTTTGTCGGAATTGGATAAAAACGGTTGCCATGGCAACGGAAAACGTGAAAAGCACACAAATGGCTATAACTCCGGTTCTACTTGATATTAATTCTTCCAACTATTTTTGTACTTTTCTTTGGCCAATTCCCAATCGTGTGATGTACGACCGATGATCGTAGGTTGAAAACTCTCCATTTTCGGCCGATGTCGAAAAAGTGGGGGTCGCGATATTGGTTATTTTTTTACAGTGACTTTCCAGTGCATGTCTGCGTGGCTGAAGCGCTATGGTAGTGGCTCGGTCCCCCCCCCCCCCCCCCCAAATTTGGTCGAAATCGGATATAATAACTTTGACCAATTCTCGATCGTATGGTGTACGGCCGGTGGTAGTACGACGAAAACTCTCTATTATTGCCCAATGTCGAAATATTGGGGGTCACAAGTTCATGACTTTGGGTCATTGGGTGTTCTGAGATTCAAGACCATGACATGTTGCGAAGCCATTTTCAATCTTTTTAAACTGTTTTCGTTCAGGAGGCGTGCCTTGATAATAGAAACAACATCTGTTTTCCAGGCAATTTTCAACAGTTTCCGCAATCAATCATTATGTTTTGGACTGAAATGCCGTGGAAGTTGCGTGACAAATTTGATTCCATCGGTTTCCGGTTAGAACGTGATTTGCAATTTGGTTGTAGTCGGTATAAATACAAATACACCTAATGATTGATTAATAACCCAAGTATCTTCAAACCAATCAGCGTTATTATCTGGTCATAGACGCGGTGAATAATATACATTTTTGAAATAATATGTGTACAATTCCCATTCCTAGCAATTGGGGATTCATTTGTGAGCGGAAATGTTAGAGCCTCTGATTTATCGGAGCCTTATTCCAAATTCCCAGGCATGTTGTAAATTCTCCCAGGATTTGTCCGGCCGACAGCCTACTGCTCGGTCCTGTAATTAGGGCTTACCAACGCCTGAGGAACCAAGAATCGTCCCCTAAATTTCCCTTTTCCGCACGTTATTGATCTAGAGGGACGTTTGACATTTCGCAATCAGCATCCAACGTATGTAGGAATGGACTAGTCCTGGGAATATGTACACAATCCACTTCGATTCTGATCTTGAAGCCAATATGAAAATTGTATTAATATTATTCTATGACAACAATTAGATCAATGAAACTCCATGAATGGGATTTTATTATATAAGTTCCAACAATTCACTCGCCATTTTCCCACGATCATTTTAGTCCTTGGGATATTTGAATTATTTTGTTTACATGTACTTCGGAATAATTTTTTTCCACATAATATTTTCTCATTCACTAAATGAATATGAAACTATTTTTTCATGTACGTACTATTGACTCTGAAAAAAATATATTTCAATGTTCCTTGTGTGGTGACATTTTGTGGGACATATTCAATATCATTTCTTGATAAAACTTGTTTAATTCTCCAATGTTATGGTCCAGAATTATACTTTTCGAATTATTCCAGATTGTCACATTCAAGTGCAGAACACGGAAGACATACATCTACTTAACTTTTTTTCCTCTTAAAATTATAATTTCTATGTTTGATTTATAAGCAGTTGCAGAATATCGCTGCGCTGAAGGTGTTTATGATAGATCATACAGTAAAGCCTCTGCTAGAGATCAGTCTAGAACCATTGTGTGAAATATGTCTATAATACAGTCAAAACTGTGTTAGGGACCACCCGCGATTAGAGACCACCTTGAGGTTGGGAACATTTCAGGAACACAGTCGAAAAGTCAATTGCTCCAATTAGACTTGAAAGAGACCATTCAGTAACTCGAAGCCATACTTATAGCTGGTTCTAAAAAAACAGATCTATTCCAATATTTGGCTATTACATGTATGTGTAAACTATGACCACGCAAGATACGATTAAATGACATAAATGTATCTGTACTTGAAGCTACACATGCGGAACGTTTAACTACTTGAATCCTGAAACATAAACGATAGATTTCATGAGCTCTGAAAGAGCAAATTCTATATCTAAAGCCATACATTACATGTATGAACATCACTTCATATTCCAGTAACCTGTACATGGGCGGAGCGCCGTTCAGGCAGTGTCCGCGCTCGGCTCTCATCAGGCAATGTGAGCGAGGCATCCAGCGAGGCTTCGTGATGAAGGCAGGAATCGAACGTCAGTATTAGTTTTATTGTCTACGTGATTGATGACTGCTAAATTACAATTGCCATCTCTAGCTTCCAGTTTTCTATATTTATATGTTTCGTGGGCTTGGATATTGGAAGAGATTTGTAGTTTGCCCCCACTTTGCCCGATTTCGGCGCTCCCACACCTCCAGAAACACACCCCAGAATCACCTGAAATTATACAAATTCCTTTCTTCTCGGGATCAGCCAGACCGGAATGTCCATAAATTTTCAAAATATTCAAACTGCACAAATACAGTTGTAAACTACACTTCAGAAATCATCTGGGAGACTATCAAACCCAAAATTGTTTCAGGGGTCTACGGAGCATCGTGAACCCCCAGAGTGGGAGGAGTTGCGCTCCTCTCCTGCCCCCCCCCCCCCCATGGCAAATTCCTGGACTCGCCCCTTATATGATGTGCCGATTCATTGGTACCGCCCCCCGCCCCTCCCTCGGAACAAAATCCTATATCCGCCCCTGCCTACGAACCATTATACCATGGTCACACAGCGATCTTAATCGTTCAAACCTTTATGCCTTGGTCACACCAGCGGAGTTCACGATCCTGGACAAGCAGGGCCGTAACTTTGGTGACGCTCTGGACGTCCGCCAGCCCATGTGTCTCCAAGAACCCCTAGCAACGCTCCGGCACGCCCCTTTACTCACCCAGATAAGCGAAGTCATGGAAACACTGGGCTGGGACCCCTACGAGGTAACCCAGCAGCAATATACTAGCATGGATTTATTATGTGTATCAGGGTTTTGTAATGTTTCTGTCACTCTCAAAGTTTTCCGTGTTCACGATTTTCTACCGTACTTTGTATTGTATTATCAAATACAGAACTGGTATCCATTGATGAACTACAACAATATTTTAGCAATTAAATTTATTTTTAAAAAAGGAGAACAATTTGATATCGGTGCATGTGTATTAAAGATGTTCAAAAGGTCAGCAACAGGTGTGAGTTAAGATAAAGCCCAGTAATGCTGCACATTTAATAGTACAAGTGCTTTGCTATCTATGGGCTACTGTCGTGCTCCTGTGATAAATAAACTTTATATCGCACTTTAGATGTATTATCATGGTTGGTCTTGCTAATTCTACGAGTATGGTTGTAGGCAGATCCTATTTTCGAGGGAAGCAGGCATTGTGATCTCTGCCTTGTGTGTGATTGCGAATTGGCACACGTCAATTTGGTGCTAAAGCCTTTGTCAATCGATCGGCGACAGATCGATATGTACCCATGAATACCAATGGCGATTCTTACGTAATGAGCAAATGACACTCGGGTGAATTGTGATGTTCCAGTATTAGTTCATAAGAAATCCATGCATTCGAAATAAGTGCGATTATCCAAACATTTGGAATATCATGATTAAAACATAATTGGTGGTGGCGTCGGATGTGCATTGTTTATGAATATATTCATGGAACATTGCACACGACATGTCAGTGTACATTGTAAATGATTGCAAAATGTCCTTTGGGCATTGTTCAGTGTGCATTGGGCAATGCTGACGCCGTCAAGATGTACAATAATAAAATGAGTGTGAAATTTACCTCAATCATGATTGAAACATTATGAAATATAATATCGACGTTCTGAGAATATTGAACGATTAGGACCTATATTCGGGATTTGATGATGGGTGTATAATATTCACCGGCCATTCCGCTCCATCGGAGAACTACACGTATACATATCACAATACAGACTGTCATCTACACGTACATCATGATGAAATCTAGCACTGATATGTATTCACATGCAGTTGCAGTTTATAAATTGCAGATACAGTAGTTCATACATTTGCAGATTGACCACGAGGCCACCTGTTGTCAGTACGAGATAAATTTCGGGTATTTCGATGCCCTGACGCTGGCGGATAGACACGCTTTCATGAAATTCATGATCAAGGTAGGTCTACAGGAATTTTTCCAACAAATTACATGTAGATCCAGCATATTGGACTGGTTTTGCACGTTTTTCGTTCTTTCCTCATCGAAGATACTACCAATCGGTTTGAAACTTATATTTCTTCAATACAAATGAGTAGCAAACGTGCAAATTGCTTAACCAATCGCGTCTGATTCTTTCTTTGGAATGAACCGTTGTTACTTTAGGATATAGCACAGGAACACGGCTTTAGTGTGACATTCATGCCCAAACCTTTCGCCAAACTGCTCTGTGGTGAGTAAACGATATGATGTACATCTACATGTACGTGTAGCATTTCAAGTGTATGAATGCGACAGTAAAACTTTTAAATAACGCAGACCCCCCAAAAGAAGCATGGTCTGGAAGGTAAGTGAACTCAATAATCGCCTCTGGGCTTTGTATTAAAAGTTTTACGGTATTTTGGCATTCGGTGATTATACTATAACAGTTTTGTGCATTTATCAGCCATAAGGACATGCAAAGCATTGTATTTCACAGCTAACGGATTGCACGTTAATGTGTCCCTGTGGAATGTTTCTGACAACAAGAATGCATTTCTGGACGCCACCGACAAAAACCTTGGAATTTCCCAAACGGCTTACAATTTCATTGGCGGTCTCAAGGCGCATGCGAGAGCGTCTTGTGCCATCATGTGTCCAGCAGTGAATAGTTATAAAAGGTAAAAAATATACACATGTATGCAAAAAATATACTACATGTCTGTTCTTATTTATTCGAATTAGGTGTAGCTGCTCATACATACCTCTATTATAAACAAAGTGTTTACTATGGAGGAAACGAATGGTGATGGACATCAGTTGTGACATTTCAGTTTGCAAAATATATTTCATATTCAATTGTGCATACACTTTTTAAAATTTACATCATGAAATTAGACCACACATCTTTCATGCGCTGTCAGGCGTTTAGTGATTGATGACTTTCTGTCCTTGTCCCGTCAGATTAAATGGCGGGTCGTGGTGTCCTAACACAGTGACGTGGGGTGGGAACAACCGAACTGTTTTGCTGCGAGTTCCTGCAGATAACAGGTCGTAAAACCGTAACCAACATAGACATCATCGAACTATATTTTTTCAACAAACCTTATAAACCTGAACATCTTCATCGAACAGCATTTCGTTGATGAGTGATTTCTCGAAAAGTATATTTATTGATACTCACCTCTATAATAAACATATAAAGTGTTTAATATGGCGGAAACGAATGAAATGAATGAAGCTGACGACGATTATAATAGCATGATATTTCAGTACATGTACATGTAGGCTCACATGATATCTGCATTCTACAGTCATCTTATAAGCTTGGAATATTTAAGTATTACAGGGTGGAACACCGATTAGCTGATGGTTGTGCAAATCCTTACCTCATTCAAGCCGCCATATTAGCTGCTGGTATCCATGGACTTGACAACAAAATAGGTAAATGTACCCCACTCCAGAAATAATACCAAGAATGAAAAGACAACAGATGTACAAGTATACATACTATTTATTGTAGATGAATCAGCCTTCATGAATGTTGGAAGATGTTGGCGTCAATATAAAATTGCAAATTTGGAAGATACTCAGAAACGCGTGCCCTGAAAATATGCATGTATATTGTAATGGTGCATGTAATTATGCCTAGTAATCGACATATGATAACCAAATTCCCATGCTATTAGACCCAGGTCCACCGTGTGAGGTCCTCGTGGAAAACCTGCCGGGACCTGTGGAGAAAATGCCTGGGAACCTGCTAGACGCGGTCAGGGCTCTGGAGGATGACAAATATATGGTGGAGAATCTTGGCCAGGAGCTGGTGGATGGCTATAGTTATATGAAACGAAAGGAGTGGGACCAATACATGGAACAGATCACCGAATGGGAACAGGATTATTACTTCAATTGCTGAGGAGCTTTACATGAATTCAAAATGTAGCGCTATGGAAACATCTGGGATTATCATTTTGAATGCTGGGTGAGTGGAATATCTTTATATAGAACAGACGAGACCAGGAGAACAGAATTGTAACTTCAATAGCTGAGGGAGTGGAATCTCTCGGCGAAACAGCTGTGGCAATGAATGGGAACAGTCTATAACTCCGATGGCTGAGGGAGTGGGACCTTTACGTGGAACGCTCTAACCTCGACCTTACCAGACCTTAAAGGTCTGTAGTAGTGCGTTCAATGCAACAAAGCGGTCTGGAATTACAGGATATCCATGACTGGAATCAGTGGGGAAGACTCTTTTATTACAGTGATCGAACCAGTAACCATGGTAACGAATCCAGCAAATGATAATTGTGTTGTATGGACAAAAACAAAACAACCGTCCATGTTTGGAACTGACGTATGAATACTATGTTTGTAATATGTATATTTAATCTTCAGCATTTTATATTTGCAAGATATTGTGAAATGTAATTTCAAAGAATTGAAAATATCGCCTCTGCTATACATGTGCAGTATTGACCTTTCTGTCAGATAACAAGTATTTATCTCTATGTATGTTCACGTTTTCAGCTGTACCCGTATTGCTACATACATAATTAAAAATTGTGTTGATGGTTTTGTACATATAAGTTACTGGTATATTGCGTTCATCAGACTGGTATAACAAATTATACACATTATAATATTATAGTCTTTGCATAAATTGTGTAGGCCTATCATATGTATGTGCTTATTCATCAGTCTTATTCTCAATAATCTAGTTATTATTTCTACGTCATAATTCATAGTACAGTAGTACAGCACAGTGTCCGTGTAGTAAAATAATAGAATAGTAGTTGAATATAATGTGTATACCTTCCTTATGCATGTATGTTATAGCATATTATTTGTGTACATGTATGGGCTAAGATATACTACCAGTATGCCAGTATGTTATGATGTATGCTAATTGTATGCATATGTAAGACAAATAAATAAAAAATACCACACGAATATGAAGTTATTGAAATTTCAGAATCATGATGAAAAATACCATATGCCATATTATATTGAACGTTTCCAGATCGATCAAATATGTTGGGTTTTGGTGATGTTTTTTTTTTTTCGCCGGCTTCGCCGTAATACTAGTAGTAGCGTAACAATTTCACACACAATACATGTCCTAGTACTCAGAACTCGCACGTATGTCATGACGGTCACAGAGATACCTCCGTAACGCGGCCACATGGGCTCTAGTATCTTCAGATGACTTGGAGAAAAATCGATTGTCTAGAGCAGACACAGCCAAAACTGAGGTTGGGGATCACACTAAGAAAGACAGACCTATCTCAGCTCACGGGCTAAATTGTCACATGAATTTTGAATGGTACTTTCGTGAAGCGTCTATGAAATGATTCTATCCTGATATAGATAATTTAGTTTTTTTCCAGATAGTGTAAGCCTACTACATGTAAGCCTGTTCCTAGAGTACATACAATATTAAGGTCCGACAGGAGACTGTCGATAGGCTACATGCTGATTTTTGCCATCTTTTTTCCTCGTGTCAATCTGCCAGTACGATCAGCAATCGTAAAATCTACAGTATGAATAACTTCATTTCTGCTGGGTATGTATCATGTTATAAATATAAAAGTAGCAATGTCATAGGCCTCAACATGACATGAGCTTCCAGATGTACACCAACACGATTACCAGTGATATGTATCTATTCATAATATTCAGTATGTTTTTTTTTCAACTGCAGTTGTACGTAGTTCAGCGACGGTTAGGATATGGTGGTGCATTTTGACAATGATGGTCCAAACCAATGGTCTAAACTGCATATTTTCACCTATATGTGGAATAGGCCAAAATCAGGAAAGCTACTCATTGTGCACGAGCCTACAACTTAACAAAGATTATTTTCACCAGTCAGATCGTCAAAATCTCCAATAAGAATCATTATATCATGGCTTAAAACATCCTAATTAAAATTTGTTCCCCTCATGACGTCATGAATTCTCATCAACATCTATTTTGCATATTAATGAGCTGCTAAAACTTTTCAAATGGCTTCTGTTATGTAGTTCCGGAATGGCAGTTTCAAATGGCTGTAACTTATGAACGGATAGTGATATTGATTTACCGTAAAATACATTCTGCTCAGATCAATGAGATCTTTCATATAACTTAATATCATTTTTGCACTTTACTAGTACTTTAATCACACGCCAAAAGGCTACAGAGCTGATGATTGAATGTACACGCATCGGCAGTTGACCCTTGCCCAGTGGCACAAAAATGTATAGGCCTTTGTAATCGAACTTAGTTAACAAATACACTATTCTGATGATGTTTGTAAAAATATTAGTGTTGCAATATATCGTCACTATAGCAGAAAATGAGGTAACTACTGTAGGCCTAAATGCATAAAGAATAGTAAAAGTGCGAAATTCGTCGAACATCTGATGGAATTAACAGATGTCTAGCTAGGCCTTTACAGTTAACTTAAAGGGCCATGGACATGATATTTGATGTGATTATTAAATCCTTCTACATGCAATAGTATTCATATATATATATGCATACAGGTGGAAATAGAGCCTTTCTAGACACACAGATGAGATCTACAGCGGTCAGAAGACCGATATTCCACGTGGAGAGCGGTCAGCATATTTTTACGTAAAATGACGTTTCTGACGTCACGGGGGAAAGGATTCTCTGTACAGAATCTTTGACGCTGGGAAGTGGTAAAGCACTGAAGAACGGGTTTAGGGCGGGGGTGAGGGGGGGGGGGGGGTATCACGAAGAGGTGTTTCAGGCTGAAATGGGGGCGGGGAGGCACAAGATACACGATCTAATCAGGATCTAATTCACACCAGGTGTACAATGTTTCGTTAGAGCTGAACATGCATACAAGGTAGGCCTACAAATGAGATACAAAATACAAAGTAGAAATTATGGATATGATACGGTAACCTATCACACATACATCCAATATTGTGAATGACATGGTGGATTAGCACGTAAAACCTCTACCCTTCTCCGCCCCCCCCCCCCCCCCACACACACACACACCCTTCTCCCCGGAAGGTGAAAAACCAGACAGGATAAACCGTGAATGATGCGATCTTGCGGGAGGGGGGGGGGGGGTGGGAGAGGGCGTAATAAATAGATATTCAAATGAATATGTCCGATATTATATTAACACTGATATAATTACACTATTTTTTCGATGTGCCAGCGATTGGACAAATGATAGACTTGTTTGCTGGTGGAAATGTACATGGAATGCTAGGCCTACTCTGTGATCACGCATGATGGTTATATTGTAGAATGGTATGCCACACAGTTTCGAGAAATCTCGTTGTGAGGCCTATAAATTAATTATTTGCTTTCTTCTACATTTATATATTGGAAAGCAATACAATATCAATCGATATTTAGTTCATTCGCATTACCTATATATAACAAGAACTACCAACCTCCGAATAAGGATATAGGTGTGTTGCAGTGGGAATGATGTTGGCAATATTTTCAAAAACTCACAGTTTCGACCTCCACTGAAACAAACGCTCAAATATCGATTCTTTTGCATATTAAATCGGATTCATGACAGTAAGGACTCTGATATTGTGCGTTTTGGTCAGCGCACCCCCTACCTTACCTTCTGGTTCGACCCACTAACCCCTCATTGTGATGTAGGACCATGTCCGTAGTTTCTGGCGTTCGTATTGATACACAATACACGTAGGCTACTCAGGTTTTTCAAATTCTGTCACACCGTTTTTCTACAACATGTCAGTCCAAACCTGGAAGCTCAGGGATCACGCTGATCGATTCCCGTTTAGAAGCATACTGTGTACTAGGAGCATGAGAAGTTGGGGGTGTTTGCTGCTCTCAAAGGATTGCACCATTTAACCCAAATCAAGCAGAAAATCCAGTCAGGACTATGGGCCTGTGATTTGGGGCCCGCCCAGGGGCCCAAAAGTAGTTGAAGTCTCATTCGTTAAATGCACAGGAGCATTCTGTTACACTTCCGATTTCAATTTAGAACTTCTCAGACACTGCGTTTTTATGCAAATTATCTGAATTCAAGATGATGTTCCAGATTTAGACACTGTCAACTTGATTTTTAGATCATCCATTTCAAGGGATTTTTAAACAATATTATTCTCAGGTGGCGGGCAGCAGAAGTATATATGGGGATTTATGTCTAGATATATATATATATTTGTATTTTTCACCAGGAAAATCACACTGTTCAATATACTGTATTGTATATGATATGTTTGTTTTATGGCAAAAATGGATGTTCTATTTTTTTTAAAGAATAACCTGCGTCCACCCCCACCCCCATTCCCGACCGTACACGCCCACTGCGCCAGGCTGTGGTGGGCTCATTGGCTTTCATCAGGATTCGAGATTTTGGGAGTGGGGGAGGGGGTTTGTTGGCAGAATATCATCGTATGCGTGATCGTATTCCGATTCAACAACAACGATGATCTGCGTAAAAAGTTCTCTGAAAAATGGCACCCGCCTAAGATTCCGCGCCTATAGGCCTGGGCCTAGTCGGCCTGTGCAGTAGGCTAATAGGCCTACGGCTCTCATAATGCTAGCTTTTTTGAGCTGAAATAATGAAATCGCCGTTTGATTCACAGGTGAAGTAGGCCTGTCAAAAATATTGGCTTACGTTTGTCAAGTTACATCACGATACGTTTCAGTATATCGCTGAACTACAGACAGAAGCTATTGAGCCAATGTAGGTCTGTGTGAACTGGCTATGCCATGGATCATTCGGAAAGTAGAAAAGGCTGACACCTCCCCAATTTGTAGAACCTTCGCCGACACTACGGTTACCCATGCTGCATATAATTACAAAATTCCCATACCTATTGATAATGATAATGATGAATGGAATCCCCCCAAAACCCGCAATTAAACAACCACCTGCAAACGACGAACGTCTTTACCAGCGCAGTCGTTCCCCCGTGACGTCACAGATCACAAAGAACGTAAAATGCCAATCATCTCTCGCAACGGCTGTCAGGTCAATTTCTCGACAACCCGAGCCCTAATTCATACCATTTCTGCTGTGTACATACTCAGTAGATGCTTAACTTCATTATTAAAACAAGTCACTTTTTCGTGTCCATGGCCCTTTAATGTCCGCAAAACAACTGTACAGCTCAAAACAAATTAAAAATTTAAGTTGTTATAATTATTATTGTAATAATTGTTATGATGTAAAGTTTGTAAACATAATTTCAAAAAAAATTCTTCATTCTGATCTCTTATATTCTGATCTCTTATACATATCTTTCAACTCGTTTACATCGATTTTGGCTGATAGTTTTGTCATGCTAAGCGGTATCGTATTGTAACTTGACATGCTTAATCTGGGAGTCAAACGGCCATATTCTACTGAATTTCAGACTTATTGCGAAAATTGAAAAATTTAAAAAGAAAATTGAAAATTGAATTTATAACTTCGAATTGGTATAATTTATGCAGAAATAACAAAAAAATGTCTTTTTCTGACCTCGTTGATACCTATATTTCTTTTCTTTTCAAAGTAAAAGTTTTTGATGATGTTCGGACCGTAGAATCGATAGACAATGTACGAGACATGGTTCGGACAGATCATTCCCTGGGGGAGGGGGGGGGGGGGGCTCTAAAGCTTACATATAGCCTCATGTCGGAATAAATCATATGAGAAACCAATTCAAAAACATTTTCCATTGTTTGTTACATTCTGCCCTTCTATCTACACAACGTTATCATAGCCAATGGAACTGCTTGCCCTTCGTCATGAGCGACACCTAACGGATATTTTAGGAGAATGAGGGGAATTCCCAGAAACCAGCCGGCTTCACATTGCCCGCAAAGAACTGACCGGTTCGATTTGCGACGCATTTGCGTGTCCATTTCCGTGTAAGAAAAACACGGAAAGCAACGGTAAATTACACATTTTTGCAAGTATTTGTAATGATTAGTATCAGATTTCGGTCATGTAACATTATGGCCGTGTTTAAATCAAAAATGTTTCCATTAAAACGAAATCCACGCGAGTTTGTTTTGATGGATTGTTCCATTTTAGGAACAAAGATGGCCGAGGATGGGCGAGTCCATTTGTTGATTTTGATTGTAGGGGTGTACGGCATGTCATGCCTCAAAATTTCCCTATAACCAGTTGGTGAATTGTGTTGATATGTGACAATTTTTGCTATTGTATGCACATTTTGTGACTGAATAACGCACAGAGATATTTTTTCAGTTAAATTTGAATGTTTTCGATGTGAAAAGATTAAAATTTTTGCAATGAATTTTTGATGCCAACTACCTGACCTACCCGTATACACTCATATGATGAATATATTTTCAAACACATTTCAATACTCAAATTGCCATAATTTGATGGTAATAATTATCATGAAACAAAAAAAAAAAAATAGAATAACTCAGACCCATGTTCTTTTGAACATGTTGAAAATTTCATTAAAATGGCAGACTAAAAATTGAGAAGATCATCGCCACTCATCCAGCTACTGGACTGTATGGAAATTGAACTATCATGCAGTTTTAAAAATTATTTTCGGCCTATTGAGGAACTATTATATGCAGTATCGTATCATATCGCAGTATACCTGTTCGTATTCTTTTCAGTATCCATGGTAACTGGGCAGTGAAACAGCATGGGGAAGAGGCGAAGTCGTGGCCGTGGCTCAGCCGAGGTAAATAATTATAGGACTTATTAATTGTTAGATCATTTGATGTCATTTGAATGAGCTTCGAAATAAAATTAGTGAAAAGCCTTTTCACATGTTCAATAGATGAAGGTTATATCTCAACCTATTGTTTTGTCTTGACCATAGCTGTTCAAAATATGTGCGTGTTATGTGGGATTTATTCATCTTTTATTTGATGTTTCAGGGCACGCCCATGCAGTCGGATACATCAGATAATGAATCTGCTGTGAAAAAATCAAAACCTTCCAAAAAGGTAACTCCTGTGATAGAGAAAGTACTGAGTTTTCATAGAGCAGTAAACTTTGGAACAATATGATTCAGTATGATGTTTTTCTGTTAGTTAATGATTCACCAATGTCATTGATGTTTATATCGTTTCAGGAAGCAAAAACTTCGGCTGAGATTTGTGAAGATCTTCGTATGGAGGACGTTAACTTGGAATTCACTGATGCCGACTATCAAAACCTGACCACATTTAGTCTATTTTCTAGACTATTTAGACCTCAGCTTGTAGCGGTAAGAATTTTTAATTTACTATGCACAAAGTAAGATAAGATATACATAGGATGTAAAATTTGTGAATTCTGATTTTGTCATGCAGTTTCATCTGGAAAATGTCATGATTATCTAACCTGATCATGTATGCATATTTTTGCACAAATTTGTTGAATATAATTCATACAACTACCGTGTTTACAGCTGAACCCAAAGGCATCCTCCAGCAAAGTCATTCAGGTGATGGAAGCGAAATGGAGGGAGTTCGGAAAAGCAAAAGTAGCAGCGGACAAGCGGAAGCAAGAAGAGGAGGCAAGACGCCAGGCCGAAGAGGAGAGTGATGAAGAAGACGAAGAACAAGAAGAAGAAGAGGAGGAGGAGGTGGCAGAGGAAAAAGGTGGCTGTTTGGAATCGAGTTAATATTACCAAAGTTTTTTGGTTCATATAATTGTGCATTCAATGAATTTGTCTGTAGTGTAAGTGATATATTTTTTCAGAAGATGATGCAGATGATTTCGAGGAAATCGCAGATGAAGATGATGAAGAGGAAGACGAACCAGAAGAAGAAGATGAAGAGGAGGAAGAGCCCACCAAGAAGAAGAGTTCATCTCGGAGATCCGTGGGAACTCTCCGTATTAAAATGCCAATGATAGCGCTGAGGAAAAGCAACAGAGACCGCAAGCAGAAGGTGAATTTGAACATATTATGGTATCTGCAATGTTTTGATGAATTTGATAGAATCACTGAGAGAATTTTCAATCTTATAAATACTTGGAGGGTAATAAATCTGTATAATAAGGAAAGCAGGACACCTGTTTTTCCACCTCAAAATTTTATTGTACTCAATACAATGTATGTGCACCATGAGTTATATAATATTAGACCATATGTTTATTTTCAGAACTATAATGAAGATGCGGCCAGTGATTCTACGATGAGCAGTGTGGGAGCCGGTAAAAAACGGCGCTCAAGAGCTCAGGTAAATATTGAATATAACTTATGAGTTAAGTATAACTCCAGCTTAGTAAACTTAGAATAAGCGAGCAAACTGTTCAAAATTCCCAGTTTGGATGCAAGTCTCCACTCTCCACATGCTTCATGGATTTAAATTGAAATCGGGAGTTCGATTTGATAATATACCGGTACATGAAATTCAGTTATTGATAAATGGCACATTTTTTCCCACTGTTCTCCCAGTCAAGAGCGAAATCCTCCAAATTGTCAACGGCTACAATGTCTTCAGACTCTGACTTTATAACAATCTCCAAATCAAAGAAAAGGAGAAAAGTGGTGAATTTAGCATGTCTGTTGTGATCGAGTGTTGTTTTGTTCGCCTTGCTTTCTATCTAGTACAGTCGTCCCTGGAAGATAAGACCTGTAAGATTTGGAAGGTGAATCTATTTATGTTCCTGTTATCTTACAGGAAGTCTTATTTCACAGGTTCATTTACATGTTAAATTGATCTTTGGGGAATGCAAAAAAGTCAGACAGGGAAGTCTTATTTCGGAGGTGTCTTATCTTACAGAGACCACTATATCTAAATATATTTATATGCTTTTATATGCAACATAACGTGAGTTTTCAGACCAATACAATTCGCATGGTATTATTTTTGCCAGTTGTGTTGTGAGTCTTCAGAAATACTCTGTAGAGGTTTCAATTTGAATGCTGAAATGCATACACAATGAATCCAAAAGCTGGCGGAAATTGCAGTCAGCATGGGGCTAATGCTGACTGCAATTTCTTATATATTAAAATCTGTTTCATTCGTATTGTAGTTTCAAGCCTATTCACTTTGCAGAGTTTTGTCTTCAGTTTCAGTTTCGTCTGATGCATGCTTTAGTTGATCGTTACATTTCTTCAATCAGACTCATTGGTTCTGATATGTATTTTATAGACGCATATTGTTATGGGTTTCTGATGTATTTCAACTATGTATTTAAGTGTGTTTATAAAATCCTGTGTAGCATTTCACAAATGATTTACTGAATGACTTAGTAATGATTTGAAGGTTTCATCATCAGTTTACACAGAACCAATTCAGCGGAAAGTAACCTGTTATAAAACAATATTACCATAGACACCACGATAGTACTCCTCACCATATGATAACTATATGCTTCTGAATTCAGCTCTAGCTGTGGACATTGTTTCCAAGCAGTACATATTTTGAGTGGTGTACTGTTTCTATGGTTACAGGAAGTGGAGTCGGACAGTGAGGAGGACACGAGAAGGAGAAGTGGCCGTGCTCGGAAAAAAGTCAAACAATCCTCCGTACGTTCAAGATTGCATCGCTTTATCTCTCCAAATGTTCATGCGAATATACTTTAATGCTTGTAGTGTTAGAAATTGTAACGGTCACAAATTTTGATAGGGAATTGTTCGACTTATGGAATGTGAAAATGTGTCAGCTCATGAACGCATTTCTGGTACATGTATTCTGAGAAGTAATCAGCATTGACAATATTAGATACATGTCTTGCTCACACTGTGTTTGATGTTGTAAGTGCGCTTTTTTTATCATAGGACGAAGATTCTGATGAAAGTGGCTTCATTAAGCGGAAACGTCGCAGCACAAATGCGAAGTCCAGTACCAAAAAAGCCACTAAGAAGAAATCACTCCCAGTAGGGCTTATTCCTTCTTTTTTTGTTACCGGACCTTTGGTCCGAAAACCTATTGCCACGGTGTTGCGTCCGTCCGTCGCTAGTCCATCGTCCGTCCACATTTTTATCTTTAAAGTTTACAGGTGGATTTTACTGAAATTTTGCACAAAAGTGCCTAAAATATTTCAAGAGGGAGTTATTTTTGTAGTTTTTTTATTTTCGCATTTTTCTCAAAATCTTTGACGAAAAATGGCCAATTTTGGACTTTGGCGGCCATTTTCTCAAAAACTGTCCGATCAGATTTGAGATTTTGGTTTCAAAAGATTCCCCTTATGTACCTCTATGATGTGTATAAGTTTTGTTGCCTTTGAATCGCCGGCCTTCGTGTGGTGGCCATTTTGAATTTTTCACTGGTCGGCAAAAAAAAAAAAATTTGGATTTAGAAAATTTTTGTCACTTTTTTCCTTCATAATGGGAGCTGCCAGAACTGTACTCATAGAATGCTTGAAGATAGAGCTTAGATATTTCAAAATAGGAAGTCGTATATGGCCATTCGGGAGGAGACCTTGAATTTGACCTTTGATGACCTTGAAAGGTTAAAACATCCATTTTTGGGTTAAAAAAATGCCCAAATTTACCTGTACAGATGAAATACAAGTAGATAGAGCTTTAGTTTGTATTATGAACATATACCGTATTTCGAATTAGTTCGAACACTCTAATAATTCGAACACCAAAAATTATTCAAGAAAATAATTTTTAAATTGACTCGTTTTGTTTGAACAGTCAAAATTTCGATTGAAACAACGAACGAAATCAACTTGTCAGCTGCCAAAAGTTACAACTCGCCAGGTGGCAGCACTACGAAATGAGTAATCAGCGATATATTCGCCAGGTGGCAGTGTGTGCGATTAGGCAAAAAGCGCGGTCATAGTGCCAGGCTTTTTGCGGGCCATTGAAGATTTTCCGAGTCGAGTGACTCGATTGCACATGCAATATGACTAGAATCATTTTCGATAGAGCTTATATGTTTGTATCATGAACATAATATGTGAAGTCATATGCAGCATTCCTAATGGAGACATTGAAATTCACAAAGATGACCTTGACTGGTAAATCTCAAAGTCATATGTCACTTACAATGCTTAAAACCGAAATTGTCTGGTAACCTATCTTAGTCCTTGGGCTAACTTTTTCCTGTACCTTTGTCCGTTTATCGTCGTCTGAATATATATGGCAAAGGAAAAATTTTAAAATAAACACCTCAAATTTTCCAGGAAAGTGATGATGACATCTTGAGTTCGCGTGATATCACTCAGTCGGAGAACTCGGATGATGGTGAGGCTTCCTACGACGACGCCGAGACCGTTTCCACGTCCGATGATGACGATTTGGACAGCAGTGACTCGGAGACGCGCCGACGTCGAAGGTCCAAGAAAAAGTCCGGGAAGCCCGTCATTCCCGGCGAGAGGAAGAGCGATCGCAAGCACAAAAGTGTCATGGTGGGTTGTATACACACAGAAGAAAATCTGGGAAAGAATACTATAGACCCTAGAAATATTTTCTAGGGTTTCTGGTCTAGAAAATTCATCAAAAACTCTTCTGAAAAAATGAAAGCTTTCTGTAATAACCATATCCTATAACCATCTATAATATTGACCTCTATAATAACCACTTTGGTTAATTTTACCTGGCTTCCAAAGGTGATCAACACAAGATAGGAGATGAGTTTATCACATGCATTGACAATAGCGAATGGAGTACTTGGATATTTCAACATTTGTAGTGTAGCGTTTAAGCGTTATGACCTGATCTGTTGACAGAAAAATGTGTCAGACCGTGAGTTTGAGCGACTTTTGAAACAGCAAATGGCAGAAGAACAGGAAAAAGTTCGTCGGAAGGAAAAAAGGAAGAGGAAACTTGAGCGTCAACGTAAGCGCGAAATGGAGAAAACTCGTAAAGGATACTGGCAAGACGAAAAGGAAAAAGAGAAAGAGAAAGAGAGAAAGGAACGAGAGAAAGAGAAAGAAGACGAACGCAGTGATAAAGGGGAGGAGGAGGATGATGGGAATGAAGTAAGCCATAATGCGTGTAGTTAGGAAATTATTTACCAGTACATAACCTTCGTAATTCAACATTTTGAAAAGTGATGTATATGAGTATTTTTTCCACATATGTTATGTTTTAATGAGGTGTTTGTATAATAAACCCCTTCGGTATTCATGCTTGGCATCCAAAAAAGGAACCAGCATTAAAAATAAAAATTTGAAAATGAAATAAAAATAATGGTAATCATAAAAAATAATATACCGGTATGCATTGTTGTATATTTTGTTCTCAGTCTGACCACTTCTGGTACTGTGAGATCTGTAAAGATGGCGGGGATTTGCTTCTCTGTGACACCTGCCCCAAATCATTCCACACTGATTGTCTGAGGATACAAGATGTTCCAGATGGGGAGTGGAGCTGCCCTCTCTGCGTGAGTATTTGTTGCCATGGTAGCCATTATTTCCGGATGGGGGGGGGGGGGGGGGCAGGTTGGAGCTGGCCCCTCTTTGTAAATTCTTGTTGCCATGGTTACACTCGCTGCTGACTAAATGATTTCCCCCTATGTGGATGCTAGCTCATTGATTTTATGGCCATTCTTTGCTTTGAATATTTCTCAATTACACGAACTGTAATGAACTGCAAAGTGCAAACCCGTAAGGCTTATTCTTGAAGAAGAAAGAACCAACAGCGTATCGTTCAATGATTTCTCCTATGCACCCACAGACGGGCGAGGGTTTGCCGGAGGAGGATGAGGAATCGGGGGTCGAGCACGAGCAGTTCTGTAAGGTCTGTCGGGATGGGGGTGACGTCATCCTCTGTGACTTCTGTCCGTGCGTCTTCCACTTACACTGCGTCAACCCGCCACTGAAGGAGGTCCCTGATGGCGAGTGGGAGTGCGAACGTTGTCAGGTGATTGGAATTTCATGCGCATTTGAGCATATTTACAAAGAGGATGTTGATGAAAATTTCTTACTGTGATAACCAATAAGAACTTTTTTAGCTGATAAAGTGTTCGGGTATTTTATGTGATTTCATGATTTGTTTGTCGTCATAACCTACTGGTATTGTGCATTCATCTTTATGGGGAAGTTACAGCAATGTTGAATGTGTTTTTTGCCAAATCTGGTTGTATTAAGAAGTTTTAATAATGTAGGTGATAGTATGTTTTTCACTTTATTTGCAGATGGCTAAAGTCGAGCCAAAGGGAAAAATAAAACAACTTTTGTTTTGGCGATGGAGCCACCAGTTGAAAGGGGCCGATGAACTCGATCATACGCACAGTCCAACCAAAAAGGTACCAGTAGGTGTTTTGGTATATCACTCTTGCATGACTGATGTGATAATTCCTATACAAGATCAGTTTGGAACTGGAAATAAGACGTCCCTGTCTGTAAAGACCTTTATGTATTCCCCAAAGATGAACCAAAAATGATCCTCTGAAATAAGACTTTCTACAAAATAAGACCTAATTTTTCCTGCCAAAGGTGAGATATTATCCAACCATGCTTACAGGGGCCACTGTAAAGGTACATAGTTTTTGGAGAGTCAATGGTTCTGAATATTTATTCTTTGTTCATGCAGCCGGCCAAGATCACAATTGATGAAGATGGTGACAGCAAAGATAGCAGTGAGGTAAATAAATGTTCTAAATCTCAGACACTGTTTGTCTCTTAATAACTTTTCATCGAAGACACTTGCCGAAATATCCATTTACTTTGAATCATGATAAACTTCTGCATTCACCAACACCAACATTCACAGTATCACTGCTTTTGATGTGTTAAATAATATGAATAATGTGCATATAACGATATTGATGTGAAATGACTCTGTTTTTGCAGCCTGAAGCTCGACCAATTCGAGAGATATTTGTCCGGTACGAGTACCACTCCTACTGGGACTGTGAGTGGATTCCAGAACTCATGGTGAGTGACACCTAGAATTGTTTCTTATAAATTCAAAGAACCTATATTATATCATTTCATATATCTATATTCCATCGTTTTATTGTATTCCTGATTCAGAGTTGGGCGAGAGTAAAGAAAACTATCGTTCTGAATTTTTGAAGCTTTGCATACGGGCAACGCATTCTGCCACACCAGTGACCCAATAAGTCAGAAAAAAATACTTGTTTCTCTTCAGTTGGAGATCCACTTTCCGCACCGCTGGTTCTGGTTCAAGCGTAAGTTTGACGTCGATGAGCCGCCCGCTTTGGAAGACGGTAGCTCCTACGGTAAAGTGCGTCGCAAGGACACAACGAATAAAGATCCGTACAAGTTGGAGGAGACGTACTACCGATACGGCATCAAACCAGAATGGCTCACCATCCAACGCATTATAGCACATGAGTAGGTGGCCTAGACCCACACTAATTAAAACTGCATGGTGAATAATACAAATACAGCCTTTGGAATTTTTAAAGTCTCAGTATGAGTTGTCTTTGAAATTATAGATAGTTTGTTGTGTTGATTGTTGAAATGGAATCAGCCAAATATTCTCTACATAAGTCAAACGAGAGTCTTGTTGGGGGGTCCAAATGAAAAGAGTTGCATAAATTTCTCTTCAGTAGTTCCTGCAATCAAAAATGACATCTCGGGTCATACATTTAACTCTATAATAAACACCATTTATCAGGCGTTCATTAGAGGTAAGTATGTAACACTGGCTTTTCATGATAAGATGTCGAGTTTTCACGTTGTAGAGGGAAGGGTCGTGACTTGAAGTACCTGGTCAAGTGGCAAGACTTGCTCTACGAGGAGTGCACCTGGGAGTACCCGGGCGAGGTACACAAGGCACTCGACGACGAGTTCCGCAGACACATCGATCTCTACTGGGACAGACGGTAGGGACATGTCGCGCACATGTTATTCCTCTATAATAAACACATGTTAACCTCTATAATAAACACCCTTGGTTATGAAACTTTACTTTTGAGTGAGAGGGGAAACAGTATTAACCCTGGGTTCGCGTTAGCCTTTCGCCATAGGCGAAACTCTCCAGTATCTGGCGAATGTAAATACAGAACTTTCGCCAAAAATGGCGAAAGCCGCTATCATCTACAAGTACCGTTCATACATAAAAAAACAACAACGATTCTTTAATATCGAAAGTTGATCAACAAAGTTTGGGTTTTTCCTGTGGCATACCAAACTTCGTAAGCTGTGATGTGATTGGTTGACATTCATTCAGCCAATCCGAGTCTTTGTTTCAAGAACGGTATGGTAGTTGCGCATGCGCGATCGATTGTTTATGGCGGTGCCGGTTCGCAACTCAATCAAAATGGTATGTAGACGAAATGATTTTCACATGTCATCAAGGAATATGAGAGAGAAGATATTATGATATGGCGCGATTGAAACCACAGATAATATAGGTGTTTATCGCACATAAGCCGTCCACAACCAGAGGCCTAATCGGGTGTATCAATGAAAAAAACACTTCCAACTCGCGACAAACATTTTCAGCGGACGATTCTATCACTGCGCATTCCCTTTGCGCAGGTACATTTCCCGCGATAATGTGAATTGATTAACCTGGAAAAAGTATTTAAATTATTGAAATATATTGCTATTGGCATAAAATAAAGAGTCCTGGCGAATGTTAGGTTATTTCTACATGCCAGTATATTTGTTTCGGGAAAATTTAAATTGAATTGGGCAATGGATTGCTCGGATTACAATCTGGGGGGGGGGGGGGGAGGGTGAGGAAAGTGCTGGACGTTCATCACAGTGAAGCGATGGAAGGCGGGGGGGGGGGGGGGGAGAGGATGGGGTACATAATACTATCCATGGCGATTTCATTGAATTTCAAAAAAAAAAATTAATTACGTGTATTTCAATTTATCTTCTCTCTCACACATGGTTCAATGTAAAGAAATTAATTTCAATTCGTGTTCATAAGATCATTTTTTAAAAGTTTTAAAAATTAAGATATTTTTGATTTAGTATTGTCAGATCACCGTGTCCATGTAGATCTAACGCAAATGAATATAGAAGTAGATACATAATGATTCAGTGTCACCAAACTAGACCTATCTACGGAAGCACATTATTAACAACATAAATGCATGTTTGCAGGCGTACATATACACTATTGGGCACAATACACATTTATTACAATGATAGAAGTGTACCGGTAATACATTACCAGTTCGACGGTCCATGATTTCGGTCAACAGTATCAAGGAACTGACATGTATATAGTGAAACAGCAATATTTTGTTCAATAGTTGACAAATAAACCAAATCATGAAGTACATGGATTTTGGGGGCATATCATTACCTTGTTCAGTGCTCGGGTCCGAATTAGAACATTTTGTTATCATGGCTATGCCAAAATTTATTTGGCTAAAAAAAAATTGGAGCTTTAGCCAAAATGGCTATGGCAAAATCAGGGCTAGCGCTAACCCAGTAACCTCTATAATAAACACATGTTAACCACTATAATACACACCCTTGGTTATAATACTTTACTTTTGAGTAAGAGGGGGAACAGTATCAACCTCTATAATAAACACATGTTAACCTCTATAATAAACACCCTTGGTTATAATACTTTACTTTTGAGTAAAAGGGGGAACAGTATGTCCTTGAGATCGATGTAATACATGCTGCTGACACTTGCATGGTGTATATTTGAATCACTGTTTGAAAGTCCATTTTCACTAGTTCAATGCCACAATTGTATTCATCAATACATAACAAACGTTGTTGGATTATTTTGATTAGAGTAATAGAAATAAATGAGTTACATTGTAACTGGTTTATGAGTTGAGATTTGAAGATGTTCTGTTCAGCATATCTGACTTGTCCCCCATCCCTGCCAGTTTTCATTGATGACACATTTCTGATGTCTCCTTTTCAAGAAAAGAGAGAATGCAAGACAAGAAGAAAAAGGACAAGCCCAAGAAATCATCAGTAAGCTGAATTTTCAATGAATTTAACAGGTTTCAAAATTATTGTAGGCCCATGTCTGTTCGTTGCATCATTCCAAATACTTCTGCATCATTATATGCCGAAGATTGATGGCTATTTATTTGCTCATTGCAGTTGAAGAAGAAGTTCTCGGAGCAGCCAGATTATATTTCCGAATGCGGAGGGAAACTTCATCCGTACCAGCTCGAAGGCTTCAACTGGATCAGGTTCTCATATGCCCAGGTAACTCCACAGCCGTGGTATATTCACATGGTATATTCATTCTACAGTGGAAATGGTTACTTTGACTGACAGAGTCAAGATGAGAATTATGAGCATTAAAATAATGTTAATTCACAACCAATGAACAACCAATGACTGTACATGTATGTACTTTAGCCTTTGTTATAATCTGAGAGTTCTCTTTCAGGACACAAACACCATACTTGCTGATGAGATGGGTCTTGGGAAGACAATCCAGACGATTGTCTTCTTGAAAAGTCTCTTTAGAGAGGTAAGCTTCGCATTATCAACTTGAAACAAAGCCACTGTATAATGGATTCCGAAATGCCATAGTATACCATGACACACCTATTCCCAATCTTGGCAGGGTCACAGTCCAGGACCGTTCCTGATTTCGGCGCCGCTGTCAACGGTTCCCAACTGGGAGCGGGAGTTTGCCTTCTGGGCGCCGGAGCTTTACTTGGTGACTTACAGTGGCTCACGGGAGAGCAGGATGGTTATCAGGTCAGTAATGTGACATAATGTCATACCACACAGCCATTACACCACTGAAGTCAAGAAATCTCAAACAAAAAAAGTATTGTATAGCCACAAAAAAAGTATTGTATAGCCACAAAAATTTGATATTGCAGTAATATAGTTGAGTGTGTGTTTTATCTATGTTTCGTGAACAGTATGTCAAATTGACTTCTAGAGAGCGAGATTTTTGCTACAAGGATGGAGCTTTCGCAATGCTTGCTAAGCCGGCTCGTATGAGGGAAGGGTACAAACCGAAGTTCGATGTGCTACTTACATCATACGAACAAGTCAACTTGGACATCGCGACACTATCGTCCGTCAACTGGGAGGTTCTCGTTATTGACGAAGCTCACCGACTAAAGAACAACCAGAGTCTGGTGAGAACTGAAACATATTTGACTTCCTTAACTCATTCACTGCCGGCGAGTTATCTCGTCGCCCAAACGTCACGATCTGTGTGCCGGCGACGAGTTATCTCGCCTGAGGGGATTCCCCACATGGAAAAACCTGGTTTCGGTTTCATTTATTGAATAGCTATTCCATTCGATAGATGACGCCTTCAGCACTGCCTAGCTGGCTTGTACTTCATTTTTGTTGATATTATGAACAAATTCAGACTGATTTCTGACAATTACTGGTTGTTTTCCAAATTATTTGAGTGGATTTTCATCAATTTTGAGTAATGCCCTCTATATTGAGAACAGCATGTGAAAATAGCGTGAGCTGATACCTGGAATATTATTGTTGTTTCCAAGGAAACAAAGTGATTATAAACTGATTATCAAAAGTTGGTTGTGTTATTATTGATCTTGGCATAAAAAAGTGAACATCTAAAATCGGGAATTTCTCAAATTTTCTAAAATTAATGTGGCACACTGGCCCTGGAACCCAAAAATTATTGTTGCAGTGAATGAGTTAAACATGTTAAAAATCCATTTACTTTTAATTAGTTGATGAAGATAAATATATGATTTGTGTTTCACCTATCTGACGTTTTTCCTGCAGTTCTTCCAAACAATGTCGTCATACAAGATCAAGTACAAGCTGCTTCTGACAGGAACCCCGCTACAGAACAACCTGGAGGAATTGTTCAACCTGCTAAACTTTCTGGAGCCGGAGAAATTCAGGTATTTTCAAACGCCTAATCTGCTACAGAATGGACATAATATTCCATAAAAAAGTGCTCTCTGAGCTTCTCAGAATAATGTGTAGGAATAGCTCAAAGTTAGTAATCTTGCAAAATTGTTTTCTAAAAGTAGTCAATCGTTGTTGAAATTAGAAAAACTATCCATAGAATAGCTCCACCTCCCTATTGTATCGGGACAATTCCTTATAATAGCCTTGGCAATTAAGGTGTTAGTCATTGAATATCATATTTTTATTTCCGTGCAGAGACCAGGAGGATTTCTTGTCGACCTTCGACAACATCTCCAAGGACCTACAAGTGGAACGTCTGCACGAGATGCTCGCTCCTCACATGCTTCGCCGTCTCAAGGCGGACGTTCTCGGTGATATCCCCGACAAGACAGAGCTAATCGTCCGCGTGGAGCTGGCGTCCATGCAGAAAACCTACTACAAACACATTCTCACGAAAAACTACGAAGCGCTCAACGTGCGTGGCTCGTCCAATCAAACGTCACTGATGAACATCATGATGGATTTGAGGAAGTGCTGCAATCATCCGTACTTGTTCCCCACGGCTCAGCAGGTAGCCATGGCAACTGAACTCTAGGGGTCGATATTTTGTACTGTTGTTTAAAGTCTTTATTCTTGTACATCATCCTCCATAATAAATACTTTTGGATATCTAACTAGGTATTTGAGAAAGGAGAAAGGTGAAACAGATATTTGGGATTTTCAAACTCTGAGATTATTGGAAGTGTTTCTAATAAAGGTAAATAAGTATGTACACGAATGCATCCCTCTTGAATGAGTATGTCAATTTGTTCGGTAGGACGCACCGATCACTCGCCAAGGTCTGTACGAGGGAACTGCGTTGACCAAAGCATGTGGGAAACTGATTCTCTTGGAGAAAATGCTCAAGATTCTGAAAAGAGATGGACACAGGGTTCTCATTTTCTCTCAGGTGGGTTTTGTATCGAGCAGTTTTTTTTGTTGGTGCCTTCTATAGAATACATAGCTGTTTGGTTTGAAACTATTACAGTGGTAGCAATCATAAGGTACACCTTTGATATCAAATTAGTTAGATGTGAGACAAACATTGTGTGAACACATGTATTCAGATCCAGAGCTTCAACATTTTTTTTCGCTTCCCAGATGACAAGGTGTATCGACATCTTGGAGGATTTTCTGGATCACATGAAATTCAAGTATGAACGTCTGGATGGAAACATTGCCAGTGAAAAACGACAGGAGTCCATCGACAGATTCAACTGTATGTCTACTTCTTGAGTTCCAATTGGAATTTGTTTGTAATTAAGTCAGAATACACTAGGCTTGTTTGAGTCTCCTTTTGAACATGTAGTAAAATCTGACTGTAAAACTGAAATATGAAACCTTTGATTGTTTTGCAAATTTGCTCTATTCTATATATTCCAGCCCCGACTTCCGAGCAGTTCGTGTTTCTCCTGTCAACAAAGGCTGGAGGTCTCGGCATCAACCTGGCGACGGCAGACACGGTCATCATCTACGATATGGACTGGAACCCTCACAATGACATTCAGGTGTGCATCACTACTCGATGGCAAAATAATCTGTGAAATGATTGCATAGTTTATTACTTTATATCTAAAAACATATGTGATGCTTTCAGTTCCTATGCAGGCAATTGAGAGGAAAGTTTTCCAAGAGGTTCATGTTGTTGATTGAGTGTCCTAATCCAAGCTTTTGACACAAATGTTGAAAAATGTTTTGCAGGCCTTCAGTCGAGCTCATCGTATCGGACAGAAGAATAAGGTCATGATCTATCGGTTTGTGAGCAGAAACACGGTGGAAGAGAGAATGGCACAGGTAATACACAGTGATATCCATATTTGATTCTGAAAAACATTACTATCAATATCTTTGATATTGATATATTCAATAAAATTAACTTCTGAATTTCTATGAATTATTGTATCACTTTTTGACAGGTTTGCAAGAGGAAAATGATGTTGACTGAGCTCGTCATCCACCGAGGAATGAACTCAGAGAAAACAGACTCGCTGAAGAAGTCTGAAGTCAGTGACATCTTGAAGTACGGTGCCGAGGATCTCTTCAAAGACGACGAGGAGGGCAAAGGTCAGAGGTCATCTGGTAGCAGAGCAAAGGTCATCTGGTAGGGGGAGGTTAGGGGTCAGTTGGGAGCAGAACAAAGGTCATCTGCCAACTTTTGGTAGTTAGGGGGTGGGGGGGTGATGGTTAGATGGCATCCAAGAGTGAAAGGGTCAGAGGTCATTTAGAAGAGCCGATTGAGGGATCTAAGAGATGTTTGAGCAAAAGTCAAAATGTGAAGGCTAAAATGTACTCTAGGGAGAGGGTTGGCGGGCAAACATCATAAGTCAAATGGTAGAGGGGATGCAAGTTCAGTTTGGAGATGGGGTTAGTGATCATCCAGTGGATTTACATTAAAAGCACATTGTCATCTGACACAGATATAGGTATAGTCTTGTATCGTAATGAACTGTGATTTATAATCTTCTGTGTGTGTCTGCAGGTATCATATACGATAATGAAGCTGTCGAGAAGCTGCTGGATCGCACACAGGATGGGGAGGTTCAGCGCGAGAGTGGCATGAACGACTATCTCAAGTCGTTCCGCGTCGCCAGCTATCAGGTCAAGGAAACCGAGGTTCGTTTTACTCTGGTCATGTATAAACAATAGTTGAATTAGGCTTGAATTCCCATATCGATAAATAAGCTAGATATGTCATCTGTACTGCCTGAATAAATGGAATATTTTATCTGCCTCGAGTAAATTCTACATGGAATATCGGATTGATCGGTATTGACTAAATACATGAAATAAATAAAGTCTCTGCAAATACATATCTCTGTATTGACTAACTATGGTAGCTGTTTACTGTGGAAGTAAAATAAGAAGTTGATGAATGTGTTGTGTGCGTATATCAGCAGGAGGCGCCACCAGAAGAAGTGCCCGAGGAACCCTCAACCTCAACACTGGAGGACGACCGAGCCTACTGGGAGAAAGTAAGTACAGACACAACAATAAGCCATGGTAGATAAGCCATAACACAATAGATAACACAACAATAAGCCATGCTATAAATTAATTTGCGCAGATATTGACTATGTCGCCATGGTCACCTCATAACAAATCACCTCCCCCTAGGTCCTGGGCGAGTCACATGTGGAGTTCACAGAACAGCAGATCAGAGAGCAAGAAGCGATCGCTAGAACGCTCGGCAAAGGGATGCGCAATCGTCGACGTATCAACTATGCTGAGAAACAAGCCATGCTTGAGATTGATGGAAAGGTTACCAAATATTCCACGTTTTATATATGCTCATCAACAAGTCTTCCATCCATATAGCTTGGACAAATTAGTTAGAATTCGGAGTTGAATTCGGAGTTGAACTGACTTTTAAATTGACATCATTCATACTATTATCCTCTATAATAAGCAATTAAAATGTTTGTCATACCGGAATAGTATGTAATGATAGCATACTTCTTTTTGAAAGATTTATGAGTAAAGTAAAACTTGTTGCAGTCCGGTGCAACAGAAGACAAAGAAAAGAAAAAAGGACGAGAGCGCGTTGTGGAGGATGTGACCTACCTGTCCGATTACGAACCATCGTCCACTTCTGAGTCTGGCTCAGGTATGGTCACCAGCGAAACATATTGCTATGTAAATATATTATAAAGCAGGTTTCATCTAAATATAAGGGCTTATGTTGCCTAACATCAGAGCTGGTTCAAATTATGTTGATAAAGAATCTTGAATTTCATTATTGTCACTGTTTATTGCCATGGCAACAGATGAGGAGGATTGGGCTGCAGAGGAAACAACAGAGCGGGAGTTGAAGGACATTGGAGTGGTGCGACGCCAGAAAGCAAGTGCGTACCCATGTTCACCAGTTCCCTGCTACAGTTAACAAAATGTTCAGTGGTTCCCTGCTACAGCTAACGAAATAGAATTCGTATTGTAGCATCATTTCTTGAAAGTGTTTCCGAGCCATTGAGATGATCAGAAAAAAAATGTGAACTGTTTGGTATGGGTAATCTGGTCATTTTGAAATTCAACTCGAACATGACTGCATTAGTACCAGATCCTTACAATCCATAACAGTCTCAGTGTACATATTTATGGATTCTCATTCTTATGAAAAATTTAAACAAATCACTGGTTCCAAAAATTACCCCCAAATATCTAAAGGAAAATATTTTATTGCACCTATTATGTCCCATTAAAACAAACAGCTATTAACTATAAAAACCATCGCCTCACCCCACGCACAAACACAGAGGCCGCCAAGAAACTGGAGGAAAGCCAGAAGTCAAAGGAGTTGCCGCCACTGATGGCGCGAGTCAATGGACATATAGAAGTACTCGGCTTCACCGCGAGACAGCGTCGGGCTTTCCTGGACACCGTCATGAAATTTGGACTGCCACCAGACGATGCATTTAACTCGCAATGGTATGGCATGAATTCTTATGTTATATCCATTCAAGTGTTGTCTCATTTAAATGTCAATGTAACAGTTTTGTGTTGCAATATGTGAATGGGATATTGTGCATAAAATATGTGAATCGATATACATTCAGTGTACAACCTGTGCACTATCAACATGCTGAACATTACTCAGTAATGTAGCTGAATTTTATATGCCTTATCGACTATCAGGAAAAGCAAATATCACTTGTAGAATTTTCGACGCATTCTGCAAAACATTATTATTGGCCAAAGAGAAGTTCTCCGATGCAGTACTGTGCAACTCGGACAAATTTTAGGGGCTTTGGCCATAGGTCAATTCGTTTATAGAAAGTTGAATTTGTGTTTATTGAAGTCAAATTTGTGTTTATTACTAACCCTATTCCTAGTAATTACTATGGTTATAATAAACTATAATAAATCTGTTATTACAGGTTCACAATATCTTCAACAAGATTATATTTTGTATGATGCCGTTTCTGCAGGCGAGCAAGGGACCTTCGCGAGAAGCCCGAGAAAGTGTTCAAGGCGTATACCTCACTGTTTATGCGACATCTCTGTGAGCCAATCAGTGATGATGCGACCACCTTCTCCGATGGTATCCCACGGGAAGGGTTGTCACGGCAACATGTCCTCACTCGCGTCGGCATGATCGCCCTCATCAGGAAAAAGGTGTGGTGATGCCGACTTGTCTAACGATGTGTTTACACAGACTAGAAATCATGATGTATTTTGAAAGAATTAAGTACATGTATGTGTGAATTTTTAGCTTACCGGCCCTTTGGGCCGATAAGCTATTGTCATGGTATTTCGTCCGTCGTCTGTCCGGGTCTGTAACTTTTTTTTGACATGATGAATTTCCCCATAAATTTGTCAGAACATACCTTGGGCCAGTATCTAAAAACGTTTTTAGGTTACCGGACCTATGGTCCGATAACCTATTGGCATGGCGTTGCGTCCGTCGTCCGTCGTCGTCGTCGTCCGTCGTCGTCGTCGTCGTCGTCGTCGTCGTCGTCGTCGTCGTCGTCCACATTTTTATCTTTTTTGTTTACGGGCGAATTTTTCTGAAATTTTGCAGTAAAATACTTAAAAATAATTCAAGAAGGAGGTATTTTTTAGTTTTTTGATTTTCGCATTTTTTTCAAAATGGCGGCCGTTTTCGACGAAAAATGCTTGATTTTGGACTTTGGCGGCCATTTTCTCAAAATCTGTTCAGTAACTTTTTTTCTTTTTGATACATAAGACTCCTCATATGTACTTCTATGATGTCTATAAATTTCGTTGCGCTTGAATCGCTTGAAGTGGGCCATTTTGGCCCAAACTCGGCCCAAATGGGACTTTCCCATGTTAAATTCTCCTATGCTTTATAATGGGACACATTATGCCTAATATCTCACTTGATATTGAGATTAGAGACTAGGAGTCAATTGTGGACCTATAGGAAATGATATATGCTGAAAATTCTCATGACCTTGAATTTGACCTTTGACCTCATTTTCAAGGTCAGAGCACAAAATGGCTTATATCTCGCTTATTATAGACTCTACAGCTTAGGAATCAATTGTGGACATATAGGAAATGATATAATCTGAATATTCTCATGACCTTGAATTTGACCTCTGACCTCAGTTTCAAGGTCAGAGCACAAAATGGCTTATATCTCGCTTATTATCGACTCTACAGCTTAGGAATCAATTGTGGACATATAGGAAATGATATATGCTGAATATTCTGATGACCTTGAATTTGACCTTCGACCTCATTTTCAAGGTCACAGGACAAAATGGCTAATATCTCGCTTGTTATCGACTTTACAGCTTAGCAATCAATTATGAACATATAGGAAATGATATATGCAGATCATTGTCATGACCTTGAATTTGACCTTTGACCTCATTTTCAAGGTCACAGGACAAAATGGCTAATATCTCACTTATTATCGATTTTACAGCTTAGGAATCAATTGTGGACATATAGGAAATGATATATGCTGAATATTCTCGTGACCTTGAATTTGACCTCTGACCTCATTTCCAAGGTCCAAGGACAAACTGGCTCATATCTTGCTCCTCTATTGACTGTATGGCTTGGGAATCAATTGTGGACATGATATACATGATATAGAAAATGATAAACACTGAATATTTTGATGACCTTGAATTTGACCTTTGCCCCTTCATTTTCAAGGCTACAGCATAAAATTGCTAATATCTCTCTGATTATTGAACTTACAGCTTAGCAATCAACTGTGGACATGATATATGCTTAATGTTATATATGCTGAATATTCTCTTGACCTTGAATTCAACCAGTGACCTGGCTAATACCTAAAATATTAAACATTGTCCGGTAACCTATCTTTGGCCCTTGGCCTAATTTTTCAAAAACTGTCTGATCAGTTTTGTTTCAAAGCATTCCTCTCATGTACCTTTATCATGTGTATAAGTTTCGTTGCCCTTGATTCGCCGGTCTGCGTGTGGCGGCCATTTTGATTTTTTGACGGGTTGTCCCAAATCAAGTCACTATTCGTTTTGAGCCATTTCCAGCAAAGAAAAAAAAATTTTTTTTGGCCATTGAAAAATTTTTTGGACTTAGAAAATTTCACCCAATTTTCCTTCATAATGGGAGATGTGCAGAGTAAACTCATAGAACACTTGAAGATAGAGCCTAAGTATTGGCACA
This sequence comes from Terebella lapidaria, assembly GCA_949152475.1. NCBI lineage: Eukaryota > Metazoa > Annelida > Polychaeta > Terebellida > Terebellidae > Terebella > Terebella lapidaria. The sequence continues at coordinate 22,416,635 of OX424567.1, forward strand.
TTCAAATGGGAAATCATATATTGCGGTTTGAGTGATGACCTTGAATTTGGCCTTCAATGACCTTGGAAGGTCAAAACGACCTTTTTTGTCGAAAAATGGCCAATTTTGGATTTTTGATGGCCATTTTCTCAAAAACTGTCTGAGCAGTTTTGAGATTTTTGTTTTAAAACATTCCCCTCATGTACCTCTATGATGTGTATGAGTTTCGTTGCCCTTGAATCGCCGGTCTGCGTGTGGCGGCCATTTTGATTTTCGGACGGGTCGGCAAAAAAATTTTTTTTGTCCCAAATCAAGTCACTATTCAATTCGAGCCATTTCCAGCAAAAAAAAAAAAATTTTTTTTGGCCATTGAAAAATTTTTTGGACTTAGAAAATTTCACCCAATTTTCTTTCATAATAGGAGCTGTGCGGAGTAAACTCCTAGAACACTTGAAGATAGAGCCTAAGTATTGGCACATTCAAATGGGGAATCATATATTGCGGTTTGAGTGATGACCTTGAATTTGACATTGAACAATGCTATGTCGGCCTGTAATTGTGTTTCTCAGAATACTTTCACTACTTCCTGTCTTTGGGACCTAGTGTGGACTTGGGACTCCAGCTTCCAGCTCAGTCACATGGTCGCTAATGAGCTCTTCGTCCGGCTGTGAATACTCGTTTTCAGCAAGCACGACATCAGCTTTATATGCACTGCATGTTTCGGCTCGACAGGGGCTGGTTTGCCCCTCTTCTTTGGCGATGAAAATTTTAGTTCGTTCGCTGGAGGAAAGTTAATTTCCAGGGACCCCCTGCTCGCCTCCAAGTGCATCTAAGTTGTTCATCCTCAGCTTATTTTCCTTCCTTTCATCAGTTATTTCATGGATTTTCCATGAAAATGCATCCAAATATGTGTAAATGTAGGAAATAAGCGTTAATTTACGTAATTTCACGTAAATTTCATGTACAAATGCCCAATTTGCATGTAAATATTCATATATTTATGCTATTTTGGTGCATTTTGTCCTCAAAATCCCCTATGCAAACGGGTTCCAGGGAGGTTAAGCCCTCCGCCTTTGGTTATTCTGGTATAACCCAAAGTGTTTATTATAGAGGTAGAAGTATGGACATAAATAGGAAGTTTTAACAAGTTTAAAACCAGTATTTATTACATACCTAACTCTATAATAAACACTAAGAGTGCCCTCCCGCCTCCCCGCCTTAGTACGGGAGAAAAATAATGGCGGTTTGGGGTCATGTGACCCGTGATGTAAAACATCACCGCATGGGATCTGAGGGGATTTTGGTTCAATTTTTTCAAAAAAGTTAAGAATTGATGTCACGGAAAATTTCTCAAAATTTCCTAAGTGACATCTAATCCTCTCCTCTTCTTTGAATGTCAAGGTATGATGTGTATGAGTTTCGTTGCCCTTGAATCGCCGGTCTGCGTGTGGCGGCCATTTTGATTTTTCGACGGGTCGGCAAAAAAATTTTTTTTTGTTCCAAAATCAAGTCACTATTCATTTTGAGCCATTTCGAGCAGAAAAAAAACAAATTTTTTTTTTTTGGCCATTGAACAATTTGTTGGACTTAGAATTTCACCCAATTTTTCCTTCATAATGGGAGCTGTGCGGAGTAAACTCATAGAAGACTTCAAAATAGAGCCTAAGTATTGGCACATTCAAATGGGAAATCATATATTGCGGTTTGAGTGATGACCTTGGATTTGACCTTCAATGACCTTGAAAGGTCAAAAACGATGAATTTTGTCTTTGGTGGCCAATTTGTCAAAATTTATTCAGACAGTTTTTCTCAAAATAATGTATAAGATTCTCTTTATCTACCTTTGTGATGTGTCATTTGATTTCGTATTAGAGTCCATGCAGAAAATGTGTTTCCAGCAACATTTACGAACATGTTTGTAACAATTACGAACATCAGTGTAACAATTTATATGTTGGAAAATCAATACTCTGAGTTTCTCATGATTGCCGGTAAGCTACAGCACCCTTGGTGCTATGTTTCTAGGTCAAAATGCAGCATCAAAGACAAATGCTTGGGCGTTATATATGAAAAAGTCTATTGTTTCTCAAAATGACGACTGGAATTCGGCAATCCTGATTAACGACATTGTTACAGTATGAACTGCTTTGCATTGTCAGGTGGCAGAGTTTGAAGCTGGTAACGGCATTGACAGTATGAGTGACTATGATGTCGGCCTACGCCCGGTGTCTGGTTTCCGACGTGGGATGCTGGCAAAGCCCGCTAACGAAGCAAATCCCGAGGCGGAAGAACTTCTCCGGCTCATCAAAGGACGGAAGTCGGACCTCGATGCGGACAAGGCTAAAGAGGACGAGGCCGAGAAAGAGACTGAGTCCAAGGATATGGGAAGCAAGAAAGATTCTCCAGTTAAGGAGGAGGGTGCTTCAAAAGAAGAGTCTTCCACTGAAAAGGATAGCACTGAGAAAGAAGCTTCTGATGAAAAGGATGGCACACCACCAAAAGATGAAATGAAGGATTCACCTTCAAAGGACGGTACATCATCGAAAGATGGCGAGAGTAGAAATGATGAAACCACATCAGAAGTATCAAAATCGAAAGATGAGTCTGAGGAAAAACCTGCCTCTCCCGAGAAGATGGACACAGAAGAAAAGCATTCCAGTGAGGGGAAGGAACCTGAAAACATGGACAACTCTGTGGAAACTGTCCAAAAAGACTCTGAAGTAGCAGAGAATGTCGATGCTGAGAAAATGGAGACAGATGACGATAAAAAGCCTGAATCTACAACTGAAAATCAAGAAAATAGTACGGATACTAAAGAGGAAGCATCTGGAGATGTGGAAATGAAAGATGATGATGATTCCAAAGACGGGAAACAGGAGGAAGAAACAGCAGCAGAGAAGCCAGCGGAAAAAGAAGATTGCGAGAAAACTGATGACAAAGCATCAGAAGGCTCACAAGGAGACAAGAAAGAGACGGATGAAGCTGCAGAGGCACCAGAAACAAAGACAGATGACAAAAAGAAAGACTTGGAGAAAAGGGAAGAATCAGCCAAAGAGGAAGAAAATACCAAAGGTAAATACGGGAATTATTGTAGATTCCTAGTGGCATTTGAGCACCTAGTGGCATTTGAGCACACTAGAATAAATAACTGTTACACTTACTCACTGTACCAATATGACGATCACAAACGAAGAATACTCTTTGTCAACTAAAATATGATGTATGGATATGTTTACTTTACACAATTTGAAAGCAATGTGTTTGACATGTGCCATCACATCTACTGAACCACCCATCTTTCTATACACTGCAGAGCCATTCCAAGTGTTGACCTACCCTGAACTCGCCAAACGTCTGCGAAAGAAGTTCTGGATCGCGGACGGCGGTTTTACCGAGCTCCATGCTCTTTGGCAGCTGGAAGAGTCGACCATGGACCAGTTGAAGCCGTATCAAACGTGGCACCGTGTCCACGACTTCTGGCTGCTGGCGGGGATCGTTACCCACGGTTACCGTCACTGGCAGGATATCATCAACGACGCTCGCTTTGAAATTCTCAACCATGTGTTCCGCACCGACGAGGCGCGAATGAAGAAAGCTGCTTTCCTGAACCGAAGATTCCAGGTGAGTGCTTAATAATATGATGTGTAATAAAACTCCCACTCTAGTTTGAGATCTGGAAAATTAGGTTGCTCCATACTGGGGAACAATTTTCATCACATTTAGTGATGACCCGTCAGATTTCACTATTTAACTACATGTACTATTCACTGTGTATGTCTGTGTAAGAGGCTGCATAATGTCCCAATTCCAGGTATTGGAGCAGGCTCTAGTTATTGAGGAACAGCTTCACAAAGCCATCAAACGTAACCAGGGTCTGCCGACAAATGTACAGGATGCCTTGGAGCGGAAAGACCAGTATGTACAAATTCACTTTCGCATAGAGAATGATGGTTTTTTATAACAGGAAGTCTTGTTTCACAGGTTCATTTGAATGGTGAACTGATCTTTAGGGAATGTGAAATTTACCAACCTCATTTCGGAGGTGTCTTACTTTCCATGGACCACTGTACAGTGTTCAAGATGCAACAAACAAGAACTTCTATAAACTTGATCGCAATAACAAAACTGAGATACATTACAGTACATTATGTATATGTTTCAGGCTGGCAGCATTAGATAAGATGGCAAGTCACCTACGAAAGGTTAACCAATCCAAACAGAAGGGCTCAGTTGACAAACGAACTGTCAAAGGTTTGTAGTGGATCATATTTTGTCTGAATCTTTTGCTCTTTTTTGGTATCGTTCTGGTATTTAATTCACTTGGATTGGATAGACGAAATGTGCAATCATTGAAAGTTGTGAAATATATTTGGAGGACATTTAGGATAAAGTGCCATTATGGGCAAAAATTGGCACCACTAATCTGTGCCATGCTATAGGCCCCATGTGACCGAATATTTCAACCAATCACAGCCTCATGAGATTGCCCATTTTATCCTGCATGCGGGCCATATCTTTGAGCTACCTGAATAAGTTAATGGCTCCATATATTCGTCATCACTACAAAATGTCCGGTGGTCTCAAGCATTGAAGTATTTGACCCCGTGTGTTTCCCACTTGGCAGCACTGAACCAGGTGGGCAGCCTTGTCCAGGACATCAAGCAGATCTCGGCCAATTCGTTCTCGGCCTCGCTAGTCAAGCCTCCTCCCTCTACCGCCATGCCGTCTAAAGTGATGTCAAGCCACGGAAAAGTCCCACCTTCAAGCAAAGGCCAACAATCGAGCAAGTTCGTCTCCCACATGCTTGCTGAAAAGAAAGCCGGACAGGCTGCAAAGACCCAGGCGTCCACTGCAAAAGTTCCAGGCATCAAAAGTCCAGGTCAGTGTGTAGTGTTTCCCTGCGTTTGAAGATTGTGCAATGCTCCTGTGAATGACTCAGAATGGGTTAGAATCAGGAAACACGTTTGATAACGCAATGGAATTAGCAAAGTTAAAAATACGATTTTTTCTGGGATATGGTAAGACTTCAGTGAGTATACCTGCATGATGTCATCATCATTTTACTGCCATTCTCTGTGTTGGATTTAATGAAAATTTTTCTTATATATACAGGGAAGGATGTGATATGTTTGGATTGAAGACGAAGGATTTAAAATGCAGATGGAATGCACTCTTGTATCAATTATCTTCTAATTTCTATGTAACTGTTGTGTCATTTAGACAAGTATTGGTTCTAATGCCATGAAACTTGTGTGGTAGATTGTGTTTATATGTCAAGTTTTATTGTATTGTACTTGGAATGTTTTGTTAGGGAATTATTTCTTTACAAGAAAATCTTGATATTCTGTTTTGTTCACTGATAAACTGTAAAAAAAACATTATCACAAAAAGCTGTGGAGTGACTTGTGCATAAAAAATGAACTCATAGATTGTGTGCATTTATTTAATGTAATAAACACAATGCTGCCATATGTTTCAGTTACCGGTATTGATGTTAAAATTAGGCCACGCTGTGTTCAGACTTTATTCATGTGGGTTTTATTCATGCATATGCCACTAACACACACAGGAAATATATTGGTAATTCAACAATATTGTCGGTAATATTTTTCTCCAAATGTACATGGCGCTGATGTCGAATAAATCAGACGTCAAGGCCTTGGAGACTTTTCGGTGTAGAGACTAATCTATAACATTCATAATATGCTTGCTACGAATGACACACCATACTGAGATACCAAACAAAATGCTAACTCCTAAAACAAATTCGGGTCAGGATCTGTTTCGCTCTATGATGCATCGGTTCCGAGATATCGACGAAAATGAAAAATACTCGGCAAAAAATTTCAGGTCAAGTCAAAAGTTCATCCTCGATACTCCAAAGACATGTTTGTCTAGGGCCACGAGTATGAAAAAAATTTCCGTTTCGCCCTACGATGCACCATTTCCAAGATATCAATGAAAACGAAAAATGGAGACTCGACAAAAAAAATTATGGTCAGGGTCAAAGGTCATTCCTAATACTAGTACCCCATAGACATGTTTGTCTAGGGCGACGAATCCGAAAATAACATATAATAAAGAATATGATAAACCATATAATAAAATATGCTTGCCACGAATGACATATCCGTTTTGCTCTGTGACACACCGTACTGAGATACCAAACAAACAAACAAAGTGCTACCTCCTAAAAACAAATTCGGGTCAGTGTCTGTTTCAAGGTCAAGGACAAAGGTCATCCATAATACTCGCTATACATGTTTGATAACTCGAGGATGACTTGGCAAAACGACCCTGGTGGTATATGAACCTCAATGCAAAGTTCTGCAGCGGTTGTGTTATCGCGAGGAAACAAAGTCCCAAAATAGACATGAATTTCATCTTCACGGACCTCGGATCCGGCTTAAAAATAATACAGCACACCTGCACAATATGCAGTGATCAGTGAACTGGTAAAAGCGGTGAAAAAGGCTGTCTTAACCTCATCACTGGGTATTGCCAGTCCAGATGGAGGACAGTGATGAGGTTAAGACAGCCTTTTTCACCGCTTTTACCAGTTCACTGATCACTGCATGATCGAGTGCACAAAAGTAGTGTGACCCGGCCAGGACATCGAATGTGTCCTTGATGTGCGTCCTTCCAGGTGACATTGTTGTGCTTATATAAGTGACTCGGTTCTAGGAGAACCTGCCGCACAAGGAAAATCCGCCACACAAGTTTACGGTGCAGTTACTATATCTTACATCAGTGAGATATCATCCAATAACATATCGAATGGCGTTGCATTTTCCCCCTCAAAGTTCAAGGTCGAATATCCATGTAATTCTCAACAACCAAAATATGTGTGAAGAATATCGTTCACTGGCCGATATCAGGCCGATTGTCTATGACGCTGTGCAATGAATAAGCCGGCAGTTTTAATTCAACTGTTTATTGTGGTGAGAATGCTCGATGGTTCACTCACACACAATCAGGGCCGCAATCACGCCTATGTCCTGTGATTTCCCGGTCGACAATATATAATCCAAGGTAATATAGTCCACTTCAATATATACAAATTATACTCCAAATTATATAGTTCACAATTATATTCTCTTGTATTAGATCACGGCCGTTCTTCTTTGTACATCGAATGCGACCGTCTTCTAGGACTATCTCTCTTCAACTACGCGGGGCCGCAGGGGAAGCACATGGAAGTTTTCCCGCCTCGTGTATGCGGTGTCGTGATTGGTCTGTGTGTGCTGATCTCACCGGGAAAGTGGGATTCCCGGTGCATATTCTGACATGTTTGTCTCGTGATCTGCGTGTAGTGTATGCATGGTTCCGTGTATTTAGGTTAAGGTCAAGGCCGGTGTACTGGGGTCAAATATTCTGATTGGCCGGGGCTGAAGTGCGGGTGAACTGACCTGTGTGTATACATTGTCCTGGTAATGTTTATGTCTGTGATCGTATAGTGGCTGTGTCCTGTATGTAAGTCATGTAAATAGTGTGTGTGTTGCTATGGAAATGTAGTGCGAGGGAGGGACGGGCGGTTACAGTCGCTAAAATCACTACATTACACCCCTTCATTAATCCTACGCCCTCGGGATTACCCTCCCCGGACCCTACCGTCGCCAAAAACTAAACATGAAAAAGCTAAGAAGTCCTAAAGGTCAAAACCCAACACTCACACACACACGCCGCGCGACAATGTGAAAGCACTTCATACAATGAAAATTTCCTAACTGTCAAAATAAACGTCAGCAGTCAGTCCATCAGCAGTCACTACGATGATACATATACAAACACATGCATAACAACGAATGGAATGAAATATGGAATGATAAACAAAACTCCTCGACATTCTCTAATAGAATGGAAAATTACTTTAAAGTCTATTGCTGAAATAAAAGTCTGGATTAACCTTAACTAATTACATGAATAAATGCTGTGACCAGGATATTGAACTATCTACAAATATATATAACGCAACCAGGATTTCTAAAAAATAAATGATAGTCTATTTACAATGTGTACAATACGAGTCATTTGGGCCGACTGTTTCAGGGCCGTGAATCCAGGTCGAAGTTCACTTCTCCTGCTCGCGCCTGCTAGCAGGAGGTGGCGGGGCCGCTGGTGATGCCTGCCGCATCAACTGGATCTGTTCATCCGGGGGCAGTCGTGGCAGGATCGACACAATGGTCGCCAGTAGATCCCCCGGAATGGTCGAAGTCGAAGTAGAGGGGGCCGGAGTCTCTGTTGGGGTCGCGGTTCGCAGTCGTTCATTCTCTTGACGAAGTCTGGCGACCTTGCCTCTAGCTGGCCGACCCGGACTCTCAGGCTCAAGTTGTCGTCGCTCAATGAGTCGGGGAAGCTAGGCCGATGTCGCTCATGGAGGGAGCCCATAGCGAAGCCGACTGACAGGCCGCCATACTCCGCCTGTCGGGTATGTTGGTCGATGGCGGCCAAATACTCTCGCCGGGCCGCTTGCATGTACTGGAGCAAGAGATCATCTGCCCGAGCCAAAGTCAGGGTCGAAAGATGCTCCCCCATCTCAGCAGGAGGGAGCGAGGGGTCGGCGTTGTGTGTCGCCTGCTCCAGTCGGGCCGTCCAATAGTCTTGGTGGACGCCCAAGTAGTTTGGAAGTCGGCCGGCATCCTCATCTCGGATGAGGTCCAGAAGGTCGGGGTTGTGCCCTGGCAGGGCCTGTAGGCCGAGCAACGTGCGATCAGCCAATCGCTCGCCGTGCTGTCGCAGAAACTGGAGATCGGCCGCAAACTCTCCAGAGCCGTGCAGAGGTAGCCGCTCATCCAAGTCGCGGGGTAGCGGTTCCTGTGGCCCGGGATCCTTTAATTTAAGTCGGGGCCGATCGTTCTCCGCGCCCTGTGTAATTACCGTCCGGGTCACCTCGGTTTCTCCTACAAGGTAGGGCGGAGTCGCCACGGTCGCGATCATCTGCTGCGTGGGCGCTGGAGGTCGGGTGGGGGCTGCGGCAGAAGCCCAAGTCGGTGGAGCTGGCGGGTCCTCACTCATCTCCCTGAGTGGAGGCGGAAGATCCAGATTGGGGTCGTCAGGGCTGGCGGCCGCGGGTGATGTAGATTTCTCTGTCGGGGTCGAAGATGGCTGGGTCGGAAGCGGAGGATACTCTTCGGGCGGTGGAACCAGCCCCTCTCGCACCCAGTAGTCGGTGGCATTGGGAGCCGTTGGTCTCTCTACTGTCACCATCCGCCGTGGAATTATGTCCGATGGTCGGTTACCGGTTGGAGTGGCCGAAGTTTTGGTCGTGGTGGCCGTTGTCGTGGTAACCGACTTGTTGATAGGGACCGAGGATCTTGCCGGGGTCGTAGACTGGGTAGAGGCCGCGACTATTGTGTTGGCGGTCCTCACAGACGTAGTCTGGTATGAAATGGGCCGAACAAAGAAAATGGTGCTGGGCCGGCCGATCTAACCCCCGGGTTCAGTGCCTGAATGTTGCTAGTCATCCGAGCTAGTCGGACTTCATCGGCCGGGGTCGAAACTCGGTTGTATTCCAACCGGCGGAGCACCTGTCGAATTTCCGGGGCCGAGTTGGGCGGATACTGTTCGAAAAGTTCTGGCGCCATGTGCCAAATGCCGAAAGTCAACACCGTGTTGACGTCCCGTCGGAAGATGGGTATATTGGCCGGTACTCGTGGAGGTCGATAATTCGGGTTCGGCTGCATATCCACCCGGCAGCGCAACGCGAACTTCGCTAACATAGGGCCGGAAGCCGAAAGTCGTCCTTCGTTGTAGAAGGGAAGAGCCGCTACGTGATGTGGGGTCGGTTGCGAGAGGTGGCGGAACATGTCCTCCTGCGCCACCGTCATGAAATGGTCCTGGGCCAGACACACGAAAAACCGTAAAACGGGAAGTGATAGGCTAGGACATGGGCGTCCAGAGCCTGTGCCGATCGGAAGGGGCCGCGTCGTGGAACTGTCGACCATCGTCGTTCGTCGACATTTTCCTCTTCGCCGGTACAGAATGGGCAAACGAACACGTCGTCCTCACGCTGCAGTGGCGCCAACGTGAGCAAGTTGCCCTCCGACAAGGTCGACGGCTGGTCGAAGTTGTGAATGTGACCATAGCCGGCTGGGCGAATTGTCGTCCCACCGGATAGGTCGGGTGCCGTATGGGGTGATCGGGGCCGGTACATGCTACCTGAGCTCCGCTACTTGGCGGCGGAAGGTCGAAGTCGGGGCCGTGGTTCCAGCGCTGGAGCGGGAGGAGTCGCTGGAGGACGATCGCGAACTCACTCCGAGTCGCTTCTTCAAGGACGAGTAGGTCCGCTTCGATGGTGAGCGGAAGGCCATAGGCTGTGCAACAGCGGAACTGGAAGCCGGTGAGGTCGGAGCTGGAGCGATTGGAGCAATCGCTCGACTGTCAGGGTCAGGTTGTCGGGCCGCTGCGGCGGCTCGCTGGGCCTCCTCGGTCGCTTGTGTGCATCAATGGCACGCTGAACGATGTTCCCGCCTTCCTCCAGTTGGCGGAAACGCTCGGGGTCGACGTTGAAAACATTGTCCTGGGTCGGACTGGGAGTATGACGCGCTCCCCGTCGTGCCAGTTTATCTAGGGTCGATTTGGGCCGAGTTACCTTCTCGGAGCCGCTGGCTGTATCACTGGGGCCGCTTTGGTCGGTTCTCTCAGTGTTAGAGTAGGGGCCGGATGCCGATTCATCCTCAGGGATGAGGATTGGGTGGTCAGATTCGTCGCCGGAGTCGACTATCTGGACGATGATGTTCTCTCCGTCCATTGTCACTGTGCGGGGTCGATTCTCGCCGGAGCCGTCACTGTTCTTGTCGTTGCCAGGCTTGTCCGCCATGGCGAAAGCCGCGCGGGAGAATAAATTCCCCGGGGTGAAGTTTTAACTAGGCCGACTGTAACAAAAGTCCCGATTTCTTCAAAGCCGACCTAGTTCACTTGCTGATCACTAATCAAAGCCGAATTTCTTCACAAAGTTATCTTCGTAACACCGTAAAAGTTCTCCCGATAATGTCCGTGAATGTCCACACAATCACAGCTATTAATCCGCACTTATTTAGACTTATCCGTCAGCATCACACGATGGCTCCTGCTGCTTCAAACTCTCAGGCACGAATGACCCACTTGCCGTTAATCACTGTAGCCGTACACAAAGATGCTGTCAGCATCTCAATTCTTAGAATTGGGCCGGGGGGCGCTCTCTATCTGCATAGAAAACGTCTTTACGCTATATACCATTGTTCCAAGCGTATCAGTTGCAAGGCGGGGCCGTCGTCAGGGAAACGCGGGTACGATCCATCGTTGGCCTACTAGGCCAGTCCATTATGACAGCAGGGGTGTCCTCACACTGTCCAGATTTCCGTATGTCCGTCTGCCGTCCCCTGGATAACACACTCCAAGACATATTCTGTTTATACTGTTCGACTGTTCAAATTACTGGGCTCTTTTTGCCCGACGACTCACTATTGTCTTTATCAAGGGAAAATTAATGTGGGTGCTGTAAGCAGCTTCAGAGTTTATCAGCGCTCGTGCGTACCTTGTGAACTACCACAGTTAATCGTTCCTTTTCCCACAAATTAGCGCACAATAAACTAGCGGGGTCGAATTGTTATCTCACAGACGACACACAGTTATTAAGGGCTGAGATATGAATATCAATCACTCACAGGGGCGGACATCATTCCGTTCATTTTCAGCCAGTTCACAAGACGACGGGGCCGCTAATATTGTAGGGGTCGCAGATGTAATGAACTGGGTCGGTCACACCGTGGCGCTATGAATTTCTTGTGTGATGAATTTTGTGACAGGCCGCATCTTGGCATGATAGATTTTTCCGTGATTGGTTCCCGTACCAATAGGGGCCGTTCCTCTGAATATTACATAGAGTGGGTAGAGGCTCTGTCGACGCATACCCCAGAACGAATCACTCTATCACCTCTTTGACAATTAAGTGGCCTTACTCACGGCATGACTCATAAATTATCCTCTTCGGCTGTCACATGGATGGAAGCTTGACATGATATGTTTAGTCATTGCGTAACACACGCGAAACAATGGTACATGTTATACGGGGTCGAAGCACATATCATCATGCAACCAATTATTCACCAGTATCGTAATCATAATATCATATCAAATGTATATATACCGAAATTGCCTCACTGACATCTTGTACATGTTAAAACAGTGTTATATGCATATATGAATATTGTAATATAATATATTATTTATGAGGAATGACATGATATCATAGTCCATTAGACATGCATATTTCATCATCAATGATATCAATCAGATAACAAGGCCGAGGCTATCTGTATCGGGCCGGTCTGCGTGCGTGGCGTTTGGGTCGACTGGGTCATGCAGGCGGGGGCGTAGCCTCGCTTGTCTCGGGGTCGGAAGATATCACGGGCTTTTGCTTGCGTGACTTGCGTGCCGGTTTTGGCGTATCGGAACTTGATGTGCGTGATCTTTTCCGTTGTCGATGTCGACTTGAGCCGATTGAGGTCGAAGATCGTGATTGTCGATTCTGGGTCGTTGACGAGTCAGACTCAGCAGTTTGGTCTGAATCGGTATGCCGATCTTGTACTCTAACCTCCCAAGGGTAGTAGAACTCTTTGAGAAGTCCCATGAGGTCGGGCGACTGTTCTGGGTCGGATGTACTTGACGACTCTGTGGGTCGTACAGGGTCGGAGTAGATGTGAGCCGCTTGGTTGTCACCTTCGTATGGCTTGAGCACGTCTAGATGAACAACACGAGTGTTCCGAGGGTTGGAAACTAAGGCGATTCGGTAATCTACCTCAGTCACACGGTCGATGATCCTCCAAGGACCAGTCCAGGGTCGAGCGAACTTATTATTCTGCATGAGGGGCAGATAATAGTACCGGACCAGTTCGCCTGGTTGAAACTGGGGTCGTGGTTTTGCATGGGCGTCATAACCCATCTTTTGCCGAATTACCGCTTTCTCGAGATGGTCTTGGGCGAAACCATGGGCCGTTCTGATGGCTTGCCGAAGGTACTCCACGTACTCCGGACCACACGGAGGTAGAGGCTCGGGGTCGTAGGTCGGGAACATGAGGTCGACTGGCAGATTACACTCGTGTCAATACACCATCAGATGCAGGGTGCATCCTGTGGACGAGTGTACTGAGCTTCTATAGGCCATTAACACATATGGCAGGTGCAAGTCCCAGTCGTTTGCACGATCGCTGACAAATGCACTCAGCATGTTGAGCAATGTCCTTTTGAAGCGCTCAACTTGGCCGTCACTTTGGGGTCGATATGGGGTCGTACGAATCTTCTTAGCGCCTAGCAGACGCACGACATTGCGGAACAGAGACGACTCGAACTCGGTACCTTGATCGCTATGGATCACCTTGTGAACACCATGGTAAACTATCCACCTGTTTACCAAGATGTCGGCAACATTTTCGGCCGTATGTCGCCGTAGCGGAAAGGCGTCCGTGTACTTCGAGAAGTAGTCCGACACGACAAGTATGTACCGATGGCCTCTTCCCAAGACTTTGTGGGTGTCGAGGATGTCCATCGCTATTCGGTCGAACGGCGCTCCTGTCGGCAGCTGTGTCAGGGGCGATCTTTTTGGGGTCGGTTTACCCTTGCGGGTCACACACTGTGGGCAACGGGCACACCAGCGGGCAACGTCTAGTGCCAAGCCGGGCCAGTAGAATCGGCGCCTGACTCTCTCGATGGTTCGCTGTATGCCAAGGTGTCCAACAATCTTCAGGTCGTGAAGCTGGTGCAGAACTTGAGTCCTGAGGGCGACCGGAAGCACGGTTTGCACCACCTTTCGTCCGGCGTCGGTGGTTTTTGCGTTGCGTACCAGCACTCCGTCTTGTAGCGCCAGGAGGTTCCAGCGAGAAACAAGTGTCTTTACCTCCTCTCCGTGGCGAGCCACTTCTCGCGTGTCTGGTTTCGTGCCGGCTAATACCCATTGTCACACTTTTCCGACACACGGGTCGGCTTGCTGTGCCGCGACAATGTCCTGGGTCGAATAGTCCGATGACCATTTTTGTCCATCAAGTTTGGTATCCAAGGCACGGACTCGAACAACTTGGCGTGCCGAAATTAGTCGGGGCGAGACTGGTGATGTTATCGAATCACTGTCCAGGAGGTCTGCCCTTATCTTAGCCGGAACAACAGTTATCCGACGAACTGGAAGTTCTCCGGAACTTGTTTCTGGGTCGGTTATAGGCGTGACGAGTCGTCCGGGACAGTCTTGGTTTTTACAACTGTGACACCGTGACAGGCCATCAGCGTTGCCGTGTAACTTGCCGGGTCGATGCTCTATCCTGAAGTCATACTGCTGCAACTTAGCGAGCCACCTGGCGAGCATGCCGTCAGCGTCGCTATAGTTCTTGAGCCACCTCAAAGAGCTATGGTCGGTCCAGAGGAGGAATTTCCTACCCCAGAGATAGTGCCAATAATGCTGTACCATTTCAACTACTGCCAGTAGTTCTCTGTATGTGGTACAGTAGTTCCGTTGGGTCCGGGATAGGGGATGGGGATGGGGATCTCCTTCCCGTTAACCCTTTGTGAGAGTGCGCCTCCCACAGCAAAGCCGCTTGCATCCGTGTCGAGGATGAAATAGTCATCCGGATTCTGGGTCGGGTGAGCGAGCTTGGGTGCCTTGATGAGGGCGTCACGGAGTCGTTGGAAAGCTCGTCGCTGGGCCGGTCCCCAAGTGAAGTGACATTCACCTCGGGTGAGAGCTACTAGCGGTTCAGCGATCTCAGCGTAGTCCTTAATGAATCGCCTGTGGATGTTGGCGAAACCAAGGAAGGCCCTGACGTCGGTGATCTTGCACGGGGTCGGCCATTCTCTGATGGCTTTGACTTTGTTGGGGTCGACTCGGATTCCTTGGCCGCTAACTATGAACCCTAAATACAGTATTTCCCTTCGAAACAGTTCACACTTTTTGGGCTGAAGTTTCAGGCCTGCCGATCTGATTCGATCCAGGACCGCCTCCAGGTTTGCGAGTGCCTGATCAAATGTTCTGCCGTAAGCTATGACGTCGTCGAGATGGCACATACACCGTGTCCACAAGTATCCACGGAGTATGGTCTCCATTAGCCGTTCGAATGTAGCCGGTGCATTGCTAAGGCCGAATGGCATGACCTTAATCTGGTACAGTCATTTCCTTGTGGCAAAGGCAGTTTTCGGCCTGTCGGTTGGGTCGACTTCGACCTGCCAGTAACCAGAGGCCAGGTCCAGGGCCGAAAAGTATGTAGCACCTGCCAGGGCGTCGTGAGTGCTCTGAATATTGGGCGAAGGATATGAATCCTTGCGAGTGACGTCATTCAGGAGCCGATAGTTGACGCAGAATCTTACTTGGCCGTTCTTTTTGCGCACGAGCACCACCTGTGAGCTCCAGGGCGAATCTGACGGCTCAATGCACCCCAAGCGTAGCATCTTGTCGACCTCTTCGTCAATGATGCTCTGCTGGGCCTGGGGGATGCGTCGTTGTCGTTGCCGAATCGGGGCCGAGTTGCCGGTGTCGATTCTGTGCTGGACGACTTGGGTTCGTCCCAGTTGTTCGTCCGGATGCATGAAGGTGTCCTGGTATTGGTGAACCAGGTTAGCGCAATGCCGGTGCTGCTCTGGCGCTAGTCCAGCGCGATCCACCATCTCCTGTAGATGTGGCGGCAGATCGCGGTAGTGGCTGGCGTCCACCGTGGACGGGTCGGGTTCTTCTCCGGGTCTTGGTAGAGCTCCGACAACACTTTCAATCGGACTGGCGATTGCAACGGGGTCGGAACGAGTCAGTGTAATGCCAGTGTCTGCTGGATTAACGACTGGATCCAGGGTCGTTAGTGTTCTTCCCATGATGAGGTCAGTGTCCTCGGGAAAGGCCGTCAATGGTTGTATGATTCGCGGATGTCGGCGAATTTGAACTTTGGAGGTCGGAACTAGTTCCACAATTGCCTCGCTGCGTGCGGGGACGGTGACGGCTCAGCGCACGGCCATTCGAACAACATTGGCCTCAATGTCTTTGTGCGCAAACAGGATTTCTTTGTGAACCTGTATTGTCCCTTCACCATAGTTCACTACAGCATTAGCTTGCCGGAAGAAGTTCATACCGAGTATCATGCCGTCATGTATATCAGCCACACAAAATGTCACAATCATATGGTTGGTTCTGACCTGTATTGGAAGGTCGATCAGTCCATTGATTGGGCTTGACTGTCCATTGACGTCACGAATAGTAGCCGATGTGGGTCGCAAATGTCGTTGGTCGGTGGGGACGTGTCGGAGCTGGTCGCGTCAGAGCAGGGAGATCTGTGCTCCAGAGTCGAGTACGGCTTTCATCACTTTGTCTCCAACACGTATCGACAACTTCCAACACTTGTTTGCAGCTCGGGAGTTGTTAATGACGAGCGGGACCGCGGGGTCATCTGGCGGCGGCTTGAAAAGCGTGTGCAGGGGCGGTAACTTGGGTATTGGTCCGCTTGGGAAGGCGTAGAATCCTCCGTCGTCGGAAATCCACTCAACCTCAGACATGCTGTCCATTCCGGTACCGGCAGCGGTCGGGGGTGACACCCCTTCATGAGGACGCTGTTGCCGTGGAGATATCTGTGGACGCAGTGCGGACACCCCTTCATGAAAAGGAGCCGGCGCTGGGGTCGGAGCCTGACATTTGGTACACACCCCTTCAAGAAGCTGAGGTGTGGGCTGGGCCGGCTGTGGGGTCGTAACTGGCAGTTGCACCGGTTTAGTCGTACCGGACCAGTTCGCCTGGTTGAAACTGGGGTCGTGGTTTTGCATGGGCGTCATAACCCATCTTTTGCCGAATTACCGCTTTCTCGAGATGGTCTTGGGCGAAACCATGGGCCGTTCTGATGGCTTGCCGAAGGTACTCCACGTACTCCGGACCACACGGAGGTAGAGGCTCGGGGTCGTAGGTCGGGAACATGAGGTCGACTGGCAGATTACACTCGTGTCAATACACCATCAGATGCAGGGTGCATCCTGTGGACGAGTGTACTGAGCTTCTATAGGCCATTAACACATATGGCAGGTGCAAGTCCCAGTCGTTTGCACGATCGCTGACAAATGCACTCAGCATGTTGAGCAATGTCCTTTTGAAGCGCTCAACTTGGCCGTCACTTTGGGGTCGATATGGGGTCGTACGAATCTTCTTAGCGCCTAGCAGACGCTCGACATTGCGGAACAGAGACGACTCGAACTCGGTACCTTGATCGCTATGGATCACCTTGTGAACACCATGGTAAACTATCCACCTGTTTACCAAGATGTCGGCAACATTTTCGGCCGTATGTCGCCGTAGCGGAAAGGCGTCCGTGTACTTCGAGAAGTAGTCCGACACGACAAGTATGTACCGATGGCCTCTTCCCAAGACTTTGTGGGTGTCGAGGATGTCCATCGCTATTCGGTCGAACGGCGCTCCTGTCGGCAGCTGTGTCAGGGGCGATCTTTTTGGGGTCGGTTTACCCTTGCGGGTCACACACTGTGGGCAACGGGCACACCAGCGGGCAACGTCTAGTGCCAAGCCGGGCCAGTAGAATCGGCGCCTGACTCTCTCGATGGTTCGCTGTATGCCAAGGTGTCCAACAATCTTCAGGTCGTGAAGCTGGTGCAGAACTTGAGTCCTGAGGGCGACCGGAAGCACGGTTTGCACCACCTTTCGTCCGGCGTCGGTGGTTTTTGCGTTGCGTACCAGCACTCCGTCTTGTAGCGCCAGGAGGTTCCAGCGAGAAACAAGTGTCTTTACCTCCTCTCCGTGGCGAGCCACTTCTCGCGTGTCTGGTTTCGTGCCGGCTAATACCCATTGTCACACTTTTCCGACACACGGGTCGGCTTGCTGTGCCGCGACAATGTCCTGGGTCGAATAGTCCGATGACCATTTTTGTCCATCAAGTTTGGTATCCAAGGCACGGACTCGAACAACTTGGCGTGCCGAAATTAGTCGGGGCGAGACTGGTGATGTTATCGAATCACTGTCCAGGAGGTCTGCCCTTATCTTAGCCGGAACAACAGTTATCCGACGAACTGGAAGTTCTCCGGAACTTGTTTCTGGGTCGGTTATAGGCGTGACGAGTCGTCCGGGACAGTCTTGGTTTTTACAACTGTGACACCGTGACAGGCCATCAGCGTTGCCGTGTAACTTGCCGGGTCGATGCTCTATCCTGAAGTCATACTGCTGCAACTTAGCGAGCCACCTGGCGAGCATGCCGTCAGCGTCGCTATAGTTCTTGAGCCACCTCAAAGAGCTATGGTCGGTCCAGAGGAGGAATTTCCTACCCCAGAGATAGTGCCAATAATGCTGTACCATTTCAACTACTGCCAGTAGTTCTCTGTATGTGGTACAGTAGTTCCGTTGGGTCCGGGATAGGGGATGGGGATGGGGATCTCCTTCCCGTTAACCCTTTGTGAGAGTGCGCCTCCCACAGCAAAGCCGCTTGCATCCGTGTCGAGGATGAAATAGTCATCCGGATTCTGGGTCGGGTGAGCGAGCTTGGGTGCCTTGATGAGGGCGTCACGGAGTCGTTGGAAAGCTCGTCGCTGGGCCGGTCCCCAAGTGAAGTGACATTCACCTCGGGTGAGAGCTACTAGCGGTTCAGCGATCTCAGCGTAGTCCTTAATGAATCGCCTGTGGATGTTGGCGAAACCAAGGAAGGCCCTGACGTCGGTGATCTTGCACGGGGTCGGCCATTCTCTGATGGCTTTGACTTTGTTGGGGTCGACTCGGATTCCTTGGCCGCTAACTATGAACCCTAAATACAGTATTTCCCTTCGAAACAGTTCACACTTTTTGGGCTGAAGTTTCAGGCCTGCCGATCTGATTCGATCCAGGACCGCCTCCAGGTTTGCGAGTGCCTGATCAAATGTTCTGCCGTAAGCTATGACGTCGTCGAGATGGCACATACACCGTGTCCACAAGTATCCACGGAGTATGGTCTCCATTAGCCGTTCGAATGTAGCCGGTGCATTGCTAAGGCCGAATGGCATGACCTTAATCTGGTACAGTCATTTCCTTGTGGCAAAGGCAGTTTTCTGCCTGTCGGTTGGGTCGACTTCGACCTGCCAGTAACCAGAGGCCAGGTCCAGGGCCGAAAAGTATGTAGCACCTGCCAGGGCGTCGTGAGTGCTCTGAATATTGGGCGAAGGATATGAATCCTTGCGAGTGACGTCATTCAGGAGCCGATAGTTGACGCAGAATCTTACTTGGCCGTTCTTTTTGCGCACGAGCACCACCTGTGAGCTCCAGGGCGAATCTGACGGCTCAATGCACCCCAAGCGTAGCATCTTGTCGACCTCTTCGTCAATGATGCTCTGCTGGGCCTGGGGGATGCGTCGTTGTCGTTGCCGAATCGGGGCCGAGTTGCCGGTGTCGATTCTGTGCTGGACGACTTGGGTTCGTCCCAGTTGTTCGTCCGGATGCATGAAGGTGTCCTGGTATTGGTGAACCAGGTTAGCGCAATGCCGGTGCTGCTCTGGCGCTAGTCCAGCGCGATCCACCATCTCCTGTAGATGTGGCGGCAGATCGCGGTAGTGGCTGGCGTCCACCGTGGACGGGTCGGGTTCTTCTCCGGGTCTTGGTAGAGCTCCGACAACACTTTCAATCGGACTGGCGATTGCAACGGGGTCGGAACGAGTCAGTGTAATGCCAGTGTCTGCTGGATTAACGACTGGATCCAGGGTCGTTAGTGTTCTTCCCATGATGAGGTCAGTGTCCTCGGGAAAGGCCGTCAATGGTTGTATGATTCGCGGATGTCGGCGAATTTGAACTTTGGAGGTCGGAACTAGTTCCACAATTGCCTCGCTGCGTGCGGGGACGGTGACGGCTCAGCGCACGGCCATTCGAACAACATTGGCCTCAATGTCTTTGTGCGCAAACAGGATTTCTTTGTGAACCTGTATTGTCCCTTCACCATAGTTCACTACAGCATTAGCTTGCCGGAAGAAGTTCATACCGAGTATCATGCCGTCATGTATATCAGCCACACAAAATGTCACAATCATATGGTTGGTTCTGACCTGTATTGGAAGGTCGATCAGTCCATTGATTGGGCTTGACTGTCCATTGACGTCACGAATAGTAGCCGATGTGGGTCGCAAATGTCGTTGGTCGGTGGGGACGTGTCGGAGCTGGTCGCGTCAGAGCAGGGAGATCTGTGCTCCAGAGTCGAGTACGGCTTTCATCACTTTGTCTCCAACACGTATCGACAACTTCCAACACTTGTTTGCAGCTCGGGAGTTGTTAATGACGAGCGGGACCGCGGGGTCATCTGGCGGCGGCTTGAAAAGCGTGTGCAGGGGCGGTAACTTGGGTATTGGTCCGCTTGGGAAGGCGTAGAATCCTCCGTCGTCGGAAATCCACTCAACCTCAGACATGCTGTCCATTCCGGTACCGGCAGCGGTCGGGGGTGACACCCCTTCATGAGGACGCTGTTGCCGTGGAGATATCTGTGGACGCAGTGCGGACACCCCTTCATGAAAAGGAGCCGGCGCTGGGGTCGGAGCCTGACATTTGGTACACACCCCTTCAAGAAGCTGAGGTGTGGGCTGGGCCGGCTGTGGGGTCGTAACTGGCAGTTGCACCGGTTTAGTCGTCATGGCAACCGCAGGTGTGGAGCGGGTAACAGTGTCCTGTTTCCTGGAAGACCCTTGCTCCTCAGCACCTTCCACTACTGGTTTGACGACTGTGTCGGAGGTGCTGGTGGGGCCGATTGATTTTGTTTGCCGGTTTGGTTAGGTACTGACAATACCTGAGCAGTCCTTCGGTCAGTACCAGGACCATTGGGTCGGAATGCTAGTGGTTTCATGCCGTTACGCACTAGCACATCTTTGAGCCGAAAACATCGCAGCCAGCGATGGCCGGGCTTCTTACAGAAGAAACACACAGCTGGTCGTCCGGGTTGCGGGGGTCGATCTCCTTTAGCCGGGGCCGTAGCTTGCAAGACGGAGTAGATGGGGTCCTCTCCACATAGTCCATTTTCGTCACTAAGGACGCACTGAAACGCTTCAGTCACCCACTCGCGTGAGCATGATGGCACAGAGTGTTCCTCACATCCTTGCAAGCTGGTAGTATCGCTGTCAGCGGGGTCGTAGTAGGCCGCAATTTGTTCAGGGGTATGTGTTTCCCACTGATTTACCTGTCCCATGGCACACGACAGTTCACCATCGACATGACTATCGTCAGCGTATCCGGTCGCTGAGATATCGGCACGACGGGTGCCCCGATGCCTGTCCCTATTTGTTCTTTGTTGGCGACTCTCAGCCTTGAGGACGGCCGTAAGTGCGTCACTGTAACTATTGAAAGTGAACACACACAGTTTGTCGGCAATGGGGTCGGGTTGGCCGTTGATGAATTGCGAAATCACTGTTCGCTGCCGTGACTCTGACGTGACGTCATCGAAGACTTGTTCAGCCAGAGCTTGAAGCCATTCCAAGTAATGTTCCGCGTCCTCCTTCCGTTCTCGTTTGAGGAACGGGAAGTCGTCTCGCTTGGACTGTCAACGGGGCGCGGGCTCCCAGCCCTCCAGAAGCCGTTGACGGAATTCCTCCCAGGGCGTCTCCACCGGAATGTTCAGAGCGAGCGCCTCGGCGCGGTCACGTAACGTACTCAGGAAAGTAGTCGTTTTGTTGAGGTCAGAGTATGTGAAGGCCGCTGTAAATTGTTCGAAGCTCCGAATGTACTGGGTGAGATTGCCCTCTTTGAAGGTCGCACGCCACTGAGCCGTTTTAGCCGTAGCCAACGTTTGGGGCTCAGACGTGAGTCTCTGAGGTGCGGGCGTGTCAACAGTCACCACAGTCGGCGTGGTCTTAGCCGGAACCGCTGAAGTCGTGGCGGCCGGAACAACTGGGGTCGTAGCGATCGGAGCTGGCGGGGTCGTGCTTGCGGGGCGAGCGAGGCGGCGGGTGGCGCTGGAGCGTGGCCAGGGTCGTGTGGTGCTTGTATGACTGGGGCCGGTTGGCTGTATGGTGGTGTCACCCATGGTACTCCGATTGAGGGTGGGATTACAGCCGGTGGTGGACATCGGTATACCGCTCCGTTTGGGGCCACACCATGGTACACTACTCCACTTTGTGCACCATGATAGCTGATATCTGTCGGAATGCCACCATATCCAGTTGGTGGATTCACATAGCCGACATGGGGGTGATAGTATCCGACAGCTGCTACTCCATTTTGAGCACCGCTTACTTCGCAAGGGTATCCGACTGGTGGTACACCATATCCAGTGGTGTAACCAACTGACTGAGAGATCGGTGGTCCGATCGTGGGCACAACACTTTCTGCCGGGGCAGACACAACTTGGTCTTGTGACGGAATGACGTGTGGCTGTTCTCCGATAGTCAGCGGTGGTCGGCGTGCGGTCGGCACATGGGCGCGCGCGTCGGAGGCCGAAATATCGGGGTCGCGAAGTCGGCGACTCGACGTAGATGGTGGTTGTCGAGGTCGCGCTTGTCGTGTGGAGGCGCGCGGCTCTGTCATCGCGTTGCTGGGTCGTTGCGGTTGTGGCGACATCTCGATCTGGGCAGCGGTCGTCATCGGGATGCTCCCTGTGGTCGATCTCGCCTGGCTGGGTCGAACGTACTCTACCACCGTTGGCTCGGTCGGTATGCGAGAGTACACCATTGGTACTGGGTCGTATCGTGCTGGCGTCATTGACGGCGCCAAGGGTCGGGTCGCCGAATATGCGCTCGGCGGTACCAGTTCTGTAACATTGTCAGTGTCACGAACCCACTACCGTATCCGAGAGTCACTTGGCGGATGCGTAACCATGGACGTTTCTATGGTTACAGGCCGAACATTCACCGTAGGGTATTCTGGGTCGACACTATCATACACATTCGCTCTTTGACGTGAGCGTGTATAGTCTCTGCCGGTAAAGTCACCGTTTATATTCTGGGTCGTTTTGGCCGGCATGGCCACATACGCCCTTGCGTGTGCACTAATAATGTCACTCACAGTTTGTAGAGGCGCTAGCGGGTCTTCGTCCAGGAATGCTCCAATCCGGTCGGCGGGTGGCGAAGACGATATCAGGGACGAATGGTCGCCAATGGAGTCGAACAGGCCGGTCTGTTGTTGCTCCTGTAACAACGGGACTGTATCGCTCATGGCAACTGAGCGGGGGCCGGAAGGTCGGAAGGCTGGTTTCGGATTGAACGTTACCTCGTCATCCGTAGGGTCGAGCGGCGGAGCCATTGCCATTTCTGCCGGTCAAATCAGGGTCGATAATCCGAGACTGGCTCAGATCGTGGTCGGCGGCACCAATGTGAAGAATATTGTTCACTGGCCGATATCAGGCCGATTGTCTATGATGCTGTGCAATGAATAAGCCGGCAGTTTTAATTCAACTGTTTATTGTGGTGAGAATGCTCGATGGTTCACTCACACACAATCAGGGCCGCAATCACGCCTATGTCCTGTGATTTCCCGGTCGACAATATATAATCCAAGGTAATATAGTCCACTTCAATATATACAAATTATACTCCAAATTATATAGTTCACAATTATATTCTCTTGTATTAGATCACGGCCGTTCTCCTTTGTACATCGAATGCGACCGTCTTCTAGGACTATCTCTCTTCAACTACGCGGGGCCGCAGGGGAAGCACATGGAAGTTTTCCCGCCTCGTGTATGCGGTGTTGTGATTGGTCTGTGTGTGCTGATCTCACCGGGAAAGTGGGATTCCCGGTGCATGTTCTGACATGTTTGGCTCGTGATCTGAGTGCAGTGTATGCATGGTTCCGTGTATTTAGGTTAAGGTCAAGGCCGGTGTACTGGGGTTGAATATTCTGATTGGCAGGGGCCGAAGTGCGGGTGAACTGACCTGTGTGTATACATTGTCCTGGTAATGTTTATGTCTGTGATCGTATAGTGGCTGTGTAAGTCATGTAAATAGTGTGTGTGTTGCTATGGAAATGTAGTGCGAGGGAGGGACGGGCGGTTACAGTCGCTAAAATCACTACATATGCATGAATGTCTGGACCACAATTGTACAAGTCGTTGGCTGATGTAGGGACATTTGTGGTTCACACCGATGTTCCGGCTGCCGGTGAGGTTTTTCAGGCATCTTCCCCATATCTTGCGAGTGGTCATGAAACCACCAGGCATTGTCCACCTGTGACCTGTCATTGCCCGGTGGTTGTCTGCCAGATTCACCTGCAATCGGGGTCTTGACCGAGGGTGTGTAAATTTCAAGAACCTCCAAGAAAAGCTGGTCAACCCTACCAATAGCTACCAGAGACCGATTTACTGATCAGTGATCATCTGATATGTACAAGTTGGACGATTATCTGAAGGGCACCTTTCTGACATCCATCGGCGCCCAGCCGGATAGGCCTATCCTGCGGTGATCGTTTCGTGAGCTACCCACATTGGTCAGTCGAAAAATTGGTTGACTGCTTTTGGCGCCTGGTGTGCATCTGGAGATGCTGTGACTGGTCACAGATCAAGCGAAAGTTTAGCAGATAATATGCCAAGGTAGATAAATAATTTCCTAACCTCAATATAATAAGGGAATAGATTTTGCTGGCATTATACACGAGCAGTGTCAAAACCACAACAAGCACAGGAGGGCTCAGACGACGAACGATAAACATGGGCAGTCAGGCACGAACATTAGCGGTTTTTATGGGATACAATCAGAATTCGAGCTGTACCCCAAAAAAAGTTCTGAGGATACCCCCCCTAAAGCCCTAATGTTCATGATTGACAAAACCACAAATGTTAAGCTGGCTGAACCCTTCTGTGTGTGCTGTGATTTTGATACTGTTCATGTTTAGTGCCAACCAGTTCGGTTCAACAGCCAGCAACATCTACTATCCTTAGTATAGTGAGGTGGGGACATGAATTATCTACCTTGGCATATTAGCTGCAAAGGTTCCGCTTGCTCTGGGAAGAAGCCATGAACGTTTAAATCAGGGTGTTTCAACATTGTTTGGAGTGGCAGGTGGAGTTACCGGTGTGGTTCTGAATCCTGTATCTTCCCAGATTAATTCGTTTGACTAACTGTACATTCACAGATAATTTTGCCGGCTTATCCTTGTACTTTGCTCCATTATCATTGAAAAGGAAATATTTATGGATATATTTTCTGTCTATATATTTCAGTCATTAACATTTCAAATCAATTTATTGAAGTATTATATTCTTCTAATTTATTGAAGTATTATATTCTTTCCCAATCAATCAATCAATCAATATAAATTCGCAGTGAATTTGTGTCACTGCACTTCGTCAGAATTTCAATGTACCCAGTGAGATGACGCAGAAGATCCAAAAGTAAACACGTCATTGTTTCAGTGAAGTTCTTCCGGGCATGGAAATGTCTGAGGCACAGCTGCACATTACATGCCTAGGGCGCAGGTACGATCTCCCACCAGTGATCGGTGCGGTGTACGTTGGTTGCCTCACATGTCCACTGACTAATGTTCTCACCTCTGTTCATCTGGGCGCCTCCAGTCACGTCCACGCACTTCCCCGTGGCAACATTCTTGATGCTGAAGTGACATAGTCCGGCAGTAGGGTGGCTCAACCTCAAAGTGATTGATAAAGTTTTTTTCTCTTCTGATTTTACTTATTTGGTATATCAGTAAATCGTTCCAGGTGGGTGTGAAATTCTCACCCTTGGGGAATTTGAGAAATCCAAGATGGCCGCCATGGAGGGTGATTTCAACCACCTGAAATATAATTCAGCCAATAACTTCACTTCTAGAGTACATAGAAGTGCGAACTTGGTGTCTATACCCATGTTTTCTGGTATCAGCTTTACAATGGTGCCACTAAATTATAGTTATGCTTGTCCGCCATCTTGGAAATCAAAATGGCCGCGTAATTTCGGTCATTTTTGCCCGAATATTTGCCCAAAACTGTTCGATTTCATATGTAATGTAATGACGAATATGTTCAAAGATAATGCGTAGCAGTGGAGCATCATGTATTGCTTTAGTGAATTGTTTTGCAGTTATTGCATGTCATACGATAAACGTTGAGGGGACAGGTGACATTGCCCTCCATGTCTTCAACGTTGTCACCAGTGTCCTGAGTTCATTTTGAAGCAAGTTTGACACATAGACAGGTCATTCTGTGACAAACAAACAACTAACCCACAGTAAATTGCAACAAAAGGTTTTATTGTGGTTTTCACCCCTACTGGGTATACTGATTAACAGAAAAAAAAGTCTACCAAAATTTGAATCACGGAAATGGGCTAAAATGGCGTCATTTCATAGATGGCCGCCACGGGGCTAAGGAAATCCTTAAACAGCTATAACTTCTTCAATAACTGTGATAGAAACATAATTTTGGGTTCTAGCCCAGGGTTTTGAAGGGTGAGGAATCCAGTGGTGTCACTAAAATTTAATTCCGATAAGTATTCAGCCTGAAATCCAAGATGGCGGCGATTAAATGAGGCCGTAAACCAATGTAATCGACTGTTCGCATCAAGCCCTCAACTTCTTCAATAATTGTGACAGAAATATAGTTTTGGGTTCCAACCCAGCATTTTGAAGGATGAGGAGTCCAATGGTGTCAATAAAATTCAGTTCTGATAAGTAGTCCGCCTAAAATTCACGATGGCGGTGACTATAAATGACGCCGTAAACCAGTGAATTCAAATGTTTGCATCATGCTCTCACCTTCCTCAATATTTGTGATATAATCATAATTTTGGGCGAGTTCAGAATATATGTTCAGAAAACATAAACCTAAAGCAAGCAAACGAAACACCCGGAGGTCAAATGCAAATTCCAAATATTATGTTAAGCATGCACACATCAGTCAACGACGATCATTCAGGGCATCCAAATCAAACGAGTGATCTGGTCAATCGATCAGTGTTGTATCAAATTATTTGTATGGCCAATTTAGTGGGATCCCTTACAATTAGTAAGAAACGAGTGGAAACATTCCAAGAGGCACATGTTTATATATTACACACTGTTCAGGGGAAGTTTGAAAATTGTCATTATGTGTGACAAATGGGGTGAATATAACATGTATTAATAGGCAGGAGAATACATGACAGCCATGCAGTTTACTCGTGGTTTTAGGACCTTCATTCACCAAAGCCATCTTAGAATTCAGACTGAATATTTAACAATTGACGTGTTTGTGATATATTTCCTATGACCAGACGTCTTAATTGTCCAGGGGGATTTGTTTATTTTATTGTCAAAAAATGGACAGTTTATTGGTTTTACGGCTTTCTTTTTAATGCTGATGTAAAGTTTTAACGTCGTCCGCTATCCGGGATCCTAGAGGATAGTCCTCTCACCAGGGGTCTCATCCTGAGATCCTCGCGGATAGTCCGCTCACTGAGGGTCACTGCGGGCGCAGTGCCTACTTTATCATCAGAACGTTAACCAGGTAGCAGCCCGCCCAGCGAGCCCAGACATGCGAACACCACTCAGATACAGGATCATCACCGTGGTGTTAACTGTAAGGCCGGCTCGCTGCGGTCCGCCGCGGGGGATGGAACCCCTGACAGCCCGACGGTCTGCCAGAGCCTGTGTCACACCATCCCAGGTGGGAGACCGGTGATCCAGAGGGCATGAGCCCCCAAGTCATCAAGATTTGCCCCACCTGGGCCCCCTATTGAAATTGTCCTCAGGGGCCCACCAGGGCCTTAGCCAGAGAGCGAGGACGTAGTGCTCATGGCCGAGCCCTCCGTCATTCTCTCGCCTTGCTCAGCTCTGACACAACTTCACTGAACAAAACGGCTCCAGAGTATTTATAGTCCCTGAAGCACGAGAAACGAGGGAAGTGACGTAAGGCCATTGTTACAGCATACTGGGCGAGAGAGTTGAAGGGCGTTGCTAAGAAGCGCGTGCTTCGAACAGAAGCGTCCAAAACAAAGGTCAGAAACAAGCGTATTTAGAAAGAATCACCTGCTGCGATCTTTGGGCAAAATCGTCACACTGACATCCGAGATTTTTTTGTTAATATTGTTGAACCCTGAATTTTCTTATAACAATGGATTGCTCATCCTCCAGAACCCTAGACCAGAACCTAAAATTATGTTTCTATCACAATTATTTAAGAAGTTAAGGGTTTGATGCTGACAGATGATTTCATTAATTTGTGGCCTCGTTCATCGCCGCCACCTTGGATTTCAGGGTGGATACTTATCGGAGTTGAAGTTCATTGACAACATTGGATTCGGAGTTGAATCACCCTTCAAAACCCTGGGATAGAACCCGAAATTATCACAAATATTGAGGAAGTTGAGAGCATGATGTGAACATTTGATTTCATTGGTTTACGGCCTCATTAGTCGCCGCCATCTTGGATTTCAAGCTGACTGCTTATCAGAATTGAAATTTATTAACAACATTGGATTCCTCACTCTTCGAAATGCTGGGCTAGAACCCAAAATTATATTTCTGTCACAATTATTGAAGAAGTTGAGGGCTTGATGTGAACAGTCAAATTATCGGAATTAAATTTTAGTGACACCACTGGATTCCTCGCCCTTCAAAACCCGGGCTAGAACCCAAAAGCATGTTTCTATCTCAACTATTGAAGAAGTTATAGCTGTTTAAGGATTCCGATAGACCCATGGCGGCCATCTTTGAAATGACGCCATTTTAACCCATTTCCGTGATTCAGATTTTGTTAGACTTTTTTTATGTTAATCAGTATACCCAGTAGCGGTGAAAATCACGATAAAACCTTTTGTTGCAATTTGTTGTGTTTCAGGTGGTTGTTTGTCATAGATTGACCTGTCTATGTGTCAAATTTGCTGCATAATGAACTTCTCAGGACACTGGTGACAACGTTGAAGACCTGGAGGGCATTGTCACCTGTCCCCTCAACGTTAATTGTATGACAATACCTACAAAACAATTCACTAAAGCAATAAATGATGCTACACTGCTACGCATCATCTTTGAACATATTCGTCATTACATTACATATAAAATCAAACAATTTTGGGCAAATATTCGGGCACAAATGACCAAAATTACGCGGCCATATTGATTTCCAAGATGGCGGACAAGCATAACTATAATTTAGTGGCACCATTGTAAAGCTGATACCAGAAGACATGGGTATAGACACCAAGTTCGCACTTCTATGTACTCTAGAAGTAAAGTTATGGGCTGAACTATATTTCAGGTGGTTGAAATCACCCTCCATGGCGGCCATCTTGGATTTCTCAAATTCCCCAAGGGTGAGAATTTCACACCCACCTGGAATTTTTCACGTAGGCCCTAATAATGAATAATCAAGAGAGAAAAAAACTTTATCAAACACTTTGAGGTCAAGCTGTTTTAACAAGGTTCACTGCCGGACTAACAGTGGACATCATAGA
Source organism: Terebella lapidaria (assembly GCA_949152475.1). NCBI lineage: Eukaryota > Metazoa > Annelida > Polychaeta > Terebellida > Terebellidae > Terebella > Terebella lapidaria. The sequence goes on from OX424567.1 coordinate 22,445,903, forward strand.
CAAACTTCCACGCGTGGTCATCAATTTCAACGCAGCTATGTAGCTGGATATTTTTCCGATTGTCAGTCGTCTGAACTCCTTTTACATCCATACACTTCTCAGACACCTTGCTTTGCAGCTTTCCATCATGTTTCATCAGCCATACTTGGTTGGTGTTTGTGATATTCAGCTCACACGTGTCACTGTTGATGTTTGTCCCATCGCTCACTCCCGGTGTTCCCTCAACGTTGATGCAAAACCCTGTGTATCGATTTCTGATGAAAAACCCTGTGTGAGCAAACGCACATATTCCACATACATATACATTGTATATCGTGACAAAATCACATTAAACACAATGGCTCACATACATAAATGAGGGATGTTGTACATATCTTAATATATTCATCGATACATGTGAATATTAGACTCTATCGTTTTTCTAGCCATATAATTTCCGGCAAATGTCCAACGGTCAGGCTATTGCTGTTACAAACCATTTGGGAATACGGATGCTGCGTCAGGACACACACATGTGTATTGTTGACCAGCTGGACAACATTTGGAGCCACCGGCACATGGGTTCGACTGACATGGGAATTCTGTCAAAATAAACATACTATTAGCATTCAAATGTATGGAAACTTTGCGCGAAATAGGTGATTCTCGAATGTGTATGTTTCTCATTCATTAATATACTTCTGTGTTACTCATGAAGGCTGTACAAACCTTTCAGCACACACAACACGCTGTCAAGGTAACCCAAGCTATCAGTGCAACAGGCTGAAGTCCCGCCTCTGTCACTGACGAGATGTGGGGGCTTCATCAAACAGCTGACAGCTGTATGAGTAGCCAGCTGGGTGTACACTGGCGGCCATACATCTCCCTGCCTGGCACCATTTCTCGTTTTCCATAAGACATAGCTTCTTGCACATTGCTGCACTTTTCACCACTTGTTCATGGATGATTCTTGCGCCATCCAAGTTCAAGCTCTTGTACGGAAAATCATCGAATATACATTTTGTATGACAGCTGGAAAAAGTGAGTCCAATCGTTGTGAGTAACGTCAAAAAGTTGTGGAGATCCATCCTCTGAACTCGGATCGCTCAGTGAGGACTACACACAGCGGAAGTCCCTGTGATAGTGGGATGTGTCAACACGGCGCCTCTGACTACATCAACCATAAATTTAATATGTGTTGAAGGTGGTTCTCAGAGTACAGTATAAATTGTGTGTTCACATCAGAAATATTGTTTGTGTTATTCACTCGGAACACTTTGTCGATTGAGATGATAAAAATAATCCTCATCTGTTTTGTGGATAGATCCTCATCTGTAATATGGATAGATATATGGAACTGGAATAGCAATTTATGTATTGTTCACATGTTCAAAAACGTTATTAATAAACCAAATACTGCTAGTACATGTGTTTTTATTTTGGCCTTAGTCGTTTTTGCGTCCCTCACAAGCTAGGGTTTCTGGAACCGACCACAGTCGAAAACAAAACCACGAGTAGGACAGTATTTGTTCAATGTGGAGTCCCTTTGTGAAAATGAGAAATGACGGAAGTGCAAATTTGAGTAACGTGATATATTGAAGCACAGGTAAAAAATCTAAGATTGTACGCAACTGTGTTGTGCAATATTCGTTGTTCATGCAATTTCCTTTGTTTGTCTCCAGGCCCTATATTCAATAATAACCCGAGCTGATTGTAAAGTCCACCAGTGACGTCTATTTGTATCACTCTCCATTACCAATAAGTATTGGATATCATGGGGTGAATAATGGAGCAATATGTCTGTAGTGTTGGAGCTCAGCTCAACTGTGAAAAATTGCGATAAGTATTGCCCACTCCATTGACTGCAGAATAATGGGATTTAACCTTTTCGCTACTGATCCACCCCTCAGCCTCCATACTGAGTCGATTCATGGGCCCAAGTACCATACACTGCTCCTTAATACTACTCGTTCACTGAAAACATACCATTTAATCCGTCTCGCACCTTTTTAATCCTCATTGACTATAGAGAAAGGCGCAGGATATGATACTTGGGCCGATTCATGTATGAATTGATAGGATTTCTATGTTTGATGATTTGTATTCAAAGATGTTCCAGAATAATTATGTGTGGAAATAAAGTCATATTATAGTGTTCTTTTTCTATATAGTATACTTTTCAATCCGTGCCATTGGTTATTGTAGAGACAAAAAAATAATTCTAGCCACCAAACTAATGGCTGTGTTTCCAGTTTCTCTACCATATAACTATTTTCGAGATTGTAATGAAATATAACCCAATATGTTTTACTTGAATACTTGTAGTCTTCTTTATGATGAAGTTAATATCTCGTGGGTTTTGATGGTGTTTACAGCATGTCAATATCTTGAATAGTTATAAAGATATTAAAGTTTTAATTAAAATTGTCTGTAGAACGGCCAACTGTAATCAGTACTTGTGACGTCACAAGGTTAATGGCAGGTTAATTATTCAATTAACTAAACAGTCAATTAAGCTTCTAAATTTCGATCGGTGATAATATGTATGTGCTAGTTTAGCGTGTAGGTATATTTACGGTCATATATAACATTAAATACAATCAGTCGATAGCTATCTACACATTTATTGGGTGCCAAAGTTATGGTTACGCAGCGTAACCATCAGTACAGCAGTAGGGGTGAGGTATGGTTACGCAGCGTAACCATGAGTAGTGAAAAGGTTAATCTTGTGGGTATCGGGCATGAATTATGCACTTTGCATATCTATCATCACAATCATGTTATCAATTACCGGTCATGGTTGAACACCTTTTCTGCAGCCTGAAACATACATGTACACCAATGAATACTTCCAAACAATCATAATCCCGTCCGACAAACATGACCGGCAATAGGTCAATTGATTTGGTTTAACAATTCCAAATATCTATAGATAGTTACATGTAGAAAATTCATCGCATCTTGTGTGATTGGCCAGGAGGGAACAGAAGTATTGCTTGCTATGATTATAGTCGTGGAATGTAAGTAATCCAATTTTGAGATACAGACACCTCCAAAAGTTTGGGCTCACTTGAAAATTTTGAATTTTTCCCCACTGTATGCCACTCTTGAAAGTGTTTTCAGTTGAACCTGGTCATGAGTGTAATTTTCATATTTGTCAATGTGACACTAAGTATTTCATAACTCTTCTAAAAATTTAAAATGCGTAATTCAACAATTGTGTAAGGCTTAATCCACTTTACCCTAATTTTGAACAGAAATTTATCTTCTCATGAATATGGTTACCATGTTCATAACAACATAAACGGCGAACCAAATCAGCAACAACGCTCGAAAAAAAATAACTGATATCAATATGACATAGTTCACACAACAACTGGTCACTTTCAATACTTCGTGTGGCCTCCTCCAGCCTGGTACAAGCCCGATCCAGGCTGGTATGGATTATGCCAAGTCCTCACACCTCTTCCTGGAATCTCCATTCCGAAAACCAAGAGTGTGGTCCTCCAGTTCTACTAGGATTGGCCTTCGACCTTGGCCTTCGGGACATTTGAGCGATATCTGCCCACAAGTTCTGGATGGGGCTCAGATCCGGACTTTGTGATGGCCAATGTAGCACTGATTCTGTTGGACTCTTTCCCTTCGGCGACGAGGCGAGAGTGATGGCACGGTGTGCCAACATCCCGCAGGGTGTGCCAATAGCGAACACACGCGGGTATGCCAACATCCTGCAGGGTCTTTTGGTGCGTGGATGACACCAGGCTGTCACCCAGGATACCCCTGGCTGTTCCTTGTCCCTTTGATTGTGTGGGACAGACTGACCTCTCTGAATGACATGCATCCCCTGACCCCACCCCAAGACACCACCACCACCACCAAACTTTTCTGTCGGCGGTGATGCGCTGTGGAAGGTACTCTTCCCCAGCTCTGTGGTGGACGTGGTTGAATTTGGAATTGCCCGTGAATAAAATCACTGACAAAACCAGATCTTGTAATGACGACAGAAGTCGAGCCTCAGGTGCTTTTGCTTTGGAGTGAGTTTAGGCTTCCTTCTGGCCATTATGAAATTCAAACCGGCTGCTTTAAGCGGTTGGCAAACTGTTGTTCGAGAAGCATGAACACCATGGTCGCTCCAAAATGCCGAAGCGCACTGAGCTCAGGAACAGTGGCCTGTCTGTTATGTTCGCAGTGACGTCCCAAGATCGGCAACACCCCTGGCAGTGGGTACATCAGGCTTCCTGATCTTGGGCGGTCTCCAACATCTCCCGCTCTTCCATATCAGGCTAGAGCAAGGTTTGCTCTCTTGCAGGAGTATCCATCTTCGGCTGCTATAGCCCTCAGGCTCTTCTCTTGCTGATGAACTCCACACATCTGGGTTGCTCAAATTCGTTCAGCTCAGCCATGGTCAGGAACACGTGGCTGGTAATTTTTTTCAGAACCTGATTCATAACCTCATTGTCGATCAATAAATGTGTTATCAGTAAAGTGATATTAAAAACAAGCTTCTGAAATGATTTGTGAAAGTCAATGATTTGTTTGCATAATCTTGTGGGGGTGTCTTGAATACTGCGATTTACATTACTTCCAACATTTCCACATTGAAAGTTACAGTATGGGTATTTTATTGTTTCCTATGGGAACTGAAATTATGCTTCTTGATCATGTTCATAAATACTAATTATATTACGAGTTTTTCTTATGAATATCATGCCCAGAACACAATGCGCATGCCATGAAATTGAAATCCTGAGGGTAGGCCCAAACTTTTGGAGGTGACTGTATACACGTATGCACGCGTTTGTGATGGTCCAGAGATAAGGCGAGTTATAATCAACTGGTTGCAATAAGCTTTCATTACAGTGGGTGAATATTGTCTCGTGAACATTTAAATACAGTGTAAAATTCACTCTTCCATCAGAGGTGCAATGTTGTCCATTCAACAGTTGTTTTTTTGTGTGAATGAATGTAGCCATTTCCCATACCCCTTTCTCTCTTATATACACACACTTTCGAACTTGAGTGGAATCAGCAACGATTTGTGTGTTGGATTTGTGGGAGTGATGGACTTTACATTGGTCAAAATATCCAATAACGAAAGGTAATTGAGCGCTCCTTGGACTTCAAGTACTCACGTCATGCGATCATTATTACCGGCTGCATGGTTTGGATATTAATAAAAACATGTCGAATTGCTTCATTGAATGTGTACGTATTTGGTTAATATGCAAGAGGGAGACACCAGGGTGGTTTTTCCCTTTGTCTGAGTGTGAGCAGTGGCATCCCTGGAAATCCCTGGCAGAGATACGACCTCCAACCTTTTACAAATCTAGCATATACATGTATGGTTTATTTCCAAAATATCACCCTAATAACCATAAGAAAACAACAAAATTAACCTTTCGATATCTGCAGCTAATTCACTTTCAACTACTGTGGTGCATTATAAACAATTCGTCATCGCATGTGAGATTGTGTTGTGGTAAACCTTTTACTTGTCGATGGTGACATTCCTACCATTCCTGACACTGGCTATACATCCTGGTGGACACTAGGTTAGTGGGCACAGCTTTACTGACACATTCAGTGTAAGTAGCATAATCTCGGCCATTTTCAGCTGTATCAAGCACACTTTTTTTCAGTGACAATGACTGTTGTTTCTCGCTACCTCATAGGCCTGAGTAAATACCAGTCAGTTGATCTAAGGTAAATGAATTTGAACTTTAAAAAATGGTGAATTGTGTGCGTTTCGAGATGAAAATAAAAAATAAAGGAGTTGCATTAAGATAATAAGATTCATATCCTCGAAAGCTGACTTTTTGTGCTTCAGAATGAACTAAAATTGGAGGCTTTCATACATTCCCATATCGGGTTTTGGCGGTTTGAAAAATTGATCCGAAACAGATTTCAGGAGACTCAGGGGTCTGCAACAGAGAAACAGAAACATGTATATGTCAAAGGGCTTTTTCTCTCAAAGGACATGTAAATATTCACGAACGCTGGAAGTTGTAACTGTCTAATTCATCTAGAAAGACAATATCAGATGGCCTAAATATGGTTCAGCTACTAACGTCCATGCAATTTTCATCATTTTTGAAGGGCCATCATACACAACTGCTTAAATGTATTCTGAATGTGGTTATATATTCTGGAAGACCAGAAAAACATTCACTAGATTTCGAAGTTTCAGGTGCCTATGTGAAGTAGTTGCCAAGAAAGTGATATGTGAAAATCGATGAGAAATAAGGGTAATTGGACCACACGAGCTTGTACTTATGGTCAAAATATGGTTAACATTTTACAGATAAATCATTTTACTGATCATGTGTCAGTATCAGCTTTCAAAAAGTCAGCCTCACAGCGTTGACAACAACATGACCTGACCCCTGAACAAAAGAACTAGGTCGGTCAACGCTCTATGCCATTTTGCAGGGTGTAACGTTATTGAATTATCACAACAGGAGGATTCATGCATCGATATATTCTAACAAATGCTCGACATTATGACTACATATACTTTGAAAAGTATGCTGGTGTAGAATTTCATATCTGGAATGACTTTTTGTGATTGCTTGGGTTGAGTAAATTGAGGCTAGCACCATGACACCCTTTACCTTTCCCCCATATGATGTAGCGAGCATCCCTGGATGTGAAGACCTCAATTCAGGTTTTGTACCAATTACAATAACCATTGTTATTTAAGAAATTACTAAGGTATATAAGTACAAAGCACTTCCAACGTCTTAGGAATACATGTTTGATGCGGTTTCATCACCATGAGCTAAATGAAGTTTACTGTATAAAATTCGAAATAATTTGATCAAATGACCTCGGAAACTCCAAATGTAACACCTGCCTATTTCGTTCAGGATCATGCAGGCTAAAAGCTAAGATTGCAAGTCTTTGGTGCAGACACTATATCTATATCATTGGTGAGGTATGTCTTCTGGCCTACTGCATGGCTTTTCATCTGTAGGTATCCGTTGTTATTCGACCATATTTTTCTTTCCCCTCAAAGTTTAGGGTCGAACATCCATGTAGTTCTCAACAAGAATATCCAACAGGTAATCCAGAATGGCTGCTGCTCTCGACAAAAAATCAATTTTTTTCTTACTTTGCAGGACATTTTCAGCTTACCGACCCTTTGGGCCAATAAGGTGTTGTCGTGGATTTCGTCCGTCATCCATTGGTCATCCGTCCGGGTCCGTAATTTTTTTTATGACATAATGAATTTCTCCATAAATGTGTCATAACATACCTTGGGCCAGTATCTAAAGACATTTTTTAATTTTTGCATTTTGGACTTTGATCAAACATTTTTGTCTTTGGTGGCCATTTTCTCAAAACCTATTCAGACAATTTTCCTCAAAATGCAAAAGATTCTCCCTCTGTACCTTTGTGATGTGTAAAATTTTTGGTGCTTATGAATCGACGGTCTGTGAATATATGTCATTAACGAAAAAAACCTTTCAAGATGTAACTTGATTTCATAGTCCATACAGAAAATGTGTTTCCAGCAACATTTACAAACATGTTTTGACAATAGAGTTTAAGATCAGTGTAGCAATTTATATGTTGGAAAATCAATACTCTGCATTTCTCATGATTGCCAGTGAGCTACATCACCCTTGGTGCTATGTTTGGAATCCCGCCAGAATATTTATTGATTCAGTCACATTAGCACCAATCGTTGGCCAATGTCTGGACATCGGTGGTTTTCAGCAATGGTCCGGTCGCCGGTGAAGTTTTTTTCAGGCATCATTAAAATATCTTCTGAGTGGTCATGAAAATACCGGGCTATGCCCACCAGCGACCTGCCGATGCCTGGCAGTTGCCTACCAGTTTTCCCATGTGTGCACACAAGCATCAAGAGATTCGAGAAAGAATGGCCAACCCTACCAGAGACCACACGATACCTTACTGAACTGTGATCGTCTGATATGTACAAATCGGTCAGTTATCTGAGAGCACTCTCCGGACATCCATCGGCGTCCGTCATGATACCCTGCAGTGATCAGCTGGTGAGCTACCCACATTGGTAAGCCGAAAAACTTGGTCGAGCCCTTCGCCGTCTGGTGGGCATCTGGAAAGGCTCTGACCGGTTGCTGGCAGGCGTGCTGGCAATTCACTGTAAATGTCATTTCTTCCATTCGGTCCCCACAAGACAATAACTCTGTGTTATTTACTACTGAGCGCTGTATTGACGTCTGTATAAGATATCCGATAGTTGCCCGATGGGCACGGATGACCCTCCAGCGCTCGATAGGGGACAGGCCGAAATGAGCCAATTTCAGCCCCATCGGGCATCGTATCCTCATCGACGGAGGCATCAGTGTAAACGAACAGCCAATTCACTAAAAAAATGAACATTCTTTGAATTTGTCTGCTGCTTCCTTACATTTACGTATTGTTTTACAGCTTATCCATGTATAGTTCTACATTATCAGTGATTAGCTAATATTCTAAGTTATTGATGTATGTTTGGCATTTTCTGACGATATATTTAGGTCGTTATTAGATTACTTTGTGTCCATTCAGGCCCTTTATACCAACAGCTACACGAAACGCGAATCACTGCAATATTTGACGCTTCTAATTTATTACAATAGTGATACAAATATATTCTTTACTAATCAATCAATATCGATTCATCATGAACTTGTTTCACTGTATTTCAGCAGAAATTCAATGTACTCGGTGAGATGACGGAGAGGATCCAAATTAAACACGTCATTGTCTCAGTGAAGTACTTCTGGGCATGGATATGTCTGAGGCACAGCTGCACATTACATGTCTAGGGAGCAGGTACTATCTCCCACCAGTGGTCGGTGTGGAATTTGTTTGTTGCCTGACATGCCCACTGAATAATGTTCCAACCTCTGTCCATCTCGGCGTTTCCATTGACGTCTACGCATCTCCTTGTGCCAACATTCTTGATGCTGAAATGGTAGAGGACGTCATAGATAAATTCCCACTTGTGGCCGTTTTCATCACTACAGCTGACTATTGTGATGTTTCGCCCTCCAAGTGCCCCCATACACTTCTCAGAAGCCCTGCTGCGGAGCCTTCCATCATGTTCCATCTGCCATACTTGGTCGGTGTTTTGGATATTCAGCTCACACGTGTCACTGTTGATGTTTGTTCCATCGCTCACTCCCGGTGTTCCCTCAACGTTGATACAAAACCTCGTGTCTCGATTTCTGATGAAAAACCCTGTGTGAGCAAACACACATATCCAATACATGTATATGTGACAAAATCACATTGAACAGAGCAACTCACAGACACAATCTTTCGCACATATTAATATGATAATGGATACATGTTAATATTATAAGGCCCCATCGGTTTTCTGGCGATTTAGCTTCAAATAAATTTCCAATGGTCAGTTTATTGATGTTACGAACCATTTGGGAATGTAGATGCTGCATCAGGACATACGCATGTGTATTGTTGACCAGCTGGAAAATAGGTGGAGCCACCTGCACATGTGTTCGACTCACTCGGGTTTTCTGTCAACAGTACCACAGTATCAGCATTTGTATACATAAACATATGAAAACGTTGGGTATAAATCCCGATGTGAATGTGCACATTTCTCATTCATTAATTTACGTCTGTGATACTCATGAAGATTGCACAAACCTTTGAGCACATATAACACACTGTCAAGGGAACCCAAGCTGTCTGTGTAACAGGCAGAGTTCCCGCGTCTGCCACTGTCGACATCCGGGACTCCATCAAACAGCTGTATGAGTAGCCAGCTGGGTGTACGCTGGCGGCCAAACATCTCCCTGTGTGGCACCATTTCTCGTTTTCCATAAGGCATAGCTTCTTGCACATTGCTGCACTTTTTACCACCTGTTGGTGGATGATTCTTGCGCCATCCGAGTACAAGCTCTTGTACGGAAAACAATCGAACAAACATTTTGTATGACAACCGGGAATTGTGAGTCCAATCGCTGTGAGTAACGTCAGATATTTGTGGAGATCCATCCTGTGAACTCGGATCGCTCCGTGAGGACAACACACAGCGGAAGTCTATGTGTTAGTTCGATTTTTCAACACGGCGCCTCTGACTACATCAACCATCAATTTAATATGTGTTGAAGGTGGTTCTCAAAGTACGTCACAATTCCAGTATGAATTTTGTATTTTACATCATAAATATTATTCTGTGCTATTCACTTGGGATGATTTGTTGATTGGTATGACTAGGAGAATCGTCACCATTTTAAAACACATATATGGAATTGGAATAACAATTTATGTATTCTCATACATTATAAACTGAGAAGAGGCAATGTTCACGTACAGCTGCAGACGTGTAGTGGACCTGTTTTTTGTCAGATGCGCCACATACATTATTCTTATCTCTGTGTGTCTTCAAATTTGCGTTCCATCAGCAAAAGTTGTTCTGGATGTTGTAATTTCGAAAATGGCGCATGTCGAACAAAACAAGTTGTTTACTAGAGCTTGAGTGATGCAGTTTGACAGTTCTGCTTCCGTTATGCATTAGTTACATAATTACATAGAGTGCTATCGTGACCATGAGAAATGACGAAAGCACAAAGTTTTGTGTTACCTAAAATATTGAAAGATACAATTTATACCGGGAACCCCCGTAAATAAGCCCTTCCGATAATTGGGCCATGGGCATATTAACGGAAGAGCTTTCCGAAAATACGCCCGGGGCGTATTTTCAGCATGTTTTCCTTCCATGGTAAAACCGAAAACGTTACTACAAATATATAATGCGAGTATACCATTTTACCGAGGCCTACATATAAGAGTTTGACATCGTTTCATACCTACATATAATATTCAACTGCTATATTCTCTCTCCGGTAAAATATGGTATCATATTTTCTGAAAAAGCAAATTTCGCGATTTTCAAAGCTGTATCGACATTAGTGATAAATTCTAGGATGTGAAGAATGTACATAACACATGTAAGTGCACATTGCTAGTGTTAACGATATAATCAGTAGGCCTATTTGACAGCGCGGCCTGATAGATCCATTGTATATTCATAAACATGTTCAAAAGTTCATTCCCAAAATACGCCCCCGGGCGTATTTTCGATTTCAATTTTATAGTTCTCTGAGGACGATCTTCCGTAAATACGCCCGGGGCTTATTTACGGGGGTTCCCGGTAATTGCACGCGACTGCGTTGTGCAGTATGTACTTATTGTGCGGCGTTAGCCGTACTATATCTGTTAGTGTAATTTTGACCCCATGGTACTACTGGTGAGGAGCTTGTCCATGCATGGACTTATTGCTACCGAATTAAGTCAGCGATGACATTATCCATATTTTATGTCATAATCTCAGATTACAACAAAGTTAAGTAGCAAATATTGAACAAAGAAAACACATACCTTGGTCATTTGTGGAAAGTGCAACTAAAACACATTTTGGCAAGAATAATGGACGAATCGACAAACAAATGCGAGTAACAATCAATTTTCGCATGGACAAGCTCGGCACCAGTATTGGAGGTACTATGGTAGTGTAAGACCATCTACGAGAATTGTTCTCTGTGAGAGGGAAGTAGAGAGTTATTACAATACGAGTTCGAGTTACAATACGATTCGAGTTCATTGTTTCATATTGTTATCAAAGCGGACATCTTTGTTGTTATCAAACTAATCAATAAGCTTTAAGTTGATTTCCAAATATTGAGCAAGGGAAACACACACCATAGTCCTTTGTGGAAAGTTCAACCAAAACACATTTGGGCAAGAATAATGGGCAACTCAACAAAAGAGCAGGTGAGAATCAATTTACGCATGGACATCAAAATATTCGACAGGTTGTCATAACGTTCAGGTTCACAATTAGAATTTTCATATCACATAGAAACAAGACCCACAATATTCGACAGGTTGTCATAACGTTCAGGTTCACAATTAGAATTTTCATATCACATAGAAACAAGACCCACAATATTTTGTTTGGTTGTTTAACCAAGAAATGGGTTTCGTGTCTACTTATCCTTGATTTTTTTTCGTGTTCACTCAGCCTCGAGTACTGGTTCTACTCTCCTTTGTCCCTGTGGCCGCACACGTAACCTCAAGTTCTGCTGTTGTGATGCTTGTTAATACATGGTTAATTCCATAACGGACCAGTGGCAATGATACGGTCCCGATAACCGGTCCGCTATGGAATCAACCATGTATTATTTGCTCATTACACATTATATCTAAATGCGACAACCAGTATATAGACTGGAAACCATTAGATTTTGATCATTGGGAAATTTGTTCCCATGTTACTTTTCATCTAGGGGGCCTATTATGGTATGCCATTCCATTGTTCGATAGAAGAGAACATTCTATTCCAAAGTCACTGTGCATGCCAGAAAAATATGACGCGCCATCGGTCTGTTATTCAGTTCATTAGTGAAACGTCATTGCCATTGAACTCATATCAGACCATCGGGGCAGATATCAGACCGGGTGGGCTGATATTGTTTGCTGACATTTCTTTGCCGGCAATATCGGATCCGTTCAATCGTGCAGGTTTCGGTTCATAATCAGGTAGATGTGTAATAATCTTCAACGCTGCTATGACTTGTTCAACGCATATTTTTTTGATTGATTTACCGTATTTAATCGATTAAGGGCCTGAGCGCTTATTGTTTTCGAGGAAGGCATGACATAAACCCACCAGACAAAAGCCCACTCATCAACTAGGACAAAAGCCCACTCTCAGTTATCAAGAAACGGACAGAAGCCCACTCTCAATTGACCATGACTCACGACCGTGGCCATGACGGTTTGGATAGCCAGGCTTTATTGTGGTGTGTTTATGTTGTGTATTCGGAAGTCCTTCAGAGATATGTATTGTAAGTGTACCATTGCATGGACTTCATTGACAACCGAGTGTCATCTGATTGATGTGGACACTTGTATTGATGCATAATAAACGTATTGGCTTCCGAAGTCCTTTAAAAGTATGATCAGTAATTTTCTGTTCTTTATGCATGACTTTGTTGCCATTAAACAATAATATAAAAAACATAAAATCAAATTGGAGAACAACCTCGCAAGCACCGAAGTCGCATAAAACCAAATTGGAGAACCTCGCAAGCACTACCGCCGCTACTTGGAAGCATTCAACACAAGATTACAGAACCTGTGTGCTGCCCGCCAACAGCATACAAAAACAGTCAGTGACTTCGTCAGTGGTATTGGACAGTGTATCCGTCTCAAATAAATCTGCATGTCTTTGTATGCGTTGCTGCCCTTTCGCAAGTTGTAAGTATTTCACAAATATGTATAATAAAAATGCATCATAGTGATTTTGTTTTGAGTATTTCGCACAACAACACGAAGATGACATTTGTTCTCTTTCATTGTTATGAAAAAGATTATAAGCCCTTACACCTTAACTGTCAGTTGCATATAGCATAAATTATTCATAAATCAATCAAGCTTGGATCAATCATGACAGAGCGGACTTCATCCCTAATAGGCTGGGCCTTTGTATTATAGATCAATCGAAAGTGGGCTTTTGTCCGCCCCTGCAAAACAAAAGTGGGTTTTTGTCCGGTGGGTCACTAATTTGAGGGGTGGGCATTTGTCCGGTGGGATTATCTCCGCCCACCGTTTTCGAGCACCTTTTACCCCCGGCGCTCATACGAGGCAGGCGCTCATTCGAGGTCCGGCTCTCATTGTTAGTAAGTTATCAGCACGCGAAAAATTTCGTGTCCAACAGACACCACCCATCGAAGGTATTCAGGCGAAAAATCTATGCACAGCAAATTTGGATATTGTATCATGTATATAGCACAACTGTGAAGCATTAATGCAGATGTAGTAATTGATACGGATACTATCAGATTTTGATGACGCTAATATAAAAATTTACATCTTCGGTAAACTTGAAATAATATGGAGGCAAAGAAATGTTCAGTACAATGTTTATGTCTGAAAGAAATCACATCACTTACAAAGCAAATCCATTGCAACATTTCAGCTTTTTCATATACAAAACGTTGACACACTGATGTGAAGTAGATCTGCTCAGAGAAGTGAGCTGACATGAAAGTTGGGACAGCAATTTGTTTAATTGTGTAAACTTTAGTGTCAATGTTTTCACAACCACGGCTACACAACATGTTGTTGAATGGTGACGTGATGGCGGTCGTCATCAAGATCATGTACATTCAGGCATTTCATGATGTTTGCGCTAGTGGCTGAAGCGAGAAGGGTGGTGTAAAATTTCAGTTATTCTGGGTAATCTGGGTCCTTTTGTTATCACAGCTTATTGAGTTTTCAAGTAAAGCATTTCACACAAAATATATACAGAACCAACTATGTCCTCAGTCGCTTTAAGTTCTGTAACTATGAAGTAAAGAATTTTATGTTTCGAACATATTGTACCAGTTATTACGGTAGCCCACTATGGAAACTGAGTGATCCTCACATTTCTAAATTTTATGCATCATGGAGAAAATGTGTTCGGGGAATAAGGAATTTACCCCCGACCACCCATGGGAGATATTTACAACATTTATTTGAGGATATGTCTATTGATGCCCAAATGGTATACAGATTTGCAGTGTTTTATATTTCTCTTATTAACAGTGAAAATGGTCTGGTCATAATGTGCAGAAAGATATGCACCATCTCGAATACTAGTAGTCATGTTGGTAGAAACTATAGAACACTGATGTCAACATTACGACTAGATGACAATATTGTAACTTGGACAAAACATTTCATGAGAAGGGTCATATCTAATTGTTTTCAATGTGATGATGAATGTCAGGCTGTTGCATCGGCCATTAAAGAGTTATGCAATATGAGAGAAGGGTACATTGTACAACAATTCCCGAAACAATTTATTGACGCATTACTGGTGGATATGTGTGTGAATTAACTTCTACTATGTTACATATTATATTGTACATGCTTTGTACGAAATAAATCATATATATATATATAAAATTATCACCCTTACCATGTAATTTCAATCGAGATTGGCTTGCCGCCAATTACCGCCGATATACTATGGATTAACAAGACGGAATTCAATTGAGAAATCGTTGTTCTAAAGCCATACCCGGCGCTCATACGAGGCCCGGCGCTTATTTTTTTCGAGCACTGGTTACCCCCGGCGCTCATACGAGGCCCGGCTCTTATTTTTTTCGAGCGCTGGTTACCAACGGCGCTCATACGAGGCAGGCGCTTATTTGAGGCCCGACGCTCAATCGAGTATATACGGTATTACACCCTAATGGGATCCATTGAGCGGTTGATGATAGTAAATGCAATGACAGCTCGTTTTCACTCTGAGAAAAGTCCCAAAACAAAAAGTCCACCCTGTCACCAGGCGGCGACACCCTAGCGCTCCAACGTTAGGAAACATGAAGAATATCGGGACGATAACGGACTTGGGCTTCAGAAAGCCGGGACGAGATTGACAACACCAGTGGCTTACTTACCGTGATGAGGGTTATCATAATGGAACTGGCGAGTCCAGTTCTCGGGATTCTAATGTAGTATTAGAAAATGTTCCCAGACACGAATCAAGTTTGCCCCATGGAGCTTCCAGTTGTGCCCGTGATGTCGACAGTGGACATGGTGACATTAGTTACGTGGTGGTCGTTGACGACTACGCTATGGTGTATCAGAGCAATGACAATGGTGGACAAATTACAGTCACAGTGAGAGAACTCAGGCAAACGGAGAAACAGTCCCGATATCAAGTTCAACTTTTTTCCCAAAAAAAATCTATTAATACAATGAAATATTTTTCTCGGGAATTGTTTGTAAAATTGTGAAAGTGTTTGTAAAAGTGTTCATGCATAATCTATCATCCATCAATATGTATTATCACGTCAGTACTTAGTGCCCCAGTTTTTTTTTTTTGATATAGAGAAAATGTTGAACAAAATGGGATCAAATCAAGTGAAGAATAAACACGAATAGGGTTTCTAAAAGTGCTGTGAATGGCTCCAAGAAATTGAATAAATATAAAGCCACTAGTAATGTTTCAGATAACATTTTTTATTTTAAAAAACACAAAATATCTTTACTCATTTCTTGTCTGTTTCTCTCAGACTTCAGATACAGGCTGTGGATGGAAAATAAATAGTGGTTGAGCACATAATACAATATTATTCTTTTTTCTGAGGCAATGTTTATTAATTGTATGACACAGTACACCTATTGTTTTAATTGCACGAGAAGTTTTCTACATGTAACGTGTGCTATTTCATTACATGGATAAATATTAACGAGTGTGAGTAAAAATAGGTTGGATAACTCCCTATTCTCCCTAATCAACGGCCTATTGATTTCGAAATTACCATATGCTAAAGCCTTGAAGCACCAGTTAGCGCCAGCCTTCCTGTTGAAACAACAGCCTTGAGATTCACACTCCTGTCTTGTGATCCTGGGCCAGCCACATGGCAAACGTTTGTCAGAGGGTGTGGAATTCTGACAAACTGCAACCAAACAATACATCATAGAATCAATAAAGAAAGCAACTAATAACGAGTGAATAAATTGACCTTGTGTCTGTGTTGAGTGAGAGTTACAACATTGCAGCAAAGTACATTTGTACCTGATTTGCGCTTCAAGTCTCCAGTCCCTGAAAAAAGAGCATACATTCAGTTTACGAACAGACTGCTCTGAAGGCGTCCGGCTGTTGTTTTGGTATGAGTCGTACAGCATAATAATATCTTCACAATAAGACATAGCCTGTCTACCAAACTCTTAAACAGAATTTCAAACGTCAGCAATAAATGTTCCAGCATTGTTTTAGGGTTTTTTCTGGGGGGGGGGGGGGGGGGGGAGGGGGCTGGGACTTTCCGTTGCCACGGAAATGATGACATATCTCGTGAAATCTCGGAACTTTCTGAATTGTACTATATGAAATTCAACATGCCTGTGACAAAAATTTGCTGACGTGAATAAGAATTTTGTTCTTCACACAGAAGACTACTGTTTCAATAAATACGATTCTAAATGAGATTTTGCTATTGTAAAACCAAGCGGGAAAGCAGACAGTCAAAAGAGTGGTAAATGTCAATGCAACAGTTCATTAACGCAAAGAAAAATCATTGGTCTGACCAGTGATGAGCAACGGTCGGCACAAGTAACATGTCACGGCGTTATGATGTTTAAAAACTGATAGTGGTCACAATTTGGTGTACCGGAATGGCTGAGAGTGTTATTGAATATCTGGGTGTGAAACTGTATGTTAGGCCGAATAGGACAACAATTATGTTTGATTGTTGAATAATGATATCGCTAAACAAATGAACATATTCAATGTTCATCAATATATGAAATGAGGATTTCGGGTGTCTAATTTTTGACCAACTGTATATCGTGCCCGGCTATGTTCACCTTACTCTGACCTGAGTCCTCTTAGTTAGATTATTATAGCTCAGCCCAGTTTTGGTTAAGGGACTGTCTCAAAAATGCTCTGGAACATATTTCAGAAAACTGCAAAATGTTTGTGTTGGATTGCGCTGTTGATCAATCAAACAAAATATTGTTCATACTAATTGTTTTGTTCATAATTATATATTTCAACGCACCACACAGTCCTATATTCTTTGATAGATGAGCCAACATGAAGTTGTCTTTCATTTTCAGTAAATGTTAAGCCTATGTCACACAGCCACTACGTACGATTTGCGGATATTACACATATGAAAATTGGTCATACTTGGATATACGTGAAAAAATTGGGGGGTTTTATTTGAAATTTTGACAGATGTATCACGAATCAACCACGTTGAAACCATGGAAAATATACGAATGAACCCCGTAAAGAACACGTATATGTACGAAAAAGCCAAACTGGCCACAAACCGGCTGAAATCGCCATGCAAGAAACACTGAAAATCACGAATGAATTGCATATTATCCACGTAAAGAACGAATGAATCACGTATAAATGACGAATTGATCGTGCAACGCGCATGTATCACGAATGACCAAAATTTCATAGTGTCATATGCGCCAATTGTACGTAGGCTTTACATGTATGATCAGATTCGGACTGAAAAAGTCCCATGGATATTGTGTGCTTGTGATTTCTTGAGTACGAAATATATGCAAGCACGTGTAATCAAATAAATATTCATTTGTTATCGTTGTATTTTCTTCGAGATGGCCCCTATTCAAACCGGCTATTCCATTGATATGTCTCAATCCCAAACAGCATCAAAACAGCAAGCTAGAATTCCCATGTTAAAACCCTCTAAGGATATATATTTTCCTATATATACCTATGAGAAAATCACACGACAGGAAAAAAAGCAGCCATTGTTTCATAATGGTCATAGTGGCGTTTTCACTTCATATGAATTTCAATTAATATAAGTCATTAAATACCGAAATAGGACGAGATAAGTTTTATTTCCATTAAGCAAAAAGTATCTACGGGAAACGGCGTAAACAAGTATAAGTGATAGTGTAGAGAATATGACGGAATCACAAAAAAACACACAGTAGCTTACACAAGCAAATACAAAAATGTTTCACAACAGCTTGATATGCTGATGAACGTATGTGATTATTATTCGGCTCAAGCGTTTTTTTTTCTCAGTCATTTAGTGGCACATACAAGATCGAGCTGTTGCTAATACGAACCATTTGAGGATGGACAACATGTGAAGCCACCAGCACATGGGTTCGACTGACACGGGTTTTCTGTCAACAGCACCACACTATTAGCATTCAAATATTTAAAAGTGTGTACATTTTTTATATGAATCCAAACGTAATATTGGATTATGCATGATTTACATTCGCTAATATACTTGCCGGTATGTGCTACTGTTGGGGGCTGTACAAACCTTTCAGCACATATAACACACTGTCAAGGGAACCCAAGCTGTCTGTGTAATAGGCAGAGTTCCCGCGTCTGCCACTGTCGACATCTGGGACTTTATCATACAGCTGACAGCTGTATGAGTAGCCAGCTGGGTGTACGCTGGCGGCTATACATCTCCCATTCTGGCACCCCTTTTCGTTTTTGAGAAGACATAGCTTCTTGCATATCGCCGCACTTTTTACCACTTCTTCATGGATGATTCTTGCGCCATCCAAGTACAAGCTCTTGTATGGAAAACCATCAAACAAACATTTTGTATGACAGCCAGGAATAGTGAGTCCAATGGCTGTAAGTAGCGTCAGAAATTTTTGGATATTCATCCTGTGAACAGGGATCACTCCGTGAGGAATAAACACAGCGGAAGTCAATGTGTCAGTAGGATGTTTCAACACGGCACTTCCGACTACCTCAATCTGTCAATTTGATATGTGTTGAAGATTGTTCTCGAAGTACGTCACAAATCCAGTGTAAAACTGTGTGTTCACATCAGATATAATATTCTGTGTGATTCAATTGGAACAATTTGTCGATTGAGATGACAGCGATAATCCTCATTCGTTGAGATATGTATGGGACTGTAATAGCAATTTATGTATTCTCATATTCTCTAGATTTTGTAATTTCGAAGTGTTCATGTCCAACAACACCTGTTTTCTGCTGGAGCCTGAGTAATGTCTTTCGACAGGTATGCATCCATTTTGCATTAGAGGAATGATTTTATCATATATCTCATCGTGTTGCTGCTTTATTGATAAATGTAATTCTGCGAGGAGAATAAAATCCCGTATTCCATCCAGCAGCCACCCACATTCCACCCCTGCACTGATTGGTCAAACTGATTGTTTACACGCTGAAAAACGTTATTATAGATATATAATAAACCAAATAATGTCTACATGTGCTTTTACATTGCCCTTGTTCGTTTCGATACCTCTCCCAAGCTCAGGTTCCTGGAAACGACCGCATGCAAAATAAAACCACGTATAAGTCAGTATTTGGTCAATATGAGTCTTTTTTGGTGAAAATGACTACTAACAGAAAATGCAAATTTGAGTTACTTGATATATTGAAGCACATGTAGACAATCTAAGATTGCATGTGGCCGTTTTGTGCAATATTCATTGTTCATGCAATTTTCTTTGTTTGTCTCCGGGCCTATTTTCAATAATAACCCGAGCTGGTTGTAATGTCCACCAGTGACGTCACTCTATTTTCCTCCCTCTCCATAACCAATAAGTATTGGATAGCATGGTGTGAATATTGGAGTGATAGGCGTGTAGTATCGGAGCTCAGCTCAACTGTGAAAGAGTGAGATAAGTATTGCCCACTCCATTGACTGCAGAATAAAGATACTAAATCTTGTGGATATCGGACATGAATTATGCCAGATAGTGACATGTAGACAATCCAATTTAGCAATATCCGTCGCATCTTGTGTGATTAGACTGGAGAAAACACAAGCATTGCCTGCAATGAATATATTCGTGAAATATAAGCTATCCAATTTTGAAATATACATGTATGCACGAGTCTGTGATGGTCCAGAGATAAGACGAGTTATAATCAACTGGTTGCAATAGATTGCATTGAAGTGGGTGAATATCTATTGTCTCGTGTACATTTGAATACAGTGCAAAATTCACTCTTCCATCAGAGACACAATGTTGTCCATTCAACATTTTTGTGTGTGAATGAATGCAGCCATTTCCCATACACAAACTTTTGAGCTTGAGTGAAAATAACTTGATTTGTGTGTTGGATTTGTGGGAGTGGTGGACTTTACATTGGTCGAAATCTTCAATACCGAGAGGTAATTGAGCGCTCCTTGGACTTCAACTACCACATCGCGCGATCATTATTACCTGCTGCATGGCTTGGACATTAATAAAGAATGTACACGTATTTGGTCAATATGCAATAGGTGGACACCAGGGTGGTTTTTCCCTTTGTATGAGTGTGAGCAGATATTCGCCACAGTGATTCGTTATGTTTCTGCAATAGATATGGAATTATAACTGTGATATATGTACTTTCATATATCAAACAGTAAGGAAATGAAATTTGCAGAAGGGAAGCTACATGTGAGAATGTGGGAACATATGCTGTGCGAGTTATGATTGCACATGACTGCGCTGTGCAATATCCATCCATTGATATAAGCATTTCTACCACATGTCCACAATGATTGTTATTGAACTATTACATTAGGGGGATTTATGCAGGGATATATTCCAATGAATACTCGACATTTATGACTAAAATATACTTTAAAAGTACACCTAACTTTGGCTCTGTTGATGTAGAATTTCATAGCTAGAATGGCTTCGTGTAATTGCGTGGGTTGGGAAAATTGGACCTGACATCATCACAACCTCCACCCCCATGCGATCAAGCGAGCATCCCAGTTTGTGAAGCTTATTTGTGCCTTATCTCAGGTTTTGTAATGAATGCAACAATCATTGTTATATAAAACATTATTAAGGTACAAGTATATGACACTACCAATTTATTCGAAATACATCTTTGATGCAGTTGAGACCAATCACCACCCGCCTATTTTGCTCAGGATCATGCAGGCTAAAAACTAAGAGTACATGGTGCAATTACTATGTCTTGCATCGGTTAGATATATCATTCAATAGGCTATTGCATGGCGATGCATTCCTACTTCATCCGTCGATATTCGACCAAATTTTTTCATTCCTTAAGGTCGAGTTGTCTATTGTACTTGTACCACGAGTGTGTCTATGTGGGATAGACCACATTCTGGCCTATTGTTATAGATATCAACCGTGGTACAAGTACTTTAGCATAACTGATGCTCTATACAAATCGGGGTTTTATTGTCTCCCAAGCACTGTCCCGTCAGCTCCAACGGTTGATGATGTCATTAGTGAAGTTAGTATTTGTCAATCTTGGAAGTCCCACTATTGTGATCTACCGAACTGTGTTCAAAATGATACGGAAAAATGACATGTCGAAGAACAGTTGAGATATTCTGAAAAAAAAATTCTGTGACAGTATTGTCATAAGACTGGATGATGTCGTTGTTGCTCTGGAGAAACTAAAGGCCCGGAAATCAGTTGGTCATGAATTGTTGGCATCAGAACACTTTATACACGCCCATGAGACGCTATCAGTTTTTCTCTCCATGTTGTACACCTCTTTCATATCGCATGGTTATCTACCTGATGAACTCCTAAAAACAATCCTAGTCCCATTGGTAAGAAATAAGGCTGGTAACTTTTCAGATTATAAATCCAACTATAGGCCAATTGCTGTGACTGCACATGGGTCGAAACTATTCGGAATAATCTTACGCAGACTTCTGGATGAATAATATTGATACGTATGACAATCAGTTTGGTTTTATACGTCACGACGGCACTGATATGTGCATTTATCATGTTTATACTCAACAAATATTGTCGAAGTTTAGCGGTGCCTGATAAGTTTTTAATATGCATCGAAGGTCTTCGACCGTGTTAACCATTGGTGCTTGTTCAGTGAATTGTTAGCTCGTCGCGGTCCAGTGTTGCTTGTGGGCATTCTATTCTACTGGCATAGGGCTCAACGATTTTGTGTGAAATGGGGTACTGCCACGTCAGACATTTTCGGGCCAATAATGGTGTTCGGCAAGGTTCTATTCTTTCACCCAGACTATTCCCGGTGTACATGGAAGATCTCAGCAAATTATTAAAGTCTGTAAATTCCGGTTGCTATAATCATGGGATCTGTATGTACAAACCATTTATTGAATGCAGATAACATTTGCTTGCTAGCTCCGTCGGCTTTATGTCTTTATGTCTTTGTGTTAGATGCTTGCTATAGCTATGGCGCCGCCCATGGTATCATATTTAATCCTTTAAAATCAAATCGTCTGGTTTTTGAGCGTCGTAAGTCTCGTAACTTTGTGCCACGCGTAATCTCCTCTCACTTTGAAAAATGCATGGAATCGTTCGTTGCCTGGATGGCAGTGAATAGCAGCATTCCCCAAAATGAAGTATCGCATAGTCACGTTCGCAGTGACGTCACATATCAGCAGGAATCCCCATGCAAACGACAAAAACTTGGAAAATGCATTTTTGGGAATTCCGTCATCACTTCAGATTACCTTGATATAATGTCACGTGTGCACAGTATACAAATAAGTAAGTGTGATGGCGTGAGAAGTGACATTTCGCGGAAACTATCATATCACCAAATTCCGCCTGCGAAAATGAAATAGCACAGATTTTACATTGCCAGATTAATTTATATATTTAACCCTGTACATTCGCAGAATAAATTGTTGTCTCAACCCTGTATTTTCCTTCGTAAGTTGATCACGTCGATGAATGATATTTTCTGATAATAACATATGTTTCAGTCATTGCGAGTTAACATTAATCTCTTCTACGAAAAACGCCTATAGACGTAGAACCAATACCCAGTATCAGGTATTCCGAGCAAACAAAACAGGGTCCGTTATCCAATTTCATAGTCCGGGACAGAGAGTCATATCAGGCATAAGAAGTGAGAGAAAACAAAAATGCGGGGAAAAGTCATGAACCCCCAAAAATGGCCATTAGTTGCATGGCAGTCATGGATTTTGTGTATTGATCAACCAGATCATGATGACGTCCATAGAATTTCTTAAAGGCAGCTATAAGTCTTGGTAAAACATATCCTTGTCGCAGCAGTATAGCGACTAGCTGGGCACTTCGATAAACAATGCTACACGCAACTCAAATCACGGCAACATATGACATTTCCAATTTATTGGATACTAACGTTGCAAACATATCCATTACCAATTCATAGTTCCAACGGCATCGCAATAGGCCACGACCCCTTGGCAACCACTGGAATGGTCCCGCAGAATTTTGTTTGGGATTGCGGCAAATAATTCTTCTGTTTACATATTCGTTTTGTAAAATTTAACACCATATAAAGGAATGAATATTATAATGCGATACTAAATAAACTTAACTTGGCCATACATGCGTCAGAAACAGACCATCATTCCACTTTCAAAGGATTGTGCTTTTGAACATGTCGGTTTTGTTTGTGGGACTTTTACGTTTTGGCGCGTTTTTTTATGTCTTTTGATTGGCTAGCTAAAATGGGGGCGGGGCTTGAATATCACCGGAACTATGAAATAACTATGAACTATGAACTTCACCATGAACAGGCTTCACTGCATTTGAGCACAACTCAATGCACTCTATGAGATGACGTCAGCTCCAAGAAAAAACACGTCATTATCTCGGCAAAGTGCTTCCAGACATTAGTCCGGGGGCAGGGCAGAAAAGCTTGCATCGTGGTCCGCATGCATTTTTTTTTGCATTTTTGCAAAGATAACAACATATATATCAATAATCCGATTGATGCCACTCTGTCATCCTTGAGCATTTTTCGTACAGCTCATGAATATGCAAATTAGGGTAGCCATTATGAAAAAATGTATATTTGATGATATCTTGAGAAGTATTAGTCCTAGATTATTGTTTGAGGTGTCCTTGCCCATGTTTTCATGGTCAAGGATTCAGTTGGAAACAAAATTAATTCCGTAATATTTAAAATAGGTTCACAAATATGCAAATTAGGGATAATGATTACGAAAAATGTTTTTAGGTCGTTTAATGTTCATGGCTAATTTAGATGAATAAGCAATGTTTTGTGTGAAATATCTATGGTCGGACGGTGACTATTAAATAGCATATAAATAAATGAATAATAGATATCAGACTGTGATCGAATGAAAAAACATAGGTCTGAACGATGTCGGTTGTATGAAAAATTTTATATGCATAACCACATATTTCTTGTGAAATGGCAGCTTGTCGTGTCATTGAAAGAATGTTCCAATAGATAAATATTTGATATGATATCAGTTAACATGAATATCGATAAAAAATTTACAAAAAAATGTAATATATGTCAACGGTCATCAACTTCTTGTATTCACTCTTCAGTGATTGTCGTTTTTTCCAGTGTGTTGTCTAAAACAGGTATGAAGAATATCATAGTTATTCATATATATGTGCATCTCATATTACCATGGATAATGATGAATA
Source organism: Terebella lapidaria (assembly GCA_949152475.1). Classification (NCBI taxonomy): domain Eukaryota; kingdom Metazoa; phylum Annelida; class Polychaeta; order Terebellida; family Terebellidae; genus Terebella; species Terebella lapidaria. Next base: position 22,470,803 of record OX424567.1, read on the forward strand.
GAAGAACGTAATTCGAAAACCAACTGTCAATCGAACCAGAATCGTACCACAGTTTGTAGCCGTTTCATTCGGTATCTGAGTCATCTGACACAGTTTCATATGTTGCAGCTCGGTTGTTCTTGCAATCGACTCCACCCTGACATCCACAGAATATGGTGCAAGGCAGACGGGCTGCTGTACAACTGCACCGTGTAGTTTGACATGGTGTTTCAGTGGAGCAGCCACACCGAACCATTTCCAGGATCTCGGGTGGTGCCAATACGACATCTGTTGGCAGCATAACGGGAACTAGTGAATGTGTGGCATCATCGCGAGTCCACCCATGCCGAACTGGATCCAAATCAGCGTCCAATCTGACTTGGACGCTGATTTCCAGATGGCTGTTTGCAGGTGTGCTCGAAGCACATTCTGTTCAAAAGAATCCGTGGTTGGTGGCAATGCCTTCAGGTCTGGATCCTTGCTGAGCTTTGGTTTCGCCATTCTGTTGGATCACATTTCCCTGCGCACATCAGACAAACAGGCTGAAACATGTAAAGCACTATTAAGCGCCGGGGCGGTATTTCGGGCCATTACGGTAGTACTCTTGCTGCCATACCAAGCAGCAGTGAATTTTGTGGCTTCGGTGATCACACATTCAACAGGTTCTTCCACTGATCCAAGCTTGTGCAATGAATGACTGTTTCTTAGTGTTTTTTATTGCAGTCACTTTCCCTTTGCCCCACAATTGTGCAATGCTGTCACATCCTGTTAGTGCATGAAGACCAAGTAAGTCCGGCACGATGTTTTTGTGATTTTTCACAGTTGCTCCGATATCCACCAATGGTCGTCCTGAATTTGTTGACTCCATCAGTAAACGGCATTGTAGTCGCAGTTTCATGAAATGATACACAAGGAGGATGAAAACATCTGTATCATCACAAATGACTTTTATCGTCTTGGCTCCAGTTTCAACAATAACAGCCAGATGGTGGATCATGATCACGTCTGCTTCTTCGTGGGTTGTTGTTAGGTCCATGCGATGTTGTTGTTTTCCATTGTGAACCTCTATGGGTGTTTGTTCTTGACCTGTCAGAACAAGTGCATGATTTTTTCTCTGTTGAGCCTGATATACACAAATCAATTCTCAGCATATAAGGTCGATGAGCTGACTTTTGTTCTGGGTGACATTCAATACCACCTTCTGTGGTGGAAGTGGAGTCTGCATATTTAGCTTATGCTTTCTTGTTGCCTCTTGTCCTGTTCGTGTGGTTCTCGTCACTGATTTGATACTGAACTCATAATATCTGTTGAAAACCAGATGAACATCAGATGAATCGAGTTTTCCTAAGACATACTCTACAAAACTGTTCACAAAATCTTGCACAGTTGCTCTGTTAGGCCAGTGGATGATCCAAAGAACTGCACATCCATCAATGATGATGATATCAGGAGCAGGAACGATGCTTTGTGAGACTTCCACCTGGAGCATATTCTTTAGTGTAGACTTTTCTCTTGCTATTCTCATCTGTCCTTTATCATCAAACATAGAAGTGGGTACAGGTGCCAGTTCATACTGCATGATGTCAGCAACCTTGATGTCACGACTTTGCTGCAAACACATTACTCTCGAGTAGATCAGATTTAGGTCACATATTTCTGATGATCCTACTTTCAGCACTTTTCTTGTCACAGCCATGGTGGTCACCTGCTTAGACAATACTGATTGGAACCCAGTTGGCCAGCTTTCTTCGTACGCTTTCATCTGTTCATAACCGATCTCAACTGATTTGTGGGCATTGACTTCTCTTGGTCCGACTCTGCCAGTAGCGATATTTATGATGCTACCTGATATGGTAAGAAAACAAACACTTAATATACAATATTCGGATATATAATGGTGTATATACATGAACATGATTGTGTCCAGATATCAAGGGACAATAATAGGCATGTGTACAATGAATATGTCAATACATTACTTCAAACAAATTTTTGATAATACCTTGTGGTTGTTCGTTTGGATCCAGTGGGTCAATGCACAGCTGTAGTTTGTCCCTGATTTTCTGCCGATCATCTGCATCAGATATGATACGAGCAGAACGTTCTTCTTTGTGCAATGTTACTTCTTCAACTGCGTTTCCATCTGCCATATCTGTGAGATCATGAACGATCTGACTGCAAGCATGCATGCTGTATACCCATTTCTTCAGCGATGATGGCTTCAAAGTTAGACCAATGATTCCATTTGGACCATGTCCATAGCGCATGAAAGTGGTTTCTATGTACATGTCAGACCACATTCCATTCCACAAGCCCTCTTGTGACGCATCACATGTTCCCCTGCTATGAACTTTTGAAGAATTTCGCCATCTAATTTCTCCATGGAGTAGAGGTAGTACAACCCGTACTGAGCATAATTGTAATGACCAGCTGCGAAGAAATATGGCATCATTTCTTTCAATGCCCAAAGATGCATTGGCCAGTCACCTTCTCATTCGGCACGGACGAAAGTCATCATGAGGAGAACTGGCTTCACAAGATTTTGAATCCAAAGCTGTGCTGTCATGCTGTCAGAGGCTTTCATATTGAGTGTGTTCATCAGGTCATCAAAGTTGTCTGTGTGCAAAAGGGTTGCATGTAATACCTCTTCTGTAACAATCCGCAGAGCTCTGAAGTTTTGTGGAAACTTCTTACCGTTCAGCATATGGGCAACACTACCAAATGCACATCTTCCAGACCACTTTCGGCCATCAAACTTCCAACACAGCCAATGAAACTCATCAGAGTGTGCATACCACCTAATCTGGGAATGAACTGAGTGAACCGATCAGGATATACCCAGGAGATGTTGACTGCGACCTTGTATAGTTGCTGGTCATTCGTGAAAACAGTCACGGATTGTCCGCACTCTCTTGTTAAACGTTGTGCTTCGGTCATTGCTGTCAGCATAGTATCAGGGTCAACGGGGTCCATATCGATGAGAGGTGTGTAGATTGCCCTGGTTGCCGGTTGTGGTGATTGGCCTTCTTCTCTAAAGAGACTTGTATTGAAACCACCAAACTCAGGTGTGTTCTGCTTGGAGGTGACGTCTTTCAAGAATGCGAAATCAAGCTGATGTGCCCTTGTAATCTGAATTACTTGTTGTGCCAACAGTCGCAAAGGTAACACAACCCTTTTCGCCTCATTGACAGGCATCTCTGGTTTCTTTGGTCCCCTGTATCTTTGCACCACAATATCTTCACATACAGGGGCTTTCATTTCGTCACGTGTCAGGCGCCTGATAGGTGGCTTCTTTTCTACATTGGATAATTTCTCATCATCCTTTACTGTCAATAATACTGCCATTGAGTGGGTCGAAATCAACCCATTCTGAGATGAGATATTGGCATCGAAGTTGTCGGCAACGATCTGAACCAGTCCGTGGGTTTCATTTTTGTGTCCTCTAACGGAGGCTTGTGCAGCTGCTGCTCTTGCTGCAGAGGCCTTGAAGCATTTCAATTCATCATAGGAACAGGTGACACGATAACTGTACAACTGTTGTACAAGGCTCTTTCGACTGACTAATACTGCCAGCGCTAATTGTAGTGTCGTTGGTTTATTGTACATGACATTTGTGATGATGTTCCCAATGAGAGCTGCAGGAAGAGTACGGTGTAGCTTTTCTGACACCTTACAGAGCAACTTCTGAAGTGTCGGACTCACTTTATTCAGGGTATCTTCAAGGTTGATCTGTGTTTCAAAGCAGTTTCCTTTACTTGACAAAGCTTTAGATTCTGTTGCAATCTTCTTGGCAATTCTATCTACTGAAATTTCCTCACCGTCTTCTATGTCTAATGCAACTGCGTTGACCAGTCTGGCAGCTTCGCTCCGAAACAACAGCAAACTGCTGATGCCTATGCCTGATAGGATGACAATGTCATTTCCAAAAATATCAGCAAGTCTGGAAAGTAGTGTCCGCCTGGAGTATAACTTCCCTCCATTATCTGTGTATATTTTGTGTACCTCCACTGAGTTGTGTACATGTACCATATCAGCTCTCATCAGTGATACCAGATTAGTCAATGCAGTGTCATCATCCGTGCCGACAGGATCAATATGTGCAGCAGCTGTGACAGATTTTGGTGACATGAATATTTTTCTGCAGTCATCGTGATATCTGGCTTCAGCGGCATTGAGATCGCTCACTGTTCCCATTAGTCATAATTTCACTTTATATGCTGTGTCTTCTTGACGATCATCACAGATATTCAGGATTGTTTGTTTGAAAGAACGGTGTTCACCTCGATGCAGAGTTTGACATTGAGAAACTTTACGCCATCGACTTGGGTTTTTCTTATCAGCCTCCGTAATGCAAGCATCACCACAAAAAATGCAGTGTTCCTTGAAGTTGAACATCTCGCCCATAGACTGTCTATCGCTTGGTAGCAATTGCTTCTTCACATGTCTTTGATTTGTAATTGATACGCTTCAAATGACGTCTAATGTGTGTTTGAGACGTGTAGGTCGACACACAGTCTCTATGGCATTTGATTTGAAGATTTTCATCCTGCTCCATAAGTTCCAACAGATAACATCTTTCCTGGCTATGCTTGATTGAATGATACTTTGAATTCGACTTGGCCCAGCAGTAACTAACGGCTTGTCATACTTATCTGCTGTACATGGTTTGAAGAAACATTCTTCCATCTTTTCCCTCCAGCTCTACAATGTAATCAATTGTTATATGTCTTACGACATGTTGCTAATTTATGCCCAAAATATAATGCTAAAGGTCATGTGGGACGAATGTTACATTCATTGTAAAGGTGAAAATACATCAGCACTATGTTAACTTTGTATTGGATTTGGCCTACAAACATTTATTATACCATCGATAGCACCGATACGTGCTATTACTAATCATATTTTGAAATATTTCAAATTTCGTACGCCACCGCCAATACGTTTCGCTGTTAATGCGCTGCAAAATATGGATTAGGGGAGGTGGGATAATAAAGTGCGCATATAATAAAATACAATAGGGGAGATAATAAAATACAATTTGATATACCGTATATATTATATTTTTACTGCCGCCTGCCTGTGTGTTTTACCTTTACATATAATGATGAATGAGGGAGAGGGGGGAGGGGGTGATAAATTACAATTTGATATACCATATCTGTATTTCTACTGCCGCGTGCACATGTGTTTTGCATATAATAATGACTGGGAGAGGAGGGGGTTGGGGGTTGTAACAAAGTATAATTTGATATATCGTACATTGTGTATTATTTCTAGTGCCGTGTGCCTGTATGGTTTACCATTCATATAATATTGGCGAAGGGGAGGGGGGGGGGGGAGGTAATAATTATTGAAGGTAAGTACAATTTGATATACTGAATCTATATATTTCTACTGCCGCGTGCACGTGTGTACTGACACTGCCTATAATAATGACTGAGGGGGGAGGGGAGTAATAAAGTACATTTTGATATACCGTATCTACTGCCGACTGCCTGTGTGTTTTACCATTACATATAATATTGACTGAGGGAGGGGGGAGTGGGGTGGGGGTGTGGGAACTAATAAAGTACAATTTGATATACCATATATATATTTTTCGACTGCCGCGTGCCTTTGTGTTTTACGATCATCACAGATATTCAGGATTGTTTGTTTGAAAGAACGGTGTTCACCTCGATGCAGAGTTTGACATTGAGAAACTTTACGCCATCGACTTGGGTTTTTCTTATCAGCCTCCGTAATGCAAGCATCACCACAAAAAATGCAGTGTTCCTTGAAGTTGAACATCTCGCCCATAGACTGTCTATCGCTTGGTAGCAATTGCTTCTTCACATGTCTTTGATTTGTAATTGATACGCTTCAAATGACGTCTAATGTGTGTTTGAGACGTGTAGGTCGACACACAGTCTCTATGGCATTTGATTTGAAGATTTTCATCCTTCTCCATAAGTTCCAACAGATAACATCTTTCCTGGCTATGCTTGATTGAATGATACTTTGAATTCGACTTGGCCCGGCAGTAACTAATGGCTTGTCATACTTATCTGCTGTACATGGTTTGAAGAAACATTCTTCCATCTTTTCCCTCCAGCTCTACAATGTAATCAATTGTTATATGTCTTACGACATGTTGCTAATTTATGCCCAAAATATAATGCTAAAGGTCATGTGGGACGAATGTTACATTCATTGTAAAGGTGAAAATACATCAGCACTATGTTAACTCTGTATTGGATTTGGCCTACAAACATTTATTATACCATCGATAGCACCGATACGTGCTATTACTAATCATATTTTGAAATATTTCAAATTTCGTACGCCACCGCCAATACGTTTCGCTGTTAATGCGCTGCAAAATATGGATTAGGGGAGGTGGGATAATAAAGTGCGCATATAATAAAATACAATAGGGGAGATAATAAAATACAATTTGATATACCGTATATATTATATTTTTACTGCCGCCTGCCTGTGTGTTTTACCTTTACATATAATGATGAATGAGGGAGAGGGGGGAGGGGGTGATAAATTACAATTTGATATACCATATCTGTATTTCTACTGCCGCGTGCACATGTGTTTTGCATATAATAATGACTGGGAGAGGAGGGGGTTGGGGGTTGTAACAAAGTATAATTTGATATATCGTACATTGTGTATTATTTCTAGTGCCGTGTGCCTGTATGGTTTACCATTCATATAATATTGGTGAAGGGGAGGGGGGGGGGGGGGGGGAGGTAATAATTATTGAAGGTAAGTACAATTTGATATACTGAATCTATATATTTCTACTGCCGCGTGCACGTGTGTTCTTGCACTGCCTATAATAATGACTGAGGGGGGAGGGGAGTAATAAAGTACATTTTGATATACCGTATCTACTGCCGACTGCCTGTGTGTTTTACCATTACATATAATATTGACTGAGGGAGGGGGGAGTGGGGTGGGGGTGTGGGAACTAATAAAGTACAATTTGATATACCATATATATATTTTTCGACTGCCGCGTGCCTTTGTGTTTTACCATTACATATAATATTGACTGAGGGAGGGGGAGTGGGGTAGGGTGTGGGAACTAATAAAGTACAGTTTGATATACTATATATATATATATACATTTTTCGACTGCCGCGGGCCTTTGTGTTTTACCTCTACATATAATGACTGGGTGAGGGGGATAACACTTCACTTTAGTACATACCTGCAGGGAATTTCCTATCTTGAAGTATCCTGTGCATGTAGATGGGTTGCACCAAACAAGAAACACATGACATTTGATTGAAGAATAGCAAACATGTGTGTGTGTGTGTTTTGGAGAGTATAAAAAATGCACTGGCACAAGATAATTGTAAGAGTAACACATAACATAAAACAGCAATAAAAATTCAATGAGCGACATTGAACAAATTTTGTTGGATTATTTAAGTTTGCTTCTGACTAAAAGTTCTTTAAGATTTTGATGCTTCTTGTAAGCTGTTGCTATTTTAATATCACCATCAGTATTTTTGTTGAGTTGTTTCATATGCTTTTTAACAATTTGGGCTGAAAGAGTACCTGTTTTTGAGAAGGGTACTATATACACCATGTCGAATTTATTTTTACTTTTGTTCAAAGGGTCATACTTTGTAAATTTTTGAACGTTGAGGCCATGAGGTTCGAAAGTGCCTAGAGTATCAATCCAACAATATTCCCTTTCAAGTCGCCATTGTTTGTTTAAAAGTTCATCACCAAGATCGGAAACCTGTTCAATTGGTAAAAGAGAAAAACATTCAATGGAAAATTCAGGTTTGCTGTGAAATTTAGATAGATGACTGTATAATGCATTTTCCTCATTGCAGCTAGTTATTGCAGCACGGTGACGATTGTTTCTGAATTTGAGTGATTTACCGGTTTCACCTACATATTGTTTTTCGCAAAGCTTACAAGTGTATAGATAAATTATGTTTTCTGAGTTGCAATCCAAAGCTGAGTTGATTGAGTAGGTCTGTTCAAAAACTGATCCCGAGAAATTTTGACAATTTGGAACTAAATGACATGTCTGACATTGTCTAGAATTACAAGGTTTTGAGCCAGACGAGCTGGAAGTGGGCAATTGAAAATCAGCACCTAGTCTTTCCTCACTGTTCAAAATTCTCAATGTTTCATTCTTGATTTTGCGAAGCCAACGTTTTGAATAGTTACGTTTCGAAAGTGCCTTGAATAATATTTGACAAGCTGATTCAACATCATCTGGATATGAGCAAATTTTGAAAAATGGAAAAACTTGGGACTTGATTAGTCCTTTATAAGTGTGTTTTGGATGAAAAGAGAGCTTATGCAACAACTGATGAGTATCCGTTGGCTTGAAGAAAACTTTTGCTTCTAATGTGTTTTCTTTGCTCCTGAACAAAGTAGTATCCAAAAAATTAACTGAATCAGTACTAATTTCAGCTTTGAAGTTGATTGATGCCCTATGAGAATTGAAAATTTCGAGAAACTGGTGAAATTTGGAAATGCCATGTGGCCAAATGAGGAAAATGTCATCTAAATACCTATAATAGCAATCTGGTTTGAATGGACACTTTTGTAAAGCTTGCTTTTCAAATTCAGCCATATAAATATCTGCATAATGAGGTGCATATTTCTGACCCATGGCTGTGCCTGAAACTTGTAGGAATGTCTTACCGTCAAATTCAAAGTCATTACATTTAAGTGAAATTTCCAATAATTCTATTATACCTTTGAATAGTTCATTGTTTGCCAAAGTCGGGAATGCATTTTTAATTGCTTGGATACCTTCTTCATGATTTATATTAGTATACATACTTTCAACATCTAAAGTGATTAGTAAAGAATTTGGATTTAGTTCAAGCCCTCTAACTTTATCTAAAAAGTCATACGTGTTTTTTTATATATGACGGATGCTTATTTGCTTGATCTTTTATATATGAATCAATATACATAGCTACTTTTTCAGATTCACTGCTGCAGTCCGAAACAATTGGGCGCCCTGGAGGCATTACATTTGGAATTGGCCAGGAGTCTTTGGGTTTATGAATTTTAGGTAGCATATAAAATCTTCTTTGACGAGGGCGTTCTGGTGGTAAAAGAAATTGGAATACTTTTTCAGAAAGGCATCCAGAATTGCGTAATCCTTTTAAAATTTTTGTTATTTTTGCTGAATTTTCTAGGTAAAGAGGAGTGTCAATTTCTCTGTAATGAGCTGGATTGTATAATTGACGAAAGCCTTCATTAATATAATTTTGCCTATCCATAATTACGACTGCACTACCTTTATCTGCTTTTTTAACTACCAAGTCTACGTTATTTTGTAAATTCTTTATAGTTTTATATTCCATTTTCGTTAGGTTTTTGGTTTCTGGTTGAATTTTCAAGTTTTCAATTTCCTTAGATATTGCCGAAATGCAATCTAAAACGGGCTTGTCAATCATGGAACTCGGTGGAGTCCAGGTAGATTTTGGAGTGAATTTTGATCTATTTGTGAATGAATTTGGACGGTGAGAAAAATAATTTTGAAGTTTGAGTTTTCTACTAAAATCTTGCACAGCTTGTTTAATTGGATCCAATGTTATTTTGGGTGTGGGAACAAATGTCAAACCACGATTTAGAAGAGCGATTTGTGTGTCCGAAAGTGTAAATTTGGAAAGGTTTACAACATTATTAGTCGTACTGGAGTTCGGTGGACTCTCAGAATGATTTAGTTTAAATGACTGAGCCAGAATTTCAACATTTCATTGGCCGTTTGTTCAGTCCAATGAATGTTATCTGTCTGTGTAGAAAACTTGATTGGATCCAACTGTTTAACAACTGTGAGATTGCTGAAACGTGAACTCATGTCATCCAAAGCCCTGTTAATCATATCCAAGTTGCGTTTCTCTACAGACGGAAGATTGTCTGAGTAGTTAATTTTTGGAATGAGAATTTTGGAGTGGGGGAAGATTCGGAAAGCACTGCTGAGCATATTCCTCAGTTCTGGAATTGAAGTAACACTTGGTTTGGAGCTTCGATTGTTCAGGCCTACACTTAAGATTAAGTTTTGGGGGGCATCAAATGATTTTTTACAGGCCGTGAACATCATTCTTAGATGGTTGAACAAAGCTCCAGGATAAGACACAACTTGGATATCACTGACAGGGGATTTGGTGATGCGAGAAAGGTTAGAAGAGCCGAGGATGACAGTGGAGGAGGTTAGTTTAGGAAGGGCCCAAAGAGTTTTGGGTCCTCTGATAGTGGAAGGAGAGACATGGAAAGAGGTGTTAGGAGAGTTTTTAGGAGAGACAAAGCGAGTGCGTTTGCCTTTGGGTAGAGAGGAGGGTGAGAGTTCAGGAGAAGAAGGAGAGCGCGGACGCCGTTTGGGCGTGGCACTAAGGCGGTTATCAGGAGAAGAGCGAGAGAGAGGTGGCCAATCATCAGATGATGATAGACAAGGAGGGTTAGAGAGGGTATCAAGGAGTTGGAAGCGGTTAGAAGTGGACACAGAGGGAGGGGTGTTATTTGAAGATGGAGGTGAAGAGCGAGAGGGTTTAGGATTGTTAGTAGGAGAGTTGGCACGTTTTAGGTCCATTAGGAGGCGGCCAAAGAAGTTAGAGCCTTGACCATGACGGTTAACACCCCAGTGGCTGTCAGGAACTGGATGGACAATGTGACACCCTTCAGGAAGACCCATCAGAGTGTCACGGAACAATTTGCAAGAATTAAACTTAACTTGAAGAAGTTGACGCATGATTCCATTTTTACTTTTATGCCAGAATGGGGACAGGCTAGGAATTTCACTAGCCAAACGTTTGGCCACTCCTGCATGGGGAGCCCTGAGGATCCGATTGGCTAGGTGTTGACAGTCATGGTACCGGGCTTTGTGATACTGATAGATGTGCTCAAGGCTAGGGAATCTCATACCACGATAGGATATATTACATGGGAAGAAATTACTAAGTGGGTGTTTGTGACCTTTTACCTCGCAAGTCTGAGGTTTTGATTGAGAGTTAGAATTTGGAATAGGGGAATTTGGAAGAGTAGAGGTTTTGAATTTCTGGATGGTGGAAGCCTGAAGTTTTTTGCCGAAATGAGATTTAGCCTGCTGAATGACGAGAGCTACCGAATTTGCAATGTCCGAATCTGATAAACCTAAAGAGGAAATGTGGGCCAAAAGGTTTTGAATTGAGCTCTCATAGTGTTCCACCAAATGTTTGGTCACGTTTTGTACCCAATTTTGATTAATTTTGGAGATTTTTTGTTTGATTAGGGGACCAGAACAAGCAGGTTTAATGAAGTCATCCAGGTGTTGTTGTTTTTTACTGAAAGCCCTGGTGACTTGGCCTTGAGACTGCTGGAGCATTAGTGACAGGTGGTGAAAACATTGAAGAAGAGTGTAAAAAGAACGGAAGTGAGGAGGTTTAGAAAGAGCCATGATACGTTTCAGCAATTAATTTTGAAAGTATTAAAACCAGAACGTGTTTGATTTGGATGATAAAACCATGTCATTTCCAAAAATATCAGCAAGTCTGGAAAGTAGTGTCCGCCTGGAGTATAACTTCCCTCCATTATCTGTGTATATTTTGTGTACCTCCACTGAGTTGTGTACATGTACCATATCAGCTCTCATCAGTGATACCAGATTAGTCAATGCAGTGTCATCATCCGTGCCGACAGGATCAATATGTGCAGCAGCTCTGACAGATTTTGGTGACATGAATATTTTTCTGCAGTCATCGTGATATCTGGCTTCAGTGGCATTGAGATCGCTCACTGTTCCCATTAGTCGTAATTTCACTTTATATGCTGTGTCTTCTTGACGATCATCACAGATATTCAGGATTGTTTGTTTGAAAGAACGGTGTTCACCTCGATGCAGAGTTTGACATTGAGAAACTTTACGCCATCGACTTGGGTTTTTCTTATCAGCCTCCGTAATGCAAGCATCACCACAAAAAATGCAGTGTTCCTTGAAGTTGAACATCTCGCCCATAGACTGTCTATCGCTTGGTAGCAATTGCTTCTTCACATGTCTTTGATTTGTAATTGATACGCTTCAAATGACGTCTAATGTGTGTTTGAGACGTGTAGGTCGACACACAGTCTCTATGGCATTTGATTTGAAGATTTTCATCCTGCTCCATAAGTTCCAACAGATAACATCTTTCCTGGCTATGCTTGATTGAATGATACTTTGAATTCGACTTGGCCCAGCAGTAACTAACGGCTTGTCATACTTATCTGCTGTACATGGTTTGAAGAAACATTCTTCCATCTTTTCCCTCCAGCTCTACAATGTAATCAATTGTTATATGTCTTACGACATGTTGCTAATTTATGCCCAAAATATAATGCTAAAGGTCATGTGGGACGAATGTTACATTCATTGTAAAGGTGAAAATACATCAGCACTATGTTAACTTTGTATTGGATTTGGCCTACAAACATTTATTATACCATCGATAGCACCGATACGTGCTATTACTAATCATATTTTGAAATATTTCAAATTTCGTACGCCACCGCCAATACGTTTCGCTGTTAATGCGCTGCAAAATATGGATTAGGGGAGGTGGGATAATAAAGTGCGCATATAATAAAATACAATAGGGGAGATAATAAAATACAATTTGATATACCGTATATATTATATTTTTACTGCCGCCTGCCTGTGTGTTTTACCTTTACATATAATGATGAATGAGGGAGAGGGGGGAGGGGGTGATAAATTACAATTTGATATACCATATCTGTATTTCTACTGCCGCGTGCACATGTGTTTTGCATATAATAATGACTGGGAGAGGAGGGGGTTGGGGGTTGTAACAAAGTATAATTTGATATATCGTACATTGTGTATTATTTCTAGTGCCGTGTGCCTGTATGGTTTACCATTCATATAATATTGGCGAAGGGGAGGGGGGGGGGGGGGGGAGGTAATAATTATTGAAGGTAAGTACAATTTGATATACTGAATCTATATATTTCTACTGCCGCGTGCACGTGTGTACTGACACTGCCTATAATAATGACTGAGGGGGGAGGGGAGTAATAAAGTACATTTTGATATACCGTATCTACTGCCGACTGCCTGTGTGTTTTACCATTACATATAATATTGACTGAGGGAGGGGGGAGTGGGGTGGGGGTGTGGGAACTAATAAAGTACAATTTGATATACCATATATATATTTTTCGACTGCCGCGTGCCTTTGTGTTTTACGATCATCACAGATATTCAGGATTGTTTGTTTGAAAGAACGGTGTTCACCTCGATGCAGAGTTTGACATTGAGAAACTTTACGCCATCGACTTGGGTTTTTCTTATCAGCCTCCGTAATGCAAGCATCACCACAAAAAATGCAGTGTTCCTTGAAGTTGAACATCTCGCCCATAGACTGTCTATCGCTTGGTAGCAATTGCTTCTTCACATGTCTTTGATTTGTAATTGATACGCTTCAAATGACGTCTAATGTGTGTTTGAGACGTGTAGGTCGACACACAGTCTCTATGGCATTTGATTTGAAGATTTTCATCCTGCTCCATAAGTTCCAACAGATAACATCTTTCCTGGCTATGCTTGATTGAATGATACTTTGAATTCGACTTGGCCCGGCAGTAACTAATGGCTTGTCATACTTATCTGCTGTACATGGTTTGAAGAAACATTCTTCCATCTTTTCCCTCCAGCTCTACAATGTAATCAATTGTTATATGTCTTACGACATGTTGCTAATTTATGCCCAAAATATAATGCTAAAGGTCATGTGGGACGAATGTTACATTCATTGTAAAGGTGAAAATACATCAGCACTATGTTAACTCTGTATTGGATTTGGCCTACAAACATTTATTATACCATCGATAGCACCGATACGTGCTATTACTAATCATATTTTGAAATATTTCAAATTTCGTACGCCACCGCCAATACGTTTCGCTGTTAATGCGCTGCAAAATATGGATTAGGGGAGGTGGGATAATAAAGTGCGCATATAATAAAATACAATAGGGGAGATAATAAAATACAATTTGATATACCGTATATATTATATTTTTACTGCCGCCTGCCTGTGTGTTTTACCTTTACATATAATGATGAATGAGGGAGAGGGGGGAGGGGGTGATAAATTACAATTTGATATACCATATCTGTATTTCTACTGCCGCGTGCACATGTGTTTTGCATATAATAATGACTGGGAGAGGAGGGGGTTGGGGGTTGTAACAAAGTATAATTTGATATATCGTACATTGTGTATTATTTCTAGTGCCGTGTGCCTGTATGGTTTACCATTCATATAATATTGGTGAAGGGGAGGGGGGGGGGGGGGGGAGGTAATAATTATTGAAGGTAAGTACAATTTGATATACTGAATCTATATATTTCTACTGCCGCGTGCACGTGTGTTCTTGCACTGCCTATAATAATGACTGAGGGGGGAGGGGAGTAATAAAGTACATTTTGATATACCGTATCTACTGCCGACTGCCTGTGTGTTTTACCATTACATATAATATTGACTGAGGGAGGGGGGAGTGGGGTGGGGGTGTGGGAACTAATAAAGTACAATTTGATATACCATATATATATTTTTCGACTGCCGCGTGCCTTTGTGTTTTACCATTACATATAATATTGACTGAGGGAGGGGGAGTGGGGTAGGGTGTGGGAACTAATAAAGTACAGTTTGATATACTATATATATATATATACATTTTTCGACTGCCGCGGGCCTTTGTGTTTTACCTCTACATATAATGACTGGGTGAGGGGGATAACACTTCACTTTAGTACATACCTGCAGGGAATTTCCTATCTTGAAGTATCCTGTGCATGTAGATGGGTTGCACCAAACAAGAAACACATGACATTTGATTGAAGAATAGCAAACATGTGTGTGTGTGTGTTTGTATGTATAAACTAATCTAATTTAGAAAATACAATAAATGTTACCATGGCAACTATCTCATTACACAATTTTGACCTTAACCATATTTGACCTTCAAACCTCGAAATGGACACCACAAACATTTGAATACATGCACACAATAAATGATAGTCGTTTACCGCGTTGGTAATGCCTCGTTCACTTATTCATATTGTTGTTAATTAGCATATTCATGACATTAATTTGCATAAACTATTGTTTAGGTCATTAATATAAGTTATTTTCAAATAAGTGATTGTATCACTGTGATACCCAGTGGAAAGAAAAGCATTGTACGATCATGGCATTCAATGTCACATTGCATTGCCACATTACAACGCATTGTAACGCATTACAACGCAGTGATTTGTAGAGGAAGAAATCAGTCCTAATAATTTGTATATTCATTAAGCTGATTTTAATATTTAAATATCGATTCAGTTTGTAATTAATATGTTGCCCCCAAACTTTCATTATGCTCCATGATTCTATTTACATTACTATTGCATTACTGTACATTAGGATATCAAAGAAATCGGGATTTTTTTTGCAATTAGTGTTCCTTATTTGCATATTCATGAAACTAATTTAAATAATAGACAATCGAAAATGGTTTTATCAGAATCCTTGACCATGAAAACATAGGCATAGACACCTCAACCAACATTGTAGAACTAATACATTTCGAGATATTAACAAAATCATAAATTGCAATAATGGCTGACACTAATTTGCATATTCATGTGATTATGCAAAATGCTCAAAGGTGCCAGAGTGGCATCAACCGGAATATATGTCGGAAGGGTCTATTAATTACAAATATGCAAAAAAAAATCGTGCGGACCACATTGCAACGTTACACCAAAAAAGACGGTTTGACACCTGGACTACATGGATACGTCTGAGGCACAGGTGCACAAAACATTACATGTTTATGGCGCAAGTACTATCTCCCACCATTGATCCGTGCGGTCTCTGTTGGTTGCCAAACATGTATACTGCCCGATGTTCAGACCTCTCTGATTCGTAGCGCGTCCAGAAACGTCAACGCACTTCCCCGTGGCAATATTCTTGATGCTGAAGTGACAATGGACGTCGTACACAAACACCCACTTGCAGTTATCGTTATCAGCGCAGCTATCTAGCTGGACGTTTGTACCATCGACATTCATACACTTCCCTGATGCCTTGCTGAGCAGATATCCATCATGGTCCATCAGCCATTCTTGGTCGGTGTTTGTTACATTCAGCTCACACGTGTCACTGTTGATGTTTGCCCCATCGCTCCAAGTTGTTTCCTCGACTTTGACACAAAAACCTGTGTCTCGATTTCTGATGAAGAACCCTGTGTAAGCAAACACATGTGTGATATACACACATACATAACATGACAAAATGACATTGGACACAAAAGCTCACAGACACAATGTTTCACACATCGTGATTTGTTAATGGATGCATGTGATTGTGGTGAATATAGTTAGGCTCTATCGAAGTTCTGGTGATTTAGTATCACGTAAGTTACCAAGGGTCATACTATTGCTGATACAAACCATTCAGAAATGTGGATGCTGCATCAGGACACACACATGTGTATTGTTGACCAGCTGGACAACAGGTGGAGCCACCAGCACATGGGTTCGGCTGACACGGGTTTTCTGCACAACAGCAGCACATTTTTATCATTGGAATAAATAAATACAGTGTATGTAACAACTTTCTGAATAATTTCAAAGGGATTTTAGAATATGTCATTGTTTTCATTCGTACATTACTTGCGGTCTTCCACACACTGGGCATAAAAAGTGCCATCCTTAGTCATTTTAGCACAGTAGACGAACGACGAACCATAGTTTTTAAACAATGAAGAACGTTTTCAACCATAATCAACTGTTCTCAACAGAACATTAGATTGTGGTTTTATCAGCACAATCAGAGAAATAGTTTTTCAGGTCATTTTTTAACCCAGATCAGACGAGTTGAAAAGCACTGCGGTTTGTTCCACAGCGTAGGGAATTATATTTATCAAGTCCAGCGTTTGTACTAATGATGGGTGTACAAACCTTTCAACACATACAACATGTTGTCAAGGGGATCAAAGCTGTCTGTGTAACAGACTGAAGTCCCGTTTCTGCTACTGTCGACATCTGGGACTTCATCAAACAGTTGACAACTGTATGAGAAGCCAGCTGGGTGTACACTGGCGGCCAGACATCTCCCTGTCTGGCACCCCTCTTCGTTCCTAATAAGGCATAGCTTCTTGCACATTGCGGCACTTTTTACCGTCTGTTCGTGGACGATCCTACCATTCAAGTCCAAGCTCTTGTAAGGAAAACCCTCGAACAAACATGTTGTATGACATCTGGTAAACGTGAGCGCAATTGGTGTAAGAATTGTCAGGAATTTGTGAAGATCCATCACTTTGAGGTCATATCCATCCTCATACGCAGTTCAAAAATCTGATGAGAAAGACGTATCGAGTATATTTGTGGTCCCGACACTATCCCAATACATCCAAGCCAAATATTGACGTAGGAAATGTATTAGGCATGCTGAATGTTTTTTTCAAATAATTGACGGGATGTGGTCTGTGGTATGGATTAATCAGTGGGATTAATCCATGTCAAGCATTTCAGACGTTCCGGTGACGTTCCAGTGAATTTGTTCATTTATCAGTTATCCAAGTGTTATCTAAGTTCTTCGTTACATACAGCCAATGCCATTTGATGCCCACAATCCCCACACAGCCCAAAACTACCCCATTTATCATAAATTATATGCTTATTTGCACTGTTCATAGTGCTGGCATGCGCACTCATCGTCCAGGTCATGTGGCAGTGTGGATTTCTGCGGATGATCTCATCACGCTGTTTCCATCACCTGCATACATGTATCACAGAAGACTACATCTCATTTTGGGATAACTTCTTGAGCGCTGCACAACCAGAGACAGAAAATATATCTTTATTGTTATAAGCTGGAGTCACGTTCAGCATAAACCCGATGAAATAAGCTACAGAGGAGAGATTATTTGTTTGGCTAGCAAAACTATAATCCGCCGTTAAAAATTATCAACCAATATTACACAATTCTCATACATACACAATGTATACCCGCTTGTAGGATGGGATGTATTGACTAGTATTGTGGGAAAGAAAGCCAGGTGACTTTCCGAGAGATTGATATCGGGCAACTTCGGAAGACAAAATCTGCCAGTCGATGGTCAACAAGATAAGTTGGTGTATCATAGCAACAGTGTTCCCTACACACTATGCACATTTCTTGGCATTGGCGTTTTCCAGGTTCCGTAATGATATAATGATCGAGAAGTGCGTTTGCCAATAGGGTCTGTAAGTCTCGTGCCGTCACGGTGTGATTCTGGGGACCAACAAACACACACCTTTTGTGTTGCCTGAGTAATTTGAGTTCTAACTGGAGTTCTACTCACATTTAACAAAAGGTGTATGTTTGTTGGTCCCCAGAATCACACCGTGACGGCACGAGACTTACAGACCCTATACCAGAGAATGAAACACAGGCTCTACATACGTGTAGGCAGATCAAGGGTGTGAGAGAGATGGGGCTGCTGTCGAAATATATTTAGAAACAACAAGTTAATTATTTTGTGTGGAATTTATACTCAGAAGAGGCCAGCAATCCACCGATTTACATAGGAAATAACCCCAATTAACTGTGGCCTCTAAGGCCCTTCATCGGACCCCAACCGCAATGGGCATAATCGGGGCTCATTTCACCCGAAGACCTAATGGTGCAATCAGGGACATACAGTGTGTGAAATGTAGCTGGTTTTACTCCACACCTGGTGTAATTAATATACAACTGTCCAACAACATATTGAAACAATTTGGAATCCGAAACAAATCCTATGATTTCGGTGTATGACGAGCACATAAGTACCAAATCACAAGCCAATAGGCTATTGAGTTTATGGTATCCTCGAAATATTAACGTCCACCAGCAGTGACACCATTTTGATGATGAGAATGACAAACATAAATTACAATGTTTTTGAATAAAAACGAGGCCCAACCACACTACTAGCTACAACTTCCTGTCACCATTAAAGTTAAATGTTTCAGACACATCGGACTCTTCATTATCATTGTAGTTGTGAATAATTGTAAATTAAATATTCCTGAGTTAGGTCCTGG
This sequence comes from Terebella lapidaria, assembly GCA_949152475.1. Taxonomy (NCBI): domain Eukaryota; kingdom Metazoa; phylum Annelida; class Polychaeta; order Terebellida; family Terebellidae; genus Terebella; species Terebella lapidaria. The sequence goes on from OX424567.1 coordinate 22,489,866, forward strand.
GGAGGATCCTCAAAACTGACTACGGTAGTTGAAAGGTAATCAGTTGTATTGACAGGACGCTATCAACATTAATAAGTTGAATGTATTATGACCACATCATCATTTTAGAAAGGTACCAATTTGTTGCCTCTTCTGCTTATATGCAGTCGTTCTTGTTGAAACAAGAAAATATTTTCATGTTCCTATTGATAGTTTATATTTGATGCAATATGATATACCCGGGTACATGTGTTTGTATACGGATGTGTTTCATATATGTGTTTTACTGATGCTTCGTTGTTTCTAATAAGCAGGAGATCGAAGCATGCGTTCAATGACTGACATCTGTAGACATGGTAGAGCTTCATTGTGTTTGTACTAAAGTCGGCGCATAATTGACCTTACAACTGTGATGGTTGAACACCTATTCTGTGAAGCGTACACCTCGGACAAATATTGCCGATCATTAGTAATCCCTTCGGACAAACAACTCAAAGCATACACCGTCGTAAGGTCAATTCATTGGCGCGAACCTATCTCATGAAATCTCCGAACTTACTGACTTGTGTTATATGAAATTCAGGTAACGTTTGAACAAGACTGTGACCAAAGTTGCTGACGTGAATTTGAAGTTTGTTCTCCACACAGAAAATAAGTATTTCAATAAATACGATTATAAATGGGATGTTACCAATGTAACAATGAGCGTGAAAGCGGAAGGTTAAAACAGTGGTGAATGCCAATGCAACCATTAATGCAAAGAAAAATCATTGGTCTGAGTGGTGTGCAACGGTCTGAAAAGTAACCTGTGATGGCTTATGATGTTCAAAAACTGATAGTGGTCATAGTTTGTCCCGGAAAGGCTGAGACTGTTGGTGTATATTTGGGTGTGAAACTGTACGTTTTGTATATTTGACAATATACAAATAAAAATTGTATATTTGATCGCAGTATAATGTTATCGATAAACAGACATACGAACATAATCAGTGTACATCAATATATGAATTGAGAATTTAGGGTGTCTAATTTTTTACCAACTTTGTATCGTGCCCGGCTACTTGTATCGTGCCCGGCTATGCTCACGTTGCTCTGGCCTTTGAGTCCAATTAAAATCCTCTGAGCTCAGCTCCGTTTTGGTTAAGGGACTGCCTCAAAGAAGCCATGGAACATATTTCATAAAAATGACAAAATATTTGTGATTGACTGATGAGAAACGCACACGACAGAAAAACAGCCATTGTTTTACAGTGGTCATGATGCCGTTTTCACTATATACATTTCAAATAATACAAGTCAGTATGTTCCGAGATATGACGAGATAGGTTCGCGCCAATAAATTATGCACCGACTTTAGTCTTTAGTTCACATCGTGTGGTTGCATTTCAGCCCACTGACCACAGGCAGTTGAGCTATATTTGGCATATGGTGTTGTCGAGAGAATAACTCGAAGAGAGAACCTTCTGAAACTTTTGTACTATGATTGAATCAAGAACTATGAAGAGACCTGCTTCAATTTTTAAAAGTTTCTGTTGAATATGATCAGCTCTTTCGTGTATAAGTAGTTCGGCTGAACATGATACCTGGTGAGCTGTGAATGGTACAAATTCGCTGACAGCTCATCCTCACTTGGGAACTGGGCCTGATACAGTGCGAGCTTTTGTATTTCACTGAATTTTTTTTTGTGACATTTGAGCAATTCCAAGCATAAAAACTAAATTATTGCTTCTTGTATTATTAAATTTATTAGATACATAGACCTAGAAACATTACTTGATACTGATACAATTTTCAGATTTCCTTATGGTTGATACACTTAGGCTAATGTCAGTGTGCTGCGCCTTGAGACTCTCTGAATATTTGTTAGCATAGCACGTTGGTCAATCCCCAAAATGAAATATATTTTTTGCCGTAATCATCCATCTGGACATATGTGATTTTCGAATATCGGTGTGGTCTTCTCCACCAGATCAACACGTAAGTTGCATCATTCGTTGGGGTAGCAAAACATTTGACAGGTTGTGATATAAAATGTATTCACAGTCAACATAAGAACATAGTAGTGTCGCCACTTTCAATGATGTTGAAACTAGAATATTTAATTTTAAATTTTTCAAATACTTTCAAAATGACGTACGCCTAAATATCCCGTAAACCCCTCATTTCACTTTGGCAACTGCATGGAATCGTCCAAGGAATCGTCTGCATGGAAGCGTCACAGTATACAAAGTAAGTGTGAAGGCCACTGGTGGCATTTTGTAAAAATTATCGCCAAATTACACCTTCAAAAATGAAATTACACATCTTCCCAGATTAATTCGTCTGTTCATTCAAATGTGTGCATCCCCATATTCACAATTCGTCTGCTTAACCGTGTACAATCGCTCGTCTATTTATTATTGATATATATGCACTCTGTGGCCGAGTGGATGGGACCGGTGGCTCCTGAAGCAACGAAGCTCAGAGGCGGTAGGTGACGCGGGTTCGATCCCCGTCACCGGCACAAAGTAGGTGGAGTTTTCATCCTGGCAACGCAAAGGTTTCTCCATTCGAATGTGCTTCCCAAATTCTAAATTGTCACCCGACGGGGGATGGGGAAGACAGGCAGAATTGCCTATCATCATGGACCGTCGTAAAATAAATCTGATTATTATTATTATTATACTAATTTTCTACATTGTCGATGTATGACTGATATTTTCTGATCATATATTTCAGTCATCCCTATTTTATAACCCTTTCTTGCAGTTCCCAAAGATACACAAATCTCAAATCATTGCATGACACTTCTAGTTTATTGGACAATGACGTTACAAATATACGCTTTACCAATCCTCCTATCAGCAGTAACTCCTTTACTGCATTTCCGCAGAATTCAATACTATTTATTGGGATGACGTCAAAAGACCCAAAGAAAACGAGACAATCAGAGATTGCGGATCCTCGCCCTTCAGATTTGGTCACTGAAATTAAAGCTTATGACCTTTACATTTTCAACGTGGCGATAATTGGGGTCATATATCAAATGGTTGGGAATTGGCCATAGAACATTTTGACCATATTCTCGACCACGACCTGAATTCTTGACACTGACCTTCCGAACTTCACAAGCTCCAACCTCACTCAGATTTATATTGCCTGATATTCTATTGAATATCTTCAGTGGTTTCTGAATTATTACTACTTGAACATTTCAGCTGATGACCTTACATTCTTGACCTAGGGCGATAATTTGGAGTTTTGGACTCAAGACCATCGGTCGTACGCCATACGATCGGGAATTGGCCTAGGAAAAATACAAAAATAGGTTGAAAATTTAATATTGATCAGAACCGGAGTTAGCTCTGTGATTTTCATTTTTTTCCGTTGCCATGGCAACCATTTTCATCCGAATTTGACAAAATTGGACGGGGACCGAGCCTGTAAAAATTTCAGATCGATCGGACGGTTGCCTTTGAGTTTTGAGCGCTGACATTTGCACTGAGACGTCGCTGGCAAAAAAATAACCGAAATAGTGACCCCCCAATTTTTCGACATCTGCCGATAATGGAGAGTTTTCGTCGTACAACCATCGCTTGTACCCTAAACAATAGGGAATTGGCCAAACAAAAATATAAAAATAACTGGAAAAATTTAATATTGATCAGAACCGGAGTTATAGCCAATTATGGGATTTTCATCTTTTCCGTTGCCATGGCAACTGTTTTCATCCGATTTTGACAAAAATGGAAGGGGACCGAGCCACTACCATAGGACCCGAGCCCGATGAATTTCAGATTGATTGGACCGTTTTCCTTATGAGCGCAGACATTTGAGCGCAGACATTTGCACTGAAACGTCGCTGGCAAAAAACCCCGAAATAGTGATCCCCCCCTCCCCCCCAATTTTTCGACATCGGGCGATAATGGAGAGTTTTCGTACGATCCTGAATTGACCAAACAAAATTATAAAAATTATTGGAAAAATTAATATCAAGTAGAACTGGAGTTACAGCCAATTATGTGATTTTCACTTTTTTCGTTGCCATGGCTACTGTTTTCTATTCGATTTTGACCAAATTTGAGGCGGACCGCGACATTGCCATACCGCATGCATAGTTATGCGCGTGGACAAACATAACAAACAAACAGGGAGACAGACCCAAATGCAATACCCTCTCCCCCTATCGGGCGAGGGTAAAAAATTCATTATATAGGTAAAGTGCTTCCAGGCATGGACATTTCTAATAGGCACAGCCACACCACACTGCATGACTAAGACGCAGGTATTATCTCCCACCATTGATCTGTGAAAGTTTTGTTGGTTGGGTCACACGTCCACTGACCGACGTTCACTCCTCCCTGACTCCCCGCATTTCCAGCAACGTCCACGCACTTCCCCGTGACAGCATTCTCCATTCTGAAGTGACAGTGGGCGTCATAGACAAACTTCCATTCGTGGTCGTCACCATCAGCGCAGCTGAATATGCGAATATTCCTCCCATCGGCAGGATTTCTCCGTCCATCTACATCCATACATTTCCCAGACGCATTGCTGCGAAGCTTTCCATCAGAGTCCATGAGCCATACTTGGTCGGTGTTTGTGACATTCAGCTCACACGTATCACTGTTGATGTTTGCCCCATCGCTGACTCCCGGTGTCCCAGCTACGTTGATGCAGAACCAGGTGTCCCGATTTCTGATGAAGAATCCTTCATGAACAAACAAATAGAAACACACTCAAAACGTGAAGGCACATGCCTGTCGAATTTGCAATAATAAATATGTTGCTGTAACGAACCATTTGGGAATGTGGACGCTACATCGGGGCACACACATATGTATTGTTGACAAGCCGGATAACAAGTTGAGCCACCGGCACAAGGATTAGGCTGACATGGAATCTCTATTAATGGCAAAAAACATTTTGAAAACTCAATATCAATATTCTCATATGTATCATGTATAGCCCAGAGAAAATGACATTTGACAATCGAAAAAGAAAACTGTTATTAGCACACAGACGCAAACTACATGTACATTCAAACTACACAACACAGCTTGAGTTAAAAAATGGAGATACGCCAAAGAGTTAAATGGGAGACCAGGTATGAACATCATCCCAGTGATATACCACTCAAGAGCTGCAAAGAACACGAACATTGCACAAAGTTTAATAAGCAAATTTGTGTACGTACACACCTTTCAGCACATACATCACACTATCCCGGGAACCTAAGCTGTCCATGTCACTGCCAGTCTGTGTCCCTACGCCTGGGACTTCATCAAACAGCTGGCATCTGTATGAAAATCCAACTGGGTGAACATTAGCGGCCACACACCTCCCTGTCTGGCACCCCTCCTCATTCATGAGAAGACATAGCTTCTTGCACATCGCCGCACTTTTTACCGTCTGTTCGTTAATGATTCTTGTGCCATCCATTGACAAGCCCTCATACGGAAAACCCTCGAAGCGACATGTTGCATGGCAGCAGGTAGTAGCGAGCTCAGTGGCCATGAGGATCGTCAGGAATTTCTCAAGATTCATCGCTATAAACTTAAGTAACCCATATGATTGAACATTCAGAGCTGAAATAGAAAAAAAAAACAGTATCGTGAAATGACTCCGAATGACGACTTTAGAGCGTTCATACCGAAATTAATTGTCTCTCCGCATGGGAGACTTCTTAAACGCTCTCTGAGATTCCCATGTGGGGAATACTCTGCGACTGGGGGGAAAACCTGCTGTCGGAGAGAAAATACTTGAAACGTTTGTTTCACAGTGTTGGACGTGAACAATTCAGTTAATCAATATAATCTGACGAATATTTCCCTCAAATGGAGCAAATTTCTCGTCACTATCGCCGATTTACTTAAATATTTTCATGTCAGTGTGATTTGAGAGTACACACTTCAACACGGTGTGCATTCAGTCAATTGGGTGTTAGATTCGTCCATATACTTTCGTGCCATCGCTCACATCGCATGTTTATCCCGTATGTCAGTCACTAATTTTCCTTGTTTCCGTGCGGGAATATTAGCACATTTGTTTCACATGCATAAAATATCATATATGCATTTATTTTCACTGTCCCACAATCAGCTACTTTACCGCTCACAGAGGGCTGAATGCAGAGAATCGAACGTGATATTGATGGTTGACATTGTGTAAAAGCCGGGAATGGGTTCCGAGTTCAACACCACCGGCTTCCAGGGTGATACTCCAGTGCCAAAAGAGTGGGCATATTCGATCAAAGAATACTATTCCTACGAACAAACATTCCTTTTACACATGTATTCGTCCTGCATGGACATCGTATATATGCACACGAAAATAAATCAGAGATTTGACAGTTCTTGAAAGGAACGCGTTATTGGCTTCGTATCCGGGGAGATCTGGTGCTCTGTAACAGGTATGATTCTTGGTGATTGATTAATTGACCCATAGAAAACTACCGCTGGTGCACTTCTCGCAGCTCTTCTACAAAATAGCGATGGGCGACTAGAACTCCAGCACTGAGGAAGTAGGATTAACTTAAATTATTAAAGGCCACTTCCTTGTTGAGGCGTACCTATTGACGTTTATCACGCCCGCAACTTGGAGGCAATACGGTCATTTCTGTCTCGTCAATGATCTTCATTGTTTGGGCACGAGCGGTAAACTAAAATTGAAAATCTCCTTTGTGAAGTGAGTAGAACTCCAACTGAGTATCTAAATTGCCGGGGTTTCATTCATGTGTCATAGCATATGCACGCATTGTGTGAGGCGGAGTGAATGGTGCTCGTTGACATTATTCAGTGGACGATTATATATGTTCAGGATGATACACTAGTAGAAAATCTTTGTAAATAAGAGGGACATTCTATAGTTCCATATACAGAGTCCCAAGACTTTGATGGTGATCATTTCCAATCATAAAACACATTCAAACCGTTCAGAACGTACTGAGCCGCTAATAGGCTAACAAGGAAAAAAATAATGAACGATTCGTCCATTCAAATGAATATTTCGTCATAACTACGATCAATGAGAAATTGCTATGAAAAATACGGAAGCCCAGATAGGACATTTGCCCCGATAGTTTATCTCGCCTCGGCGAACTGTTATCTCGCCTCGGCGAACTGCTAACTCGCCTCGGCGAACTGCTAACTCGCCTCGGCGAACTGCTAACTCGCCTCGGCGAACTGTTATCTCGCCTCGGCGAACTGTTATCTCGCCTCGGCGAACTGTTATCTCGCCTCGGCGAACTGCTAACTCGCCGTTTGTAAGGATTACATAACTGGCAACTTAGTAGTTGGCCTCGGCGAACTGTTAACTCGCCTCGGCGAACTGTTAATTCGCCTCGGCGAACTGCTAACTCGCCTCGGCGAACTGTGGTTGCCATTTAGGTGTGTTACACAACTGGCATTTTAGTAGTTGGCCGAGGCGAGTTAGCAGTTCGCCGAGGCGAGTTAACAGTTCGCCGAGGCGAGATAACAAATGGCCGAGGCGAGATAACAGTTCGCCGAGGCGAGATAACAGTTGGCCGAGGCGAGTTAGCAGTTCGCCGAGGCGAGTTAGCAGTTCGCCGAGGCGAGATAACAATTGGCCGAGGCGAGATAACAGTTCGCCGAGGCGAGATAACAATTCGCCGAGGCGAGTTAGCAGTTCGCCGAGGCGAGTTAGCAGTTCGCCGAGGCGAGATAACAATTGGCCGAGGCGAGATAACAATTCGCCGAGGCGAGTTAGCAGTTCGCCGAGGCGAGTTAGCAGTTCGCCGAGGCGAGATAACAATTGGCCGAGGCGAGATAACAATTGGCCGCGGCGAGTTAACAGTTGGTTGATAAGAGACCAGTTAGTATTTCGCCGAGGCGAGTTAGCAGTTCGCCGAGGCGAGTTAGTAGTTCGCCGAGGCGAGTTAGCAGTTCGCCGAGGCGAGTTAGTAGTTCGCCGAGGCGAGTTAGCAGTTCGCCGAGGCGAGTTAGTAGTTCGCCGAGGCGAACTTAACTTATGGGGCAAATGTCCTATCTGGGCTTCCGTAGAAAAAGCACTGACTACGCCTTCACCGAGGACGGCAATGTTGTCGCCACAATCCGACAGCGTCTGATCTGATATCACGTTTTATGCCATGAAAACACAAATTTACTGTATATGTGCAAGAACCAATAAAATAACGGATCATCGTCGGAAGGTTTAATTGGTGCAAAGCTCTACTGCCGTTTTTTTCAGTGTCCATTCGAGGCTAGAATATGTTGTACAACTAGGCTTTTTGTTTATTTAAAATAGTTTGTGCACAAACCATTCGGGTATTTTGGGCACACACTATAGTTTCACACAGTGTCCATGGCTTTCGGCCTGGGGTGCAGATTTGCAATAATTTAACATATGTAATTAGGTGCAAGATTGAAAGCTTTGCCATTGTGAGGAATTCATGTTCTTTGAAGGAATTCAGCACACAATATCCCGTATAATCCACGTTTGTACATAGAACAGTAATCTCCGGGTTTGTTATTGTCATGTGTAAGTAGAAAGCAGACCAGTGCCATAACGCGTTCGAATAGAACCATTTTGTTGCTCACACCACGAAATACGAAAATAAGTTTATTCAACGGTTCGAGAGATAAATTGAATATGATGATGTACAAACAAAGGAGATAGCAAAGTGACTACCGAGAGATGTAGGAGAAAACTATTCGAGAGTTGAATGCTCATTTTTCAGGCGTATTATTGCCCATGTTTTTCATTAAAATAAACTGCAGAGCACATGTAGGATGGAGTGGACAATTCGGATGATCATTTTGTTACGGCATACCCAAATCATGATGAACCCAATAAACATGTCATGTTGTAACATTCTACATGCAAGCCACATTTACAAATCATAATGTACCTAATGTAAGGAAAAATGCACCAATTTATTGTGCGGCGTTAGCCGTACTATATCTGTTAGTGTAATTTTGACCCCATGGTACTACTGGTGAGGAGCTTGTCCATGCATGGACTTATTGCTACCGAATTAAGTCAGCGATGACATTATCCATATTTTATGTCATAATCTCAGATTACAACAAAGTTAAGTAGCAAATATTGAACAAAGAAAACACACACCTTGGTCATTTGTGGAAAGTGCAACTAAAACACATTTTGGCAAGAATAATGGACGAATCGACAAACAAATGTGAGTAACAATCAATTTTCGCATGGACAAGCTCGGCACCAGTATTGGAGGTACTATGGTAGTGTAAGACCATCTACGAGAATTGTTCTCTGTGAGAGGGAAGTAGAGAGTTATTACAATACGAGTTCGAGTTACAATACGATTCGAGTTCATTGTTTCATATTGTTATCAAAGCGGACATCTTTGTTGTTATCAAACTAATCAATAGGCTTTAAGTTGATTTCCAAATATTGAGCAAGGGAAACACACACCATAGTCCTTTGTGGAAAGTTCAACCAAAACACATTTGGGCAAGAATAATGGGCAACTCAACAAAAGAGCAGGTGAGAATCAATTTACGCATGGACATCAAAATATTCGACAGGTTGTCATAACACTCAGGTTCACAATTAGAATTTTCATATCACATAGAAACAAGACCCACAATATTTTGTTTGGTTGTTTAACCAGGAAATGGGTTTCGTGTCTACTTATCCTTGATTTTTTTTTTCGTGTTCACTCAGCCTCGAGTACTGGTTCTACTCTCCTTTGTCCCTGTGGCCGCACACGTAACCTCAAGTTCTGCTGTTGTGATGCTTGTTCTATATGTGGACTACTTTTATAATTTGGCTATGCTGGATTCGTGAACATGGCGTTCAAGATTGACCAGTGCGTTCTGGATACATGTGCTTCCCAGGCTCCGGTATTGAATCATGACAAGGTGAGGTTATGTCCATGGGCAATTGATCGGAAATGACCCTTGGCATTAGATGTCGAGCAATGACAATTCTAAACAGCATGATGTGATATTCGTAAATGTCCTTGGAAATAGGAGGCTGTGAAGGGTTAAGACAGGAGTACGGGTTCCTGGAACAGGTTGACATCAACACCAAACACCTTCGTAGTGGGGAAATGTGCTGACGCCATGTCCATAGTGACCAAGAAACAATGATCCAAGATCATTGTGGATATTACAGCTCCAGCTATTTTCCAGGGTTAGTAATACTCATGAATTCCTAGTTAGCTTATGTAGTGAATTGTATTCCGTGTTAGTCTCTCTTCTGTTAATAAATCTGTCCAAGAAAAATAACCTAAATTTCGTTTATTATGTCCTTATTAGAATATCTTAGTGTTTCCTGGTTGAATTGTTTGGTATGCCTCTGGTGACGCCAGTGTGTCTTTGAATAACCTATTTGGTCGGGCTTTGTTTCTACTCCAACATATTTTATTTTACGTTTGTTGTTGTTGTCATCACCAAGATCTAATTGTATTCGTGGTAATAAGATCTAATTGTATTGGTGGTAATAAACTGCGTTTAAGAAATTCTATGGACGTCATCATGATCTGGTGGATAAATACAGCAAATCCATGTCTGCCATGCAACTAGATCTATTTTCATGTTAATTTTGGGGAATTCATGACGGATGCCACTAGTGGGGCAGGAAATGCTCACTCTTTCCGGAACACCTGATTTCACCTCCTAATGGCCATTTTTGGGGGTTCATGAGTTTCCCTGTCATTTTTGTTTTCTCTCACTTCGTATGCCTGATATGACTTTCTGTCCCCGGACTATGAGATTGGATAACGGACCCTGTTTTGTTTGCTCGAAATACTTAATACTGGGTATTGATTCCACGTCTATTTCACCAGAAATGGATATTGTCACGAGAACTATCTCATAACTTTTTTTCTAATTCAATCCCTGGAGTCATTCATGGGCCTTTTGGGTTATTTTATTGTACCTGTAATGGTTAATTTTCCAAAATCAGTTCAATAATTTTTCGAGTTGACGCATTGGACACCCCGTATCGACTCCGTTTACATGTCAGAGATTTGTTGGCTGTGATTCGCCATTGTGCAGATTTCGGTCATTTTGATATGGACAAGGCAGGTTGATAGCAGACATTAAGGCGGTTTCAGTAAAATACAGTGTGCGAGGAAAACACCCAAGACAGAGATCTCCTACAAAAGACCCTTGAGACGTGGAAGTGTGTCTCCAGTGTATATGGTGCAAAATTCCGTGTCATGCAATTCGTGTTCGTCTGTAATTTCCTCATTATAAAACCAATGCATTATCATTGTGCTTGCGATTTACCACGATAACGCATGTACAAACAAGAGATTGGTCGGAACATCTAGCTTAAGATACTACTTTTGGTAAAGAAACCGAAATATGGAACATTTGTGTAGAGGCAGACGTAACATTTCACGTGTCTTTTCGAAAAACAATAGTGTCTTTTTGCAAGTGTCAAATTTAAAATCTGATCATGACCAATAATAATACTTAACTTTAGCTATCAAGAAGTGAAAACATCATATTTAGATCGATTTATTATGTCATTCTGAAAGATACAGCACATAAGTGGGAAATACCATAAGTTTTCGTGATATGGTTTTTCGTGTCTTTTTGGTTACGTCTGTTTTATATCACTGTATGAGAATAGTACAAATTTAGAACATTTAATTATGCCTGCAACTTTGCAGAAAGATCGAACACTAATGGAAACAAACAAGATTTTGTGTGATATAATTAGGTTAGACGTTCGAATACGTGTATCAAAAGATTGATGTTGTAGAACAGTCTAATTTGTTAAGTCTGTACAAACAGACATAGGTATCAAAATATGGCGAAGAACATTAGTGTACTTTTCACGACTTTCATTGTGTTTTACTACTCAAGGAGTTTTGTCGTAAATCGGCAATGAATCTCAACAGTCGCGTCATTAGCACGTGGCAGGCGCCAAACTTGAAGCTGCATGTCAGGTAAGCCACTGATCGAAGTGGTTACGTCCTTCAGTCGACACAAGTATGCGACAAATATCATGTAAAAACAGCATCAATATTGAGAATAAAGCAGGTAGAGTACGTTTATAGCTGAAAGAAGGATTGTCTACTTCCAAACGATACATTTTCAGACAAGAAAGATCCGTTCACAACCGACTTTTGTGCCCTACACTGTGCCAGCAAATGCACCGTATATCAGTAGCTACTAGTGAGTGGTTTCCATGTTACGTCTGATTTATTTATGCTTTATTCACTATATATGCATGTGTAACATTTTTACCTTAATTTTAGGAGATCGATATCAATTTTAGTACATATAGAAGGGACTATTGAGGTTACATTCGCATTATATATATACCAATTCGCGTGGTTATGAAAGACGCAACAAGGACACGAACACCAAACGTGTACATTGTGTCCCTTTTACGTCTTGTCTTCAAAGTAGTTGGTTGCTTCATAGTTCGTCACAACTACCATCACGTGGATAATCAAGTTGTAGTTTTCTTATTATACAATACCCATAAAACTGTTCAATGTTGTATTTCTATTCTAAAATTTTATGTAGATAGTATTAGGTGTTCGAGACGTAACTAGGACACAACTGGGTCGTGTCTTGTTACTTCGACAATCTTGTCATGAATACAGAATATATGCAATGATTTCTGACAAGAGAATCGTATAAAAGTGCGCTGCTTCAAAATTTAACCAATTGCCATCATTTTATCCCACTCTTTACACACATAATCAGTATTGATTCCAGAGTGAAGGAGGACGTAACAGAGACACAAAACCTTTGCTTGCCCGATTGCTTCTCTTTTACGTCTGTGCACAATTATGGCCGTGACCATGTCACCATAAACAGTATGTGGAGAGAACATAAGGTGTCTGCTTCAATTATCTGGTATTGTTTCTCCAGTAACTTTTTTGACTTGTGTATACAATAGTAAAATTTTAAAAATATTTGTCAGATAGATGTAATAAGGAAATCAGTTCCCTACTTATCTGGCAGCAAAGAATCGATTGTGTTTTCGTATTGTATTCATGCATCATTGGCAATATATTTACATTTTTATTGTAATATTCTGCTAAATTAAGAAAGGAGGTGTATTCTCAGTGTTCAAATACAAACAGATCCATTTTAAATCCATATCGTTCTAATAAGACGTGACAGGGACACGAACACACCAGTTACACACTTCATCTTACATTGAGCTCTAAATACGCTGATATAAACATAAAGTATTGTATTGCAGTTCTAATACACTAGAATAGTGGAAGTAAAACATGAAATTAAGGTGTCTATTCTGTTTCGTTTTCAACCTGCATCTAGTGAGAAGATGTAACGGTGACTCTTTGCCGATAGTGTCTCGTTACATCTGAAAAATATCTTCGAAAACCGCACGATTAAATGTTCTGTAAAACCCAAAACAAGTTCGATTGTGATCTAATTGTTCAAACGACGTTGTTTTATTTCTAATTGACACGGCGCTTGCATTACCAGAAGGAATGTGAGGGGACGTAACATGGAAGTGATACCCCATACGTAGTCACTGTCTGAATGATGTCACAACAACCACTGCGGTTCAAGAAAAACTGAGTGATTGCACTCATATGGCATAGTTGGCCGAGTTTTTTTAGTTCTTAGACTTGCAACATCAACACTTTAAGAACATTTGTCTAGCAGATGTAACAAGTACACTACTTTCACGCTTACCAGACAGCAGAAAAGTAAATGCGTTCTTTTGAGTTCATCCATGTTTAATTGAAGATATTAACATCTCCATTATAGATATTTCATTAGAATAAAAAAAATGTTTTTTTAATTACAAAAACCCTCATAAATCCATTGTAAACCCAAAATTACCCGAATAGACGTTACATGGACACGAACGCATAAGTTACACATGTTATCATTTGTTGTGTCATTGCTACGTCTTCGACATAGTTTTGCCTTACACTGACCTATAAATAAGCTGGTATAACTATAAATTATTGGGCAAAAACCAAATACACTGGATTATTAGACAGAAAAGAGGAAATCAAGGTGTGTATTTCTTTTCGTCCATTACCTGCATTTAGTGAGAATACGTAACGGGGATACTTCCCTGATAGCGTCTTGTTACATCTGGCAGGAATTTTGAAAATTCACACCCTTGAATGTTTCGCAAGACCTGAAACAAATTTAATTGTAATCCAACTGTTCAGGAGCGATTACTTTTTTTCTACTTGACACAACAATTGTTTACTAGACGGTATGTGAGAGGACGTGGAACATGGAAATGAAACCACAGAGAGACAAGTTCGCGTCCATGATACGCCTATACGCGATCACTGTCCAAATAATGTCATAACCAGCACTGTGTGTGGGAAGGATGAGTAATTGTACAAATATGCAGTCACGAATACCCCGTGTATGAATCATTTTGATATATGTGCAGTTCACATTGTTGTACGCTGTTTCGCTGAAAGATGTAACAAAGAAACGAGTTTGACTAGCATCTTGTTCATTTCCATATTGACATAAAGGAAAAAGGTCACCGATGGCAAGTTATTGCATTTTGTCTTCGCAAAGTTGGCTCTTTCGTACTGTTATGACCTGCTTGGCATCAGTTTGCTGTATGATGGATCCTTCTCATTCTTGGTATCAGTATAACGAATAACTCCTACAGTTTGGTGTATGTTAGCTGCAGCGAATACGAAACTGCATTCGTTTCTCTTGTTGTTCCCTTCATGGTTGTTGTTGTTGGTAATTAATGCCAAGCACAGGAAAGAATATGCCAAAAAGCTGACTTTCGGTGAAGAGAAGAAGTCTGCAAATGAGATAATGCAGAATCTAAAAAATGCTACACCCAAAACCAGACAAAAGCTAAGGACACACCATGGAGTCATCTTCACTCCCAAATCCAAAACAAAGATTGAGACAGATGCTCGTATCACCTACAGGGTTAAGACAACACTGAGGGAGCTAAGAAAAGACAGAACAAGGGCCGGCCAATCCAAATACAAATGGTATTCAAGAAGTGTTGCCCGAAGCCCAGTAGAAGATGTCGGAGCAAAAAAAAGGCTCGATATCCGATGCCATTTTTGGAAATGGGCTACACTATATGAAGCTGATGAATGTGGGACACGCTGTGATGCAATGAGTGAGGAAGACAAGGAAGACGTTGCACAGTTCTATGTTGACAGCAGTGAACAACTACCATGTAAGAGTGGTATAACAAGCAAAGATGTTCAAAAGTGTGTTTTGAACAAGACAATACAGGAACTACACACAGACTTCACCAAAAAAGTGGCCGAAGGATCTCCCTCAATGCATTCAGAAAATTACGACCGAAACACTGTCTGAGTGTATCGATGAATAAGTTTGCCTACTGCCTATGTGAGTACTGCATCAATGTAGAATTTACATTGAAAACATTGAAAAATATCACTCAAATGCATGGTCGTCAACTTGATATCAACTCCAAGAATGACGCTTCCAACAAGAGCATCTGCACAGAGAGACAAACATGCCTACTGAGAACTTGTAATGCCTGTGGAGTTGAAAAAGTAAAAGACATCTCAAGCAAGAACCTCCGAGATTTCCTTGATGACACCTGCACATGGCAAGCGTGGAAGAATGCCATTGTCAAAACCACTAACATGCAGAAAAAAAATTTTTGACGATGTTACTGGTACAGTCCAGGACTGCATGAACGATCTTTGCAGACAGATGGAGACGTTTTCTCTTCATATCTTCACTGACAAATGGCAACGTGACCAACTGAAGCAGTTGAGGACAGCACCAGCTCCACACTGGCTTATTACTATAGCAGATTTCGCCGAGAACTATCGGTGCGTCAACCAAGACGAGATTGCAGCCGCCTATTAAAACTACACCCAGGCAACCTTGTTTACAATGATGTTGTATTACAAGTGTCCTCACTGTGACGAAACTGTGGAAGAATCACTAGTGACCATAAGTGATGATCTAAAGCATGATTTACATGCAGTGCAAACTGCCAACAGGATGATGTTGGAACACCTGAAGGAGAAACGTGACTTCGTACCAATCCACCATGTGCAGTTCACTGACGGTTGTTCCTCTCTGTTCAAGTCCAAGAAACCTTTCTGTTTCTCAGTGCCTAGGAATGGAAAGGGTATATTTCGGGTCAAGACATGGAAAGAGCCTGTGTGCCAGCCTTGGAGGCATCGTTAAGAACAAAACAGAACAGCTAGAAAGCTAGAAACGGGAAAATCAGAACTGCTCAAGAACTGTATGACTTTTGTCAGCAGACATTAGTTCAAGGAGATAATGTTTCAGATTGCTCACACAAAAGGGGGTCGTTCCTCTTTGCGGAAGATATTGAACGACCCAAACCACAAAAGCTGCAGGGACTTGGTGGAACACGTGGAATGTATCAAATCAGATCACCAGGACCAGGTGTGGTACAGGCGAGGCAGTTTGCTTGTTTCTGCCAGGGATGTCTTGAAGGAAAGAAGTGCCTTACTGAACATGTCAACACTAACTGGTGGCCAGTGCACAACTTGGTGAAGAGAGCAGGACAGAAGCTCAGAACACAAAGAGAAAATAAAAAATCCTGCACGAAAAACCTGAAGGGGAAGAATGTAAAGAAAAATGCAAACAAGAACAATTCTGGCCATGCGCAGAAGGATGTTGGCAGGGATCAGCACAAAAGGCTTGACGATAGCAAACAGAATATCTGTACAAACAAGCAGAACCGGAAGAGATATGCTCCTGTTGGCAACGAAGAATCCACAGAGATAAGAAACCAGGAGAGATAAACAGAACCCAAACAAAATAAATGTTGGTAAAGAAGAGCAAAAAGAGATCAAACAAAGGAAACAGGAAAACGGCACAATCAAACAGAACCCGAAGATAAATACTTCTGTTGGCAACGAAAACACAGAGATAGGAATTAGGAAAAACCCCAGGAGAAACAATCAGATTCGAAACAGAAGGAATGTTGGTAATGGAGAGCACAAGGAGATTGAGGAAAACAAACACAGAAACTGACAGAAAGAAGGTTTAACGAAGGAAAACACTTAGAGCATCCAATCGGTGTGAAACAAAACCGTAAGAGGAGAAAGTCTGTTAGCGATGAAGAAGATGTAGAAGTTGAAAGAAGCAAACAGAGCAGCGATATCAGTATACACAAACAGAAGCGAAAAACAAGAAATCCTGATAGTGATGAAGAACACGTAGAGGTTGAAGAAAGCCAACAGAGCACCAATATAACCAAACAAGAAAAAACACTGGTCCTCGAATTATGCATACAAGAAAGCGCCCATATCACAGCAATGACACCGGGGCTGCACAAAAAGCATCAAGACTTGACATGCTGATCCAGTTGAACAAATGCAAATGTCGAACAACACTGAAGAAAAAAACTAGTAAATTATTGACATGTGTGGATGCATTCTCCGAGTCTGTTCCCTCAAGCATCATCGAGTTGAGGAAGGCAGTTGATTCGTCTAGTCTAGAATTACTGCCTAACGATACTTGCTAGGATTTGTACGCAGTGATGATCACCGCAGATGAGAACTGTTTATCACGATGTCTGTTTGCTTATGGTGATGAGTAAAAGTACGTACATATGAAGATTCGGCTACTGCACGAAATGCTATACCATCAAGAGTTCTATCTCAGTGCATATAGTCACTTGGCAACGTATAGTGAACACTTTGTCCAAGGAATGACGCTGAAGAGTCAGTGACAAAGACCTAAACTACATTTATGCCAAAAAGAACTGGAGGCAGCTTCGAAAGAAGGATTGATACTTACATACATGGGTATGTGGCACTTGGCAGCATATGCAACTGTGCTGAAGAGGAGCATCTTTTCCATGTATCCTAAGTATGCTGGACATAGTGTCAGGCCCGAATACCACAGACTGTTGGAGCCGAGAACGGGCACTCCAGGTGCCACAGACCCCATTTTTGTCATGTCCGGAGAGCAGATGGCGTTCAAATCATTTTGTTCCCCTCATGAAGATCGACGACATCCCGATCGCTGATTTGGAACTATCGCTTGATGACTCCTAACTACATTTCCCCAACTTATCCAGTGTGATCGATGATGTGATGTCTCAGTTTGACAACATGGTTGAAAATGAGTTACACGAGTCCCTATCATCCGACCAGGAGTCCGCAGCATCTGACCATCCACAGGAGTCTGCAGGAGGCGACCGTCCTCAGAAATCCGCAACAGCCGACCTTGCTCAGGAGTTCGCAGTAGCCGACCATCCTTGTCCATCAATTTGTCTTTGAATCAACCTGCAGTCGCCAATGACGACGATTTGACAACCTCTCCTGTCCATTGGAAATTGGGGCTAGCGTTTCTCAGCCAATCCTCCATCACAAACATACAGTTGATGCCGATATGCCGTTATCCGAAAGAACAACATGTGAAATGAAATGGATAAAATGTGCTGTGCAATGAAATGAGCCGTTTTACGCGATGTGTAACATTTGTGCCCCATGTTTGTGTCCCACATTTGTGCAGCGAATGTTACATATATTCCTGTTGCTCGTGGTTGCATCCCCCGGGTCTAGATTCCACGCTTTTGTTTGACTATAATTGTGGTTACTTATCGACCTTTCTTATTTTTTATATTATTATACACTGAATAAAATTTAAGGAACGTCATTGGTTTAAACCCGTCACGTGATCAAATAATATATTTGATATATTATTTTTTTAATATAATTTTTGTCAGATCACGATCTGCCATGAAATAGTCTCCGGTAAACTCCCGGTAGTGAGATAGATCGTTTGCCGGACCCTGTTCACAACACGTAACAACACTCACAATGCGGAAACCGCAGACAGTCATCTTGAATTTCAGCAACTGTGCCGCACAACCTAAAACACTATCATCCTTGCCCCAGATTCATATTCGTGATGTGTAAAAAAAAATTAAAATCATTATTCTTGAGTTCATTGGTGTTTTGTAGCCTGTTTGAAACAATATGTATATGTGCTCTCTGGAGCTGGGGATTGTATAATGTAAGCATGCGCCATCAACCTTCGAATTCGAACGGCGTTGTAATTTCATTTCGAGAAAATGTCAATAGATCTATATTTTTGTCAAATTATTCACTACATGGACACCAGGTTTTGTGCTGGAGGAATCATTCCTGCGACTAACACTATTCATATATTTTTCAGATGTAATCTTCCACCCCCAAAAAAGAGTGATTGAATGAGTGTATTTTGTTTTGACCTATTGATAGCTATCGCCAAGTGGACGGTGCTGATTGTTCCAGATCAAAACATTCCAATATAGCCGAGGGATATATAGCAATCAGTTTCCTCTCTGGCCCTGGTATCAACTAGTACGTATATATCGTATCATGCACCCTTAGAGACGTCATATGAACTTTGATGTTCGCGAGCTTTATAATTGAATCATCCTTCATATCGAATCAGTTATTCCTATCATGAGGTGATATGACTGAGGTTCTATCGACTAGTTATGTTCTACTGAAATGGAGAGCCAAGAACATACATGTATACTAAATATACCGTGAGCAGAATTTTTCCAACCAGATTATGTTCTGCCCATTCTTGGTACGGTATTCGGACGGTATTCAGTCGACTGGCTCAAGACTGACAAGTTGGCAACTTACCCGATTTAGCCATCCTGGGTCCGAACTCTGTGCATTTGCTTGAGTTTAAATAGTGCCACGTGTATGAAGCACATGCATATGAAATAGGCAACACCAGTTGTTTGATATCTACTATCGAGGTTTGTTCAATTTATCACAACAAACATTCTAATCAAACACACACAATCAGGATGTTGGTATCACATATCCTGAAGTTTTGCGTTGAATTTTGCTACTGCTACCGTCTTAATTTCTGCTCTGATTCAATTATGTCTTGTACCTCTAAATTGCATGGAGACGTAGCCTATTTGGTCTGCGCTTCCAGTTCCAGGCATATTGCATGAGCCGTTGTGCAGGGTCCAATTTGCGGAAGAAGTGCATTTCATATGTTGTTGACAAAATGCCTCAAACTCCAACAACAATTTCATCAAAGGATACAAGAAAAGGTCATTTTTGATGTACTACCTGACACTGTCAGCATCTACTTATTACGCCTCCAAATTGTCTGCAGTCAGTATCGAGGACACCAATATCTATGCATAGAATATGGCTTTTCGAGTATTGGTAGCAAAATGTTAGATTTCGGATTCAAAGCCCCGCTTGTAGAACGAATGACAACGAATGATCGCTGCCCGAGTTGTCCTTGAAAACCTCCATGGAACACTGGGGTAGAATAATGGTAAGGGATTAAATAAATAAATGCTTCACGATATGCGTAGATAGGTGTATCGATAGGCTTACTGTAAACGTATAAAATTTCGCGATGTATTACTTATAATGAAAAAAAAAAACGCGAAAATAAATACACGCGAATACACGGTTATCCAATGGGGGGGGGGGGGGGGGGACCATTCACAACAGTCACGTTCGTCGGGAGCTTGTGCGTTGGTTGCATCTTCACATGGTTTCGTGACAGAATGTTTGACGTTTTCTTGGACGTATGTTTGACATTTTCTTGCACGTATCATTTTGCATGTAAGTATCATTTTGTTGACGTTCTCTTTACACGTGTATACTTGGCACGCCAACGTGGTCTGTCAGTGATTTTCAGTCCAGTGGAAACCGTCGTTGGGACTGTTGTGATTCATTTTGTGGCTGCACTAATATCTACTGTATACTACTTGTAGGTTCAACATTCAGTATGCAGAAATCAATTTTGTTTTTTTTTTCACGGCGGCCCGATGATCCGAGATACCCGGAACCTGCAAAGGAGGACGAAAAAATTATGTACGACTGTGCAAATAAAGCATTCAAACAATGCGAGATGCAACAACATACTAGTAGTAAATCTACCAGTAATAAGGCTAAACGGGGTGCCTATAATGTCATTGATCCGGAGACAAAGGCTAAAATAGGCCGTTACGCACTGGAACATGGTAATACGAGAGCAGCAAGAAAGTACAGCACAGAACTGGGCCTCCATTTGGCTGAATCTACTGCACGTGAATACAAAAAAACAGTATAAGAAACAGCTCAAAATACAAGGCGGGAACCCAGAAGACGTGACATCCCTAGGACATGCTGGCAGGGGTCGACCATTATTAGTTGGGGACAGACTGGAAGGACAAATATTGCAGTATGTGCAACGGCTTCGGGAGCAGGGTTGTCCAGTCAACCGAACGATACTGATTACAGCTATAAAGGGAATAGTACGTTCTCATGATCCTTCCCTTTTAGAAGAACATGGAGGACCGCTGAAGCTCGGCTTGCAATGGGCACAGTCATTTTTTCGACGTCATGGCTATGTTCAAAGAAAAGCCACAAAGGCTGCTCGAAACTTGCCAAAAGATTTTGCGACAGAGAAAGAAGCATATTATGGACGTATAAAAGAAGCCTGTCAACAAAATCAGATATCAGACCCTGGACTAGTCCTAAATCTTGACCAAACCGGAATCAAGCTAGTCCCAGCATCACAGTGGACAATGAACAAACAAGGTCAGTTTCAACACATACATTATCACAAGTCCCAGTATACATATAGGTACCCATAAATACTATTAGTATTGGTATACTAGTACTAACACTAGTATCCCCCTATACCTTGTGTTAGTCGTGTAATAACATCTATACTGTTAATCGTCAATGTTACTATATTATAAATAGGAGAAAGTCAAGTGGACGTTAAAGGGTTGGACGATAAACGTGAAGTAACTGCATGGTCTGTTGACAATCGCAATGTCTGGCCATCTACTACCACTGCAAATCATATACAAGGGAAAAACTGACAAATGTCATGCTCAAGGTGAAGTATACTAGTAATCAACGCCTTTAACTTTTCATTATCCAAAAAAAAAAAGACCAAAAATAATAGCTTATCGGCGCAAATGGGCCAGTAAGCTAAAAACTGTACCTACATGTAATGATCCAGTCATAGGCTAGTGTCCACCGCGGTCATCCACTCCTTTCACACCTCCGATCGTGGCATGGAATAGAAACCTGAAAAAATATGAATGAATATTAAAATGATTCGTTCGTGACTTCGTCTGTATGTACCAGTACAGACATTGAAGTACAATAGGTATAAAATAGTATTACAATATACTAGTATGACCCCCAAAGTCGTATGATATATACAGTACTAGAATATAATACATGTAAGTATCAATCTATTACCACCAATACATCCAAATTTTGATGATTCCAATAACAAACATAAAATACAACATTTTGTAATAGAAACAAAGCCCGACCAATTGCTTTATCAAAAGACACACTGGCGTCATCAGGGGCAGACAGTGTGGTAAATGTAGTTGTTTCTACTGTACACCTGATGGAATTAGTATACAACTGCCCAACAACCCAACAACCAAAAACATATTAGTACATGTACAGTACCAGTGACTACGTGTATCCTACAACATTGAAGTACTAGTAGTTTCCCTCTTGAATCATTGATTCTTTTACTCCAGGCATCAAGTTTCCATTTGATTGGAACATCACACACTCCATCAACCACTGGAGTACACGTGATACAATGTTGGAGTACGCAGAAAAAATTTTGGTTCCATACTTTGTCAACTTTCGAAAAGAACATCGTCTGGCAAAGGACCAGAAAGGGCTTGTTATCCTAGATGTATTTGCTGCTCACCGTGTCGACGAATTCACCGACTTTCTGGCCAAGAACAATATTTGTGTAGTCTATGTGCCGCCCGGTTGCACGGGTCAGTTACAACCATTGGACGTGGCCGTGAATGACATTTTCAAAAGAAAACTATAAGACAAGTTTTCTGAATGGTATGCGGAGAGGATGAGTTCCCGGGTGGCAGCCGGAAAATCCTTGGACGAGATTGATAACTCTTTGACGACTTCACTGGTAAATTACCTCGTCATAAACTCGTCATTATGACAAACTTGTGGGTTGTCTTCCCAATAAACATTTTTTTGACGAGGGTAAAGTCAGCCTTGTCAAAAACTCGTCGCATTGACAACTATTATGTCGTCATGCAATGCCACATACTGACACCGTTTTTATGTTCAAAATCAGGCATATCAAAGCAGACTTGCAGTATGCTTACACCACAACTACTTGATACGTCGTCAAGTGCATTTGACACAGTTTTGACTTTGGGCAGAATTGCTCTGGACTCTGAGTCCGTGCAATGCATGGCCCATCTCTCGTGAGATTCATATGATTTGATAAAGCGGCAATAGTAGGCTAATTATTCCAAATTTGCAGTATCGATGACGAGGATTTGACAAGTCTATGGTTGTCAAATTTTGTCGCCGACAAGGCAAAAGTGCTTCGTTTTCTCACAGTCAAATTGACAGTCGAAAACTTGTCATTTTGACAATTATATGACGAGGTTATTTTTTCAGTGTAGTACGTCTGCACTATAGCATTCAGTTACCCATAGACTGCTAGTAGTTTTCAACATGTTGAATGTTGGTATGCATTTCCAGATAAAACCACTGAACGCGAACTGGTTGATTGCTGTAGTTTCCGATCTCTCCACGAAACATGATCTCATCAAATCCGCATTCACACGTGCAGGGATAATGCACGATGATGTCCTGTGTATCCTTTCATGATCAGTGTTTGCCGTCTACATTATTTCGGTTTATACAGTACTAGCGGTGTACACTATACCAGTATATGAAAACATCTTTAACAAAATATGCTTTA
The DNA here is from genome assembly GCA_949152475.1 of Terebella lapidaria. Taxonomy (NCBI): domain Eukaryota; kingdom Metazoa; phylum Annelida; class Polychaeta; order Terebellida; family Terebellidae; genus Terebella; species Terebella lapidaria. The sequence continues at coordinate 22,513,478 of OX424567.1, forward strand.
GATAAGCTTGACTCATCTACAAACGGCGAGTCACAGTCCCCACCGTCTCAGCCGTCCAACTCACAGTCCCTGCCGTCTGAGCCGCCCAACTCACAGTCCCCGCCGTCTGAGCCGCCTGACTCACAGTCCCCGCCGTCTGAGCCGCCCGACTCACAGTCCCCGCCGTCTGAGCCGCCCGACTCACAGTCGCCGCCGTCTGAGTCGCAGCCTGTGTCGTCCAGTAACGTGAAATTATCAAGCCGTTTCTGCGACTGATGTGAACTCCGACCAAACTAATGACAACCACCTTAAAGCTTTCAACGAGGCCTCCAACTCGTTCAAAATCGACGGCTTAACTCCGGCGGATGGGAACTGTCTGTTCTGGGCCGTTTTCAGGCAGCTAGACCTTGCAGGGCGTGATGCAGTGTCTCATAAAGATCTTCGGCAGGCAACTGCCGATGCCATGGCCAGGCTTTCCGAGGTTGGAATCAAATCTTCGCATATACTAGTACCTACCAAGTACTTGCACAATGAATCAATACATCATACCGCAGTATACTAGTACCACTATGCATACATACTAGTATGTGATTTTCTATTACTCAGGACAGATACCAGTATATACTAGTAAACGAGTACTAGTATCGAATCACACTCAATGATGTCACGTGTTTTGTCATTGTGTTTTCAAGGACGAAAGAGAAGAACTTGCCGGATTCATGACGATCCCGTTCAACGTGTATGTCCGGAACATACGCAGGAATGGAGTATATGCAGACCACATCACGCTCGAAATCTTGTCAAAGATTTTAATGTGTTCCATCCGTGTGCTGTCGCTCACCGAGAAAGGCATTTGTGAGACGATTATCGCCCATAGGTCGCTGAACGTGTCACGTGTCACTCTGACGGTTGGATACTTTCCTGACCAACAGCACTATGTTAGTGTAGTTCGACGGGAAAATGACCGGCCGGCAGAACGACTCGTGTGATAATTGTCTCACAAATGCCTTCCTTGGTTGATATCGCCACCGTTAGTTCATGTGTTCTGGCAGAAATAAACAATCAGTAGATTTATTGAGTATTGACCGTTTGTGTTTTGTTCACTCTCTGAACATACTAGTATACTAGTATGCTAGTATTGCAACATATTAGTACTAGTATATCGTGAACATACTGTACAAGTATTGTACTACTAATCATTTGCAGTTTATGGTAAACAATCATTTGCAGTTTATGGCAAACATGCATCTATGATCAATAATATTTGGGCTCTGTGTATTGAACCGGTACAATTACTTACCAGTTTGAAATACCTGATCCCACACCCAACATGCAAACGCGAACTTAAATCCACGCAAACATGCTGAGATGTTGAAAAAACGCGAACATTGATACACGCGAAATTTTATACGTTTACAGTAGTTTGCAAATTGATGTGGTCTAATTCTAGAATAAGCATAATGCAACAGTAGAACGAGTGAATCAGCGTATGCATGATAGGTACTGCTGCTGAACCGTTCGATGAAGATTGAGTATATTCTACGGAAAACCAGGATATGTCCAAAATATGACCGACAAATCAAAACGTCTATCATACTTGTTGCATATCATACGAAAGTTAATCAAGAGAATATTAGTCAGTTTTATTTCATATTAAAGATTTATATCAATCACCTTCTCTATACAAACGGACACATAATGATACATTTTCACTTTGCAGAAAAAAAAATCGGTTTCAATAATTTTACTGAACACTCTTGAATAAACAAGTTGTCACACCAATCATGACATAGTCCATGAATACAAAACAGTTTATTTTGTCCTGAGATTTATGTCGACACTTCTATTCAGCCAGAAATGACCAAAACGATTGCCTCCGAAAATTACATAACATACATTTCTAGATGGATTCGTTCCATTGTCCAGATATGCCTGCTCCAGTCAGCGAATGCCAGTCAGGAATCCGAGACGCCCAAATACTTAGTCTATCAGAAGCTGACTTGACTCACATACACAAAGTATCGATGACAAAATATAAAATATCTTCTGATATTATTAATATTATTATCAAACATACATTTTTAAAATTTAAATGGCGTTGTTCAGCATACTGTCTGACGATCGTTCTTCAGTTTGGCTGAAATCTATCGAACGGTTATTCAATTTATCACGAATCGGCACATGTACAAACATGTCAGTGCGTGAAAAAGTACATTATATATATATGTTTGAATAGTTGTTTATCTAGCCTCTTGACTGTCTTCAAAGCCGCTTCTGCTGGGAAACCCAAATGTGTTCTGGGTAAAGGAATGTAAGTATCAATCTGTATCCATCAATACAGCCAAATTTTGATGATTCAAATAACAAACGTAAAATACAACATTTTGCAATAGAAACAAAGCACGACTAAATGCTTTTTCAAAAGACACACTGGTGTACCCAGGGGCAGATATTATATTAAATGTAGTTGTTTGCAAACTCATTTGGATTTGAATGACGAATGTTAATAAAGGAGGACTTCCTATCAATGTGTATTGGCTTCGACCAATGATTTTACGGTTAAAACTTCCATATAGCAAATATATCTCAATGCATTTGAATGGAGAAGACTCTAAGATTCGTTCACATAGGAAATATGTATATATTTGTTCAGTACACAAATCGTACGGAGGATATAACATCAAAAACACCGAAAATCTGCAGGGTTTTTCCACTCGGCAGTGCATGAATGACAGAAACGTCATACATGACGTAAATTTCTGTGACGTCATTGTTTTGATAGATGTCTCGACTGGCGGCTCATTTCAATGGAACCAAAGATGCTGGAAGTGCTCCGTTGCCCGAGGCATCATCAAAACAATGACGTCATCGTTTGCTACTCATTCATTCTTCTCAGTTGGAAGGCGTGGCCGCTAGTTTAGTTTCTTTTTCGATTTTACATTCGATAGTAGCTTTAAAAATATGATCTCTTCGATTTTGAAGGCAACTGAATGAATACTCCATGTTCGTGAAACTCTTATGTTACCAAATTGCGTTTGAGTTTGATAGGAAGTCCTCCTTTAATAAAAGTACTAACATACTGGTTAATTGAGTTTTGGAAGAAAATACGCTCTTCAACCACTAGTATATGTATAGCATATACCTACAACTGTATGTAAGACTAATTGGTAATAAAGCCTTCTCAGTCGCCCTCTAAGAGGACCCAATTGGACATCAATGATGGATAGTTAATAGAGAAATATCAATGAATAATAGCAGAATGGTTCAGTGACTTCCAGAAGAAAACCGTTGTCATATGCCCTCGACTGAATAAACATGGAAATAATACCCAAGTCTTATAGTATCCGAGCAAACAAAACCAAGTCCATTATCCAATCTCAAAGTCCAGTGTCAGGCAAATTCGAGAAAATTTTAATGGAACTTCAAGAACCCCCATATATGGCCATAAAGGGGTGAAATCAGGTATTCTGGAAAGAGTGAGCATTTCCTGCCCCACATGTGGCACCCGTCATGAATTCCAAAACATTAACATGCAAAAAGGTCTTGTTGCATATATGTAACAGATTTTGTGTACTTATCAACCAGATTGTGATGACGTCCATAGAATTTCTTGAGAGCAGTTATTAGTCTTGGTAAAACAAGACAATATTTCACCGCACGTGGGGAGGAACATTGGGGAGGAACATTTGAACAACAACATTACATGTAAAAATAACCCGTCGTTACCTATGAATTCAGTTTTGTTTCTCAGTGTTATTATCTTATTTATGTACTTGGTTGACACGGAGACCTCGTCTGGTAATGTACCATCGCATGGCCTTCAGCTTCTGGGATATCCATGTATTTGCACTGTAGCATACGTGTTATATATGTATGAAATAGGCTGGTACATGCAAACATCAGTGGGCGTATGAAATATCTTGTGACACAATTGGAGGGTACCCACCCCTTTGATGTCCAGAATCCACTGTTGAGAACAATCATTTAAGTGATAGACCCCGAGGTAACATGACAGAGTGAATTATATAACTAGTCTTAGTTGGAATACAGTTCATTATGATATGAATCATTGAGTAATCCTTGTCGCAAAGCTGTAGTCGCTAGCCTGGATCTATTAATTCCACATATTTCACACTTTTTGTTAATGCTGCCCAGTGTTTTGATAACCTCTTGCAACTACTACCTTTTGCAGTTTGCTTATGTCATTTTATCAACATATATAATTATGTTAACATGTATAACTCTATAATGAAGCCAAGCTAAGCGCTAAATGAATCACTATGTCTATGAACGAAATGTTCAATCATTTTTGGGTTTAATTGAAATAGAATACAAACAGATGGACAGCATCGAATATTTCTTCGGGGGTGAATTCAGTTCTTTATAGCACGCTGTTGTGTCTGATGCCGGTGGCCAATCGACCTTTATGTCTTCGTCCTAATGTGAAAAATGGTATTATCCAATACTTAATGTAATAAGGTTGAAGGTTGTGACATTTATGTACCTAATTCATACGATTTGATATACAAGGATAGATCCATTACTGAACCTGTCGTCCAAATGAGGAAATCTGACCAAAAATAAGGAAACCAAGAAAGGAAAATGAATGATAGTTCCCATACAGTTTTTGATGTGTTTGAAGCATTCAGCTCCCTAGCTTGTGCAATTGTCAGGCTGTCTGACAATCCTAATCAGGTTCATCGCTTGGCTAGTCAGAAACAGTGAGCATTTTGCTATGTAAAACTGCATGTTTTATTTATTTGAGAGTATATTTTTTGTGTACCAATGGTAATTTGCCTAGAAACTTTCAAGTCAACACGCCAGATCCGTAAGTATATTCAGGAAGGTGTCTCAAACTCTCAAATTGAATCCCATGTATGCCTTCTTCAACATCGCAGCCCGTGATATGAACCATCAGGATATACCCAACTATGATCTTTGATAGATGGCTTGCGATGCTTCATTAAATGAGAAAATGGCAATATATTTAGGTCAAATTATTCACCACATGGACACCAGGTTTTGTGATGAAGATAATCATGTGTATGTATGCACAGTTATTCATGCCACCAACACTATATGTATTTTTTCACATATAATCTTCCACCCCAAAACAGGGCGAGAGAATAAAAGTATTTTGTTTTTGCTCTGTTAATAGCTATCACCAAGTGGTCGGTGCTGAGTGCTGCAGATCAAAGCGTTCAAACATAATTTATATTGTATCAGAGATATATGCCGAGAGATATATCGACGGGTGAAAGTCAGAAGGTCGTAAACACCATCTGAGTGATTTTACAGGAGAAGGTATATTTCGTTTGTGATGATATACGGCCATAACCGAGAACATCTTTTGCACACACCACTTGTGTTAAAGTACAGTGCGGTGAATTAATCTATTCTGAGGGGGAAAATTGTCGGTATTTTAAAATTATCGAGTGATTTCTCGCTTACGACCTTCTGGCGTTTTCGTTCGAAGTGGCATCTCAATAAATTTGAACTGCCAGAAGGACGTAGGCACCACAGTAAAATTAGATTTTTCATTGATTGGAAACACTTTCAAACATTTATTTATGAATAATTAAGGATGCCATACAACAAAAGTTCATTGTATGTACGTTTCGAATCAGTATGTTGCAAATGGTGCTTGCGACCTTCTGACTCGTAGAAAATCTATGGAATCAGCAAAATCGTTAAACGCCAGAAGGTCGTATCTAGTTTTCACAAGGACAAAACTCGGTTGCCTCTCAAGTTACAATAATGACACAAAGCCAGGACACGTACTATGAAATACTCTAAAATAATAACCCATCATTCTAAATATGCAACAGTGTTTATATATCTGAATCGAAAAAAGGTCGTAAACGCCAGCAGGAATCGCCAGAAGGTCGTAAGTGCCAGAACCAGTACTGTGACTTAGCTCATCACAATGGCGTAATTACTTCATATATATTCAAATTTGGGTGAATTTTGTTTGTGGTACACACTCTCTGCCCCTGATGACGCCAGTGTGTCTTTGGATAAACTATTTGGTCGGGCTTTGTTTTTGTTGCAAAATGTTGTATCTTACATTTGTTATTGGCATCATCAAAATCTGAATGTATTGATGGTAATAGATTGATACTTACAATCATTACAGTTTGAATTATCCGACACAATGCTTGGCGATTGAGAATTTAGATGTATACTCTGATTTTTTCTAACTCGTTTACAGTGTTTTTCGCTGATATTCTTGCGATGCTAAATGCATCGTTCTATAACTTGGCATAGTTCACCTGCGAGTCAAACGGCAATTTTCTATCGAATTTCAGACTTCTATGGAAATTGAAAAAGTTTGAAAAGGCAGTCTACCGCAATATTAAATTTAGTCCTGTCAATCAAGTTCTGGGTCCGCATATAATTTTGTGCATTTTTTTGGTTTTGTAGCTGTGTAATCTTTCAATATGTTTAGTTTAAATCATATTTATTCAAAAATTAAGCATTGACCAGCAGGGCAAGCCCTATTTCAAGATCTCTGCGTGTGCAAATCTACAAGATGCATAGGCAAATCTTCACAAAATAAGTCGGCTTTAAAAATTGATACAAAGAAACATATATACATCAGAAGTATATACAATACTTACAACGAAAAACATTAAAGTCGGCGCATAATTTATTGGCGCGAACATATCTCATGAAATCTTGGAACTTACTGGCTTGTATTATATGAAACTCAGGCAACGTTTGAACAAGACTGTGACCAAAGTTGCTGACGTGAAGTTGAAGTTTGTTATCCACACAGAAAATAATTATTTCAATAAATACGATTTTAAATGGGAGTTTACCATTGTAACAATGAGCGGGAAAGCGGAACGTTAAAACAGTGGTGAATGCCAATGCAACAGCTCATTAATGCAAAGAAAAATCATTGGTCTGACCAGTGGTGTGCAACGGTCTGAAGAGTAACATGTGATGACTTATCCTGTTCAAAAACGGAGAGTGGTCATATTTTGATATCCCGGAAAGGCGCAGAATCTTGGTTTATATTTGGGTGTGAAACTGCACATCAGGCCGAACAGGACAAAAATTATATATTTGATTACAGTACATTGTTATCTCGCTAAACAGACGAACATATTCAGTTTTCATCAATATGAATTGAGGATTTGGGGTGTCTAATTTTTTTACCAGCTTTGTATCGTGCCCGGCTGTGCTTACGTTGCTCTGGCCTTTGAGTCGAATTAAAATCCTCTGAGCTCAGCTCAGTTCTGGTTAAGGGACTGTCTCAAAGAAGCTATGGAACATATTTCAGAAAAATGACAAAATGTTTGTGCTTGATTGCGCTTGACAGCGCATATGCCTATATTCCTTAACAAATGAGCCAAAAAACCCGTAACCTGCAACACATGAACTATTTGGTCGGGCTTTGTTTCTATTGCAAAATGTTGTATTTTACGTTTGTTATTGGAATCATCAAAATCTGGTTGTATTGGTGGTAATAGATTGATACTTACATGTATGCATGTATAATATGTATGCGCGTAACATGAAGTTGTCGTTCAAAATCATCGACGAGATCCACATTGATCGGGTCGTCATACATATGGGTGAATCTAGCAGTTCAGATTCGGACTGAAGAATTACCGTGGATATTGTGTGATTGTGATTTCTGTAATGTGAAATATATTCAAGCACGAGTAATAGAATGAATTTTTATCATTACATTTTCTTTGAGAAGGCCCCTATTCAAATCGGCTATTCCATTGATTTGTCTCAATCCCATACAGCATCAAAATGGCAAGCTAGAATTCCCATGTTAAAACCCCATAAGGATATATGTTTTCCTAGATAGACCGAAGAGAAACGCACACGACAGAAAAACAGCCATTGTTTCACAATGGTCACGGTGCCGTTCTCACTTAATATAAATTTCAAATAATACAAGTCAGAATGTTCCGAGATATGACGAGATAGGCAAGATAGATTTTAGCAAGATAGATGGTAATAAATAGGACAATAAAACTTATCACAATAAGTTAAACAATGTGATTTAAGTTACATAATATAATCCAACTATAATACATGACACAATTGTAACGCAGAATTATCCATTATCACGAAATCTCAGAGAATATCAGGATAATACGTAACTATGTACACAAAATACGTGTCAATGTGTCTTCTGGATCAAATGTAAGTATCAATCTATTACCACCACTATAGCCAAATTTTGATGATTCCAATAACAAACGTAAAATACAACATTTTGCAATAGAAACAAAGCCCGACCAAATACTTTATCAAAAGACACACTGGCGTCATCAGGGGCAGACAGTGTTGTAAATAGTTGTTTCTACTGTACACCTGATGGAATTAGTATACAACTGCCCAACAACCTATGAAAATAATTTAGAAATCCGAAACAAACCCCAAGGAATAGATATATGACGAGTACATAAGTACCTAATCACAAGCCAAAAGGCTACTGAGTTTTGAAAGATAAGTAGTTTAGGTGAAACCGTTCATCTAGGGTATCAAGATCATAGTCTTATATTTTTGAAGGCATCGAAAATCATACAAGTCAAAAGGTCAGGGTACGTAGGAAGAGCCATATATACAAATTGAAAAAAACCTTAACAAGTCCTGTCGGAATGGCCTAAAAATTCCAAAATTGCCAATTTCTCGTCAAAAATATTTGCTTTGACCCATCAAAGGTGAAATGTGAGGTCAACAGTGAAATCGTGAAATATAATATCCTATTTACATGTACCAAAAGCTAAGATCTATCTTCGAATGTTTTATTAGTACAGTCTGCATTTTTGCGATAAATGTATGAGGGACAAATGTGACTAAAATTTCGCAAATTCCAAAAATCCAAGTTTAGTTCCCAAAAGAATTTTTTGCTGGAAATGGCTTGAAATATAAACATTTCCTCCCTGACTCGTCGCAAAATGAAAATGGCCGCCCAGCCTACCAGCAATTAAACATATTCAATAACAATTATAATAAGTAACAACGATGATGGGTCCCATTTTAGGTGCCATTAAAAAAATTGTCATCTGTTCAAGACCTTCCATATTAAGTCTAATTTTGAAGTATATGTTAATTTGGCATTGACAGTTTATGTATAATAATAAATAATATAATTGAAATAATAATATTTCAATGATGATTCCCATTTCAGGCGACATTTAAAAAACTGCCCTATGTTCAAAGAGCAATACGTATCATAATCAATTATATAACAATGATGGTTATCATTGTAGGCGACATTTAAAAAAAAACACTGTCCTGTGTTCCAAGAGCTTCTAAGGTAAGTGTGAATTTTGAGGTGTCTTGGTTTGGCATTGAAACCTTTTGTAGAAAATTATGGGGAAAATAATCAAAGTAACGGTCAATGGATTGCTTCTGTACACATCCAATGGGTAAATGCGACCAGCATGATTAATAGTACTAGTTCTGTAAGTGAAGTAATTTGGGCACATTGGAGTATCAATTCAGTTGGTACTATCCATAACCATAATATTATCATCTAATAATTACCAATGCAGAAGGGCTATGGGTGTTATGGGGTTTGGCTGACATTTTAAAGTAAATTGTCGTCATTCAAGTACTCAGGGGAGATGTATGATTTGTACTTCAATTGATACTTCGGTATAATACTCCGTTGACACTTGCAACTAGATGTATCAGGGGAGCACAGGGGTCACGGACCACCACCACCTTGTGGACTGTGCCCTCTCAAATAGAACTTTCAGTAGCCACAACTATTGGTGTAACTATTGGTGTACTGATTTAACATGAGTTCTCGAATAGAGCTTCAGTGACTAGTGTCAGAAGGGTGCAAGAGACGTGAATAAAACATTTTGTCCCAGTGGCCCTAACCCACTTCCCTTGTGCAGCTTTTATCCTCCAGCCCCTCCCCCCCCCCCCTTCATATTTCTATATATGACCCTGACTGGGGATATCGGCGTCCTATTATGAAAAGCTAAAACCCCACACATTCTATTCTTTAAGATATGGATGTCAAAAATACCCCATGCTGTACCACTGGTCACTTTCGAACTTGCCCCGTTCTAGCAAAATCCGCCAAATAATGAAGGTTTAAATAGTGTGGAAGTTTGTTGACATTTAATTACTTTTTTTTACAACCAGGGAAATATGCTACACCCAGAAATACATTATTAAGCTCACTATAAATTATTTCAACCAGGAATGAATTATTTTTACCGGGAAAGTTAGAAACGTAAAATTAATTACTTGGGAAAAAGCTGCCAATTGTTTGCTTGCTGATTTATGTCATCTATCGATTCAATTTGATTTACTCTCGTAAAATTGCTAATAAATTTTCCGTGTTTTAAGTCATACATTTCCGTTTCAAATTAATTATTTCCAGTGTGAATGATGTTTTCCCGGTTTGAATATTTTTTCTCTGTTTCAATAATTTATTCCAGAATTTATGCACGGTTTACGAAACAAAAATTAATTGAAATAAAGCTGGATGACACAAATAAGCTTCTATTCATTTGGCACCGAAGCATGAAATTTCTTCGGCAGTGGCCTTTATACAGTAGGCATTAACTTGTGAGAAACACAGCTACTGGTTATACACAATGAAATCAAATACATCGTGTATAACGTTATTCCAAAATGAGTATCATCGCTCAGGTTAAAAATTGTATTGTTCATATTTGATGTATTCTCTAAAAACATGTATAGGCGATTCAGTGGCATGAAATCATGCATTTGAAGGATGACCTCAAACTCGTATTCAAGCAGACAAGTTAAAAATTAAAACATTAGAGTCAGTAAGCCTACTAACTCATGTATGTGGAAGCATGCGTTTGGCGTTTAAGGCGTTCTGGCTGAAACCAACATTGTCGCTTACGATCTTCTGGCATCCACTGTGCACCGTGCTGGGTGCAGTTGCGACCTTCTGCCTAAAATCACTGGCGGTTACGACCTTTTGCCGATCACGCTTTTCACAGTTTGGCGCTTACGACCATTTCAAACATATCTACGGAAGCTCATATTCGCCACATAGAGGACCGCAAATTTTTAATTACAGTGTAATAACGCTGTAATACAGCGTTATAACGCTCTAATTTAGAGCGTTATAACGCTCTATTTTAGAGCGTTATTACGCTCTAAATAAAACCGTTCACCTTCCTAGCATATTTCCATTATCGTGATTTGTAATAAACATATCTAGATCAGAATAATTTTGAGATTTCCCTACAAATGATTGAGCTGAGGAACTAGCAGGTCCGATGATGTCTCTGGCAGTGTAAATTACAGCGTTATAACGCTCTAATTTACAGCGTAATTACACTCTAATTAGAGCGTTATTACGCTGTATTAGAGCGTTATAACGCTGTAATTAGAGCGTAATTACGCTGTAAATTAGAGCGTTATAACGCTGTAATTTACAGCGTTATAACGCTCTATTACAGCGTAATAACGCTGTAATTAGAGCGTAATTACGCTGTAATTACAGCGTTATTACGCTGTAATTAGAGCGTAATTACGCTGTAAATTACAGCGTTATAACGCTCTAATACAGCGTAATAACGCTCTAATTAGAGCGTAATTACGCTGTAAATTAGAGCGTTATAACGCTGTAATTTACAGCGTAATAACGCCTAAATTACAGCGTAATAACGCTGTAATTAGAGCGTAATAACGCTGTAATTAGAGCGTAATAACGCTGTAATTAGAGCGTAATTACGCTGTAAATTAGAGCGTTATAACGCTGTAATTTACAGCGTAATAACGCTGTAATTAGAGCGTAATAACGCTGTAATTAGAGCGTAATTACGCTGTAAATTAAAGCGTAATTACGCTATAAATTAGAGCGTTATAACGCTGTAATAGAGCGTTATAACGCTGTAATAGAGCGTAATAACGCTTTAATTTACAGCGTAATTACGCTTTAATTTACAGCGTTAATACGCTGTATTACAGCGATATAACGCTGTATTAGAGCGTAATTACGCTGTAAATTAGAGCGTTATTACGCTGTAAATTAGAGCGTTATTACGCTGTAAATTAGAGCGTTATTACGCTGTATTACAGCGTTATAACGCTGTATTACAGCGTTAAAACGCTGTAAAGAAAAAAGTGCATTCCTCCATCTGGCGAATATGAGCCACCGTACATATCACTATTTAGGATGTTTAACTGTACAAAAACATGAATGAACACTGCAAATGAGTAGCAAGGCTGAATAGGCATTCATTTGGCAGGAAAACTCATTTTCGACAAAAATGTCGCTTACGACCTTCTGACTTCCACCCGTCGATATATGGCTATCAGTTTCGTCTCTGACCCTCGAATGAGAAAATGGCAATATATTTAGGTCAAATTATTCACCACATGCACACCAAGTTTTGTGATGAAGATAATCATGTGTATGCTTATATGCACAGTTATTCATGCCACTAACACTATATGTATTTTTTTCACATATAATCTTCCACCCCAAAACAGGGTAAAATATAAGTATATGACTTTCTGTCCCCGGGCTATGAGATTGGATAACGGACCCTGTTTTGTTTGCTCGGTATACTTAATGCTGGGTATTGATTCCACGTCTATCAATCTACTACCATCAATACAGCCAAATTTTGACGATTCCAATAACAAACGTAAAATACAACACTTTGCAATAGAAAAAAAGCCCGACCAAATACCTTATCAAAAACACACTAGCGTCATCAGGGGCAGAGTGTGGTAAATGTAGTTGTTTCTACTGTACACCTGATGGAATTAGTATACAACTGCCCAACAACCTATGCAAATAACTTAGAAATCCGAAACAAACCCCATGGAATAGATATATGACAAGTACATAAGTACCTAATCACATGCCAAAAGGCTACTGAGTTGAAAGAATGAAAGTATTTTGTTTGTGTTCTGTTGATAGCTATCACCAAGTGGTCGGTGCTGAGTGTTGCAGATCAAAGCGTTCAAACATAATTTATGTTATATCATTGCCGAGGGATATATATATGGCTATCAGTTACGTCTCTGGCCCTGGTATCAACTAGTACGTATATATCATATCATGCACCCTTAGAGATGTTCATATGAACTTCGATATTCGCGAGCTTTATAGTTGAATCATCTTTCATATTCAATCAGTTACTCCTATCACATTCCAGTTATGCTCTACTAAAATGGAAAGTCAAGAACATACATGCATACCAGTACGCAGATTTTTCCAACCAGATTATGTTCTGTTCATTGTTGGTTTAGGAGTCGGACGGTATTCAGTCTACTGGCTCAAGACTGAAAAGTTGGCAATTTACCCAATTTAGCCATCCTGGGTCCGAACTCTGTGCATTTGCTTCAGTTTAATTAGTACTACATGTATGAAGCAAATGCATATGAAAAAGGCAACATTGATAGTCATTTGATATATGATATCAAAGTTTGTTTAATTTATCACAAAGAACATTTCAATCAAACACACACAATCAGGATGTTGGTATCACATATCCTGAAGTTTTGCCTTGAATTGTGCTATCCTCCTAATCTCTGATTCGATTATGTCATGTACCGCTAAATTGCATGGAGACGTAGCCGGTTTGGTCTGCGTTTCCAATTTCAGACATGCTGCATGAGCCGTTGTGCAGGGTTCCAATTTGCAGAAGAGGTGCATTTCATATGATGTTGACAAAATGCCTCAAACCCCCAACAACAATTTCATCAAAGGATATAACAAAGGTAATTTTAGATGTACTACCAGACATTGATAACATCCACGTATGGGGCCTCACTTATCGAGGACACCAATACTAGTATCTATGCATGGAATATGGCTTTTCGAGTATTGGTAGCAAATGTTTGGTGACGGATTCAAAGTCTCGCTTTTGGAACGAATGATCGCTGCCCTAGATCACGGTGGCTAGGCGTTACGCGTTATTCAGGGAGTGCCGCGTAAAATCCTGAGTATTACGCGTTATTCGTGAGGAAATGGCAGCCTCTGGCTGACCCCCAGCAGGAAAAAACATACAATTTCGCTAATTATACCGTTTTGAAATGTCGGATTTGGGTTTGTACGGAACATTACACATATTCATGATTGTTGTTGAGAGTTTAAATCAAAGAAATTAGCGAGAACTTCGGCTGCACAATATCTCTCCTCGGTTTTGGGTTTGAAAATGTTATGTATCGGCATTAATGTAGATAGAATGACAGGTCTATGATATTGAAAATATGGGCTTCACATGTGTCTGTCTTCAAAATGTTTCACAATGGTCGCAAGCGGCACGAATCTAGGTTGAATGTATCATTTGTTCATTTGCTATACTTTACGCGATTTGCCTGAGGGCATTACGCGTATGTGCATGAGTAAATAGTTTGTTGAGGTTGGAATATTTCTTGTTTTAATGCGAATTTTTCTCCAGTTTTACTGCTCAATCGATGGAATACATTCAAGTTCAAAAGATAATGTTTTCACTTGCTGACCTTCTGTGTAACAGCCACGAAAACTCATAATATTTCCAAATTCAGATTTATGAAGATTGGGAGGAATATATGGAGTATAATGATAAATGAGAAGTATCGTCAGTACTTGGAACATGTGCAGCCTCCAATCATACTTCAAAAATCTTTATGTATGCGCTGCCAGCTCTACCATCCCCGACAACGCTCACATGTTTCCTCATGCTGTAACGCGTGTGCAGATTTTCTTCCTCAGTCTGATACGCGTAAACAATAAAAAGCTTTCCCGTTCTTAAAATACTATATTAAAACAACTGGATGCATGGTGTAACAATAAAGAAATTTTTTTCCGAGCATTCTATGATTTACCAACACGCACTTTGTTGGTTTCAATTGATAGCCGATGATATTTTCCAAACGAGTCGCAAGGGTGCGGGTGTTGTCACGAACTTTGTGTCCATTTTCGTAAAATATAACGATGTATGCAATTAATAATAGTAGCATACGTAATGTTTGCTCATTGGGATGTTCCGTGGAAACAAAATTTCAGGAAGAAAATGACCTTTTTCTTTAATTTTTCTCATTTGAAGTGGGGACCTGCGTCGTTGCCTGTGCCATTACCTCACGAATAACGCGTAATACTCACGATTTTACGCGGCACTCCCTGAATAACGCGTAACGCCTAGCCACCGTGTAGATGTGTCCTTGAAACATATATGGAATACTGGGTAGGATAATGGCGATGGATTTCCTGGAAAATCAAGAAATGTTTCACGGTGTGTGTAGATAGGTGTATCGCTAGGCTCAGTTTGCAAATTCATGTGATCAAATTCTAGAATAAGCATAATGCAATAATAGAAGGAGTGTATGATCGTATGCATGATAGGTACTGCTGCTAAACCGTCGATAAAAATTTGAGTGCATTCTACGAAAAACCGGAAAATGTCCAAAATATGATTGATGTAAGTATCAATCTATTACCACCAATACAATCATATTTTGATGATGCCAAAGAGAAACGTAAAATACAACATTTTGCAATAGAAACAAAGCCCGACCAAATAGTTTATCCAAAGACACACTGGCGTCATCAGGGGCAGACAGTGTGTTGAATGTAGTTGTTTCTTCTGTAGATCTGATGGAGTTAGTATACAACTGCCCTATACTACAACCTATGAACACAATTTAAAAATCCGAAATTAACCCCATGGAATAGATACATGACAAGTACAAAAGTACCCAATCACAAGCCAGAAGGCTACTGAGTTGATGGTATCAATCGTATATGATTGATAAATCATAACGCCTATAATACTTGTTGCATATCACACGAAAGTTAGTCTAGGGAATATTATTCAGTTTTATTACATATTAAAGATGTATATCAATCACCTTCTCGGATACATGATACATTTTCACTTTTCAATTTCAGAATGAAATTTGTTACAATAATTTACTGAACACTCTTGAATAAACAAGTTGTCACACCAATCATGACATATTTCTTGACTACAAAACAGTTTATCTTGTCCTGAGATTTATGTCGACACATCTTTTCAGCCACAAATGACCAAAACGATATCCTCCCAAAATTGCATAACATACATTTCTAGATGGATTCGTTCCACTGTCCTGATATGCCTGCTCGATTCAGCGAATTCCAGACAGGAATATGAGACACCTTTTTACACCTGTATATCAGAAGCTGACTTGCCTCACATACAGACAGTATCAATGACAAAATATATAATATCTTCACATATTTTTATTATCAAACATACATTTTTAAAATCTAAATGGCGCTGTTCAGCATATTTGTCTTACGATCATTCTTCAACTTGCTTGAAATCTATCGAACGGTTATTCAATTTATCACGAATCGTCACATGTACAAACATGTTAGTTCGTGAGAAAGTACATTATATATGTTCGAATAATTGCTAATCTCGCCTCTTGGCTGTCTTCAAAGCCGCTTCTGCTGCAAAACCCAAATGAGTTTTGGTCAGAGGAATGTGGGTATCAATCTGTAAACATCGATACAGCGAAATTTTGATGATTCATACAACATTTTGATGATTCATACAACATGTTGCAATAGAAACAAAGCCCGAACAAATACTTTTTCGAAAGACACACTGGTATCATCAGGGGCAGATATTATGTTAAATGTAGTTGTTTGCAAACTCATTTGGATTTAAATGTTGAATGGTAATAAAAGTACTAACATACTGGTTCAGTGACTTCTGGAAGGAAATACGCTCTTCAATCACTAGTATATGTATAAATGAGCATATACCTATGTACGAATAATTGGTAATATAGCCTTCTCAGTCGTCCTCTAAGAGGACCCAATTGAACAATCAATGATGTTCTTTTAATAAAAAAAAAATATCAATGAATATTAGCAGAATGGTTCGGTGACTTCCAGAAGAAAACCGTTGTCATATGCCCTCGACTGATGTTTCACCGCACGTGGGGAGGAACATTTGAACAACAACATTACATATAAAAATAACCCGTCGTTACCTATGAATTTAGTTTTTTTTCAGTGTAATTATCTTGTTTATGTACTTTGTCGACACAGAGACCTCGCCTGGTAATGTACCACCTCATGGCCTTCAGCTTCTAGGATATCTATGTATTTGCACCGCAGCATACGTGTTATATATGTATGAAATAGGCTGGTACATGCAAACATCAGTGGGCGTATGAAATATCTTGTGATACAATTGTAGTGTACCCACCCCTTTGATGTCCAGAATCCCCCGCTGAGAACAATCATTTCAGTGATAGACCCCGAGGTGAGATGACGGAGTAAAGATATAACCAGACTTAGTTGAAACACAGTTCATTATGAGATGAATCATTGAGCAATCCTTGTCGTAAATCTGTAGTCGCTAGCCTGGACCTATTAATTCCACATATTTCGCACTTTTTGTTAATGCTGCCGAGTATTTTGATGACCTCTTGCAACCACTACCTTCTACAGTGTGCTTATGTCATTTTATCAACATATATAATTATGTTACCATGTATAACACAATAATGAAGCCAAGCTAAGCGCTATATGATGCACTATAAACTATGAATGAAATATTCAATCATTTTGGGGTTTGAATAAAATAGAATCCAAACTGATGGACAACATTGAATATTGTTCGGGGGTAATTTGATCTATTGCAGTACGCTGTTGTGTCTGTAGCCGGTGGCTAAATGCCATCTGTGTCCTCGGCCTAATGTGAATAGAGGTATTATCCAATACTTCATGTAATTTGGTTAAAGGGTGTGACCTTCATGTACTGAATTCATAGAATTTGATATACACGGACAGATCCATTATTTAACCTGTCGTCCAGATGACGAAATCTGACCAAACAAGGAAACCAAAAAAGGAAAATGAATGATAGTTCCCATACAGTTTTTTGATGTGTTTGAAGCATTCCGCTCCCAAGCGTGTGCCATTGTCACTCTGTCTGACAATCTTAATCAGGTTCATCGCTTGGATGGTCAGAAACAATGAGCCTTTCCCTATATAAAACTGGCATGTATTTTTTATTTGAGAGTATATATATGTTTGTGTATGAATGTTAATTTTCGTGTAAACTTGAAGTCAACACGCCAGATCCGCAAGTGTATTCATGAAGGTGTCTCAAACTCTCAAATTGAATCCCATGTGTGCCTTCTTCAACATTGCAGGCCGAGACATAAGCCTTGGTGCTGTCATTTCCAGCACGATGCTACAAGGTGCACTGGGTGTAAACCTGATGTAGGTAACTAAGTTACCTACATCCCAAGATGGCCACGGGCAAGAACACTCCAAATTGCAATTGGTGATTACAGATGATTTACGAGGTTTTGGTTGAAGAACTGTGTATAATTACATAGTACTGATGATATTTCTTGGCATACAATCGCCCTTGTTCGTTTATTAGGCTGGAAACATGCGTTTAGAGCGATTGTATTTTCCGAAGGGATGTAGGTAACGGTAACGACAGGATGTAGGTAACAGTACTCGGACAAAATTTAATGATGTAGGTAACGGTTGTTGAACATATGCTTTGGCTGAAAACTAAAACACTGAAAATACTCTAAAAAAAACTGAAACTGAAAATCTGATGGAATTTTGATATGCTACCTCATAACCGCCAAACTAGGGATATATTTACAAGAATATTGGATGCGAAATAGAAAAGGTGGCCTGTCTCGCCCATAGTCGACTTCTGGTGAATCGACAGAGGACCGGCCCGGATCGTTTTCCCATCTCATTATGTAGAGATCTATAGGCCAAATAGGCTCACTTTTTGTTCACACACTAATCATTTCGAAAATTCAAGCCTTGTTACACTCTTGCCAATATTTCATCTACATGAATTATTGACGAAATAATCCCAACAAAAACACTGCTGTTTTCATGTGTCACTGTTACATTGTGTAGTTTTTATACACTCCGCAGTATATCGCAAAAACGGTGCGATTATCAAACATATGATCGGGATAGTACGTAATTCATGCATCCATGTGTTCTCCATTGAGAGGTGTGAGCGCCGTCGAGCTCAAATCATTAGAAATTATAGCTCGAGCACCAGCCCATGTAGCACACTGTCCTCTATCAATATAACTAACTGAATGAATGTCATATTTGATCCGTCGAAACATACTGAATCTTCATTGAATTTCCCAAAATGTGAGTAGTATTAGTGGAGTACAATGTTCTACATACAATTCTTTGATGGGGCTAATTTCAACGTGGGGTAGACTGCACACGTTTCATGTTTTGGTGATAAAAGTATAGAACATTGTAGGAAATTGCCGTTTGAGTCCCAGATGAAGAACATACGTTATATGCCCTGTTATGATACGATGCCATTCATCGTCGTGGAAATGTCCGCAGAAAACGATGTAAACAAGTTAGAAAAAATCATAGTATGCCTGTTCATCCCAAATTGCATCCTATTAATTCACTTATTGACATGCAATCTTTTCAGAGTAAACTCCACCTGTGCAGATTTAAAATGTGTCAGACGAATATATGACATGCATTGAGTGGATGAGTAGTATTAGTACAGTGTGCACTGCTACATGGGCCAAGGAATTATGGTACCCGCACAAGATTTTGTGCATTTGCTTGATTTTTGAGAGCAGCCTATTCGTGTTGAATACACCCCAAATGTCTTCTGGTCAAAAATTATAAAAAAAATACTTCCATTCCCGGTGGGTGTACACATGACCAAACACGGCAATCTGATCAAATTCCCGAGATCCTGTTTTCGGCTGAAATTTAACAATGGACTAGATTGTCAACTTTTCCAATTTTCGCCATAGAACTCTGAAATTTGGTAGATAATTGCCGCTTGACTCCCATGTGAAATATGCCAAGTTATAGAATGAAACCATGCAGCATCGCAGAGATACATGTATCCCCAAAAACGGTGTAAATGGGTTAAAAATCCGAGTATAGGCTTACCTATACACATAGTTTTACTTGCATTACACTTGCAAAAACGTGTCAAATGCACTGATAAATATCAAATGATTGTCTAATTATCTCAATTTCGACCTCTATCGCTGAAGTCGTCGAACGAGCTAATGTGAGAAAAAAGTAATCAGTAGTAAACCGGCGTGTATTGAATTCATCGCTCAATATATCCACCTTGTGAATAATCCGTTTCCTACATCTCACCACACACGTTACCTACATCTGCTCGTTAGCGAACTTTTCCGTTACCTACATCCCTTCGAAAAAAACAATCGCTCTAAATGCACGTTTTCAGCTTAATAAATGAACAACGACGCTTGTATGTCAAGAACTATAACCAGCATTATGTAATTATACACAGTTCTTCAACCAAAGCCTCGTAAATAATCTGTAATCGCCAATTGAAATTTGAAGCGCTCTGTCCCGTGGCCATCTTGGGATGTAGGTAACTTAGTTACCTACATCAGGTTTACACCCAGTGAGGTGGCAGGTTTGGATATTACAAATATATTAGAGGAAGACCGATTCAGTCAGGATACACCCATCTATGATCTTGAATTGATGGCTTGTGATGCTTGGTCAAATGTGATCCATTGCATTATGTAGCCAAACGCCTATGTTGGAACAGCTATACATATATAATATGCGCTCAACGATTCTCCGCATGACGCATGAATTCAAAGAAATACTCAATGGGAGTTGATGAAACTGTTATCCAGGAGAATGAACACTTCAGCTATATTTGACACTGATTATATAACACACACCAAGATGATGCCCACAGGCTATAATTAATATATCTTTGAAGCATCATGAACAATCAAGATCCGCCGTACTTGGAGTGCAATATCAATATATATGAGCGATGTAATGTGTAAGCGGACACTACATCTCTACCTTATTATTATTATTATTATTATTATCCCAGGCAGCGTCTTCGATGCATGATTTGTCGATGATAAATCGAAGAAAAACTTCTGTATTGCGGTTTAATTGTTAACTAAAACCTTTGATGATTCACACATATAAATACGAATGATCACGATATTTCTAGTATGTGGGCGCTGTGTTTCAATATCTATTCTTCGTTTCACTGTAATTTTTCGACCTGGTTGACGAGCCAATCTCTTTGTCTTGACAGTTCATACTCCAATAATGGTCGAAAACTGTTGAGCGATTCTCAGTTGTATACTAATCCCATCAGGTATACAGTAGAAACAACTACATTTTTCACACTGTCTGCCTCTGATGACGCCAGTGTGTCTTTTGATAAGGTACTTGGTCGGGCTTTGTTTCTATTGCAAAATGTTGTGTTTTTCGTTTGTCATTGGAATCATCAAAATTTGGCTGTATTGGTGGTAATAGATTGATACTTCACTGGGTGTAAACCTGATGTAGGTAACTAAGTTACCTACATCCCAAGATGGCCACGGGCAAGAACACTTCAAATTGCAATTGGTGATTACAGATGATTTACGAGGTTTTGGTTGAAGAACTGTGTATAATTACATAGTACTGATGATATTTCTTGGCATACAATCGCCCTTGTTCGTTTATTAGGCTGGAAACATGCGTTTAGAGCGATTGTATTTTCCGAAGGGATGTAGGTAACGGTAACGACAGGATGTAGGTAACAGTACTCGGACAAAATTTAATGATGTAGGTAACGGTTGTTGAACATATGCTTTGGCTGAAAACTAAAACACTGAAAATACTCTAAAAAAAACTGAAACTGAAAATCTGATGGAATTTTGATATGCTACCTCATAACCGCCAAACTAGGGATATATTTACAAGAATATTGGATGCGAAATAGAAAAGGTGGCCTGTCTCGCCCATAGTCGACTTCTGGTGAATCGACAGAGGACCGGCCCGGATCGTTTTCCCATCTCATTATGTAGAGATCTATAGGCCAAATAGGCTCACTTTTTGTTCACACACTAATCATTTCGAAAATTCAAGCCTTGTTACACTCTTGCCAATATTTCATCTACATGAATTATTGACGAAATAATCCCAACAAAAACACTGCTGTTTTCATGTGTCACTGTTACATTGTGTAGTTTTTATACACTCCGCAGTATATCGCAAAAACGGTGCGATTATCAAACATATGATCGGGATAGTACGTAATTCATGCATCCATGTGTTCTCCATTGAGAGGTGTGAGCGCCGTCGAGCTCAAATCATTAGAAATTATAGCTCGAGCACCAGCCCATGTAGCACACTGTCCTCTATCAATATAACTAACTGAATGAATGTCATATTTGATCCGTCGAAACATACTGAATCTTCATTGAATTTCCCAAAATGTGAGTAGTATTAGTGGAGTACAATGTTCTACATACAATTCTTTGATGGGGCTAATTTCAACGTGGGGTAGACTGCACACGTTTCATGTTTTGGTGATAAAAGTATAGAACATTGTAGGAAATTGCCGTTTGAGTCCCAGATGAAGAACATACGTTATATGCCCTGTTATGATACGATGCCATTCATCGTCGTGGAAATGTCCGCAGAAAACGATGTAAACAAGTTAGAAAAAATCATAGTATGCCTGTTCATCCCAAATTGCATCCTATTAATTCACTTATTGACATGCAATCTTTTCAGAGTAAACTCCACCTGTGCAGATTTAAAATGTGTCAGACGAATATATGACATGCATTGAGTGGATGAGTAGTATTAGTACAGCGTGCACTGCTACATGGGCCAAGGAATTATGGTACCCGCACAAGATTTTGTGCATTTGCTTGATTTTTGAGAGCAGCCTATTCGTGTTGAATACACCCCAAATGTCTTCTGGTCAAAAATTATAAAAAAAATACTTCCATTCCCGGTGGGTGTACACATGACCAAACACGGCAATCTGATCAAATTCCCGAGATCCTGTTTTCGGCTGAAATTTAACAATGGACTAGATTGTCAACTTTTCCAATTTTCGCCATAGAACTCTGAAATTTGGTAGATAATTGCCGCTTGACTCCCATGTGAAATATGCCAAGTTATAGAATGAAACCATGCAGCATCGCAGAGATACATGTATCCCCAAAAACGGTGTAAATGGGTTAAAAATCCGAGTATAGGCTTACCTATACACAGAGTTTTACTTGCATTACACTTGCAAAAACGTGTCAAATGCACTGATAAATAACAAATGATTGTCTAATTATCTCAATTTCGACCTCTATCGCTGAAGTCGTCGAACGAGCTAATGTGAGAAAAAAGTAATCAGTAGTAAACCGGCGTGTATTGAATTCATCGCTCAATATATCCACCTTGTGAATAATCCGTTTCCTACATCTCACCACACACGTTACCTACATCTGCTCGTTAGCGAACTTTTCCGTTACCTACATCCCTTCGAAAAAAACAATCGCTCTAAATGCACGTTTTCAGCTTAATAAATGAACAACGACGCTTGTATGTCAAGAACTATAACCAGCATTATGTAATATACACAGTTCTTCAACCAAAGCCTCGTAAATAATCTGTAATCGCCAATTGAAATTTGAAGCGCTCTGTCCCGTGGCCATCTTGGGATGTAGGTAACTTAGTTACCTACATCAGGTTTACACCCAGTGTACTTACTCTCATCAATCCAACTCTCGCAGTCATGAATAATTTCTTACATGAATTAGACCGTACTGCTAAAACTGACCTTGTCTTTAATGCCGTGGTTTAATATTTTCTTCCGGTTCCAATACTGAGGCTCGTTTGCTTCTTTGTAGTTGACTTATGCCATGGTTGTCCTCGCTGCTTCTGATTTTCATGTCAAGGTGTCGGAAAAGCGACTTACACCCGCCGTATTTCAGGTTTGTTTTTGTCATCATCCAAATTTGGTTGTGTTGTACTTAACTGGTTGGAATAATTTATACGTCATTGAACAGTTTCAAAGCCAAACTACATTTTTGTGTTTGAATGACCCTGCATAAATGGGGGTCGCCGATGACGACAATTGGGGGGTTATCGAATTACCATTTGACAGGGGCAGCATTGTAATGTCATTTATGGCGCCAAGTCATTGACTGATGTCTTCTGTAGTCATCAATGACGTAAATTATGACGAGAAAGTTACATTTATATTGATAACACTAGAAAAAACAGGGCAATGACGTCATAAGACTGATAAAACAGTGCTGCCAGCTGGCGACTGCAGCTATTTTTATTAACCCTCTATCTGTCAACCTCAACTGTCCTTCATAAGTACATTTGGACGGGCAAATGAAAGAAATACTAAGGTTTCTGGGCCAATTCTCCATAAAATACAAGCAATTAAAAAAGAACACAATGTGAAATGAAATGGGTGAAATGTGATGTGGGATGAAATGGGTCGTTTTATGGTTGTGTTGTGTCCCATGAGCGAATATTTCTTATATATTTCTATTATATATTTCTTATATATTCCTGTTGCTTAAAGATAAGATGTCTTGAAGGGCAGTTGTATACTAATTCCATCAGGTGTACAGTAGAAACAACTACATTTAACACACTGTCTGCCCCTAATGACGCCAGTGTGTCTCTGAATAAACTATTTGGTCGGGCTTTGTTTCTATTGCAAAATGTTGTATTTTACGTTTGTTATTGACATCATCAAAATCTTACTGTAATGGTGGAAATAGATTGATACTTACATTCTCCGGGTCTAGATTCCACGCATTTGTATGGATATTCTTGTGATAACTTGTAGACCTTACTTTTCGGGAAATCCTGAAAAAAATCTTTGTGTGTTCATCACTAATGAATAAGACTGGCACATCAATAAATACAACAAAAAAGACATGGACAAATACTGCATTGTACTGTAATTTATTCCACATGGGTCCTTTCACTAAACTCGTGCTCCGCGGAAGGATCAAGTGTGGGAACCAATGAGCTAAATAAGGATAGAGGCGACATCCAGCGGCACAGACACGCAAACCGGTCCGCCATCTTGGACGGGGTAACCGTGTCAACACTGCGATGCCAGCCCACTGCGCTGCAATTGGCTGTACAAATCGACGAAAGGGCAAAACTACAGTACCTGAACGCAAAATCACATTTCATTCGTAAGTGGAAATCTGTTTCAGATTTGACGTGCATATAAAAACATGTAAAACTACTCTGTGTCCTGTTTCCAGGTGGGCGATAATTCGGTTAGTTGGCGACGAACTCCGTATTGAGTGGGCCATATATCCTTGATCTCACTCATGAGATAGGCCCAACATTATTCACCGTGGGGTTGGTTTTGATTTGTGGGTGATAAACTGTATGCAGATGTTGTTCAGTATCAAATGTATGGGTATATTTAATCAATGCTGCTGACATTTAGAAATCTAGAAAGATTTGATTATTGGTCATCATTTTGTTAACAAGTTTTCATATCAAGAGTAGAAGACGGTTACACTGGTATAATATTATTGTGTACATAGCTGGAAATTTGGGTATGGTGATCAAAATCTGCCCACTGTATCCTGCTTGCCCACACCCCCCCCCCCCCCCCCACACACACATCAAAAATATACCAGTACTGGACAACAAACTTACCGCCGGTATATCAGTCCATGTTACTCGTACATTTATTTATCAATTATACTCATGTAGGTATTTTGCCTAAATTCTTATCTGACAGTAGGCTACTTATCTATCAATGTATTCACAGTTAGATTTATTCTATTTCAGTTTCCCAAAACAACAGGAAAGGCGAAGGTTGTGGGCTGTAGCACTGAAGCGTTCAGATGGGAAAGGTGGTGTCTGGATGCCTAGTAATCATCATGTGTTGTGTTCTGATCATTTCGTTGAGACGGATTTTGACAAGACAGGACAAACAACCCGGTTACGAGAAAACAGTGTCCCTTCAGTGTTCAGTTTTCCCCAGCATCTACAGGTATGATCATATAATATTTTGTTTAGCATGTATATAATACAGTACACTTGTGCCGTGATAGGAGCAACAGTAGAATTTTGGTGCTGATCATGCTTCCTCATGGTACTAGTGTACTGTATATACATACTGTGTATATACATGTTTTAACTAATCATTGCCCATCTTGCCAACAATATCCTAACCTTTTTGCACTGTGGTGTTCTTGTATGTATTGTATTTATAACACAACTACACACATTCATTTTTCTTTTAATTTTAGCCTAATGTCCCAATTCCTAGGAGCAAGCGACAGAGGCCCTCAGATCCAGAGGATGAGAGCTCGGATGAGGATCTGGCACCTGTAGTGAGTAGTGTGAGTATATTTTGGTGATTGTGGGAAACAGGTGTGCATGTTTTGTGTACAGAATATGTGCATATGGAATATCTCTAGCTGTTCCTACAGTACCGGGGTGCAAATATCTCCTTATATTTTGCAGGACCACAGTTACCAGTTGCCAGAGGCACAGGAGCTGAAGATTCGGCTGGAGAGAGCAACTGCTCAGAGAGAGAAGTTGGAGAAAGACCTGCGCAAAAGGTAGATAAGTGTTCATGCCTTTGCACTTTTGCTGTTATATAACTTACTGTAAGTTTGTTAATAAATTGGGATACTCATGACATTAAGAACAAATCGATGCATGAATATTATTAATATTTGCAGTTGGTTGGAGTCCATTGACGAGAGACCAGGGTTTAATACTGGTGTGCTAGCAGGCCTGAAGAAACTACACGACCAGAAGCCAGATCAGTACACTGCATGCTGTCTGATGATTGATGCCATGGCATTGAAGCAACAGGTGGACTATGACCAGAAGCATGGCAAAATGATCGGTTTTGTGGATCTTGGTCAAGGTAAGTATCTGGTTGTAATACTGTTGTATATGCGGTATAATTTACTAGTTATTTGCGTACATGGATTCCATGCGTGATATATTTACATAATAGTATTCACATATGTGTCTTGTTGTCAGAATTCTCCTGTTTGACTCTGCTTTTATAAGCTTGAGATTATTGCACACTATCAGAGTGGATTCTGAGTTTTAAGACTTTCCAAGGGACCCCAAATTGGTGCTCTTGACAGGTGGTCTCTCATGGCAGGCTCATTCATATGATACGAAGCATTTTTGGACCAAAGAGAGTGGTCTCAAACGAGGGTGGTCTCATGATAGGTGGTCTCTAACACAGGATCCACTGCATACGTGCCAGGGCCCATTCGGGGTTCGCCCCATTTGATAGTCAGCATTCCTACTAGCTTGGTCAGTGCTCCCTTCAGCTCACTTGGTAGAGTTTTGGACTACCGTTTGTGGGGTCCTGGGTTCGAATCATTGGCATCCAATGTTGTGGGGTTTGGAAAAATCCGCTTACAGGAGAGGGGGGTCGTATCCAGGACCCAACATACGGTAGTCCAACACTACCAAACGAGCTAAAGGGATATCCCACTAGTCAAGCTAGTGGGAATACTGACTACTAAATTGGGTGAACCCCGAATGGGCCCTGGCACACATATAAATGTCTGTATTGATCTTGGCCTTTTTAGGTTACCGTACCTATGGTCCGTAACCTATTGGCATGGCGATGCGTCCGGCGTCGTCGTCGTCGTCCGTCAACAATTTTATCTTTAAAGTTTACGATCGAATTTTTCTGAAATTTTGCACAAAAATGCCTAAAAATATTTCGAGAGGGAGGTATTTTTTAGTTTTTTGATTTTCGCATTTTTTTCAAAATGGCGGCCGTTTTCATCGAAAAACGGTCAATTTTGGACTTTGGCGGCCATATCTCACTTAATATTGAGATTAGAGACTAGGAATGAATTGTGGACATATAGGAAATGATATATGCTGAATATTCTCGTGACCTTGAATTTGACCTTTGACCTCATTTTCAAGGTCACAGGACAAAATGACTAATATCTCGCTTATTATCGACTTTACAGCTTAGGAATCAATTGTGAACATATAGGAAATGATATATGCTGAATATTCTCGTGACCTTGACTTTGACCTTTGACCTCATTTTCAAGGTCACATGACAAAATGGCTAATATCTCGCTTATTATCGACTTTACAGTTTAGGAATCAATTGTGAACATATAGGAAATGATATATGCTGAATATTTTCGTGACCTTGAATTTGACCTTTGACCTCATTTCCAAGATCACAGGACAAAATTGCTAATATCTCGCTTATTATCGACTTTACAGCTTAGGAATCAATTGTGAACATATAGGAAATGATATGTGCTGAATATTCTCGTGACCTTGAATTTGACCTTTGACCTCATTTTCAAGGTCACAGGACAAAATGGCCAATATCTTGCTTATTAGCGACTTTACAGCTTAGGAATCAATTGTGAACATATAGGAAATGATATATGCTGAAAATTCTCATGACCCTGAATTTGACCTTTGATTTCATTTTCAAGGTCACATGACAAAATGGCTAATATCTTGCTTATTATCGACTTTACAGCTTAGGAATCAATTGTGAACATATAGGAAATGATATATGCTGAAAATTCTCATGACCCTGAATTGACCTTTGACGTCATTTTCAAGGTCACATGACAAAGTGGCTAATATCTTGCTTATTATCGACTTTACAGCTTAGGAATCAATTGTGAACATATAGGAAATGATATATGCTGAATATTCTCATGACCTTGAATTTGACCTTTGACCTCATTTCCAAGGTCACAGGACAAAATTGCTAATATCTCGCTTATTATCGACTTTACAGCTTAGGAATCAATTGTGAACATATAGGAAATGATATATGCTGAATATTCTCGTGACCTTGAATTTGACCTTTGACCTCATTTTCAAGGTCACAGGACAAAATGGCGAATATCTTGCTTGTTAGCGACTTTACAGCTTAGGAATCAATTGTGAACATATTGGAAATGGTATATGCTGAATATTCTAGTGACCTTGAATTTGACTTTTGACCTCATTTTCAAGGTCAACAGGACAAAATGGCTGATATCTTGCTTATTATCGACTTTACAGCTTAGGAATCAATTGTGAACATATAGGAAATGATATATTCTGAATATTTTAATGATATTCAATTTGACCTTTGACCTAAATTTCAAGGTCAATCATTTTATTTTCAAAGTCAGATTACAAAATGGCTTATATCTCGCTTATTATCAAATTTACAGCTTGGGGATCCATAGTGAGCATATAGGAAATGATGTATGCTGAATAGTTTGGTGATCTAGAATTTAACCTTTGATCCCATTTTCACGGTTAGAGATATGGCGATTTCAGTGGTCACCTTGAATTTGACCTTCAACTTTCTCGGCTTGACTCTGTATATTTCTCCGGTAACCTTTCTAGCCCATTGGGCTATTTTTTTATGAATTTCATAGGGATTTGTTTTTGCTTCTATCTGGGTGAAGATGATGGTGACGAGGCACAAGAGGCTAAGGAAGCTTTAGTTTTCATTGCAGTCGGGTTAACGGGTCAGTGGAAGGTGCCAGTGGCTTACTTCCTGACGAAAACCCTCACGGCCGCAGCCCAACACCAACTCCTGCTCCATGCACTGGAGTACCTCCACGACATCGGACTGGTGGTTCATGCCATTACTATGGATGGTCACGCCACCAACGTCAGCATGTGTCGCTTACTGGGCTGCTCGCTGGTTCCTCTCCACTTGAGAACACATTTTGTTGATCCTTACGGAAACCAACAAGTGTTTGTGATGTTTGATGCATGTCACATGCTCAAACTTGTTAGGAACATGTTTGAAGCCTACCAGCTGCTTGTGTCTCCGGACGGACAAGTATCGTGGCAGTACATCAAGAATATTCACAGCGTTCAGGTGTGTAAATCTTCCAAAACTTGAGTTTAATCAAGTGTTCAGACACACTGCTAAACATAGTGTCAAATTGTGAAATGATGTTCCTATATACTTGAAAAAAAAAGTGAATGAAATATGTCCCCTTGTCATGTGATGTTTTATTTGTAGGAGGAGTGTGGTTTGAGGGTTGCCAACAAGTTGACACTACAACATATCCAGTTCAAGAATCAGAAGATGAAAGTACGGCTCGCTGCACAAGTCCTGAGTAACTCTACTGCACAAGCTTTGCGTCTTGGACATAACCTGAAAATTGATGTTCTTCAAAATTCTTTGGCCACTGCCAAATTCATTGAGGTACGGATACATAATTCTAGATCAACTATCTTTCAGTACGATTTATCACATGTCGGGGTTGAAACTCATATAAGTACACATAATTAGACATATTGCAAAAATGCCCCCCCCCCGCACCTCCCCTCTCCCCACATCTCTGAATCTTTGATCCGCTCCAGCATGCATGTGTTCTCATAACGCCAATTTGTATGTTCAAGCATTTGTGCAGCTAAATAACCAAATTTTGTGTTTATCCCCAGGTGTTTGATGTCCTCTTTGATATCTTGAACACGAGGAATTTGAAGGGACGAGGATACAAACATCCAGTGTTTGATGTTATGGATGTCGCACCCAAGCTGGAGGAAATCAGGCGATATATTGTGTCCCTGAAGCTGACGACTGAGCTGCCTGTACATGCAACAAAACGGTCAGTTGCTATATGATTGCTTCTGTCCTCATAATCCAGTCATCAAATATCCCATGTTACATGTAGCAATGTTCATATTATCATTGTATCTCAAAAATATGCGTTGGACATGCTGTGGTCTTGGTCATGTTACCTTCATGTCCACATATAATTCTCTTGTAATTGCACTACAGGTCACAAATTCTGAATAAACTGTTCTATGATCTTTAATGGACAGTCTATGACTTTGTTTCTTATTGCCTATTAGTTTTCATGGCATGATTATAGTCAGTCATGATTTTAACTCCAAATATGGTGAAAAATTGTTGTATACTAGTACTGGTGGTATCAGACACTAGCAGAAAACAATATATGGAGTTCAAAGTGGTAACCTTGAATTTGAACATATCAAGTTCTGACAGTTGATTTAATACAACAGATTGTGGGGCTGTAGGGTTCCAGATAGTTCTCCTATAATTTTTGAGCTCTTGTTGGAAGTCCTATATGACCGTATATACTCAGACTCGAATATGACTTTGAAAGAACTCTGTATTTGAAACACTGATTCATATAGCTGATATCATCTACTGACCCTAAAATGAGACACGGATCGGATTCCTTGCAGGCTTCCTTATAATCGATCGTTATCCCTTTAGATATAACAACAAGGAGGCCATTATGAGGAGCTTGATGACGAGATACTACTAGTATGATATGTCTAGTTTTATCATGATGTACATACACGTACATGTAAAGTGTGAGGAATGAACGAGTATGTCTATGGTCCCAACAAGATGATTTACTTTTCAGATTCATGAGTGTTGTTGGCTTCCTGGTCGACATAGAGTCCCTGTTGGGTGTCCTGCCTCAGCTGCTTGCTACGCAGAAGTTTGTGTTGGCGTACAAGTTCAGCCAGGATCACCTAGAACTGTACTTCGGAGCAGTCAGACGTGCAGGTATTTCCACATTGAATATTGTTAGCTCAAAATAATGCACAACACTGGACCCGGTAATGCGGTAGTACAATATATGTACACACATGTAATATCATGTTGCACAGGAGGGTACTGTACATGTACATGTGTGAGTATGTGTGTAATTGATGCACCTCAATGAATCTAAACACATTGTTTTCTTTCTTCAAACAGGAGGTTGGAACAATAACCCAACATGTAAGGAGTTCGGCTACACTTTCCGTCGTCTTCTGGCTCGCTCTGGTGTTCTGCCTGGTAAGAACGGGAACGTCGTCGCTGTCGATGGGACAAGTGTCCTTGGGATAGATCACAGCTCGACCAGCGTCATCCAAGCGAAGCATTCTGCACCCGCTACTTCACCGTTCACAGACGATACGTCGGCCGATGAGTTCACTGCTGATGCGGGCTTTCAATCAGCTCAGAAGAATGAACTCCTACTGGAAAACATTGTTGTGTACATAGCTGGGTTTGTGGTTCGCAAAGCTGTAACAGTGATATCCTGTGATATCTGTCGTCAGAGTGTTGTTCTCGATCACATCCCAGAGAGTAAGAAGACAGCGTATTCACTGTTGACGCTGATAGAACGTGGTGGTCTAGTTACTCCTTCTGATGGTGTTGTCAGTATTCTCATTTGTACTGAGAAGGTGATCAGACGTTTGATGAATGTGTCATCAGTGTCTCGCATGTGTTCCAAAGCAGTAGTACTTCTTGAAGTTAAGAAAGAGTTTGGGGCGAAGGACCCACTGCTGTTGGGTTGTCACTTGTATGAGACACAGCATGGTATTGATAACCACTATTTCAGTTTGCTAGAGTTACTGGTCTCCATCTTCTATACCCTGCGACAAAAGCACATCGCAAGGGTTCACACGGCTAACATGAAAAAAGTGTCATGTCGCAACAAGCTCACTAAACTTGTCCTTTTCAAAGGTGACTAGTGTGGCGATTTTGCCCTAAGCACGCGGCAGGTGATTGTAAACATAAATGCCATTTATGTGGCCTTTTCGTACTTGGCCTTGTTTTGACATGCTCCGTTCGAGCGTGCGTTGCCACGGCGACGTATTGTAATTTACGCTCCAGTAAACTATAACAATGGATCGATTAGACCTCGCGTGCGCCCTACAGTTTCTGGTGTATTATATATACACTGGAAGCGACTCGTTCGAGGAGATTGTCCAAGATCGAGAGACAGGACGCACGCAATGCTCGCCATGAGCTTTGTGTTCCCTGTATGTGAGTAGTGGGCTCCTAGAGCCCTGGGGACGATTTCCATGGGGAGGCCCGGGCTGGGAGAGACGAGTTGCTGACTCGGGGGCCTTCGGCCCTGTGGATCGCCAGCTCTCTCCCTTCCCGGGACGTGTGACAGAGGCTCTGGCCAGCATGTCGGACTGTACGGGGTTCCGTCCCCGAGGCAGACCGCGGCTCGCCAGGCCCCGCCAGTTAACACCGTAAGGATGAACTAGTTTCTGAACGGTGTCCGTAGGCCTGGGAGTGTCGGGTGGGCTGTTACCTGGTTACCGTTAATGCTGAAGTAGTTACCGTGTCTGCCGCGACCTCCGGTGAGCGGCCCTGCCGCAAGGATCCGGAATAGCGGATGCGCGTCCGCAAGGACTCGGATGAGAGAGGACTATCCTCGAGGATCCCGAAGAGCGGACGGTAGTCAATAACTTTACATTGGTGCCGTGACCAGGATCAGTCCGACAGTGTTCCATCGCAGCCTACCGTCACAGCGTTGTAGCCTCCTTAGTCCCTGGGGATCGCCCGCTCCTCAAGGACATCTTAGGAAAATGACAAAAGAAAGAGATAAGGCCAAAAATAAGGCCGATGAACCCAAGGGGAGGGATAAGGGTGGAAATGTCGCGGACCACACCCGGTCGCGGGACAGCCACCGTGAGACGTCTCCGGATGACTCCGGTGGCCGGAAGGAACGCGCGGAAACCTCCGTGGACAAGACCCCGTCCGCGGAGACGACTCCGGCGTCCCTGGCTCCGTCTTCGGACGTAGAGTCGAGCCCCGCGGGGCCGCAGCAGGAGTTGTCGTCAAGGCCGGACCTTGACGTGTTAGGCGCGGTGGGTGGAGCTGGCAACGGCTCTACGCCGCGCCCGCCCGTGCCCAGAACAGATCCGTGGCAGATGGCACCCTTCCGTAAGACGCCTTTGGGCGTACCAGATGCCACACCCGGCCGGGTGGACTCCTTCGCGAGCCTCCGGCATGGGTTCTGGTCGGTAGTGTGGTGGATCAGCTCACCGACGCACTTGGCGAGCTGGCCCCCCTAGGGCGCTATGACCGCGCCCGGTCGCCCCATCAGGGACGATCAGACCGGCGGAACCATTCCCCCTCTCCGCTGTCACAAGGCAACTCGGGGCCTTTGACGGAGAGGGAGAGGTGGCTGATATCCGAGGCGCTTGTACTGTTCAAGCGGAATCAGCCGCCTTCGAGCGTTGACCCGTCGGCCATCTCAAGTCCGGGGATGTCTGGGCCAGTAGCCCCTCCCCAAGTCCTGCCGAGTCCGCAGGCGCCAGTGGCCCCCGCAATGGGACCCGCGCCTGCCCCGCGGCTCGGAGGCACCACGTTGGCGACCGCGTCGACCGTTCCGACGGTTGGAGCGCAAGCCGCGTGGCCGACTTACCCTGGCACGTACAGTGTGTCGGACGGGCAGTGGCAACAGGCGGCTTCGGCCCCAAGCTTTGCCGCCCCTTCTGGAGCCTACCCAGTAGGTTCGATGGGAGCCCCGCCCGTACCTAGCCAGAGTGGGTTTTTAGCGGGAATGACCCCGGCGGCAAACGTGAGCTTCCCTGCTCCTCCGTCCGCGGCGTCGATGTTTGCTCCGGCAGACTCCGCCGCAGGCGCAGGAAGCGCGCGGAACTTGCCGCTGTACACGGACGACCCCGGAGCCGGGACCGCACGTCGGGCGCGTAGCAAACGCGATGACGGGCCCGACCACTCTTCGTGGCGGAAACGGTTCAACGGGGATAACGCCGACTTGGAGGACTACTTGCTCCAGGTATGGCGTACCGCCGTGTACGAAGGATGGTCCCAGCATGAAGCTGGACACGTCCTCGCGGGGAGCTTGGAAGGAAAAGCTCTCCGCGTGATGCCGTGTCTGCAGGTGGGAACAGTGACGTTCGGCGAGGTTGCTCGTCAACTTCGCCTGCTGTTCACGCCGACGACCAATCGGCGGCAGTCTGAACGAGAGTTCAAGGCGCGTATCCGCCAGCCGACTGAGTCCGTGACAGACTATGCGTTCAACCTACGCATACTCGGCCGGAGAGCTTTTCCGGACATGGACTTCAGACGGTTTGAGACGATGCTGATCGATCAGTTCATCGATGGCCAGCCTTACCACCTAGCGTATGGGCTGGCCACCCATGAAAAGCGATCGATGGAGGAGGCAATAGACTCCGCGCTTGCGCTTGAGGTGGCTGTCCGCCCTAGACAGTTGCCTCCAGCCCCGGCTCCGGCCTCGGCTGTACCCGCGCAGGCGGCGACTCCTCCTCCGGTCAAGGCATCGCAGGTAACCCCGTGGCAGGACCCGGTCGTCCGGGAACCCGCCAGGGAACCTACCCAGCAGCGGGTTAGTGCGCCGGCACCCTCTACAGGGGCGCCCGCACATGCAGCACCAGTCGCCGCGCCGTGCTCGCCTTCGGACGAATACGACATGGAGGAATACGACCTCGGCGCCGCGCAGATGATTGCGCACTGCGCCGGGATCGAAGCTCCGGGACCCGCAGAATGTTGCGCGTTCACCTCCGGACCAGCCCAGAACCGTCCCTGCTACTTCTGCGGAAAGCAGGGACACTTTTGGCTGAAGTGTCCGGAGTTGTTGGAACGCCTGCGGTCGCGCGGATACCAGGGAAACCTCCCTGGCCCGCAGCGGAGGAATTCCTTCCGGTCTGGTCCTCCGGGACAACAGAACCGGAACCCGCGACAGGGAAACTAGCTCCGGACGTGGTGGCGACCAACACTACGTCCGGGGATAGTTGTTCGGTGGCAAACGATGCCGCCCCACCCGCTGATGAGCAGGACGAACCCCAAGTAGATATGACTTCTCCGGAAGTAGTCCTTGGAGATCAGTCCAGCTCCTCCACGGCTGAGGCGGATGGCGAGGACTCCGTAGATGAGCCCAGCGCGTGCGAAAGGTATCGCCCTACCTGCGCGCTGGTGAGGGACCCTTGCTGGTACCTGCCCCTGTCCTTCGGACGGGAGCCGGTCCGGTTCCTCGTAGACTCAGGCTCGGAGGTGACCCTCGTGGCCGCCGGAACGTTTAGGAAGGAGCCCGCGCTCCGCAACCTTGAGTTGCGGGATCCCGGACCGTATAAGCTCTACGGAGCCGGAGACAACCGCATCCGTATCCATGGCATCATCGATCTGCCTATCACCCTTGGGGACAAGGTGTATCTGACAGAGGCGATCGTGGCGGATATCGGAGCGGCCGGGATTATTGGGATGAATTTTCTACGGGTCCACCGGGTGATTGCCAACTTTAGTGCTGGCGAGTTCCGGATGGGAGAGGACACACACTTCCTCTTCCGCTCGGGCCCGATGCATTCATTCCAGATGCGGACATCGCGCACTGTAGTAGTGCCACCGATGAGTGAGATGATCATCGAGACGAGGCCGCGTCGTCCCCGCATGCCCCTCGATGGTCGGCCGTGTATAGTGCAACCCGTGAGCAGTTTCGCCGCAGGAACTGGGCTCGTGCTGGGTGGGGCCCTGGTCATGTCCAACCCCCGCGCGATGCCCATCCTCGTGGTGAATCCTACGGATGCTCCGATTGACCCGTTCACCCTGCCGGACCATTTGGAATCTCGGGTTCCGAAGGACCGGTTGGATGAAGAGCAGCGCCAAGCGCTCCGCAGACTGCTGCGGCAGTATGCGGATGTGTTCATGGGTCCTGATGGTGCGGTTGGCAAGACTGACGTCGCCAAGCACCGCATCGACCTCGTGGACGAGCGTCCTCTCAAGCAGCGTCTTCGTCGGGCAGCAATAGTGCACCAAGAGGTCATAGACCAGGAGGTGCAAAAGATGCTCGACTTGGACATCATCGAACCCAGTGACAGCCCTTGGGCCAGTCCGGTGGTTATGGTGAAGAAGAAGGACGGCTCGTGGAGGTTCTGCGTGGACTATCGGAAACTCAACGATGCCACGCGGAAGGACTCATATCCTCTCCCGCACATTGAGGATACCTTCGATGCCCTGGCCGGGTCGCACTATTTCTGTGCTCTGGATCTGGCCTCCGGGTATTGGCAGGTGGAGATGGAGGAGAGTGATCGGGCGAAGACTGCCTTCGTTACCAAGAACGGGCTCTACCAATTCAAGGTAATGCCGTTCGGGCTCTGTAACGCACCAGCGACGTTCGAGCGCCTCATGGAGATGGTACTTAAAGGGTTCCTCTGGAAGCGATGTATGGTCTACATCGACGATGTCGTCGTGTATGGCCGGTCGTTCGAGGAAACCCTCACCAACCTCCAGATGGTGCTCCATCGCATCCGCGGAGCAGGGCTTAAATTGAAGCCAAGTAAGTGCGAACTATTCGCGCAGGAAATCCTGTACTTGGGCTTCATGGTAACGGGCACCGGAGTGAGACCAGACCCCGCAAAGGTGGCGGCCGTACAGAAATGGCCTCCGCCCTGCAACGTGGCGGACGTGAGGTCCTTTTTGGGCTTCGCGAGCTACCACTGCAGGTTTATTCGCGGCTTTGCGGAGATCGCGCGTCCCCTTACTATCCTCACGGAAAAGGGCGCCGATTTTGTTTGGTCCGCCGAGCAGGCTGACGCCTTCTCGGGACTCCGGCAGGCCTTGGTAGCGGCCCCGGTGCTGCGGCACCCTCGTCCGGACTGCGAGTTCATCATGGACACTGACGCGAGTAACTTCGCACTCGGCGGTGTCCTCTCGCAGATCGTGGACGGGCAAGAGCGGGTAGTGGCTTATGCGAGTGTGGCCTTGAGCCGCTCTCAAATGAACTACTGTACCACTCATCGCGAGTTGCTCGCGGTAGTTACGATGACCAAGCGTTTCCGGCACTATTTGTTGGGACGCCATTTCCGCTTGCGGACTGATCATAGTTCGCTGAGATGGCTCCTCAACTATAGTGAGGCCGATGGCTTGGTGGCGCGGTGGCTCGTCAAACTCCAAGAGTATGACATGCAGATAGAGCATCGCGCTGGTAAGTTGCACGGCAACGCGGACGGCCTGTCCCGTTGTCATAAGTGCAAGAATCCGGGTTGTGCAGGAATGGCGCCATTCCAGCAAGCTGCGGATTCGTCCTCAGACTCGGAATTGGACGTTCCGGGGAGACCGCAGGCCGCCGCCCCCTCTAACAACACAGCGGCCGGAGCGTCTAGGGCTAATCTCCGCGCGCGGACCCGCCGTTATCGGCGAGGGCGTCCCGCATACGAAGCGGAGGTGCGGCTCAGCTCCAGCGAGTCCTCCTCGAGTCCGGCGGTGTACTCCTCGTGGGTACCCTCGTCCTCTGGAGAGTCTGAGTATGAGCGGTCCTTGCCCCCTGTGGTGATGGCCGCTGCGGCGCAGCCGGACGCGACGGATGAGGAGCCTAATTACTTGGGTGGCTACTCTCTGGCGCAGATAGCTGCGGCGCAGAGAGCTGACAGAGCTCTGGCACCAGTAATTACAGCCCTTGAGGCCGGCCAGGAGCCCTCGAAGGATGAGCGAAAGACCTACAGGGAGGAGACCTTGTCTCTAGTATCTCAGTGGGAGCGACTCTCCTTGAGGGATGGCCTCTTATACCGGCGCTATGAGCCACCGACCCCACTGCCTCCAATATGGCAGTTGGTGCTTCCGGCGGAGCTGCGGAAAGAAGTACTCCACCAGTTGCATGACCTCCGGGTGACCGGTCACTTGGGAATCCGGAGGACCGTCCATAGGCTACAACAGCGCTTTCATTGGCCTGGTAGCAGCTTGGACGTGCAACGGTGGTGCGCAGCCTGCCCTCGGTGTCAAGCTCGCAAAGGAGTTCCGACTCCTGGCCGCCACCCCTTGACCACGGTTAAGGCGGGCGCGCCGTTCGATCGGATAGCTTTGGATATACTGGATACCCACCGGGTCACCCCGCGCGGTTTCCGGTACATCCTAGTGATTTCCGACTATTTTACCAAGTATACCGACGCCTACCCACTGCGCCGCCAGACTGCGGACGAGGTAGCTCGGTTATTGGTGAATAGATGGGTGGTGTACCATGGGGTACCTAAACAGGTACATTCGGATCAGGGCACGCAATTTGAGAGCAACCTGTTCCGAAACCTAGCACAGATGCTAGGCAGTACCAAGGTGCGGACCACCCCCTACAGGCCCCAGTCTGATGGCCAGGTCGAACGCTTTAATCGATCGGTCCTCAACATGCTGGCGGCCTTTGTGAACGATCGTGCGAATGATTGGGATGACCACCTCCCGTATGTCCTAATGGCGTACAGGTCGTCGGTCCACTCTTCGACCGGAGTTACTCCGCACGCGATGTTGTACGGCCGGGAGCTAAATTTGCCCGTGGATATTATGTATCCAACTGCGGCAGAGACCGGCGCAGTACCCCAGTGCGGTCTGGAGTACGTGGAGTGGATTCGCCGCGCCCTGGCGAACGCCCATGATTTCGCGCGCGCGCGCCTGGACAAGTCTGCCATCCGGCAGAAGCGAGGCTATGACGCCCATGCTAAGGGTAGGCCAGCTTTTGCGGAAGGCGACAAGGTGCGCTACTATTATCCGCCGCTTAAGCAAGGCAATAAATTTGCTAAGCCGTGGATAGGCCCGTTTACGGTACTGAAACAGGTGACAGATGTGGACTACCGGATCCGGAGGGATTCCGATCCGGACAGGGTTCTGGTTGTCCATATCGATAATCTGAAGAAGTACGAGGGCCCGCTTGTCATGGATCCGCTCGTTCAAGATGCGGAACCGGATGATGCTCCCGTGTGGGATCCGTCTGGTCAGCATCCGCGGACTCCGGCCGAGCGTGTGCGCCGTATGGTGGGCCTCCCGGACCTCTCTGACCCGTCAGATGATGGACTGGGTGGCTATCAGCCAGATGACGGCGATCGCAGGTACCCCCACTCCCTCCAGTACCTGCGGATGACGGGCGGCCACGCCGGAAACCACGTGCGCCAGCCCGGTATGGGTGGGAATAACCTTCCGCCCATGCGGATGCGTCTGCGGTACCCGTCTATCATACTACGGACGGGTTTTAGGTCGTTCCGTGAGAGTCCGCACGACTTACCTCCGCGGGTGGCTACTTTGTGGCTATCTTCGGAGTTGAGGTCTGCGGAGACTTTCATGTCGTAACGCCGCCGCTCCGCATCCGCCCTCCTGTAGTTTCCAGCGCCAGGGACGTGCGGATGGCCTGTCCGCACATTGTGGACGGCTGTTCGGCGTAATCCGCACAACGGTTACGCTGGCCGGACGAATTTACTGATCCGGCCGGACGCCCCTGGTCCCGGGACAACCTCTTATATGGCCAGACTGAGGTTGGGATTTACGTCCGCTACGGGAGAAGCGCCTTCCCACGGATTTGGGGAACTGGCTCTGGACGCGGGGATAGTGTCCGCAGATGAGGACTGATGTCCGCGGTTCGTCCGCGTGACTCGTCCGGCGTCCGCGGCGCTTTAAGATGACGCACTTCGGTGTAGTTATCCCCCGTGAGCCATTACTATAATTACGGTTATAGTAATTAAGGTTTCTTACGGCAGGAAACCGACTATCCATTATGATAATGGAGCGGTTGTTAAGTCCGCGTGTGCGGACCAGCCGCGGCAGCGGGTGACGCTCGTTCTCGTCCGGATCGTACCTTACAATATGCGGTCCGGCCGGAATGACCGGAACCCCGGCCTCCTTCTAAGAAGGGGGTCGTATATTACATGCGCAACACTTGTGGTGGCTTTTAATTCCAATTTCATATTCATTGGATAAGGGCAATACGTCGTACAATGGTAGGCGTCCGGCCTGGACTCCGTCCGCGGGCAGCTCCGGACGTCCGCCGGCTATTGCTTTCACCATCTTTGGGCGCCTCTAGATTGGGCGCCGGTATGAAGGGTTCGCCCCCTAACCATTGAGGTTATGGACCATGCCGGCTCCGCGTCTAATCTATTGGCTCCGCGCTCCGGTAGTCGTTTGAGGAGGCTCTGGGCTGGACCGGGCACCGCTCCGCGGCCGGGCAGTACGTCGGGGTTGCTAGTGGGCGCTTTGCAAACGCCCATAGGGCGCCCGATTGTCTGTCCGGACGTCATGGGTATGTCCGATCGCCCTGTAAGCGTGCCAGCGGCTATGGGGAGTGATTTTGTTTATTTTCCATCTCATTTATTATTTATGGGAGGATTATAAGCCACAAGTGTGTGCGTGTTCCCGTGGAAATGCTATTCTTACTCATTTATCAAATATATGAGAAAGTTTAGTGATATATCTCTTGTCCTTGGTGCAATAGAGAGTAAGAAATCGGGAGATTTCTGCTTTCGCAAGAGGGGTGTAGGAGATTGTGTACATTGTATCGAAGGCTGTATGCCGTGATCTATGAAAAGCATGCAAGCGGTGGTGGATTTATTTTCATTGCTGCTTGAGCGGTGTTAAATTTTTATTTATCGCTGCTGATAGGGTGACATAATCGTAACACCCACAAGTAGTTTGGCTTTTTGATACATTGTGTACAATCTTTAACCTGCGAGGGTGATTAACTTCACGTCATTGATCGCCAGTGCGAAAGCTATTGCTAATGACTGCTGTTAATTACTGTAGTATTTTAGCGGGTTCCCCCGGGATGGCTTGTGTACACAAGCCACCCGTATACATGGCACGATAGGAGTCACCGGGGGGAGATGCGTGTATGGGAATGCGGGAGTGTAAAACGTCCTTTTGTCTGTCGATCGGGTAGATGCAGTGAATAGACGTTTCCACGGGAACGCGTCATACGATGCGTGTGCAGTATAACGACCAGCCGCGGCAGCGGGTGACGCTCGTTCTCGTCCGGATCGTACCTTACAATATGCGGTCCGGCCGGAATGACCGGAACCCCGGCCTCCTTCTAAGAAGGGGGTCGTATATTACATGCGCAACACTTGTGGTGGCTTTTAATTCCAATTTCATATTCATTGGATAAGGGCAATACGTCGTACAATGGTAGGCGTCCGGCCTGGACTCCGTCCGCGGGCAGCTCCGGACGTCCGCCGGCTATTGCTTTCACCATCTTTGGGCGCCTCTAGATTGGGCGCCGGTATGAAGGGTTCGCCCCCTAACCATTGAGGTTATGGACCATGCCGGCTCCGCGTCTAATCTATTGGCTCCGCGCTCCGGTAGTCGTTTGAGGAGGCTCTGGGCTGGACCGGGCACCGCTCCGCGGCCGGGCAGTACGTCGGGGTTGCTAGTGGGCGCTTTGCAAACGCCCATAGGGCGCCCGATTGTCTGTCCGGACGTCATGGGTATGTCCGATCGCCCTGTAAGCGTGCCAGCGGCTATGGGGAGTGATTTTGTTTATTTTCCATCTCATTTATTATTTATGGGAGGATTATAAGCCACAAGTGTGTGCGTGTTCCCGTGGAAATGCTATTCTTACTCATTTATCAAATATATGAGAAAGTTTAGTGATATATCTCTTGTCCTTGGTGCAATAGAGAGTAAGAAATCGGGAGATTTCTGCTTTCGCAAGAGGGGTGTAGGAGATTGTGTACATTGTATCGAAGGCTGTATGCCGTGATCTATGAAAAGCATGCAAGCGGTGGTGGATTTATTTTCATTGCTGCTTGAGCGGTGTTAAATTTTTATTTATCGCTGCTGATAGGGTGACATAATCGTAACACCCACAAGTAGTTTGGCTTTTTGATACATTGTGTACAATCTTTAACCTGCGAGGGTGATTAACTTCACGTCATTGATCGCCAGTGCGAAAGCTATTGCTAATGACTGCTGTTAATTACTGTAGTATTTTAGCGGGTTCCCCCGGGATGGCTTGTGTACACAAGCCACCCGTATACATGGCACGATAGGAGTCACCGGGGGGAGATGCGTGTATGGGAATGCGGGAGTGTAAAACGTCCTTTTGTCTGTCGATCGGGTAGATGCAGTGAATAGACGTTTCCACGGGAACGCGTCATACGATGCGTGTGCAGTATAACTGCCAACACTTGATGCCTTAAATCGATGTAACTCGACACCTTCTGGTCATTTAAGCGCTCGGCACTGGTGGAGACAGATCTGCGGATCTGACTCCCAGTGTTTACGGCGTTTAGAGCGCTTGATATGTCTGAGGACAGTGATGGTTGGGAAGGTGAT
The DNA here is from genome assembly GCA_949152475.1 of Terebella lapidaria. Lineage (NCBI taxonomy): Eukaryota > Metazoa > Annelida > Polychaeta > Terebellida > Terebellidae > Terebella > Terebella lapidaria. Next base: position 22,556,032 of record OX424567.1, read on the forward strand.
GTAGGGAGGGAAGAGGGGTCTCTTGAGCGCGGTAACTCGTACTCGAGACCCCAGTCTAGGCCCGAGGATGATGACCGCGAGGACATCCCCCGGGGAGCCTATGTGGGTTCTGCGGAATCCAGCTCCGGCTCTGGTTCTTACACAGGAACCGAGTCCGAGAGCGAGGTCGCGGAGGACCGCCCCGCAGAGAGTGACTCGGCCACGCCAGGCGCCGAGCAGCTCTTGAATCCGTCGCCTTTTCCCCGTATGGAAGAGGTGATGGACTGCGGTGTTGCGGGACTCGTGGATGTGGATATTGAGTTGCATCCGCACCCGGAGATGCTTGCGTCTTTGGGTCCGGATGAGAGTACTCGTGCGGAAACCCGTCCGGATGGCCGTAGCCGTCCGGACACCGGTTCCGCCGAGAACTCCTCGGTGTCCGCACCTGCGGAGTCTGGTCCGCACGACCAGAAGGCCCCTGGGACTTGGGCGGAGCAGGTTGACGCGGCTGAGGAAGCCGCATCCCAAGCGCCGCCTCAGGAACAGGAGTCTGGCTCGAAGGAGACCGAGAACCGAGATGACGGGTTTACATCGCCCGTCTCTAGGCGTACTCGCCGTTGAGCCCGGGAGATTGCTCAGAAGCAGTGGAGAGCCCAGCAAGCGCTGGAAGCCTCTGACCGCGGGCAATCTGAGGCCGGATCCGATCCGGACCCGGCCTCCTCGCCTCCGAAGAAGAAGAAGAAGAAGCGGCCGCACCGGAAAAGGAAGTCCGGCGGCCCCTCGCCTCAAACCGGATCGAAGTCCAGAGGACCTCAGCCACTGGCGCCTAAGCCGGGCGGCCAGAAAGGGTCCTCCGCCAAACCCGGAGACGCCAAGACGCCTAATCCCTCGGGATCTGGTGCGGGCGGCGCCTCCGCAGGATCCGGCCCGGGCGCGGGAGGTTCCAGTAAGCGGGTGCCTATCCAGGCACCGAAAGGAACCTCCTCTTCTTCTCCCTCCGGTACCAAGAAACCTACCGGAGCTGCGGAGGTGGGGTCGAGTCCAGTGGACCGAGGGCGTCCCGTGCCGAAGGAGGGAGATCTTCGCTTAGAACTCCTCCGGAAGCGCGCGGAGAAAGACGGGGTCCACCTGTCTGACGCCGCACTGGAAGTGGGACGGCGGTCCTTCGTTGCGCAGCAACAGAGGGCCGCGCCCCCACGCGGGAAGAGTGTGCCCCGACCAACCAGGTCGGAGAATCGTTCGGGGGCGGCCAAAAAGAAGAAACGGTCGTCCTCGGAGCAGCCCTCTATCCAGAGGCTGCGGGCCGAAATGGGCCCCGAACTCCCTGGAGTCCGTCAGGGACACATGTTCCTCCCGCGGTATGGCAGGGATCCGCAAGGGCGCCGCACAGCGGCGGCCGACACGCCTTTCACACGGCCTCGTCCACTCACGGACGAGGAGCGTGTCGGGTTGCCGCCCGAGACAGAGGGGGGTGTAATATGCCAACTCTGTCCGGAATCCCTGGACGGGTATGAGGACCCGCACCTTGCGCTCAACCGGGATCGTAGGTATCCTTCCTACGACCACTTGAGTCGACATGTTGCGGGGTACCACTACCCCTGGATGCAAATGTTCGTTTGCAAGAGGTGCTACTCCAGTAGACCTCAGCAACGATATTTCGCCAGTTTGGAGGCCCTGAATAATCACCGCTCGGGTGCACACCGCGGTGAGGGACTTCACACCGTTGGTGATGAAGTGGGGCCTGTATTCAATTTTGGATACATTCCACCGAGGGTGGCGTCGTTCATGACCACGTCAGGAACGATGAGGAACCGGTTCTTTCACTGGGGTCCATGGCGCTTTGCACAACGGGTCATGGACGATGCCTGGAGGGAGTCTGGCGTTGTGTCCGCGGGCTCGAGCTACACCGCTCGCCTGATGGCGTCAATGGGCCAGACCCCGGCGGAGTTCCAGGCGGCGGAAGCCGCCCGGACAGCAGCAGAGGCTGTCCGTCAACCGCCGGCGACCCAGGCAGGTGAAGAACGGCACCGGGTGACCATGGTCGTGTCGGAGATGCCGCAGATCGCGGCCAAGACACGAGTGGCTTCTCCTAAGCCGCGCCCCCAGCCAAAGACTCAGGGGAAGAGTTCGTCCGCCGGAAAGACTCCGGCCGGGACGACGCCCCTGCAGTCTCCGGGTGCGCTGACTCAGGAGGATTTCCCAGGCTTGCTCGAGGTGACGGTACCCGCGGGTCCGTCTGAGGGACGGGTGGTGGCAGACACCTCCGCCTCCTTGAGTACCGCGTCGGTGGTCCCGCCAAGGACCCCACGCTTGACTCCCTCGGTTGCGAGCAGTAGCGGACGTGCGGTACCTCTCTCGAGGTCGACGTCCGCGTCCTCGTTGGTAGTTGAGGGGACGTCCGCGGGATGGCAAAGCACCGCCTCCCTGGACTTGGACCCCCTCGACGCCACGGCGGACGTACGCCGGAGGCTCGGTCCCACGACCGCCAGCGTCTACGAGACTTTCCGCGAGTCTGTAGGCCAGGCGGTCGGCCATCGTCGCGATGGTATGGACCGGATCCCCGGTGACCCGGCGTTGGTGAACCTGCCGGTGCCCCGAGCCATTCGTGACTTGGGGTCCGCAGGTGTAGCCGCGTTGGTCCGCGCTCGGGAGGAGCACCCCTGGGATCACCCCCAGCGTGGTCGACTCACCCGAGCGGCGGAGTACCTGTCCATCCAGAGATGGACAGCTCTCTGGATCGGTTCAGCCGGTGCCGCGCCGAGGCCTCCCGTGTCGCATGCGATCTCGCATACGACCAGGGCCTCATGGAAGGCACCCGGCGGAGCCTAGAGAGCTACCGGACTTTGTCGGCCGTCATTGAGCGGCGCGCGTTCGACCAGGGTCGGACCGCCGCTCTTGTCGAGCAGTCCGGGGCGTCCGCCCCCGCCCCAGAGGTAGCCGCACGGATGGAGCACCTGGAGGCTGAGAATGAGCAGCTACGGCGTCGTCTTGACGAAGCCGAGGCCGCTCGGACTCACCTACTCCAGGGCGTCGATGACCCCGAGTCGTCCGCCCTGAACCAGGCGGCTCTCCGGCGCGCGGATGCCGCTTTGGAGCTGGCCATCTACCCATACCTAGTCCAGGTGTGGGGAGAACGGACGGCCGGTCCACAGCGCACCCGCGATACGGTGGAGATGTTCCGTGCCATTGCAGATCTCGGCGCGACCTCTCTACCGGCCTCCGTCGTGATGGCTCCGTCAGGACCCGGATTGCAGGGCTCACCACAAAAGCCCCTGCAAGCTCCACCGGGCCTGCCTCATCCGCCCGTGCAGCCGGCTTTCACTCTGCCGGCTCCGCTGCTTCCGCGGCGTAGGGACTCGTCACCGCCGCCAGACCCCAAGACAGGCGGCACGGATGAGGAGCCCATGACGATGGAGGAAGGCTAGGGTGCTAGCCTCGTCGCTGCACTTGTGCGGCGGCGTGCCGGAGTCGCTTCCGCGGCTCCGCCCTGCCTCAGACCCGTTCTGCGGATCTGAGGAGCCGGCCGGCAGGGCGGTCGGCAACATTTTTAGAGGTACTATCACTTTTGATCACTCGGTGTGTCGTTTTACAAAATTTCTAAATTTAAAGTCTAACCTTAAAGATATTCCAAAGACTCGACACACCGTCCTTTTATAACGGATGACCTTCCAAGGTCATCACACGGTTTTGGACCACCTCGGTCAAAATTTTAGCTTGTTTATTAGGATTTATTCAAAATTGCAAAGCGCGTTATAGTTTACTCCGTAAGTCCGGGGGTAGTTCCCCATTCTTCCAAAAGGGACTCTTAAAGTCCTAGTGTTTGCGCCGTGACTTCCGGGCATTGCCATCTTGCCTTCTTCCGGCCCCCGCCATGCGAAGCCTTCGTCGGGTTTCGAGCATTTTGGGCGCGGGCGGAACATGTTGGGGACCAACATTGTAAGAAGGGGGTAATGTGGCGATTTTGCCCTAAGCACGCGGCAGGTGATTGTAAACATAAATGCCATTTATGTGGCCTTTTCGTACTTGGCCTTGTTTTGACATGCTCCGTTCGAGCGTGCGTTGCCACGGCGACGTATTGTAATTTACGCTCCAGTAAACTATAACAATGGATCGATTAGACCTCGCGTGCGCCCTACAGTTTCTGGTGTATTATATATACACTGGAAGCGACTCGTTCGAGGAGATTGTCCAAGATCGAGAGACAGGACGCACGCAAGGCTCGCCATGAGCTTTGTGTTCCCTGTTTGTGAGTAGTGGGCTCCTAGAGCCCTGGGGACGATTTCCATGGGGAGGCCCGGGCTGGGAGAGACGAGTTGCTGACTCGGGGGCCTTTGGCCCTGTGGATTGCCAGCTCTCTCCCTTCCCGGGACGTGTGACAGAGGCTCTGGCCAGCATGTCGGACTGTACGGGGTTCCGTCCCCGAGGCAGACCGCGGCTCGCCAGGCCCCGCCAGTTAACACCGTAAGGATGAACTAGTTTCTGAATGGTGTCCGTAGGCCTGGGAGTGTCGGGTGGGCTGTTACCTGGTTACCGTTAATGCTGAAGTAGTTACCGTGTCCGCCGCGACCTCCGGTGAGCGGCCCTGCCGCAAGGATCCGGAATAGCGGATGCGCGTCCGCAAGGACTCGGATGAGAGAGGACTATCCTCGAGGATCCCGAAGAGCGGACGGTAGTCAATAACTTTACACTAGTATGTTGTGGAAATAAAATGATGTCTACACTGTATGTTTGTTTCTCATCTTCATTGCAGATATCATTTGTAAGCCTCTACAAGTTTGACTCTAACCAGCAGGTCACACACACAATCAACATGTTTTATCCAGACATCATACAAAATATTTGATGAATATGCACGCCAAATACCAGTATTTTTTAATATATATTTCAAGCTCCACAATTATTGCTTGAATTTACATGTACATGAAGTTCTCTATGTAGTTGATATAAAAACAGCTGTATAGTATAGAAACAATAAACAACACACAATACATGTGCAAGAATATTGTGTGTTAGCTGAATATATATATTGTACATGTACCTATCAGTGACCAACAGTCCAACACACTATTCTTGCATATATGATCTACAATATACACAACATATGGAAAGGTGGTAGGGAATGATGAAAGTTGAATAATAATAAATAAATAATTCAATAAATAATATTTCAAAAATAAAAATTTGTGTACTTAAAAATGTTAAGTTAAAACTTACTGGAATAGATTATACTAGAGTGCAGGGCCTACAATATATTAGCATTGATTGATAGATATATCAATATAAACGCTCCAACTTCACCTAATCAGGAAGGGAGGGGTGGCAGGCAAGCGTGATCTTGGAATATCGATAGAAAGTAAAGGTTCAGCCTAGCCCTGAAAACAAAGCAAAAGCAGGATGTATTTTAAGATTTTTTTTTTCATACACAAATTTTTGCCTTGCTTTTGCCTTGTTTTCAGGGCTAGGTTCAGCCGTGAAGCATTCACTCAGGCATCCGGCACATGTGTGCAACTTAATCTTGAACATGATGAATGACAAAGTTAAAAAAAAAAAGTTTCATGTTTCCAGGTATAACTTCCAAGATAACACTGAAGTAGACTTTAGAAGTGCTCTGAATGTTTCGAAGTGACAATTTGCACTGACAGCTGTCGTTGTCATCCGCAGCTGATTAGTGTCAATATCAGGCTCTACCTTCGTTCTGACAGGGGTGAAAATAAGTTAAATAACACTCTATTGTCATCTAGGTTGCGATATCAGTAAATAATTTGCTGTTACAGGTCGAATTTGACACATCTCTGGTTTATTCGTCAGTTTTTCAAGTTTTCAATGTACATATGCATAGCATGACGTTTGGTTACATCTCGCGATGCCCTGTCCAAGATGGCGGCCGGCTTTACGTTCATTGGCTAATGCTACGTCATAGGCGTGTCGCCTCTATCCTTATTTAATTGGAATACAAACAAACACCAGATCAGTACTTCCGCTTTCCAGCCCTATTACCGCTTATAACAAGATTTCGATGATGACAATAAAATTCTAACGTCAAACACCTTCAGATTAGAAACAAAGCATGAGCTATGACAGAGCAATAACGTTTTCCAGCACAAAGTAATAACGTAAATAATAATGAGTAACGTCATAGCCATGAAATCTGGCCAGTGAGATAACAACAATGCAGTTCGGATATTATTGCACTCTTCAAACTTGAATAAGACAGGAGAGCATTGATGAGACATATAATAATATCCGAATTTGTGAAAAATAAAAAAAACCAACACCAGATTCATGCCTATGTGTATGACCGGGCCCCAGACCCCCGGCCGTATGCCGTGCCGACAGTTTCAAAACTTTCGGAGCGCGCAGTGACACTCCCACTGCACGCTCCGAGAGTCTCAGAGCGCGCAGTGAAATCTCGGAGCGTGCTGGGACATTTGGGAGCGCGCAGTGAGAACTGGAAACACTCCCACTGCGCGCTCCGAGAGTCTCAGAGCGCGCAGTAAAATCTCAGAGCGTCTTAGTAAGTCTGGGAGCGCGCAGTGAGAACTGGAAACACTCCCACTGCGCGCTCCGAGAGTCTCAGAGCGCGCAGTGAAATCTCATAGCGTGCTGAGACATTTGGGAGAGCGCAGTGAGAACTCTCAGACCGTGCTGGTGAATCTTGGAGCGCGCAGTGAGATGTGCATTTCCAGCTAGAGCACGTGTCTCGTCATGATGACAGCAAAAGGTCTTCAAGGGGGGGGGGGGGGGGGCAAGTTCTGACATTTCACTGCGCGCTCCCAGATTCACCAGCACACTCTAAAGGCGGTTACACACCGAAGCCGCGCGACCGTTTTACGGAACCGTTTTGTGCTGTCCGTTTTTTAACGCCGCGCAAACTATGATAGAACTCAGCTTTCCAAAGGGGAGTGTGCACATAGGTTCCGTTGTAGCGCTCCGCTTTTTAAAAAATAGAACAGTGTTCTAATTTTTACGCCTTACGTCCGAAACGCCAGCGCATTATATGAATAAAAAATGCATTTAGAGGTTAAAATATCGCTATATATGTTCATCAATTATCTACATATATGCAGAGATCACTGCCTGGTATGTCTGCCAGATCACGGGCTGTTTATTGTGATATATGTGGACTGCAACTGCATGTACAATATCATGCAAAGGCAATGGTCAAGTTACTTGAGAGTCTTCATAACAATAATTGTTGCTTCTTTTGATATGTCATGCATAACCAAAGTTGTGTTTGGGGTTTCCCATAGCTATTGCTGAATCCCATATGTAATTTGCTAATAATTGCATTATTTCTCTGGAATACAATATGACTACCAAAAGTGGTCACTCTGACATCTTGGATCTTATTCGTGTGACAAAACAATGCTTTTTCACAAATGAAGGCTACCTTGACGCCTCATTTTATTGTACGTGGAAATCCACACGAATGCCTTTCTATTTCATACATCATAATGAGAAAAACGACAACACATAGGCTCTCCTTCACGGTTGCATATAGGCCTATATATATTTTGTGGTAAACAATATCAAACAATGTAAAAATCACATTAAACTTCGTCAAATTGCTCTTTTGAAATGTCAAAATGGTTCTGTATTTGTCAAGGTATTCTTCCAGTTTCCGCACTAGCCTATATTCACCAAGGTGGTTTAGTGGATGGATACAAAGGACTTATCAGTATGCACAGAGCCCAAAATTGGTGTCTTCTTGTAACTCTATTGGCATTCTCATCATCCTTTTTTTATTAGAAAATACTTGAAATAGCCTATGACCGCGTGCTAAAATTGCAGGCGGAGGACGTACATATTTCTTTACGGACATGAGTCAAGTTCTAAAAACAAACGTCAGTACTCGGTGTGTACAGAAAAAACGGTACCGCTCCTAAATTGACACGGCCGTCAAGAAACGTTGACATCGCCATAAACGGTCGCGCGGCTTCGGTGTGTAACCGCCTTAAGAGTTCTCACTGCGCGCTCCCAGATAATTTCACACGCTCTCACATCTCGCTGCGCGCTCCCAGACTTACCAACACGCTCTGAGGTTTCACTGCGCGCTCCCAGATTGACCAGCACACTCTGACAGTTCTCACTGCGCGCTCCCAAATGTCCCAGCACGCTCCGAGATTTCACTGCGCGCTCTGAGACTCTCGGAGCGCGCAGTGGGAGTGTGACTGCGCGCTCCGAAAGTTTTGAAACTGTCGGCACGGCATACGGCCGACAGGGGCTTGCTTCAGCTGGCTTAGTAACATTTCACAATTTGGCCTTCCTTCAAAATAATAGTTCTGCTCCGAATCATCCATGCAAAAACTCTTTAGGGGAATGGAAAATAACCATTTTCAATTGGAATACAGACCACCACTAACGAGATGAATCATTGAATAATCCTTGTCGTAAAGCTGTAGTCGCTAGCCTGTTCCTATTTATTCCACATATTTCGCACTTTTTGTTGATGCTGCCCATTATTCTGATGACCCCTTTCAACTACTAAATTTTACAGTGTGCTTTTGTCATTTTATCAACATATATAATCTGGTTAACATGTATAACTCATCGATGAAGCCAAACTAAACGCATGTATGTATATGAATAAAATATTCAATCATTTTCTGGTTCAACATAGAATCCAAACTGATGGACCGTATCGAATATTTGAACAGGGTGAATTTAGTTCCTCGTAGCACGCTGTTGTGCCTGTAGCTTGTGGCTAATTGTCGTCTGGGTTCTCGTCCTAATGTGAATAATGGTGTTATCCAATACTTCATGTATTATGGTTAAAGGGTGTGACATTTATGTACTGAATTCTTACAATTTGATATACACTGTTGGTCAAAATGGTGGTTACAGAACGTATTAGTGTTACACGTCCACATGTATCATTACTCAGGTGATATTGATTCTGGCCAGGTTGATCCAAGTGCTCCGTCAAACGAATTTAGACTCATCTCGAGCATTCTACCTACTCCGCGTGCTTTCTGATTATATTTGTTTCCAGTTTATTGACGTTAAAGGGATAGGTACGCGCAAACATGTATAAATACTGATTTCATGTTACACATTGAGCACTCGATATCTCCGAAGTTTGTGGAAACAGATCAACGTCGTGTATCACGTAGTGACTCAAGACCATGCCGGCACCACTCAGTATGAGAAGAAGATGGCAGATCATTGGTATGGCGAGAGCTGGTATGGCAAATAGAGCCATTGCACATGCCCTCGGTACGACGAGAAAGACTGTATGTTCTGTACGGAGATTATTCCGTCAGACTGGTGATGTGCAGCCAGGGAAGTCTACAGGACGACCACGTCTCAGTACCGCCAGAGAAGATCGAGTTTTGTACACCATGACGCGACGAGAGCGAACACGATCGGCATCGTCCCTGAGAGCAGAATGGCAGAGAAGAGTAAATATCCGGGTCAGTCGTGAAACGGTCAACAGGAGATTGCTTCAAAGAGACTTTGGAGATTGCTTCAAAGAGGCTTGCGGGCCAGAAGACTTATCACGAAGCCCAGGTTGACAAATAGACACAAGCAGCAGCGCCTTCTGTGGGCCAGACGACACCGGGCTCTGAGGGTGGAACACTGGAGACATGTCATCTTCGGGGACGAGTCTCGTTTCCAATTGTACCGAACTGATGGGCGTGTCAGAGTTCGTCGTATTCCTGGAGAAGCATTCAACGAAGATTGTGTACAACCACGTGTCGCCGGAAGGGGTGGATCCGTACATGTGTGGGGTGCATTTCACAGTGGGGGTAAAGCCAACGTCACTGGAGCCGTTTACCGTGAGACTTTGGAGAGAAACTTGATACCATGGGCTCGACAGCACTTCCGTGACAACTTCCGGTACCAGGATGATAACGCTCCAGCACATCGAGCCCGAGTGGTGAGAGAATATCTGATCCAGGAGGACATACAGACTTTGGAACAACCTGCTGTATCACCTGATACAAACCCCATAGAACATCTTTGGGATGTCCTAGGTCGTGCTGTTAGTTCCAGAGACCCAAAGCCTGCTAACCTGGATGAACTGGGACAGTTTCTCAGAGAGGAATGGGCTAATATACCCGTGAATACCCTGCAAACCCTAGTGGACAGCATGCCACGCAGACTGGACGCCATGGTTCAAGCTAGTGGAGGTTACACCCGATTTTGAGCAGCTTGTGTGATACCAACAGAACTGTAATGTTGTTATGTGAAAGATTAACTCATCAAACCACGTAAAAATCAGTTATACTCTTCCAATGTTTGGTGACATATCGGATAGTATTTATACGATTTTCATGTATGCAGCCATTTTGTTAATTTCACATCTGAATGAACTACAGTAATTAAAGTATCTGATGAAAAAAGTTTCTTCTGCCCCAAATGCTTCCATTTGTTCAAATAATTACCATCAAAATGTGAATATATATCGAATTCTTTACACATCGATCAATGTAACCACCATTTTGACCAACAGTGTACACGGACATCCATTACTTAACCTGTCGCCCAGATGACGAAATCTGACCAAAAACAAGGACACCAAAGCGGGAAAGTGAATGATAGTTCCCATACAGTTTTTGATGTGTTTGAAGCATTCAGCTCCCAAGCGTATGCCATTGTCACGCTGTCTGACAATCCTAATCAGGTCCATCGCTTGGTTAGTCAAAAACAGTGAGCATTTTCCTTTTTCAAATATACAACTGCCATGTATTACTCAATTGAGAGTAAATGAATGATAATTTTCGTAGAAACTTAAAGTCAACACACCAGATCCGTAAGTATATTCATGAAGGTGTCTCAAACTCCCAAATAGAATCCCATGTATGCCTTCTTCAACATTGCAGGCCGAGACATAAGCCTTGGTGCTGTCCTTGTCCTGTACGATCTTACAAGTTGACAGGTTTGGACATTACGATTGTATAAGGGGATGGGCGACTCAGTCATGATTTACTCATCTATGATATCGAATTGATAGCATGTGATACTTGGTCAAATGTGATCCATTGCATTATGTAGCCAAACGCGTATGTTAAAAAGGTATGTGCGCTCAACGATCCTCCGCATGATGCGCCCCTGTACGCTTAAATTCAATGAACCTACTCAATGGGAGTTGAGGAATCTGTTATCCAGAAGAATAAACACTTCAGCTACTATTGACACTGAATATATAATTCAAACCAAGATGATGTCCACGGGCTACAATTAGTGTATGTCTGATGCCTCATAAACACTCAATAATCTGTCGTACTCTGAGTGCAGTATCAATATAAAACATATATGAAAAATGTATTATCAATTATGTAAAAGCGCAGATTTATTACGATAGTTTGCAGATATAAATGTCAACAGGTTAACATGTCTTTGGTTCCGAAACGAGTTCAACATTTAATGCAATATCAGCAAGCAATATCAGCTACGTTTCTCTGTACTGGGCACTGTGGAAACTAATCGCTTGCTTAGGTTTATCAATAGAGTGTGTGACATGTTTTCGTTGAGTTCCACGTGTGAGCAATGTAAGATCTCTCATTCCTATCATTATAGTTTACTGTGTGTATTCACTGTGTATTCGAAATATTAAAAACAATTGTTACACATTAACTATATAGAATACCTGACTCAACAGTTCGGCATATAATGTTTGTTCATATAGTTGTGGTTGCTGGTTGTTATTTTGATTACTTACATTAATGATATTTTGATGTGTAATTTTGGTTAGAAGTCAGTTGTACACGTTTTCTGCCAAGTAGTCATCAGGAATGACATGATGTCCATATATTTTCATTTATGTAGCAATACAGTGGCCTGTCCACTTGCATTTATTCTTATTTTCTTTTTCTCAACATATGTGTTCCGAATGTTTGTCCAATACTTCTTGACATCAGTGTCAATGCAAGTATATAAAATATCATTATTTCTATCTAGTCGTTATCACTTCAAAAACCAGATTAGATTACATGTATGTTCGCTCATTTTCATAAAATAAACCACGTCCCACCAAAAAATGACGGAAGTAATGTTTTGAAGAAAAAAAATTCATTCATTGTTCATTTAACTTGTATACATATAGGCTACATGTATGTGTGCTTTGCTAACATTTCCCCACTCACTTCCAGTATTTTTGCTATACCGTCCCAGGTATTGTACATGTATATTAGGTCTGCGTTGAAATGCACGCGCGAACTACTGTCATATAGTACATGATGTTTTCTCACTGATTCGATAATTCTCTCAGTGTTTTCCGTTGGAAACGCTCTTCGAGGCATGATGGACTTTTATTAAGTGTGAAATTCAAAGTGAAAAAGAGTGACTTTTACAGAAAGCACATAACCAATAAAATAATTAAGTTTCCATATGATATACTATGACAAAACGTCTTTTCGCGCTATTACTCAACTGATACTAAATTTTTGCCTCTATCTGCCATAGAAGCTGAAATATAGCTGAAAACGTGATTTACATAATTATAATTTACATAGCGTTAATTTCGTGACAGTTCTGACAAATCAGCGGGGCTTTACAAAGAATAAATTACAGTTTGGAGAATATACACAAATGGAACATAGCTATTCATTGGCGAGTGTGAAATAGTGAGTTTTAAGAGCTAAAGCTATTATAACTGTCAACATTCCGGAGATCAATGGGTAGCCTGTTCCAAACGGATGGGCCAGATACCGAAAAAGACATATCAGCAAAAGTCTTGCATTTGGTTCTGGGAACCAGAAGCTTGTTGACATCATCAGCCGAGCGAGTGGCTTGATTGTGGCTACGTACAGCAAGAACATTGGAAAAGTAGGCTGGAGCCATCCCATGTAGCGCCTGGTACACCAAGCAGGCAATCTTGAATTGGATACGGCACACAATGGGAAGTCTGTGCAAGGTCTTGAGAGCCTCTGAAGTACTAAAGCGGTAGGTTTCCTTGGTTAAAATTTCAGTCAGGTTTGTGAGCATTATCAGACTTTTGGGTTTGTCGGTTCACTCTAGTACTATTTCTGCACGAGAGGAAATGATATTTTCAGCTGGCGTATTTCTCCACTGTAGCACGATGTCTGCACGAGAGGAAGTGATATTTTCAGCAGGCGTACTTCCCAAGTTTTAAGACTATCGAGATACTGTGATGTTCAAATTTTCATTGTGAGCGAAAACACTCTCTCTCTCTGTTGTTCTAACCAATACCACATGCTTGAAGCAAACTCACCGTGCTGTATTAATTCATGGAAAAATTAAGGGAAAGATGCATGTTTATTCGTATTTAGACCGTCTGGATTTCTTCACATATTTTTTATCTGCTTGTTGTCGTGGGTATAATGGACATATAATGTACAATGTTATTTGCATATTAATGTATCCGCATAACATGGACATTTATTCCTCTATCTCAAGTAATATTCAGTATGTCAACGTTTCTTGAATATACATGCTGTAAATGTATTACAGCCGGCAATCGGAACAGACAAGGCACATAATTTGAAATCAGCGAATGAGGTTTGCTCACAATCCGAGCATATTTAGGAGCGAGAAAGAGCTAGTCTATCCTTTGTCCACACAGATACAGTTTTCAGCGAATAAATTGATTTCCTCGGTGAAAATAAGACATAACAACTGTGTCTGGGTTTTTTTTGTCTTGAAAATATTTCGGTCTCTGTATGTGCCAGAATTGCAACATTTACCATGGAAATGTAAAGAATTCCATTTGTTTTTATTTGGTGTATTACTTACAGAGCAACACATATATTTATGACATTGGATGTGCTTGGATACCCTTAGGATATCCACAGTATTTTTGTCGGAAATAAGGACTCAAATAATGATGGAGGGTCATTTGACCAATATTTATATCATTTGTATCAACATGATCAAACAAACTTCTGGCTTTCATTTATTTGCACTAAACACAATAATTATATTGAAAATGTAAAATATCATCCTGGACAATGCAATACTGTTGCAGGCCTACGTGTATGCAACCAGCAACAATACAGCAAAATACAAATATGTACAGGTTTATTATACAAACATTGCTTCCGAACATCTCATGTTGAAAATATAAAACAAGAGTATGTACAACATCTTCACAGTTCAACGAGTTCAATTTCATTGCGAATTGAAATTGATAAATTTTATATATCTGAGGACACTGAGCAGGCCAAAGTGACATCACATGAGTGTAAGAACACGATTGCTAAGTGCTGACTAGTTCATATTCACAAACAAACACCAGACGACTACTGCAGCTGTCATCATACCATAAGTACCTCGGTGGGATTATATATACACAGCCACAATCAGATCAACTTCGATATGGTTGAGAACTTCGTAGTTACTGAATGGTATCGGCAAATTATTGCTGGGAAGTCGTGTATCATAGCGCCTGCCACTGAGTGGACGTCTTGCAACAAGCCACCCTGCCAAGTCTGAAATTAAATTATCATAAACAGATAGTACTACATGCTCATATAAACGGCATTTCCGAAAGTTAAACCCAAATAAAACATTCCAGGATTCGACTTATAAGTCATGGATCCTGAATTATAAACAACCTTAACAGAAGCATAACGCATAGATCGCACTTACGATTGTTGTTGACAAAGATGCTTTCTACAGAGGCATTCTCAGAAACATCGTTGATCTCAACAATGTATCCGGTTCTATTGGAAGCATGGCATATGGCTGATGCATTGTCATACGACATTGGCTCATTCACATCCCATAGATGTGATCCCCGAAGTGTTGAAATATAGGTGCCGGTACTGTGGGCAGTTGATTTGGGTAATTTAGATAAGATCCATGGATTTACCATACAATTCTAGTTGGTTTTACAGAGATAGATTAAGTGACGAACCTGCCAGTTGTAGCTTGGAAAGATCATAAATACACAATCACAATCAGCACAACCTCGATATGGTTGATTCATTCCGATATCCACCAAGGGCAGATATTATGTTAAATGTAGTTGTTTGCAAACTCATTTGGATTCAAATGACGAATGTTAATAAAAGTACTAACAGACTGGTTCAGTGAGTTCTGGAAGGAAATACGCTCTTCAATTACTAGTATATGTATAAATGAGCATATAAGTATGTATGAATAATTGGTACTATAGGCTTCTCAGTCGTCCTCTAAGAGGACCCAATTGAACAATCAATGATGTTCTTTTAATAAAAAAAAAATATCAATGAATATTAGCAGAATGGTTCGGTGACTTCCAGAAGAAAACCTTTGTCATATGCCCTCGACTGATGTTTCACCGCACGTGGGGAGGAACATTTGAACAACAACATTACATATAAAAATAACCCGTCGTTACCTATGAATTTAGTTTTTTTTCAGTGTAGTTATCTTGTTTATGTACTTTGTCGACACAGAGACCTCGCCTGGTAATGTACCATCTCATGGCCTTCAGGTTCTAGGATTTCTAAGTATTTGCACCATAGCATACGAATTTTATATCTATGAAATAGTCTGGTACATACAAACATCAGTGGGCGTATGCAATATCTAACGACACAATTGGAGGGTACCCACCCCTTTGATGTCCAGAATCCACCGCTGAGAACAATCATTTAAGTGATAGACCCCGAGGTAAGATGACAGAGTAAATTATATAACTAGTCTTAGTTGGAATACAGTTCATTATGAGATGAATCATTGAGTAATCCTTGTCGTAAAGCTGTAGTCGCTAGCCTGGTCCTATTTATTCCACATATTTCGCACTTTTTGTTGATGCTGCCCAGTATTTTGATGACCTCTTGCAACTACTACCTTTTATAGTGTACTTATGTCATTTTATCAACATATATAATTATGTTAATATGTATAACTCAACAATGAACCAAGCTAAGCGCTATATGAAGCACTATAATTATGAATGAAACATTAAATCATTTTGGGGTTTAATTAAAATAGAATCCAAACTGATGGACAGCACTGAATATTTGTTCTGGGTTATTTTGATCCATGGCAGCACGCTGTTGTGTCTGTAGCCGGTGGCTAAATGTCATCTGTGTCCTCGGCCTAATGTGAGTAGAGGTATTATCCAATACTTCATGTAATTTGGTTAAAGGGTGTGACCTTTAATACAACTTGAATTCATTACCTGAATTCATACAACTTGATATACACGGACAGTGCCATTATTCAACCTGTCGTCCAAATGTCGAAATCTGACCAAACAAGGAAACCAAAAAAAGGAAAATGAATGATAGTTCCCATAAATTTTTTTGATATGTTTGAAGCATTCCGCTCCCAAGCGTGTGCCATTGTCACTCTGTCTGACAACCTAATCAGGTTCATCGCTTGGATGGTCAGAAACAATGAGCCTTTCCCTATATAAAACTGTCATGTATTATTTATTTGAGAGTATATATTTGTTTGTGTATGAATGTTAATTTTCGTGTAAACTTAAAGTCAACACGCCAGATCCGTAAGTGTATTCATGAAGGTGTCTCAAACTCTCAAATTGAATCCCATGTATGCCTTCTTCAACATCACAGCCCGAGACATAGACCTTGGTGTCCTTGCTCTGTACGATCCTACAAATTGACGGGTTTGGACATTACAAGCGTATAACAAGATGACTGACTCAGTCAGGATATACCCATCTATGATCCCGAACTGATAGCATGTGATACTTGGTCAAAAGTGATCCATTGCATTATGTAGCCAAACGCGTATTTTCAAAAGGCTACTCATATATAATATGCGCTCGACGATCCTCCGCATGATGCGCCCCTGTACCCTTGAATTCAATTAACTACTTGATAGGAGTTGAGGAATCTGTTATCCAGAAGAATAAACACTTCAGCTACTTTTGACACTGAATATATGACTCACACCACGATGATGTCCACGAGCTACAATTAGTGTATGTTTGATGCCTCATAAACACTCAATAATCCGTCGTACTTTGAGTGCAATTTCAATATAAAACATTTATAATATATGTATTATCAATTATGTAAAAGCGCAGATTTGTTACGATAATTTGCGGATATAAATGTTACCAGGTTCACATGTCTTTGGTTCCGAAACGATTTTTGTTTAATGTAAATGTTGTTGCTAAAGAATGATGAACAAAGGCAAGCAATATCAGCTACGTTTCTCTCTACTAGACACTGTGGAAAAAAATGGGCTATTTACCATTGCAAGTCGCCTATGTTATTACATCGAAATGAAACAAAGAGGCTCGAACTAAACTATTCGCTTACTTAGATTTATCAATAGAGTGTGTGACATGTGTTCGTTGAGTTCCACGTGTGCGCAATGTAAGATCTCTCATTCCTATCATTATAGTTTACTGTGTGTATTCATTGCGTATTCGAAATATATACATTAACCATATATAATACCTGACTCAACAGTTCGGCCAATGATAATTGTTCATACATTTGTGGTTGCTGGTTGTTATTTTGATTACTCACATTATGATATTTTGATGTCTGATTTTGGTTAGAAATCAATTGTACTCCATATATTTTCGTTTATGTAGCAATACAGTGGCCTGTCCACTTGCATTTATTCTTATTCCTTTTTCTCAACATACGTGTTCCGAATCTTTGTCCAATACTTCTTGACATCAGTATATATGCAAGTAAATAAAATACTCATAAAATAAATCACGTCCCACCCAAAAAACGAAGAAGTAATGTTTTGAAAATAACAACTCATTCTTGTGCATATATTTCTAAACTTCTATACATATAGGCTACATGTATGTGTGCTTTGCTAACATTTCCCCACCCACTCAGTATTTTTGCTATACCGTCCTAGGTATTGTATGTTAGGTCTGCGTTGAAATGCACTCGGGAACTACATTATAAATGTTTTCTCACTGATTCGATAATTCTCCTGTTATCCGTTGGAAACGTTCTTCGAGGCATGATGGACTTCAGGGGAAAAAGAGTGACTTTTAAAATAATTAAGTTGCCATAATGACACGTTATGATATACCATGACAAAACGACTTATCACACTACACTCAAATGATTTTACCTCTATCTGCCATAGAACCTGAAATATACCTGAAAACGTGATTTACATAATTATTATTTACATAATTTCTTGACAGTTCTGACAAATTATCGGCGCTTTACAAAGAATAATTCACAGTTTGAAGAGTATACACAAATGGAACATAGCTATTTAAAGGCGAGTGTGAAATAGTGAGTTTTAAAAGCTGATTTAAAACTATTATAATTGTCAATATTCCTGAGATCAAAGGGTTGCCTGTTCCACACGGATGGGCCAGATACCGAAAAAGACATATCAGCAAAAGTTTTGCATTTGGTTCTCGGAAACAGAAGCTTGTTGACATCACCAGCAGAGCGAGTGGCTTGACTGTGGCTGCGTACAGCAAGAACATTGGAAAGGTAGGCTGGAGCCATTGTATTTCCTTGGTGAAAATTCAGTCAGGTTCGTGAGCATTATCAGTTTTTTGGGTTTGTCGGTTCACTCCAGCACTATTTGTGCACGAGACGAAGTGATATTTTCAGCTGTCGTATTTCTCCACTGTAGCACGATGTCTGCACGAGAGGAAGTGATATTTTCAGCAGGCGTACTTATCAAGTTTTAAGACTATCGAGATACTGTGATGTTCAAATTTTCATTGTGAGCGAAAGCACTCTCTCTCTCTCTGTTGTTCTAACCAATACCACATGCTGAGGCAACCTCACCGTGCTGTATTGATTCATGGAAAAATTAAGGGATAGGGATCTTTAGACGGTCTGGATTTCTTCACATATTTTCTATCTGCTTGTTGTCCTGGGTATAATGGACATACAATGTGCAATGCTATTTGCATATTAATGTATCCGCATAACATGGACATTTATTCCTCTGTCTCAAGTAATCTTCAGTGTGTCAACGTGTCTTGAATATTTATCTTGTAAATGTATTACAGTCGGCAATCGAAACAGACAACGCACAGAATTTGAAATCAGCAAATGAGGTTTGCTCACAATCCGAACATATTTCAAGAACGAGAAAGAGCTAGTCTATCCTTTGTCCACACATATACAGTCTTCAGGGAATAAATTGATTTCATCGGTGAAAATAAAAGACATAACAACTGTGTCTGGGTTTATTTTTTGTCTTGAAAATACATCGGTCTCCGTATGTGCCAGAATTGTAACATTAACCATGGAAGTGTTGTGAAGACTTCGATTTGTTTTTATTTGGTGTATTATTTATAGAGCAACACACATAATTATGACATTGGATGTGCTTGGATACCCTTGGGATACATCCACAGTATTTTTGTCGGAAATAATGACTCAAATAGTCATATGGAGGGTCATTTGACCAATATTTATATCATTTGTATCGAAATGATCGAACAAACTTCTGGCTTTCATTTATTTGCACTATACACAATAAATATATTGACTGTAAAAATATCAACATGGACAATGCAATACTATTGCAGGCCTCCATGTATGCAACCAGCAACAATACAGCAAAATACAAATATGTACAGGTTAAAATGCCGATATCGTTATGGGAAAGAACACATTTTGAAATGAAATGGGTGAAATGTGATGTGGGATCAGGTGTATAGTAGAAACAACTACATTTGACACACTGTCTGCCCCTGATGACGCCAGTGTGTCTTAGGATTGGTCGGGCTTTGTTTCTATTGCAAAATGTTGTATTTTACGTTTGTTATTGGCATCATCAAAATCTGACTGTATTGGTGGTAATAGATTGATACTTACATTCTATGGGTCTAGATTCCACGCGTTTGTATGGCTATCCTTGTGATAACTTGTAGACCTTACTTTTCGGGAAATCTTGAATAAATCTTTGTGTTTTCATTTCTAATTCATAAGACTGGCTCATCGATAAATACAACAAAAAAGACATAGGCAAATACTGCATTGTACTGTAATTTATTCCACACGGGTCCTTTCACTAAACTCGTGCTCTGCGTAAGGACCAAGACTTAGTGTGGGAAAGAGCACAGTTAAGAAATGCAGTATTTGGTTTATTATATATGTATACAGTGCATGTATCAACCTAAAACCGCTTATAACCAGATTTCAATGATGCCAATAATATTCTAACATCAAACACCTTCAGAATAGAAACAAAGCACGAGCTATGATAGAGCAATAACCATGATAACGTTTTCCAGCACAAAAAAAATATCGTAAATCACAATGAGTAACGTCATAGCCATGAAATCTGGCCAGTGAGATAACAACAACAATGCAGTTCGGTTATTTATTGCACTGGTCAAATTTGAACAAGACAGGAGAGCACTGATGAAACATATAATAATATCCGAATTTGTGGAAAAGAACAAAACAAACACCAGATTCATGCTTATGTGTATG
The DNA here is from genome assembly GCA_949152475.1 of Terebella lapidaria. Classification (NCBI taxonomy): domain Eukaryota; kingdom Metazoa; phylum Annelida; class Polychaeta; order Terebellida; family Terebellidae; genus Terebella; species Terebella lapidaria. The sequence continues at coordinate 22,576,323 of OX424567.1, forward strand.
ACCGGGCCCCAGACCCCCGGCCGACAGGGGCTTGCTTCAGCTGGCTTAATAACATTTCACAATTGGGCCTTCCCTCAAAATCTTAGTTCTGCTCCGAATCATCCATGCAAAAACTCTTTAGGGGAATGGAAAATAATCAGTTTTAATCGGAATACAGAAAACCACTAACGAGATGAATCATTGAATAATCCTTGTCGTAAAGCTATAGTCGCTAGCTTGATCCTATTTATTCCACATACTTCGCACTTTTTGTTGATGCTGCCCAGTATTTTGATGACCTCTTGCAACTACTAAATTTTACAGAGTGCTTATGTCATTATATCAACATATATAATCTGGTTAACATGTATAACTCAATGATGAAGCCAACTAAGCGCATGTATGTATATGAATGAAATATTCAATCATTTTCCGGTTCAAGATAGGATCCGAACTGATGGACCGCATCGAATATTTGAACAGGGTGAATTTAGTTCCTCGTAGCACGCTGGGGTTGTGCCTGTAGCTTGTGGCTAATTGTCGTCTGGGTTCTCGTCCTAATGTGAATAATGGTGTTATCCAATACTTCATGTATTATGGTTAAAGGGTGTGACCTTTATGTACTGAATTCATACAATTTGATATACACGGACAGATCCATTACTTAACGAGACGAAGCGCATGATCTCACTGATCTCGTCTGCTTCCTGTTCGTCCAGCGGTTCCCAATGGCCGTTGATACCTATAGATATTTCGTGATCATGAACTCGGGGTTGTGGGAGTTGATGCGCAGATAGCACTTGAGGTGATGTCGCCATCTGTTTGAACGGATTGTGTATCGCCTCTCCTGGTCAGTGCACTATTTCACTCATAAATGGATGCAATATAGTTAACATGTTTCTGGGAATATGTCCTATACTCGTACATAATTTGAATGCTTTCACTTCATATATATCTTGCGCTATTTTATATACCGTATGTCAACAATCATATCAAAATAGTTGAAGCAACTATTTTGTCTGCTCTATATCTTTCACGCCACCTGGTCTGGTGCTTGATTTTGTTTCATTATATATATGTTGTCCTGTGTGGAGTGAGGCGATGGTTTGTTGATACCAACAATATCAAATCAATATTTCTCTAGCAATTTTCTTTTTTTTCACGGGCAAGCTGGAAGACGGGTAAACTTTACTAAGCATGTCCATCATTTCCATTCAAATAACTCCGCTTGTTGAATTATGTTCAAATGTATCATGAAATTGTAAAATTGGGAATGAAAAAAAATAAAGATTCATTCATTCATTCATTCTTAACGTGTCGTCCAGAAGACGAAATCTGACTAAAAACAAGGACACCAAAACGGGAAAGTGAATGATAGTTCCCATGCAGTTTTTGATGTATTTGAAGCATTCAGCTCCCAAGCGTATGCCATTGTCACGCTGTCTGACAATCCTAATCAGGTCCATCGCTTGGTTAGTCAGGAACAGTGAGCCTTTTCCTATATAAAAATGCCACGTATTATTTATTTGAGAGTATATATTTGTTTGTGTATGAATGATAATTTTCGTAGAAACTTAGAGTCAACATACCATATCCGTAAGTATATTCATGAAGGTGTCTCAAACGCCCAAATAGAATCCCATGTATGCCTTCTTCAACATTGCAGGCCGAGACATAAACCTTGGTGCTGTCATTGTCCTGCACGATGCTACAAGTTGACAGGTTTGGACATTACGATTGTATAAGGGGATGGCCGACTCAGTCACGATATACTCTCGAATTGACAGTATGTGATACTTGGTCAAATGTGATCCATTGCATTATGTAGCCAAACGCGTATGTTAAAAGGGCTACTCGTATATGCGCTCAACGATCCTCCGCATGATGCGCCCCTGTATGCTTGAATTCAATGAACCTACTCGATGGGAGTTGAGGAATCTGTTATCCAGAAGAATAAACACTTCAGCTACTTTTGACACTGAATATATAACTCACATCAAGATGATGTCCATGGGCTACAATTAGTGTATGTTTGATGCCTCATAAACACTCAATACTCCGTCGTTCTTTGAGTGCAATATCAATATAAAACATATATGAAAAATGTATCATCAATCATGTAAAAGCGCAGATTTATTACGATAATTTACAGATATAAATGTTACCAGGTTCACATGTCTTCAACGAGATTTCTTAATGTAGATGTTGTTGCTAAAGAATGATGTACAAATGCAAGCAATATCAGCTACGTTTCTCTTTACTGGACACTGTGGAAAGAATATGGGCTATTTACCATTGCAAGTCGCCTATGTTATTACATCGAAATGAAACAAAGTGGTTCGAACTAAACTATTCGCTTACTTGGATTTATCAATAGAGTGTGTGACATGTGTTCGTTGAGTTCCACGTGTGCGCAATGTAAGATCTCTCATTCCTATCATTATAGTTTACTGTGTGTATTTACTGCGTATTCGAAATATTAAAAAAATTGTTACACATTAACCATATAGAATACCTGACTCAACAGTTCGGCGGATCATGATTGTTCATACACTTGTGGTTGCTGGTTGTTATTTTGATTACTCACATTATGATATTTTGATGTATAATTTTGGTTAGAAATCAATTGTACACGTTTTCTGGCAGGTAGCCATCCAGGAATGACATGGTGTCCACATATTTCCATTTATGTAGCAATACAGTGGCCTGTCCACTTGCATTTATTCTTATTTCCTTACATACGTGTTCCGAATGTTTGTCCAATACTTCTTGACATCAGTATCTATGCAAGTAAAAAAAAAATATTCATAAAATAAACCACGTCCCTCCCAAAAAACGAAGAAGTAATGTTTTGAAAAAACAAACACATTCATTGTGCATCTATTTCTAAATTTGTATACATATAGGCTACATGTATTGTTTTTGCTAACATTTCCCCACTCACTTTCAGTATTTTTGCTATACCGTCCCAGTTATTGTGTATTAGGTCTGCGTTGAAATGCACTCGCGAACTACATTATGTTTTCTCACTGATTCGATAATTCTCCTAGTGTTTTCCGTTGGAAACGTTCTTCGAGGCATGCTGGACTTCAAGGTGAAAAAGAGTGACTTTTACAGAAATCACATACTAGTAACCGATAAAATAATTAAGTTGCCATCATGACATGTTTTGATATACCATGACAAAACATCTTATCACACTACACTCAAATGACACTAATCTGCTATTGAAGTTGAAGTATACCTGAAAACGTGATTTACATAATTATAATTTACATAATTTCTTGACAGTTCTGACAAATTATCGGTGCTTTACAAAGAATAATTTACAGTTTGAAGAATATACACAAATGGAACATAGCTGATTTTTTTACAAAAGCTATTATAATTGTCAATATTCCTGAGGTCAATGGGTAGTCTGTTCCACACGGATGGGCCAGATACCGAAAGAGACATATCAGCAAAAGTCTTGCATTTGGTTCTCGGAAACAGAAGCTTGTTGACATCACCAGCAGAGCGAGTGGCATGACTGCGGCTACGTACAGCAAGAACACCAGAGAGGTAGGCTGGAGCCATCCCATGTAGTGCCTGGTACACCAAGCAGGCAATCTTGAATTGGAACCGGTACACCATGGGAAGCCAGTGTAAGGTCTTGAGAGCCTCTGAAGCACTGTCATAGCGGTATGTTTCCTTCGTGAAAATTCAGTCAGGTTTGTGAGCATTATCAGACTTTTGGGTTTGTCAGTTCACTCTAGCAATATTGGTGCACGAGAGGAAGTGATATTTTCAGCAGGCGTACTTCTCAAGTTTTAAGACTATCGAGATACTGCGATGTTCAAATTTTCATTGTGAGCGAAAGCACTCTCTCTCTCTCTGTTGTTTTTTTCTAACCAATACCACATGCCTGAAGCAAACTCACCGTGCTGTATTAATTCATGGAAAAATAAGCGATAGATGCATGTTTATTCGTATTTAGACCGTCTGGATTTCTTCACATATTTTTTATCTGCTTGTTGTCGTGGGTATAATGGACATACAATGTACAATGCTATTTGCATATTAATGTATAAGCATAACATGGACATTTATTCCTCTATCTCAAGTAATATTCAGTATGTCAACGTGTCTTGAATATACATGGTGTAAATGTATTACAGTCGGCAATCGGAACAGACAACGCACAGAATTTGAAATCAGCAAATGAGGTTTGCTCACAATCCGAGCATATTTAAGAGCGAGAAATAGCTAGTCTATCCTTTGTCCACACAGATAGTTTTCAGCGTATAAATTGATTTCCTCCATGAAAATAAAATACATAACGACTGTGTCTTGGTTTATTTTTTGTCTTGAAAATATTTCGGTCTCCGTATGTTCCAGAATTGTAACATTTACCATGGAAATGTTGTGAAGAATTCCATTTGTTTTTATTTGGTGTATTAATTACAGAGCAACACATATAATTATGACATTGGATGTGCTTGGATACCCTTAGGATATTCACAGTATTTTTGTCTGAAATAATGACTCAAATGATGATATGGAGGGTCATTTGACCAATATTTATATCATTTGTATCCAAATGATCAAACAAACTTCTGGCGTTCGTTAATTTGCACTAAACACAATAATTATATTGACTGTAAAATATCAACATGGACAATGCAATACTATTGCAGGCCTCCATATATGCAACCAGCAACAATACAACAAAATACCAATATGTACAGATTTATTATACAAACATTACTTCCGAACATCTCGTGTTGAAAATATAAAACAAGAGTATGAACAACATCTTCAAAGTTTAACGAGTTCAATTTCATTGCGAATTGGAATGGATAGATTTTGTATATCTGAGTACACTAAGCAGGCCAAATTGACATCGAGTGAGTGTAATAACACGATTATTAAGTGCTGACTGGTTCATATTCACAAAGAAACACCACACGACTACTGCAGCTGTCATCATACCATAGATACCTCGGGAACATCATATATACACAGTCACAATCAGAGCAACTTCGATATGGTTGAGATCTTCCGTAGTTACTGACTTGTATCGGCAAATTATTGCTGGGAAGTCGTATACCATAGCGCCTGCCACCGAGTGGACGTCTTGCACCAAGCCACCCTGCCAAGTCTGAAATTGAATTATCATAGGCAGATAGTGGTACATGCTTATATAAATGGCATTTCCAAAAGAAGCGAAGCTTGAAAAACCAATCATATTCACAACCACATAAAAATAATCAGAGACAGACATGATGGAATATGTTTGTATTGACACAGCAACTGCTTTAGAATTCGGATGACCAATAAATAGCCAACAGAGTGCCATCTTAGTATATGTACATGCATTAGTCCAGAGCCTTATGTGGATATAAGCATGTTTTTTCGACTGGTGTAAATGCTAGCTGTGTTGTGAATGACAATTTAATAGAAGCATAACTGCATACATCGCACTCACGATTGTTATTGACCGTTTCCATTCGAAGCGTGGCATTTGGCTGATGCATCGTCATACGACATTGGCTTATTCACAAGCGCATCTAGATGTGATCCTCGAAGTGTTGACGGATCGATGCCGGTACTGTGGGCAGTTGATTTGGAGAACTAAGTTATGATCCATGGATCCACAATGTGATTCTGATTAGATTAAGTGATATATTAAGTGACGAACCTGTTGTGGCTCCCGCGATGGTCCTGTTCGCCTCATCTCTTCCACTATGGGTTGCATCAGATGTACCATTCCGTACAATCCCGACTGACACATACTCCCAAACGAAAACAAGGTGACTGCCACAGCTGTGTCCCGGCCAGTTGTACTTTGGAAAGATCATAAATACACAATCACAATCAGCGAACCTCGATATGGGTGATTTTTGCCATATTTGCTGAACGGTATTGGCAAATTGTTGCTAGGTAGTCGTATGTCATCCCGATCACAGGTAGGCGCCTGGCTCCGAGCCATCCTGCCAGGTCTGAAAATTCAAATGTATTGAAACATCAGGGGATTATTGAACGGTGTACTGTTCCGAATTGCCGAATCTCAATGAAACATTACAGTTCTAACTAAATTATGTGTACGTTTCACTCACGACTATTGTTGATGAAAATATGTTTATTTTCATCAACGTCGTCATAGGTCATTGGCTCAGTCACAAGTTCATAGATATGGTCGCCATAATTGTACAGGATATGTGTTGGTGCTGTGGAAGGAGAGTTTTAGACACGTCACAAACAAGTGTGCACAAAAGGAGCTCAGAGCATTGAAACATACATCCAGAATTCATTGTCGGACACTAACATAGGTCGCGTTCAACCGAAAACGGCCGCTATCTTTTAAAAAAAGAGAAAAAAATGATACAGTCACTTGTTTCAATTGGTTTGGGCATTTCGTTCAAGATTTCGATACGATTTTTTTTGTAAATTTTACGTTGAACTGAGGACGTGCAATGGACACACTGCCACGTCAGTAGGTTATCGGATCATGGGCATGACGGACAAAAAAATCCTGGGTGTTTTTAAATTGAGAATATTTAGTATTTCTGAAGACGACGATAATATGACATACTTGCTACGGAAGTTACAGTTGCTGTTGGTGATGTTACTGATGCCGTTGATGGTTTGGTGGAATCCGTCATGGTTCCTCGTGAAATTTCACTTTGGGTACTGTTGTTTACGTCAATCCTGGATGTCCCAGCCTTTGTGACCCCGGTGTCCGACGTATGACCTGAGATGTAGGCCACCTTCGTACTCCCATTCACCTGTTCCTTTTCCATAATTGTGGTTTCAAATCGTGCCATTGTAGTGGGGCCAGGATCATTATCTTCCACTTTACCGTCTCTTGTCGGTATTGGGTTGACTTGATACTTGGGGGTATTTCACTTCTATGACAATGGTTGCTACAACCAATGCCACGAGAAGTAATTTGCCTGCAACTTCTGAGATAAACCATCGGATGGATTATCGACTACTGTCGACATCGATCTTAGATTTGCTGACGTCACATTCACATGTCTACATCGGCGTCATCAACATCTACATCATCTTTGTTTGCGTCTTCGAGTGGAGAATTATGGATGTCAAGTTTGATGTAATTTTCGTTCTCAGCCATTTCTTCTAAAGTTTTGCAGGTGGCCAATATTTGCCCACAGTGTCTAAATGTATGTACTCTGTATACTACTAAAAATGCGTACTAAGCATCGTGAATACATGTGAAATGGGTGTTTATATATAATGCACTTAACATTTCGCTCACACGAGTGTACAGGGCACAACCGGTTCAGTGATTATAGGGGTATTTATGATTCTAGGGGCAGGTCCCATGATTCTGGGGGCAAGGTTTCATGATTTTAGGGGAAATTCTTGTCAAAAGAGGTGGGGTGTCCCTGAATATTGAGCATAAATGATATAAATTCTGCAAGAATCAAAACATTTATTATTCGATTAGTTGGCTCAATTGTTGCAGAGTGCACACAAAAGGAGATTTCATGCAGAGTGTTTCCTATATTCGTGTATTAAGCTCCACCAATTCCTGGTAGACTGTCAAGGCTACAATAAGTACTCAGGAATCATACCTTTTGAATCATTTTGTTATGTTTCGTATTGATTTTAGATGGAAAAAACATCACTATTTCCTTTGGTGATGAAATTAAAGCTAGAAAATGTGCTGATTTTACGCAAATTGGATTTTTCGGGAAAATATGATTTTAGGGGCATGCTACCATGATTCTGGGGGCATGCAACAATAATGATAACAATCATTCTGACCTATAAGGCTTCAGGCGATCTGACGTAAGTTTGTTCGTGACGATATAGTAGTAGCAGGTTTACTGACCGGAACATGTTACTTTAAACACAACATTCATGAAATCAATGGTCCAACATAATATTTTCAAGCAAAAAGTTTCGGAACACTGATATGAATATTGACGTAAGCCAGCTTCCGCATTTGAAAACAATTGTAAAAACAATTGCGATACCTGGCAAAAGAAGCAGACTCCAGGAGAGCATAGCCAAAGTAATTATGTTGCGTAAGACGACGCGAGGGCAGAGGATTATATCATCACATTGTCACACTCACACATGGATATGGCAACAAAAATTAGTGACATTGATCCATACACAGCGTGTCTGATGAGACATAATGGTGACCGTTGAGCAACCTTGATCAACTCAGACCGCTTCTAATCCAGAAAGCAAGATGCAACTCACATGAACGTTATGACCATTACAATGATGTCCATTCACACGAGCCGTTTTATGCATTTTACTTCCATTTACGTATACATATAAACAAATAAATTTTAAAATACCGCATTAACAGTTCCGATATGTGATGAATTTAATGCTATGTAATGTTCTGTTTGTTAATATTTACAATCTTTCGTTGAGCATGTTGAGCAAGAAGTAGCAAACCATAAACTCCTCATCTTTTCAGGTCGCTTAGCTTTCCTTGCACAGGATATTATATCCGTAATGGGAATAAAATGGGCAATTTCTATGGAATTCGGTAAGTCCTACTATAGCCGAAAACCACTCTGGACCAATTTTGCCTCCTCCTACCTACACTGTAGACCTGGTAGTGTAAACCGATTTACGTGACCAATCTAAGGCCCCCACACCTTGGTGAATCACTTTGATGTATTAGTCATGATGTTCAATCTCGATGCATCTTGCTGTCCAAATCCATACTGATTTAATTCCAGCCCATGGTGACCCAGTGGCGGTTCACATTTTCTTTGCATATTGTCATGTCAATTTTATGAACACCCATATGATCGGTTCATATGGCACAGTTGTATTTGTGTCATTGGATAAATTTTTTGGCCAGGCTTTGTTTTTATTCCAAAATGTATAATTTTACATTTGTTTTTGGTATCATCAAGATCTGGTTGTATTGGTGGTAATACAAAATCTAGATTGATACTTTCATTAGACATGTTAGAGTAGACAGGCAGTTCTTGGAAGCTTAAGCATAAAACATTCTTGGTACACCTCCATTTAACTTGTTTGTTTGTTTTTGCCATTGCAAATAAGGCGATTTTGTGAATGCGAACTGCATGTATGACGTGACAGTTTTTGGACATTCAAGACATAAATCGGACAGCCACGTTCTTTTTAGGTGACAACGAAGCTAAAACAGCTTCGTTGTATGTATAAAGTGATAAACTTTTCTGACAAGTCCATTGCAAAATAAAATCAGACACCAAAGATATATGGCAACTAAACTACTACGGCATTATTACGGAATACATTATATGTGCTTTAATATACAATTATGAAATGTCATTGACCGCAACTACTCCACAACTTGGTGGTGTTTCTCATTCAAGGGCATATGGATTGAGCAATCATGTTCAGCCCTTCTTAGTACCACTGGATTTGTACAGTTGATGACGCCACCAAGTAGGCCTGTATCAAACAGGGGAGGGGGTGGGGAGCGTGGGGGTCGGGTCTCAACTATGGTTGTATTCCACATATTTCCTCATGTGCCGCATATTCCGTAGGATATACACCAGTTTGATAAAAGGACTGTGGTCTTCCAACACTGCGATGGCTATTTCATCATAGGAACGCCCAAGTTCGGCGGATATTTTAAAAGTACTTGTCGCCGACGACCATGCAGCTGTTTTTGGCCCCAATGGTGCATCTCAACAACGGGGATATGCGGAATCTCAATGTGGAAATCTCGAAAAGGAATATAAAATCGAATGGCATCAAATCAGCCATAAACTAGTCCGTGTGGTTACCCACCACACGCTAACTTGATAAAGATTGCTTAATTCTTTTGATATGGGTGTCGTTTACATCTAAGTACTTCATTGACTGTCGACGGATTTAGTTTCAACCATATAAACATGATTTGTGACACTGTATATGAAGGATAGTACTAGCTCCTCCGGGATTTTGAATATGGCATCAGTAATAGATAATTCTTACAATGGCTCGAGTCCGTTTATTGAGCAATAGGCGGAACATGAGTCAGACCGCTTGTTATAATACTTGGTAATCATGCATGTTACTTGTGTACAAGTAGATATAAAAGCGACATTCATGTTTCGACTTCATCAGCTTGCCATCAAATGAAAATAGACAAATGACATGCATTCCTGGAAAGATTTTGTTATCAGATGTCGGATAAATTATTGTAGACACAGCTCAGATACCAGTATGTAGTTTGTAATTGGAAAAAAGTCGATGTAATCGCTATACTGGTAACAATCTTCGGTGCCCATATCATGCAGTCAGTAATAACACACTCATTCAACTGTTGATCATTGCTTTTTGTTAGACATCATATAAGTCATTTATGATATGGGTCCACTTTGCAAAAAGTGTGTACGTACAAACATTTTTTGAGTGTGTGATCGACGACTGCCATGGAACCCAGCGCAGATGTATCAGTTACTGGTAAACCAATGCTTATAATACGAAACATACATACATCCAAGTTTTCCCTGGTTCACATATTGATTTGATTTTTGACACCAATGGTTCGGGAAGTCGTGTGGCCTTGATTACTTGATGAGAAATGTAAAATTAAGGGGCACGCCAATACAATTATTAGGTGTCACTATTTCTGTAAGTGTGATGAATGGATCAGGTGTTTTATTTTGTTTTTGAGTGGAATGGGTGGAAGCATTCCACTAACAAATATATTGGTTCAAGGTAAGCTTCTTCCCAGACAGTGATTGTCTTGTTTATCTTAACCTAATTTATGCAGTGTGTTGCATACCAGGACATCACACAACATTTCGTGTGGAGTGAAGGCTGGTGTATATATTGGAGTGCGTGTAGCCAAGTCCCGTACATCATGAAGGTGTTATTCGTCACATTTGCCACAAACAAAATCCACTGCTTGGAACTGATCCTCCAACATTTCATGGTACTCTGGAATCTGATATAAAACCACCTAGCTCAAGTAATGTATGTCATCAACTCAGAACGCTGCTTGTTTTTGGGCTCTGCAGATATGTTGTATTCTTCAACTGATTCATCATCTAAGTCCTCGTCGTCTTCTAGCATGGTATTCTCGTCAGATTCATCAATATCTGTCTGGGTTTAGAAGTTTTCGTTTTTCGCAGTCTGCTGACTCTTTTTTGTTGACTTTCAGCCCTCTTTCTCTCCTTTTCCTGCAGCTATGGCTTCCTAGCCAAATGGCGTCTGCTTTCCTCACTCATTTTTTCCCCTTTTCGAAAAACGCGAAATCTCTAGGCTGAAGCAGAATGGTAGTATTGACTAGCAGGCAGAAGAGAATACTCTTGTGCTCCACACAGGAATTGGCTGCTGCCATATACATATGCGTAGAATGACCATCTGCATACAAGATGATAGGACTAGTTATATTCATCTCCTGGCAAAACGAATGGAGAGATATCAAATAGCTCATGAAAATCTCACTGGTCATCCACCCATTGTACATGTATGTCTTTGCATAAAGAGCGTCCACAAAACCTTCCCGGTCAACATCTCTGAGCCGCTTGACAGAAAAAAATATCATAGGAGACAAAAATGGCCTATGGCATAAAACGTTGCCATGACCTTGATCCGTGTTTTGTCAGATGCCAGAGTTTTGCTGGCGAGTACTTCCGGCATCGATCCCGCGAAACTGTTGGATATTGGATAAATTCAGTTTTGACAGATTCAACTAATGGGAACGGTAAACCCAACTCGAAAAAAAGCATAAAAACCACAGAGCAAAAAGTGTTAAATGTAAACAACAGCAACAGATCGGATACGAAAAACCAACGTGACAAAAATATAATATAAAAAAAATCAGCAATGTGACTGCGAACAGCCGACAGAATCATTCTCCAACAATTTAGGATTGACGAACTAACTGCATCAAGTAAAGATTGTTAAACGAACTCTTGAGAGAACGGGTTGGCCAGCAGCAAAAGAACTAACAATGAACTTAATAGTAACAACGATATGTGAGAATTTGTTATATTTTTATCTTTTTGTACAGAGCGTTTTTTTCTTTCCGGAACACCTGATTTCACCTCCTAATGGCCATTTTTGGGGGCTCATGAGTTTCCCTGTCATTTTTGTTTTTTCTCACTTCGTATGCCTGATATGACTTTCTGCCCTCGGACTATGATATTGGATAACGGACCCTGTTTTGTTTGCTCGGAATACTTAATACTGGGTATTGATTCCACGTCTATTAGAGCACTTCGGTGGATTTTACGCTATACAAAATAAATTATTATTATTATTAATTGTCTGAATAACCCAAATTCGAATTTGATGTGCATGTGCGCATCATGAAAATGTTTGTATTTGTAACCCTCTGTTGTAGTCGCTCATGTAAATGACCCTCCATTCCCCATAATCATATTGGTCGTTGGTACGACCATGTGCACTGTCACAAATCTGTCATTGTGATATTTTATATGTAAATTTGTCTCTCAAAGATATACTGCAGTCAAACTATATCTATATATAGTGTATATGTGGCCCCAGTAATATTTGTGTAGATGTAGTTCATAAATGTAGGCTGGGATTAATATGGGTGCATTATGATTTGCATTCTTTATCATTAATTCATTCGCAGTCCACAAATGGTCATAAGCTGTATAGTCTCAAATCCAAAAGATCAACAATATACTAGTACACTAATAATATGCCCAAAATTTCAGTCATAATACTTTTATTTACTTCTAAACCTACGATCAGTATATTTCAGATCATTTCTGAAGTGTGTGCCCGAAGTCCGTCAGAGTCACAAGTTTACCAGTTTTCAGACACTGTCGATCAGAAAAAGACTAGATTACAAAGAATGGCGCCAGTACTGCATGCAGACGCAAAACCCGGCAACACCCCCGATAGCTCATATCTATGTTTTTTACCGCACCGATCATGTGTGAACCAATCACAAAGAATTGATTTGTTGTTAGCAGATTAAGTCTTGTTCGTTGTGGTTATCAAATGTCAGTAAAAACCAAAACAGTAAAAGATATTGATCACATAATTTGTTCGTTTTTTTTCCGTCAGACATAACATTGTCTGATTTCTGCAAGTGTCAGATTTATGTACAATTAACATAAACGGTTCGGTTATAAAATTACTACTAAATATCTTATCTACTTACTTTACTGGTAACTTGGGAAATCAAGTTATTAACCACACCGAAGAGTCCCATATTTATGTTGCAACGTGATTCAGACTTTTGAATGTTTTCATTTGATATTATTTCTTTTATGAGAGATAATACAGTCTAATGCGTGGGTCATTTGAGAAGCTTTTCACACGAAACACGGAATTGCATGATCATGTGTAAAGAAAGGACAGCATCATGGCAGAAGGTGAAAGCCGATTTTGTTTCGGGATAGATCTCTCCTCATTCACACACAAAAGTGTGCAGTGATGTTTGTGTTCCCCGTTTCTCTATTGTCTCACATTCTCCTTGCACGACGAAAATTCAATTATGTCATGTCTGCCACAATTGCCCGGGAATTGTAGTTTTCATCAGCGCGCCCAGTTACGTGTTAAATGAATGATTCAGTTGACAGAAGTAGGTCATGCTTTTGCCTCCGGGCATTCCTTTTTCCAAGTCACGGTAGAGTAAAATCATTGATAATAGTATATGATAATAATTTATCTTGACTGAAAACACCCATATAAAAGGGCACAGTGAGAGATACAGGCACGAACATATCAAACACCGGTTGTAGTCCAGGGGTGAAGACGCTACTCAAGTCGAATACAAAAAGTTAGGCCATTTGTTTGCTGGTTACGTTTGCAGTAATCTGCAATGTATTTTGTTGAACTGCCAAAAAATATATAATTAATTTTAATTTTTGGGATGGGCCTTTGATGTTTCTTATGTTCATCTCGTAGGAAAACTATGAGAAAAATTGCTCGTTTTGTATTCATAATAGTGCAAGGACGGATTCATTGATGATAGTCCATTTTATTTGGGTACATAATCGTTTGCATAAATGTATGTATCAACTTATTGCTGCCAATTCAACCAGATTTTGGTGATGACAATAACGTGCTCACAACATGATCATGATAAATCCAAAGCCATGCAAAATATTTAGACCCAATACCACATTTTCTTCACCGGGGGCCGACAGTGTGTGAAAATTATAAACATTAGGTGATTCTGCTGTACATTTGATGAAATTAGTATACAGCTACCATATTAAAGGAAATTCAATGGGTGAAAATTATATATAATATAAAAAAACATTGACAGTTATCTACTGAAACAGCTGGTAAACCGAGGGTCGTCCATTTTATTGTCCGGGCCCCGGGCCCGGATATACTAAAAACGCACTAATTTCAGCTGTTTCCGTTTTGCGAGGTCTCCCGCAGTGACGGGCAGGGAGTGATTCCACGGTGGACATACGTTGCGCGCTATTGTGCGGGCTTCGCCCGTTTACTATGCTGTGAACTTTAGTTCACAATGTCTCATGTCAGATGTCAGGGACGTTTGTGTGGTACAGCGGGGGTTGCGAAATATTGTCACTCTGTTTGCCCAGGCAGTGATTTTTTGCACGCGCTGATATAACGCTGATGTAATAGAATCATATTAGAATCGCACTTAGAAGGATATAGGCATATGCGCATAAAAAACCTGGATTGAAGACTCGAGCACTGGGGAATAATAGGTGAGATATTAATTTAATTTATGAATAAAAATACAGCAAAAAATTTCCTCCGGACATATTCTTAACACTTTCCATTCCTACTATTCTGTAGCTTGTATTATTGGGCGCATACAGCACAATAGTAACACTGAATTCATCGCGTATGCCGGACACTGGATATTGGGAACGGATTCGACATCGTTTGCTCAGAATGCTTCGTATATATGGGTACTGGTTCCATGATTATGCATGTGCTAACAACGTATTACATGGTTGCTGAAATATGGAGTAAGTTCATATTAGTGTATTTTAGTGCTGGGAAACTAAAATGCTACAAAACCTGACATAGCCTATGAATAATAACTAATCCGTTTTGTCAGTAAGAAAAGTTTCCACGTCTACACAGTCAGCGCATACTAGTGAGTCACTGAATCGACTTTTTTCATGAAAATTACATACATGAATATATCCATATGCAATAAAACCTGTTTTTTTACAATTGTGCTGATAGTATATGAGGTAACTTCTCCGTACATAGATATATATTATTCAGTGGTCTACATAAACATTCCACGGTTCCGGAAACACAGACATTAGTCTTTATTGCATTTTTGTACTATTATAAGTGTTGAACTGAAATATATGGAGAGAAACAAAAGTCGCCACGAAATATGTACTCGATGGACCACATAATCCATTCTATGTTTGAAAGATAGTTCATCAATCATTTTCGATTTGCTACAGTTCTTCCCTGCATATATTAGATCTACGCACCAGAAAATATGTTGTCTTTTCACGCAACCAACCCATCCATAATTGTTATTGTTTCCTTCTCGCTCTTCAAAAACTGTCTGGGAACTAACAAATGATGGACGATTGTATTATGCCACTATCTAGTATCGTCGCACAAGGACAAATAATACCAAGTGTGCTGTAGCTTACCAACTCAGAATTACCAACTTCCAATTCAAAGTCACCCACAGATATGTATATGATTTCCTACGACCCCGTAATACAACTTGAGATCTACCTGTCATCATTCTGTCTGCAGAGGCCAATTTACATAGTTCATGTCAAATGTGACCTTGATATTCACCGCTCAAGGTCCTCTGAGGTGGAATTCAAGGTCATCATAACATCCAACATATATGAATTCATATATCCTCATAATACAAAGGAGAGCACTGTCTACATGTGGTTTTGTCTGCAGAGGTCAATTCACATATTTTAGGTCAAACCACCCATGGTATTCTGAGAATAATTCCAAGGTCCTGAAAAGGTCCAACATATGTGACTTCCTATGGGTTTACAATGACATTTCAAGCACTATTTACGAGTGATTTGTCTGCATCGACCAATTTACATATTTCAGGCTAAAAGTGATTTGAGGTGATTCGAAGTTCAAGGTCACCGACGTAAGATAAAATTGTATTTAATGTCGGATACGATTCAAATATAGAACAACATTTCCACAAGTGCCATTGATCGACAGAGTGGTAACAAATAACAAAAGAGACTGGTGATGTGACATCTGACATTGAAAACAATCCATCCCATTAATGAGCACCATAATACCTTAATGAGTTCTTATCATTATGCACAGTTCTATCTTTCGGAATCTTGACACCTTTAGTTATTCTAATATCGTACTCAGAATCAGATTTTGAAACAAGATCATACATATAAGAAGGCCCTAAGGCATCGTTCATGTTTTTTTCACGTTCTACAAACAATAGGGATCTGCTTGCATTCAGAAGATCAACGTAAGAAGATTGATCATCCTGAAAAAATACATTGAAATGCACGTTCTTGTATCTTTTTCATTTCCTAAGTAGTCTCCATTCTACAAAAAATGCCATACTATAAGACTATAATATAAATGGGATAACACAAAAGTGTTGAACAATTACATAGTACCTGCTTATCACAGTGACTGACATTCGTTAATCTCTTGAGAGCGTTGGTTTTTTATGCTACACTTTTTATCAAACGTATCGATATGGGAGTAAACATTAATTTAGAGTCAATATGTTTTGGGTTTAACAGTGTCTTGGGGTTTAATCGACCTGGTTGATAGTTAGGACCCTATCCGATACATCAGATGTCACATCGACTTCATATATGCTCATAATACACTCCTACATCATCAAAATCTGGCTGTGTTGGTGGTAATAGGTTGATACTTATATCCAAAGCTCTATCTACAACACTACTGTCTGCACAGGCCAAATTACATGGCTCAGGCCCGATGTGATCTTGTGTTCATCTTCAATTTCAATGTCACCAAAAGTTTCACCATCACTTTTTATATGCTAATAATATGAACCTAATACATATAACCTATGTATGAGTGCCTATACGCTCACAATATAACCTTAAGCTCTATCTTGAACCATGTGACATACATAATTCGTGAATTTTATGATTTTGGGGGTCATTTGGGACTAATTCGTCATTTAAAAAAATAAAAGCGCTGTTCTGTAAGCAGGCAAATTTAATAAAGTTTGCGCAATACTAACATGTTTCGTGGATACGTAGCACTACAAGCTACATAATTTACATCACAAAATATACTTTATATTCATGTGGACTGTTTCTCAGTTACATGACACCTGTCAACTCAACCACACTTGTGTAATTGTAAAGTACTAGGAGTTATTTGCAAACTTATTGCAGTCTGTCACATAAAATTAAATACAGAGAATATTGTTTTTGAGGACAATACCAGATTTATACTGGAACCTTTTTAAGCGGTAACAAAGCACAGCCTTAAAGATATTATCACGCAAGGAATACTCCAGTAATATTTCTAACACACTTTGACCTTTCTACCAATACCAGGTCATCACATAATATATTAAAACAAATTTGTTAGATCCCAGACAACAGTTGATGTGCGCAAGTCAAAAAGTAGTAATTATGTGTGGGTCGGGTGGGTGAAAAAATAACGATTTTCAGGTGAAATACATGAAAGATAAAGTAAACAGAACGGTGAGCATTCATACAATTTGCGATATTGCAATGCGGTTGTTAATGACTGGAAACATTACGAGATATGCCAATCATGGTTCATTTATGTTTCACTCTTGTAAATTAGTTTTTTTTCTAATGCACAGTGATGGTGAGTGAGTTGCTAGTGTGCTGCATATACACTCAGTAATCTGCCATGGACGACCACGAGATTTACCGCACCAGTTAATGCTGTCCTGTCATCATTATACAAAAAATATGAAATGTCAGTATAAATTTGCTGCCTGAATTTGGTGCCGCCATGAAATGCCTCCCCCCCCCCCCCCCCCCAAACAATGCATGTACTAGTGACTGGTGATCAAGCAGATCGTGGTGACGTCCATTTAATTTCTTGAAAACAGCTTTGACTCTTGGTAAAACATAAACCTGTCGCAGCAGTTTGGAATCCATTTGGGATCCTCGGTCAACAAAGGCCTCATAACTACAACTAGTTCTGGAGTAGCGTATGAATTGTGAGACAAACACACCATACGGCATAGGAATTTGGCTGGTTAGAAAACGGAAATTGACTATGGAGAATTGAAATCATCACGTTTGTCATATAATCTAGTTGAGTTCTTACAATATTCATCAATCTCCAACATTAAATTCGAATATTAGATTGACAGGATTATTCAGTGACAAAATGTCTATGTATCTGAAAATTAAAATTACTAGTTTGTTCCTTCGATCTCCTCTTTGCAGATGAATAAAATATTGGTTTAAGGCAGCGGTCTTTCCATCAAAGCCTGTTCGTGGCTCTTCGTAGTGGCACTTATACTTTAGTGATAAATTATAGTACATATTAATTTAAAAATCTACGAAAGCGGTGGTAGCAGTAAACACTCTTGTGATAATGTTGGTAACCCCCCCCCCCCCCCCCAACCATTTCAATGTCAAATTTGCATATCGTATTCACATTTCAGATCATTATAATAATGTGTAGTATGATTCCAGGATGGACCAGTTGCACATGCGTGTTGCGTGATATGAGTATGAAAACGTCTACATCAAAACGAAGATGAGTAAACGAGTATATGTGCAACTTTGCTATCATGATCTTCCTCAACTTACAAACTTTAGCATGCCCACAAAGTGAATGAACAACATGCGGTTTTGTGCTGTATTTACCAATGTCATACGAGTATGTTTTATCGTATTGGGCAAAATAATAAATGGTGTAATAAATTGACACCAGACATTGCATGTCTGCAGAGTTGGATGCGGTTGGACTAAAGGGCTGCTCGTGTGTGTGTGTGTGTGTGTGTGGGGGGGGGGGGGGGGGGTTACAGGTAGCTGTCCTTAAGAAACACCTATAGTAATACACTGCTCTCTTGAAGAAAAACCGCTCGTCAGGTATAATATAAGTATTATGTACGATCTTTTGCCCCATTTTTTGTATGATCCTTGGCCAAATGTGCATTTGATTTGTAAAGAGAGATAACATCAGAGCTCCTGTTAATCAAA
This sequence comes from Terebella lapidaria, assembly GCA_949152475.1. Classification (NCBI taxonomy): domain Eukaryota; kingdom Metazoa; phylum Annelida; class Polychaeta; order Terebellida; family Terebellidae; genus Terebella; species Terebella lapidaria. The sequence goes on from OX424567.1 coordinate 22,595,384, forward strand.
TCACCTATCATTCAAGGTTACTCGGTGACACGATCCTGGTAGACCTTGAGAATGTCATGTTGAGGAAACTACCAGGGGAATGCAGAGGCAGAAAATTGTGGTACTATGTGTTTGGGTGATAACCTTGTATGGACAGTTTAAAAGTGTAGAATCCTGTATATGACAACAAAAAACAACTCGGTCGTTTTTGCGCAGTAGCGTGTAGTTCTAACCGGCCTTTGTGCTAATTTGCAGTTACACACGAACAGCTTAGCTACTCACTTCCTCACGGAAGTGGCGCACTTATTTCCATGCTAATCAGTCTGGTATAAGTGTAGTTGTACACGAGATGGGAGAATCAGGCAGGAAATTCCACACTCAACAGCGGAACTAGTCAATTAAGAATCACATACCGAGCATCAATTGATTCCAAATCAAGGAGTACCCCTTCCCCGATGAAGAAAACAACTGAGCGGGTCAGTAGACTGGGAGGGGGTTAGCAACCGGAAATGAGTACTGTAGTAGAAATCTGAACTCGATGTTTACAAGTGATGAAAAATGAGCTGACAGAAAATATGTTATGTAGTCCGCAAATAAACCACATGCATATTGTATTTGAGATTATTTGCTGGTTTTGTGTTACATACAATATATCATGAATTGTATCTAAACTCTTTTACCGGTGAGCAGTCATGGTATATATTCAGGTATGAACTTCTGATCATTCTATAGATTTCCACTGTGTATTGAAATTGAAGCTTACAAATTACAGATTAAATAAGACTAGTAGATCGAAATGTGAGGGATACTCAAAATCAAAGGTTTATCATTGAACATGTCGTTTTCTCAACTTACAGAGTTGCTTGAATGTGTGAGAAAACGCACATTCTCAACAACCTATTAATTAGATGAACGTCTTGTTCCTAATGTATATTCACGTTGACAAATTTTCAAACGTGATGAAAATTGCATGAGTATTATTATTCCGCGTGGAAACGATAAAATATTAATATGTGGAAATACATGGCAGAACAATGCACCGAAACTGCAGCTGAACGAAGTGATCAGCCAATAATACGGGTACGACCGTACATGTACTTCAACGAATATTGACCGTTCCCTGAGTGAATAATTATGTTATGCGCCTCCCTGATTTGTAGGGAGATACGATAGCTGGTATAACTGAATCATTCATGTCCTTGACTGTACATCAGACTTGTACTGTAGCAGTGTTATCTTTTCACTATAACGCTAGCACGATTCGTCACCTATCCGTCATATAATCTGGGATGGTATTTCAGTTACATGTACAATGGCGTTTCATCTAATACTCGATACTTTAGAAAATAGACAATACAGGAAGTACAGAAGAGTGATGCTATAGAATTGTTCTTGCGGAACCTGGATCAAAACCTTTGAAATATAGTATTGGTTTCATCATGGCAATGATATAGAAGGCAGCGGTCTTTTCATCATGGTCTTTTCTTGGTTCCTCTTAATGATACTTATACTTTGGTGATAAATGATACATATAACATGATGTGGTGTGGATGTATGGCCCGTAAAGCAGCTAAGATTAACACTGCTAATTTGTTCATTTATATTCAAGGCCACATAAAATATACGAAATCGTAGGTAACATTAAACACTGGTGTGATACTGTGGCCAATGTTGGTATTGAAGACAAAACCAGTTCAATGTCAAAGCTACATATCATGTTCACATTTCAGATCATTTTATGTGTAGTATAATTCCTGGATGGACCAGCTGATGTGGTTAATGTAAAGTATAAATGCGGTGCTGGCTATTTTCAGTCCCATCGCATGCCACTTTTAATGAGTAAAAATCGTACGCACATGCGTGTTGCGTGATATGAGACACAGATATAAAAATGTCTGTATCAAAACGAAGATGCCTAAACGAGTGTATATTTAGGTTTGCTACTATGACAATTTTCAAAGTGCAAACACAATCTGGATGAACAATTTTGAAACAATGAACGGTTTTGTGTTGTATTTACCAATGCCATATGTTCAGTGCATCAAAAAAACCTTGCGTTTATTAAGGGTCCTGTGTTAGAAGTTTTGTGGTGAGAGGATCACAGATGCTTTGCTGTGACGTCACACTGGACGGCAAAATCAGTGTCCAACGTCCAGTGTTTGTTGGTTCTATTGTGATTTCATTGGGAAATTTACCATCCAGTATGTCAAGCACAATAATATCAAGCAACGTTCTAGTGCATCCGGGAAGAGAGCATCTAAGTGAACCAAGTTCTGACAATCATGTTCAAGATAGTTATTTTTCCCTAATTATTGCTTGGTATTGAGCTAATCTATGAGGGCGAGATAATATGAGGGCGAGATGGCCGAGTGGTTACGTGCGAGCGCTTAGTCGCTCAATTTGAACCAACAGCTATCGCCGACGTGGGTTCGATCCTACGTCGGGCCGCATGTGCGGTAATTGTAGGGGGATTTTCTCCCTGCCCTCACACCTGGCAGTGTGCCCATGACTCGGATATCACGTAAAATGGAGGTCCCATCTCTAAAAAATGTTGTAAAGGGATGTAAAAGACCCCTCTGAGAACGACATGTACCCTGGCAGTGACCACTCTCAGAGGACTAAATTCCAAATTGTGACGCGCTTTGATAATGTGTATAACGTTGATAAAGTGCTATATAAGAACCGGTTATTATTATTATTATAATCAATGTATTTGAGCTACGAACAAGGCTTTTTTATACAAAAGGAACAAGGAAACAAGAGGGGTTACAATATGTCACACTCCTAAGTGCTCTATGCATGCGTGAAATTATGATAGTTGATATTGCGGGTATTGCGTGTATTGTTCCATATAAAGGAATATATTATTCGTGTGATACAATCGTTTAGGAAATATTGTTACAATCAAGTGAAACGATTGTAACGCTAAAACAGACGTTGCCAAAAATATTTTTACTTTTGTTCAGACTCCCCAAGGATGTTTCCATTCTTCTTCGCTTGAGAATATCCCAAATACAAAATGATATGTTCTCTACTTTTTAGGTTACCGGACCTCTGGTCCGATAACCTATTGCCATGGCGTTGCGTCCGTCGTCCGTCGGCGTCGTCCGTCCACATTTTTATCTTTAAAGTTTACGATCGAATCTTTCTGAAATTTTTGCACAAAAATACCTAAAAATATTTCAAGAGGGGGGTTATTTTTTTGTTTTTTGATTTTCGCGTTTTTTTCAAAATGGCGGCCATTTTCGACGAAAAATGGCCAATTTCTGACTTCGGCGGCCATTTTCTCAAAAACTGTTCAGACAGATTTGAGATTTTTATTTCAAAGATTGCTCTCACATACCTCTGTGATATGTATAAGTTTCGTTGCCCCTGAATCGCCCGTCTGCGTGTAGTGGCCATTTTCATTTTCTCGACGGGTCCCAAATGGGATTCTCTCATGTTAAATTCTCCTATGCTTTATAATGGGACACATCATGCCTAATATCTCACTAAATATTGAGATTAGAGACTAAGAATCAATTGTGGACATATGGGAAATGATATATGCTGAATATTCTCATGACCTTGAATTTGACCTTTGACCTCATTTTCAAGGTCACAGGACAAAATGGCTAATATCTCGCTTATTATCGACTTCACAGCTTAGGAATCAATTGTGAACATATAGGAAATGATATATGCTGAATATTCTCGTGACCTTGAATTTGACCTTTGACCTCTTCTCCATGGTCACAGGACAAAATGGCTAATATCTCGCTTATTATCGACTTTACAGCTTAGGAATCAATTGTGAACATATAGGAAATGATATATGCTGAATATTCTCGTGACCTTGAATTTGACCTTTGACATCATTTTCAAGGTCACAGGACAAAATGGCCAATATCTTGCTCATTATCGTCTTTACAGCTTAGGAATCAATTGTGAACATATAGGAAGTGATATATTCTGAATATTCTCACCTTGAATTTGACCTTTGACCCAAATTTCAAGGTCAGTCATTTTATTTTCAAGGTCAGAATACAAAATGGTTTATATCTCACTTATTATCGATTTTACAGCTTAGAAGTCCATAGTGAACATATAGGAAATGATGTATGTTGAATATTTTGGTGATCTAGGATTCGACCTTTGATCCCATTTTCAAGGTCAGAGAAAAAAATGGCTAATATGTTGCTTATTATCAACTTTACAGCTTAGGAATCAATTTCGAATATAAAGGAAATGATATATGCTGAATATTTTCATGACCTTGAACTTGACCTCATTTTCAAGGTCACATCACAGAATGGCTAATATCTCACTTCGACTTCACAGCTTAGGAATATATTGTGGACATCTAGAAGTGATATATTTGTTGAAAATTTCATGGCCTTGAATCTATCAGTGACTTTATTTTCAAGATCACTGGACAAAAGGCTAATATCTGAAATGTGTATTGTCCGGTAACCTTTCTTAGCCCTTGGGCTAATTTTTCGTATAAAAATGCTTAGACATGGCTCGCTAGTGCGGTAAACCCAAGGTCGTCCATTGTCGATTACTGGGTATATATTATCTAACACACAGGTAGCACCGGCCAATCACTATGAATCGTTAGAGATCAATCTCAAGGTGAAGTATGTTCATGCACAGAATCAGCAAATATTTCACACCGTCACAATTGACGTGTTGACACGAGGATCATTTGTAGCGATTGCATTCCGATGCGATGTGGAGGACTGTGCTAACATTTTATTATGTAGTATTTGATATGTGGTGTAAGTTTATATTTGGTATACTTTAGTGTTTGGAAACACTGCGAAAATACGAATGTAATTTGAAATAGGCTAAAAAAATTATTTTGTCATGAATTTTGTCTACACACACACGACCAACGATAATTCAGCAAACTGATTGTGTCCATGTAAAGTGCATATCCTTCTGATCCGAACCATTTTTTTAACCAGTATATTGGGTAGATTTATTCAGTAGTCCACATGAACAAACTTAGTGACTTCCCAGATTCAGAGAGATAAATGTTGATTGGCTTCTTTTGCATCATCATCCGAGTTACAGTGGAATATTTTGACAGAAATAATACTCGTCACAAGCTATGTACTCGATCGAACATTTCATACATTCCATCGTTTGAATGGTGGGTTATAAATCAACCGTAAAGTGTTACAGTTCCATTGTGACAGTACAATTCGCCACGAGTGTAAACTAACGCGAGACGGAGCATGGATAAATGTGAATCAAATATCACCTGAAATGTTTCTAAAGTCACAAAATATATAGATGCGCTCACCGTTTTGTTCATTACACCTGAAACAGTTAGTTTTCCACACACACAAAACTGACATGATTGACACTGTTTTTTCGCACTTTAATTATTGTCTTCAATTTCTTCGTGATCAAACACATTACAGGCATTATTTTGCATCGTGAACATCAAATATGTTGGATTAGGTTGGCTAATAAACCTTCTCTATTAACGATGGACACAATATTTCTCGAAAGTGTATTGGTGTGATAGAGTGCAATATGTAAGTAAATTATATTGTTCCATATTATCCAATTGCCATACACAAGTGTGGTTGAGTTGACAGGTGTAGATTAACCATGTAGCAGTCCTCATGAATATGAATAATATGTTGTCATGTTTTTCCTGTAAAGTTCAGGATAATGAGATTATCTGCAATTCGCGTCATATCCACACAAATATGATTATGACATTTTATACAAGTTACTTGCTGTTAGAAGAGCGCCTGCATTTCCCCAAAAATATACATCAACGAGACAATCAGAGATTGCAGACCCTAGCACTTCAAGAGTTACTTACTAAAATTAGAGTTGATGACCCGTACATTTTCGACCTGGACGATAATCGGGGATTTTGGTCGTACTATCATTGGTCATATATCAAATGGTCGAAACCTGGCCATAAAAAATACGAAAATCATGGGAGAAAAAATCATCAATAACAGAGTTATTGCGATTTTTCTATCTTCTCGACCTGTCGACCACGACCTAAATACTGACCTTGATACTGACAACCCAAACTTCGCTAGTTCTCACAAGTTTATACTGCATACTTTAATTCAACATTGTATTGAATATCCCAAACCACTACTTCAAATACTACGAATCAGTGATTTCAGCTGATGACCCTTATACTTTCTTCCTTGGACGATAATGGAGGGTTTGATCATAGGACCATCGGTCATACAGCAAATGATGGGGGGAATTGAGCACAGAAAAAATACCAAATTAATAAAGGAAATTAATCATTAATATAAGCAGAGTTATATATATAATTTCTTGAAATCAGCTTTGACTCTTAGCGAAACATAAACCTGTCGCAGCAGTTTAGAATCTATTTGGGATCCTCGGTCAACAAAGGCCTCATAACTACAACTAGCTCTGGAGTAGCGTATGAATTGTGAGACAAACACACCATACGACATAGGAATTTTGCTGGTTAGTAAAGGGAAATTGACTATGGAAAATTGAAATCATCACGTTTGTCATATGATCTAGTTGACTTGTTGGAATATTCATCAATCTCCAACACTACTTTCCAATATTTGGAAAAATTAGATTAATAAGATTATTCAGTGACAAAATATCATCTATGTATCTGAAAATTAAAGTTACTAGTTTGTTCCCTAGATCACCCTTTGCAGATGAATAAAAATTGGTTTAATCACGGCAATGACATAGAAGCGATCTTTCCATCAAAGCCTGTTCGTGGTTCTTCGTAGTGGCACTTATACTTTAGTGATGAATTATAGTACATAAATAATTTTAATATCTACGAAATCGGTGGTAGCAGTAACCCCCTTGTGGTATTGTTGGTAAAAAAAAACCCACAACCATTTCAATGTCAAAATTGCATATCGCATTCAAATTTCAGATCATTACATGTGTAGTATAATTCCAGGATGGACCAGCTGATGTGTTATGGTAAAAACTGTAGTGCAGTGTGGGCTGTTGACAGTCTCGTTGTATGCAACTTTAATGAGTAGAAATCACACGCACGCGTGTTGCATCATATGAGTATGAAAACGTCTTCATCAAAACGAAGATGAGTAATCGAGTATATGTGCGAACTTGCTATTATGATCTGCATCAACTTACAAACTTAAGCATGCCCATAATCTGAATGAACAATATGCGGTTTTGTGCTGCATTTACCAATGCCATACGAGTATGGTTTATCGTATTGGGCAAAATAATAAATGGTGTAATAATCGACACCAGACATTGCCTGTCTGCAGAGTTGGATGCGGTTGAACTAAAGGGCTGCTCGTAGGTGTGTGTGGAAGGGGGAGGGTACATGTAGCTCTCCTTAAGAAACACCTATAGTAATACACTGCTCTCTTGAAGAAAAACCGCTCGTCGTTGCTCTAAGTGTTATGTACGATCTTATGCCCCAATTTCTGTACGATCCTTGGCCAAATGTGCATTTGATTTCTAACGAGAGATAACATCAGAGAGCTCCTGTCAATCAAATTACCTATCATTGACATGGTTACTCGGTGACAAGATCCTGGTAGACCTTGGGAATGTCATGTTGAGGAAACTACCACGTGAATGCAGAGGCAGAACGTTGTGGTACTATGTGTTTGGGTGATAACCTTGTATGGACAGTTTAAAAGTGTAGAATCCTGCATATGACAACAAAAAACAACTCGGTCGTTTTTGCGCAGTAGCGTGTAGTTCTAACCGGCCTTTGTGCTAATTTGCAGTTACACACGAACAGCTTAGCTACTCACTTCCTCACGGAAGTGGCGCACTTACTTCCATGCTAATCAGTCTGGTATAAGTGTAGCTGTACACGAGATGGGAGAATCAGGCAGGAAATTCCACACTCAACAGCAGAACTAGTCAATTAAGAATCACATACCGAGAATCAATTGATTCCAAATCAAGGAGTACCCCTTCCCCCAATGAAGAAAACAACTGAGCGGGTCAGCAGACTGGGAGGGGGTTAGGAACCGGAAATGAGTACTGTAGTAGAAATCTGAACTCGATGTTTACAAGTGATGAAAAATGAGCTGACAGAAAATATGTTATGTAGTCCGCAAATGAACCACATGCATATTGTATTTGAGATTATTTGATGGTTTTGTGTTACATACAATATATCATGAATTGTATCTAAACTCTTTACCGGTGAGCAGTCATGGTATATATTCAGGTATTAACTTCTGATCATTCTATAGATTTCCACTGTGTATTGAAATTGAAGCTTGCAAATTACAGATTAAATAAGACTAGTAGATCGAAATGTGAGGGATACTCAAAATCAAAGGATTATCATTGAACATGTCGTTTTCTCAACTTACAGAGTTGTTTGAATGTGTGAGAAAATGCACATTCTCAACAACCTATTAATTAGATGAACGTCTTGTTCCTTATGTATATTCACGTTGACAAATTTTCAAACGTGATGAAAATTGCATGAGTACTATTATTCCGCGTGAAAGCGATAAAATATTAATATGTGGAAATACATGGCAGAACAATGCACCGAAACTGCAGCTGAACGGAGTGATCAGCCAATAATACGGGTACGACCGTACATGTACTTCAACGAATATTGACCGTTCCCTGAGTGAATCATTATGTTATGTGTCTGCCTGATTTCTAGGGAGATACGATAGCTGGTATAACTGAATCATTTGTGTCCTTGACTGTGCATCAGACTTGTACTGTAGCAGTGGTATCTTTTCACTAGAACGTTAGCACAATTCGTCACCCATCCATCATATAATCTGGGATGGTATTTCAGTTACATGAACAATGGCGTTTCATCTATTACTAGATACCTATGTACAATAATATGTCACATACGAATTTAGTTGTGCTTTTTCATTTCATCCATCCGTTTGTGATGAGTATGGTGAATGATAGATACGAATTTAGTTGTGCTTTTTCATTTCATCCATCCGTTTGTGATGAGTATGGTGAATGATAGATTAATTCACATATAACAATCAAACTTGAGAAAACACACAATACAGGAAGTACAGAATAGTGATGCTATAGAATTGTTATTTCGGAACCTGGATCAAAACCTTTGAAATATAGTATTGGTTTCATCATGGCAATGATATAGAAGGCAGCGGTCTTTTCATCATGGTCTTTTCTTGATTCTTCTTGATGGCACTTATACTTTGGTGATAAATGATAGTACATATAACATGATGTGGTGTGGATGTACGGCCCGTAAAGCAGCTAAGATTAACACTGCTTATTTGCTCATTTATATTCAAGACCACACCAAGGCCAAAATTTACGAAATCGTTGGTAACATTAAACACTGGTATGATACTGGTGCCAATGTTGGTATTGAAGACAAAACCAGTTTAAAGTCAAAACTACATATCGTGTTCACATTTCAGATCATTTTACGTGTAGTATAATTCCTGGATGGACCAGCTGATGTGGTTAATGTAAAGTATAAAGTGCAGTGCTGGCTATTTTCAGTCCCGTTGCATGCCACTATTGCCACTTTTAATGAGTAAAAACCGTACGCACATGCGTGTTGCGTGATATGAGACACATGTATAAAAATGTCTGTATCAAAACGAAGATGCGTAAACCGGTATATGTTTAGGTTTGCTACTATGACATTTTTCAAAGTGCGAACACAATCTGGATGAACAATTTTGAAACAATGAACCGTTTTGTGTTGTATTTACCAATGCCATATGTTCAGTGCACCAAAAAAACCTGCGTTTATTAGGGGCCCTGCGTTTATTAGAAGTTTTGTGGTAAGAGGATCACAGATGCTTTGCTGTGACGTCACACTGGACGGCAAAATCAGTGTCCAATGTCCAGTGTTTGTTGGTTCTATTGTGATTTCACAAGTATGTCAGGCACAATAATATCAAGCACCGTTCTAGTGCATCCGGGAAGAGAGCATCTATGTGAACCGAGTTCTGACAATCATGTCCAATATAGTTATTTTTCCCTAGTTATTGCGTAGTATTGAGCTAGTCATTGTATTTGAGCTACGATCAAGTCTTTTCATACAAATGTAACAAAAACACAAGAGGTGTTACAATATTTTATGATATATTGCACTCCTAAGTGCTCTATTCATGCGTGAAATTATGATAGTTGATATTGAGGGTATTGCGTTGGCATGTATTGTTTCAGATAAAATAATAATTATTCCAATGATAAAAATATTTAGGCAATAGAAACGGTTGAACGCTAAAGCAGACGTTGCCAAAAATATTTTCACTTTTGTTCAAACTCCCCAAGGATGTGTCAATTCGTCCTCTACTTTTTAGGGTTTCCCTATTTGTTTCCAACTTCCGATCGGGAAAAGCTGCTTAAGGTAGTCCGTTCCAAACAGTGAGGGGAGGGTTCACAGAGTTATTTTTTAAATAAATAACTGTGTCAACATAATCTAGAGCTTCAAAATGATATATCTTATAGAGTAACTGTTCAGCATCTTGAAACTGAAAAGAAAATAGGGGGTCACCGTATCCGTTCGCATGGAAAACACGATGCAAGATGTGAATATGGACGAAAAAATGTGCAAAAATGCCATAATTCATGTCATTTTAGGTAAATGTGTGTGATTTCGATCGAATATGTAGAAGAAACGAGCACGGTGACCCCCTGTTTTCTTTTCAGTATTAGGATGCTGATCATTTACTCTATAAAATATGTCATTTTGAACAGATAATATTCAAGAAATGACTTTTAAATCTTGACTCTCCGTTACCTCACTGTTTGTAGCGGACTACTTTAACCACGCTGGTCAATCATGACGCATCCGAACATCAAACATGCACGTCACGCTGAACAATCAAACTCCGAGATTCATTTTTCGAAAATATTGTTGTTTCGTATGATAATGCATATGCATGATCGCTAGTGCGTTGAACCCAAGGTCGTCCATTGTAGATTCCTAGGTATATATCTCACACACTAATAACACCGACCCATCACTATGAATCGTTGGTGATCAATCTCAAGGTGAAGAATGTTCATGCTTAGAATCAACAAATATTTCACAAGAAAACCGTCACATTTGACGTGTTGACACCAGGATCATTTGTAGCGATTGCATGCTGATGCAATGTGCATGTGCTATTTTATTATGTGGTGTTTGATATGTGGTGGAAGTTTATATTTGGTATGTTTGGAAACACTGCGAAAATACAAAGGTAGCTTGAAAAAGTCTTTTAAAAATGTGCAATGAAGAATTTTGTCTACACACACAACCAGCGATAATTCAGCAAAGTGATCGAGTCCATGAAAAGTGCATATCCCTCTGCTCCGAATCATTTTTTGAACCAGTATATATAAAAGGTAACTCTATTCATTTCCCCCTGATCCGAATCACTTTCTGAACTTGTGTATACAATGTAGTTTTATTCATTATTCAACAGTGCACACACAAAAATTTAGAGATTTCCCAGATAATTCTTGATTGGCTTCTTTTGTATCATTATGCGAGTTACAGTGGAATATTTGGACATACATGTATATAATAGTCGCCATAAGCTATGTACTCGATTGACCATATCATCTATTCCATCGTTTGAATCATGGTTTCAAACCACAATGACATTTAACCTGAAATATTCCTCAGTCAGGGGCGAAGTCACAAAATATATAGATGTACTCACCCTTTTGTTCACAACAGCTGAAAATTGTTACTTTTCCACGACAAATGTTTTTTTCACACTATGATCACTGTGAGATCAAACAAATTATCGGCTTCATTTCGTATTTTGCATCGTCATCATTTAATATGTGGTAGATCTATTGGGTTAGCTAATAAATCCTCTGTAGTTATTAATGATGGGCACAATATTCATGGAGAGTGTATTCGTGTGACGGACAGTAACAGGTATGTAAAATATATCGTTCCGTAGTATTCAATTACCATACACAAGTGTGGTTGAGTTGACAGGTGTAGATTAACTAAGTAGCAGTTCTCATGAATATACATAATATGTTGTCATATATGAACAACTAGGTCTAGATGGTCCTGATGGGAAGGTTACAGACACCAAATATCCATGATCTAACAAATACGTATATAGCATATATTTTCAGGGGAACTTTCCTGGGCAGTGTCGTGAAATATATATGTGAAATTGCGTTATTACGGAAGCATATCACCACGATGCAATTTTTCCTATCTCGTCATGGCGAATTACTATCTTGCAGAGACAAAAAAATAATATCTTACCGTGCCGAGTTACTGTGTTACTTCGCACAGGTTGGTGTAGCCTTAACCTTCAGTTCGAGCACTCAATGTCTTTTTTTATCTACTGATTGGGTACTCTTGTACTTGTCATGTATCTATTCCATGGGGTTAGTTTCGGATTTTTAAAGTTGGAATCTATTTTAAAATCAGCCAAATTTAGCATTCTTGTTTGTCACGCAAACTTGAAAGTACATATCAAGATAGTCGAGAATATACAGGAAATATGCACGGTCCAACAACAGATACTTAAAAAATTGCCGTTAATCGTGCATGGAAACAGTGGATAGAATGATCGGCCTGTCTACATTGCCGGTTGCCACAGTATCTAGGACAAATTCCAATGACGTCATGAGACTGTGTGTAGAACTCGCCCCCAAGGCGGGCCGCTTTGAGGCGAGATCGACTGGCCCGAATGTGAATCTTGATTTGGCAACTTGATTTAAGCACGTTATACGCATATTCAGACCCAAATTTGTATGATTTCTCATTCTATGGACAAAATAAAGCTACCGCAGAATGAATAAATTTTGTCAATTCTAAAAGTGATTATAGCTTTAATTTGTTTTCATAGGTTGTTGGGCAGTTGTATACTAATTCCATCAGGTGTACAGTAGAAACAACTACATTTAACACACTGTCTGCCCCTGATGACGCCAGTGTGTCTTTGGAAAAGCTATTTGGTCGGGCTTTGTTTCTATTGCAAAATGTTGTATTTTACGTTTGTTATTGGCATCATCAAAATCTACTGTATTTGTGGTAATAGATTGATACCTACATTCATACCACTGAGTCGGTGTCACTGCTGGCGGACGTTAAATCTGTCCCCGAAGATACCATCAACTCAGTAGCCTTCTGGCTTGTGATTGGGTACTTTTGTACTTGTCATGTATCTATTCCATGGGGTTAGTTTCGGATTTTTAATTTGTTTTCATAGATTGTTGGGCAGTTGTATACTAATTCCATCAGGTGTACAGTAGAAACAACTACATTTAACACACTGTCTGCCCCTGATGACGCCAGTGTGTCTTTGGATAAACTATTTGGTCGGGCTTTGTTTCTATTGCAAAATGTTGTATTTTATGTTTCTCATTGGCATCATCAAAATCTGATTGTATTGGTGGTAATAGATTGATACTTACATTCTATTGTTATGTCTATTTATGCTAATGAAATCCAGCGGTGGATCAAGATTGTGTGACGGAGTTACCATATCAATGATACATGATGGTGATAACGATAATATCTTTCTTTGCAAACCGAATGTACATTTGGGTGACTCAATTGAACTTACAATCTGTGTCACGATCTGGAAAGGGCATAATTAACACCTATAACATACGTGGACGCGCAGTTTTTCTTACAAAATGTTGTGGTATTACTACAGATGTTTTGTACAGGACATTTGACATTTCAACTTTTCCCCCAAATGATCATCCATTGCAGTGGAGTAGTATCCATACTTGCAGACATGCAATATCGCAATCAATGAACATATTTATTTTATTTTTTTTACACATTTGTCGTTACTGTCATTGGCCGTTACAACACAAAAAAGGCATTGGTCGTTACAACACAGAAACACCTACGTATATATTTTGTTCATTCAGATAGTAGTCAGGCAAAAGTATACACTTTAATAAAAAAAATCTTAAAAGTAAAGTTCCTTAATTACTCGTTTACTCATATCCGATATATATTCAATTATTGGATGTTGCCGTTTATCTCATACCATGCAACGCGCATGTGTATGCACTTTCTACTGGTCAAAGTTGCGGGATCAGCAACAGTTCAGTACAATTTTAATGTATCTCAGCTGGTTCCTTCCAGAACTGTGATATTTTAATGATCTTGTCTTCGATGCCAATATTATCACACGGATGTTCACTACTACCACAAATTTTCAAAGATTTTGTCCATTATACGTTCTTACGTAAATATGAATGAATGACCGGCACTTATTTTAGATGCTTAGCAGCCAACATCACTATGATTTATGACTAAGAAATTATTATCCTTACCACGATTACAGGGAACCACCTAAACCTGGTGCAGTAAACCGATTAACGTGACTAATCAAAGGCTTCCACGCCTTGTAGTCACTTTGATGTTTTACTTATGATGGTGACTTCTATGAACCTTGCCGTCTAAATCCAAGCTGATTCGATTCCAGACCAAAGTGCCTGAGTGCCAGTCCACATTTTCTGTCCATATTGTCATGTAACACCCATATGAACAGTTCATAGGACACATCTGTTAACTTGGGAAGCAGGGCAATATCAATACCCACACCCAAGATAATTATGTCAACACCTGATTCTACGGAGCCCCTAATAGGACATTACATGAGACAAAGTAAACCGTTCACTCAATTTACAAAGCATTTGCCCATATAGTAAACCGTTCATTCAATTCATTATATCGTTTTCTTAAAGCAGCTCTTCCACTTCCTTCCACTTCCCAGAATATTTTTGGGCCTATGCATATTTTGAGTCCTATCAACTGATAGACATGTCAGTTGCAAAATAGTGACAATAGAACAGCACACATCGGTCTCGTAAGCTAAAATACCGAGGGATTTCCCCGATCACGTCCTCTGTTCACTCGATCGCCTAGCATGCGGCCATGCGTGATATTTGCATATTCATGAGCTTGGTGAGTGTTGATGTCTCACATACGGTGCCCATTCGTTTCGCGTTGTTGCTAGTTAAAAAAACGATTTCCGCGCATTTTCAGCAATGTAATGAAAAATCAATATTCCGAGAAACTGGTGTTTCTCGGAATAAATATTCTATGTATGAATTATCGCATTTTACCGGGACCATGTTGGAACGCAGCGCATCCAGTGTGTTTATAACGACACGGACCCAAACCATACTAAAATCGATTTCTTACCAGCAACAATGCGGAACGGCTGGCCACCTTGGTTGAATGTGTGACCTGTCAGGGATTCCTCTCTCAAAGACCCGATTCCAATGTAAACATAATAAAATAAACTTGCGCGCCTGTCAATCTTGATGTAGACACCACTTTCAGCCTTCTGTTTCTTGGGGAATAGCGCATGAATACCCATGTGTATGCGGTTTTGGGGATCATGCTTAATTGTTTTGATATAATTTTGTCAACTGAGCTGGTTTTTCAATTCGAACAAATATTAGTAACTAAGTACAAATGCCGCTTTAATACAATAAATCATTCCTTCATCGTTTTTATCGATCCCAACGTTTGATAAACCGTTCAATCAATATATTAAATTGTTCCCTCAATTTGTTAAATTGAGCTACGATTTAATGAACTGTTCACCCAATTTCAACCGTTCCTTCAATTTAATTAATTGTTCCTTCAATTTAACAAACCGGTGGTTCTATTTTTTAAATCGTTCACTCAATTTATCGAACCGTTATTTTCAAATTGAGCGAACATTTTTTTCTTGCCACGCCCATATGGGGCTCCGTATGATTGAGACTTTTGAAGGTTCTCATTTTATTTTATATATTTTTTTTTGCTCTGATAAAAGAGACCATACACTCTCGGAAGCTTGGATATTGATGGATTTGTTGACACGAACCAACATCTTAAATTGGAAAAAGAATGGAATTGTATGATCATCTACTATAAAAAAAATATCGTCATGGTGGAAGGTGGAAGCCTTTTTTGTTTTGTTTTGGAGTAAAACTCTCGTCATTCAAACACAAGTGCTTGTAGCGTTATTCCTTTTTTTTCATTTCTCTGTCTCAGAAAAAATAATTATAATATGTGTATGTGTAATATGTATAATAATTATAATGCATCATATTGCCTGAGAACAGCACTCCCAGCCATGCTTGATATGAATGATTCAGTGGGCAGACTTCCATATTTTTGCCCCAGGCATTCCTTTCTTCCACTTCACGGTAGAGTGAAATTGTAGTATATAATAGTTTTTCATTTACGATGAAAAACTGTAAAACTTCTGATAAATGTACGGGCGTTTATTACTTCCACTTTCCATCCTGACCCTGCGACTACTAGAGGCCCTGCATTTACTGATTTCATCATCTACCATAATACATATCTGCAGAAAATACGATCACATAAATTAAATCTACCTTGTGTACTTCAATTCCCTCGACTCCCTTACCCAGTAGGTAATACCCCTCTCACTCCTTGCGTTTATTAGAGGCCCTGCGTTTATTGATTTTAATGCATTCAAACCCCTACCTACCATAGAGGTAACACCTTATTTATCAGGGGACCTGCGTTTACTAGAAGTTTTATGGTACCGGGAACCCCCGTAAATAAGCCCCGGGCGTATTCACGGAAGATCGCCCTCAGAAAATCATAAAATTGAAATCGAAAATACGCCCGGGGGCTTATTTTGGGAATAAACTTTTGAATATATACAGTAAATCTATTTGGCCGCGCTGTCGAATACTACCGATTATTTCGTCAATAGTAGCACTATGCACTTACATGTGTTACATTCTTCACATCATGGAAAATACTACTATTGTCGATATAGCCTTGGTAGAAAAGAAAATTGCGAAATTTGTTTCTCAGAAAATATGATACCTATATCGAAGAGAGAATATTATAGCAGCTGAATATTATATGTAGGTATGAAACGATGTCAAACTCATATATTATATATGGGCCTCGGTAAAAGGGTTAACTTACATTATTTGTGTGTATTGGTACACATTATATGCAGACGCCGTACATTTTAATACCGTAGGCCTGATCACGAGATTCATGATTATACAAAAAAAACATAGATACGCGCGCACCTAGAACGGTAACTGTTATTAACGTTTTCTGTTTTACCATGGAACGAAAACATGCAAAAAATTCGCCCCGGGCGTGTTTTCGGAAAGCTCTTCCGTTAATACGCCCATGAGCCAATTATCGGGAGGGCTTATTTACGGGGGTTCCCGGTAAGAGGACGATACAAGATGAGACAGTATACAAAGCAAGATGAAATCAGACACGGTTCTAGTAAAGTGAGGAAGAGAGGATCTAGGTGAACAAGGTCATGACAATCAAATGCAAGATAAGTATTTTTTTACCTGTTATTGCTTAGTATTGATCTAATCAATGCATTTCAGCAATAATCAAGTCTTTCCATACAAGAGTAACATAAACACAGAGGTGTTACGATAATTAACTCCCAAATGCCCGGCCTTAGCATGCGTGAACTATGACATTTGATTTTGGAGGTATTGCGTTGACATGTATTGTTTTATAGAATAGGATAGGATATGATAATGTTTATTCAGTTTCAAATACAATGCAATGTACTTAGAAAATCTTGTGAACTGGTATCATATGACAGCATTTTGAAACTGAGGGACCAAATTAGCTATTGCTGTCGCCGTATCTATATGAAGGAATATATTATTTGAAACGCCAATACAGACGTAGCCAGAAATCTTGTTACTTCTGTTCGGACTCCCAAAAGAAGTTTTCAGTTCTTTCTCGCTTGAGAATACCTTCACTGCTCATACCTGAATGATTTTTTCATACAATTTATGACTGATTGTACGTAAACCCGAACCAGCAAATAGTCTCAAATACAATATGCAAAACATGGCATGTTTGCGGGCCAATTAATATATTTTATCTCGACCCATATTTTATCACTTGAAAACATTAAGTATTCTTCTACGCATTTACATTACTCACGCCTTCCAGTGTGCCGACCCGTTCTGTTTTCTTCTTCAGCAAAGGGTTGATCTATGATTCTCCGTCTGCCGTTCTTAATTGAATAGTTCCGCTCTTTGATTGTGGAACTACCTATTGCCCACACACATAGTACCACACTTTCGTGCTCATCACCGTACCGGAGGGTATAAATTGATATCGGCCTACATCTTTTGTTTTCATGGTCACGCGATGTTTACTGCAACCATTTATTGCTCACTTTTCTGACGTAATTTAGAGACACGGTAAGGAAAATGCAATTAATTGTTACTTACACACACATCGCACTATAATGCATGGACGTTACCGCTACTATGTAGGGGCATTAGTTGAAGATTTCATCGCAAAATTGCACCACGTCTCTTGTTAGTACCCCTTACATAATATCGGTACATGCAATATATTGGGGTTTGTATTTCTCATTTCTCAAGGAATTATGTTATTTGTGCCTTAAATGCCCGAGCAATACAGTTGTTTTTTTCCATCAGTAATCCCAGTTATGTGTGATATGAATGATTCAGTGGGCAGACGTGGGCTGTATTGTTGTCCCAGGCATTTCTTCTTCCATGTCACGGTAGAGTGAAATTATATTACATAATAGTTATTTATTTACGCTGAAAACACATATACCGTAAAATTTCTAATAAATATATGGGCGTTTATGGATTCCACTTTCCATCCTGACCCTGTGATTACTAGAGGCCCTGCATTTACTGATTTCATCGCCTACCATATGTACATTACTGCAGAAAATACAATCACAATAAAACTAATTCTACCTGTCTCGTGTGCTTCGTTTCTCCCTACACCTGTGCACGTATATGTCGTCATAACGTTAGCAGGTAAAAGCCCTCCCGCACCTTGCGTTTATTAGAGGGCCTGCGTTTATTGGTTTCAGTGCAGCCAAACCCCTGCTATTAATATAGGTCTTTATTTATTAGGGTCCCTGCGTTTACTGGAAGTTTTATCGTAAGAGTACAATGATGAGACAGTATACAAAGCACAATAATATCAGACACGGTTCTACTAGTCATAAAGAGAGGGTCTAAGTGAACAAGGTCATGGCAATCATATGCAAGATAAGTATTTTCGCTGGTTATTGCTTAGTATTGATCTAATCAATATATTTCAGCTAAAATCAAGTCTTTTCATACAATAGTAACATAAACACAGAGGTGTTACGATAATCAACTCTCAAGTGTCCTATGCATGCGTGAAATAATGACATTTGATATTGGAAGAATTGCGTTGACATGTATTTTTTTCTAGGATTTGATAGGATATTGTTTATTCAGTTTCAAATACAATGCAATGTACTTGAAATATGTTATGAACTGGTATTATATGAGAACAATTTGAAACTGAGGGACCGAAATAGCTATTGCTGTCTTCCTATTCATATAAAGGAATATATTATTTGGAAAGCTAAAACAGACGCAGCCAAAAATATTGCTACTTTTGTTCGGACTCCCAAAGGATGTTTTCAGTTCTTTCTCGCTTGAGAATACCTAAAACACAAAATGATGTTCACAATATTTTTCTTATAATAATGCATGGAGCATGGCTGATGCGGTAAACCCAAGGTCGTCCATTGTAGATTACTAGGTATATATATCTAACATACTAGGAACACCGACCCACCAATATGAATTGTTGGTGATCAATCTCAAGGTAAAGAATGTTCATGCTTAGAATCAGCAAATATTTCACAAGAGCACCGTCACATTTGACGTGTTGACACTAGGATAGTTTGTAGTGATGGTGTATCAAACTATTTGACAAGGCATATTGTATTCTGATGAGATGTGCATGTTCTAACATGGTATCATGTGGTATTAGATATATGGTGTAAAACAGGTGGTGTAAATGTGTTATATTTTCAGTTTTTATAAACACTGCAAAGAATACAAAGAAAATCTGATGTAGTACTTGAAAAAGTGTGTTGTGTTGCAATTTTGTTGTTGTTTAGTGGTCCAGATAAAGATTCAGACGTTTCCCAGACACGAAGAGAGAATTGTTTTCTTTTAAGTATGAGAACTGCATATATTCCGCACTGGATTTCACCCAAACAACCTTACATAATTGATACCGTTTCCTTTTCGCACTTCAATTACTGTCCTGGCAACAAACAAATTATATGTCATTATATTGTGCCAAGATCTGGTTCGGTACACATTAGAAAGGTCAAAGTGTGTAAGAAATAATAAGTATTTGATGTGAGATGATGCCAGCATAGCTGTAAACCATGGAGCTTTGTCCCTGTTCCAAAAAGGTTTCATTTTCCCGTTGGTATTGTCAACCTCTAGTCACCAAAACGAGTTACACGATTACTCTAACTTGTATTCGTGTAATAGGTATGCAAAATATATCATTCCTAGTATTAATCAATTACCATACACAAGTGTGGTTGAGTTGACAAGAGAGTTAAACTAAGCAACAATATACCCATGAATATAAATTATTGTTATCATTGTGCAAGTTTCCTGTTGTCGGAATAGCGTTTGCATGTTTCCAAAAAAAAAATACACCAATCAGTCTAGTCATTCAATTAGACTGCCTCCCAGGATGGTGTAAAAATTCATGATATACAAAATACTAATTATTTTCAGCGAAGACCTTTCCTGGGCAAATGTCCAGGGATATTGTTATACTTATCTACGATAATGACGTATCATGGTGTATTAAAAGCTCTCTGATGCTATCTCGTGTTCACATCGCATGCATATCTGGCTGACTCATAATGGGAGTCACAATCCCCGTCATGATCTGACATGATCGTACATTGAT
Organism: Terebella lapidaria; assembly: GCA_949152475.1. Classification (NCBI taxonomy): domain Eukaryota; kingdom Metazoa; phylum Annelida; class Polychaeta; order Terebellida; family Terebellidae; genus Terebella; species Terebella lapidaria. The sequence continues at coordinate 22,616,052 of OX424567.1, forward strand.
ACTTGTAGCATACGTGATGAGACACGAGCAGGTTCCCCCCCCCCCCCCCCCCCTTACACACTTTCAGTTCAGTAGCGTCCAAACTGGTAGACATGCAATGTCTCATGTGATCAACATATTGAATTTAAGTTTTTGTACAATACAATAAAAAATATTGGCATCGGTAAATACAATACAAAACTGCATATTGTTCATTCAGATTGTGGTCATGCAAAAGTATGTGAAACCATAACAGAAAAGCTTTGTAGATACGTGATCACTATTATTCATTTTGATATTGAAGTTTAATTTCGTACCATGCAGCGCGGATGTGTGTACGCTTTCTATATTTAGCAGAGTGGCGTTGAACGGGACAGGGCAATAACAAAGAGTCGAGTACAATTTTACTGTATTCATCTCAGCTGGTCCATCCGCACCCAGACGTCCAATGATGTGAAATGTGAACACAATGTACAGCTATGATATTCCAATGACCTCGTCTTTGATGACAACAGTATCACAAGGATGCTTACTACTACCACCGACTTCATAGATTTTGTTCAGTATTCGTCCTTGAATATGGGTGGATGAATTATCCGTGGTATCGCTTTTTCTCAATACTCACAGTAACTATAGGGGTATAACAACGATTTTGGCAACTGGGTATCAACTAATCTGGCAGAATCAGTACAGTGTATATCCGAGCTAACTTCACAATAACCCAGGATATGTGATAGATGGGTGAAGAATTGTGCTAACGTTATAGCGAAAAGATAACACTTCTGCATTACAAGTCTGATGCACAGTCAAGGACACGAATGATCTCCAGTGTTATGAGCTGCCTTATCTCCCTGGAGATCAGGCAAACACATATAACTTAATTAGTCACTCAGGGAATGGTCAATATTTGTGGAAGTATGGTCGTGCCCGTATTAATGGCTGATCAGTCCTTCAGTTGTATTCTCGTTGTACTGTTTTGCGATGTATTTTACATATTGATATTTGATCATTGTCACTCAAAATGACTATGAGTATTGCTCATGCAATGTATCTGTTGCTATTGGTTTTCGCAGAATTATTCGACTGAGCAAAAATGTATTCAGTATGCCTTGTGGACAGGACAAGTTATGTCATATCACTATACATTTGATTATCCATTACATTCACTAATATTGAAGCAGCTGCCTTCGAAAACAGGCAATATTTAAAAAAAAACTATATTTCATAATAAACATGTGAAATTAACTGAATGAGACGTACCGACATCAAATGTTATGGCTACAACCAGTCTTTTGGGGGAATTTTGCTCATTTGAGCAGGTGGTCCACGCGTCAATACAGGAACTGTATCCATCATACGCAGATGTAAACAAAGCATAAAAGTGCAAAATGGACTGAAAATTCCACACACACCATCGAATATCACTGATTATTTTCTCATAACTACAGTATATATGCAGATACAAACTGAAAAAAATGTGCTTTTTGAACTTTTAAAGGCAATTTGGTCATTTGTTCACATACAAACCTGGCATAAAATGTGTGTTAAAACGGATGGAAAAACGACTCGTACGGGCTGTAATGGTGAAAATCAATGTGCATATGTTTTTTCATATCGTATTAGATGATTGAACTGTAATTCAGTTGTGAAAAAAATATTCCATACATTCGAAGGCAGCTGCATTAATGTAGTATTAATGTAGTATTAGTATTTTGTGACATCCAGTTATAATATATTTATTCTAACCGTAGCATACAAGCATATTCTGAACAGTCATATAGGAACAGTCAGACTTTTGTCCTATAATTCAGGTACACATGTATATAGTATCACATGGTATAGTAACACAATATGCGCATTATACAATTCGGGCCGATTATCTTATTTTCTGTCGGGCAAAACTTTACCACTTGTAAACATCAAGTTCAAATTGCTAATTGTGCCTCCCTTACCCCCTCCCAATTTGCTGACCCACTCACTGGTTTCTCTCATTAGGGAAGGGGCTGCTCCTTGATTTGAAATCAATTGATTCTCCGTCTGTGGTTCTTAATTGACTAGTTCCGGTCTTTGATTGTGGAATTACCTGCCTGATTCACTCACCCCGTGCAATCAGCTACATCTATGCTAGAGTGATTAGAATGGAAGGAGGTGCGACACTTGGTTCAGGAAGTGGTTAGTTAAGCTGCACGCCACTGCATCTAAACGACTGTGTGATTTCGTGTCGTCACATGCAGTATTCTACACATTGTTTGCGCTGTCTATGTCATGGTAATCTCCCACACACATAGTACTGTGATTATTCGTGCGCCTGCATTTAATTCATACTATTTGTAACATTCGACAGACGACCTCACATTTGTTTGTATGTATACATTCGAAGAACGATTAAGACATTGCGTCACATACCACCATCATCGAATAAGTTCTTACAAATCTTCGGTTCTGGTCTCCTGCGAGCGAGCCTTCAGGATTATGTGAAATATATGAAGACACTTAGTCCCCGTTGTAAGGCTACACTTAAAATTCCTGTCTGAGAGAGCATGGACTTTGTACGGGTTTCAAGGACTCGGATCGTTTAATACTTTAAATTCGTGAAAGCAATCACGGCAAATCATGGGGTAAAAATCAACTAATCCACGTGTTCTTCGTCGGACAGCGCTCGCTTCCTCTCTCGTTTTCAAGGAAGAGGACAAATCCCACGGGAGCTACTTCCCTTCAACGCTAAAGGTGCCAACACTAATGAACCATTTTCACTCCTGAGCCCCACTACTCCAACATAACACCCCCTGCGTCGCCAAAAAAAGAAACCCGGTTGCTCTATCCTTGGTGCGAAATGAGCCACGTCTGGCGAAGAAAGGACACTCGGACTGAATTTTACCATTTATATTTACCACCTCTCTCTATGCGATGCGGACTGTCCCCTTCCCTGTCCCAGTGGCGAAGGAACCGATCAATAGACGCTCAATGGGGAGTTCTTTATGTCCCTCGTTTCGTCTGCGCGCTAAACCAAAGCGAAGCGACAGCGCGCGCGAAAAGACATACGACAAACGAACGGAAGTGAGGAGACGAATCAACTAAACACCGACCAAAAGTTAGACGCCTAATTGACACCTGGAACCACTCATTTTTGTCATTGTCTCTCCAATTTATCGGATTTACTGTACGGAGATTATTCACAATTGCCACGTTGGTAAGTTTTTATACACATCTCTACGAGTCTTGTTGAAAAAGCTATTTGCGCAAGGTACTTGAACACCTGGAGGTGCTTGGCGAATGTTCTCTGGTTTTTGCTCCCTGGATTCACCTTTAAGTAGTTCATTCTATGGCCTATTTATAACAAAATTTTATTACGTTCATTTGATAGAAAAAAGGGAAGTCTTTCATTCTGTTATTTTTTCACGTTAGACTACACTTCCAGACTCCATGCATATAGTAAATATGACGGAAATGTTAATCCTGAAATATTATCTGTGGTATTTTGAAGTTGTTCACGGTGTGAAGCAGGGCATTCATTGAAAATATATCATTGTAATTGCTCCATTTGGCATTTGATAAAACTCATGGGCGATGAGAGAAGACTGAGTTTTAATCATTGCAGTCTGACAATAGCGTATGCTCCCATGACTTCAATGGAGGATACGTGCTTTGGTAACTGTAATACTGCTATACATTTGTGTTAGTAAGTATGCATTGTATGTTCTTTCCCAGCTCTGACTCAAAAGCGGTTTTTGTTACACTGCGAGCAGAATTACACTGAGATAAGTGATATGCTATCAACAGATGTGTTCAATGTCTGCGTTGGAACTAAATTCAATGGACACTAAATGCAAGAGAAATATTAGAACGATCTTTTAGTCATTGGATCGTTGATATTACTCGTATTTATGTTATTATATCATCATTAGGACTATTTCTGAATATACGATCATGTGTAAGTCAGTGCAGCGATATGACGCTGTGATCACAGACGCGAAGTGCAGGGCAGGATTTTCAATGAGTAGTCGGGTATAGAACAAAAGCAGGGGCAGGTGGAGACAAAAAAATATATTATTGGATTAGAATATTATTTAAAACTACAAGAAGAATATTGATATCCAAACAAAATTCTAACCACAACAATTAGCATGCTCGTTGCAATTTTTATCATAAGCATGCAATCAATTTTTCTATCGGTAAGGGAATCCTAATGACTTATTGATGTCAGCGATGAGTATCACATAATTAGGACGTCTCAATTCATACACTGCATTGACATTCTACGACATACATTTTGAAACGTTAATTGAGTTTCTGTTTGTTGTTTTCAGCTTATACTTTCAGCTCACAGTTATGTCCAAAGTTACCATCCCACTTTCATTCTATTTCATTTCATGACAACAGATTTATTTCAGCTAGAGGGAATCGACAATTGCATGAATACCTATATATCTTACTCTTCTTCTGAATGTGAGTAAACGAATTAGGGCTCTTTTGTTACTGAATCAATTCCGATATGAACATATATATAGATTTTTTTTTCAAACTTTAGAGTACGACGAAGTATTGATTAATTTCATTCAGAATCGAGAAATTACCAAACAATATGCTAACGCACATGCATGATCCACCATACAATGTATTACCACCCTACCACCACCAAAACCATAAAATTATGATGACGCCAACACAAACCTCAAAACGAATATTATAAGAATTCAAGCTGAACCCAATCATACACTTTTAAAACACTTAAGACATACTGGTATCATCGGGGCAGACAGTATGTAGATGATCGAGTAACCGCAGTTACCGAATCATGTGTCCACAAGACTAGTGCGGACAGGCGTCAAAGTGGTACCTATACTCTTTGGAATATGCAATTAGACCTTCAGGCAATGCGACTGAATAGGTTGTTCTCTACATTATTCAAGATTGAGAGAGGAAACAAAGTTGAAGTTTTCTTTTGTTTTGCCATGGAACCACGTGGTAGCGCAACGTCAACAAAGACACAATGAAAAATAAAGAAAAGTGTGCCTTTTCCCAGATGCATAATTTATAATATAATCAATATCACGTTCTACATGTTCTAAATAAAACTACATTTTAATTACCAGGGAAATGTGCCATAGTAGCCACAGACAGAAAATCTCTTCATGTAATGTTTCAAAAGGGACATGGCCATAAGACTGTCCACTGGAATCCATAACGATGACCTTAACTGATAGGTTTTCCCGATATAAATCGTCCATGAGATCAAGAGCCATTATTGATTTTCCATTCACGTAATATGGTAACTTCTGACATATTGTTTTGTATGTAACATATGGGCAAGTTGTTTTGAACAAACGCCGCGTTCATTAGCGCAAACATCTTGCAGTAAACATGCTTCACATGTGGTATAGTTCGATAACGGGCTAATTAGATTGCAGAATGCAAAACAGCTATATTGCTTCCTGCACGTTGTCTTGTAAAATATGAAGAAAATCTGTCAAGACTGTTTGTTCACTGGTCTCTCACCAGGGATAATCGTTATTTTGCTGCAATTGTCTGTCTCTTGTGACCGCGGCTGAACCCTCTTGGTGAATTCCTAACGGGACAGTTGCTAACTAGATAAGAAAACTCGCGAGGTATTCCTCACTGGTGGTCCGCGACCGAACGCTATTTCTGTCGGTCATTTTATGGAAAGAAAAACAAGCAGATACAAAGAGATATTCAACATGCGTGGGCATCAGTTGGAACAGCGAGCTATTTAGCTGCGTTGATCTTTAGAATATTTGAGCAACTTACGCAACTGCGATGGGTTTCTTTGTTGGGAGCTCTGCGACATTGACAGGGAAGAGCTGGCATTATGTCTGTGTAGAGTTGAATGCAAGAAACTTCAGGGCATTCCGTCCCAATTCCGGTCGAGTAAATTTACCGCCACTAAATTATATATTCTTGACATACATCTCTGGTTGAGGTCTTCTTTCAACACGGAGAAAACGTTCCTTTCTAGTCTTTCATTGCGGGGTTGGAAACCAAACTTGGCCATTACAAATATGATATGTGTGCGAAAATATGTAAATAGATTCTGGAATTTGCTTAACAAAGCAGCGCGGGGGACATTTGGAGCGAAAGATTACCAGGTTCACGTACTTTTGTTGGGAATTAATAGCAACATAGCGTCCACGCCTCGAAGAACCACACAGTTCATCTGTGAACTGTTTGATGTTCGTGAATTATTAATGGCATTCATGTATCTTTATCCCCATCTTGTATGTGTGCTGCAAATTGTCAATATCACGGTACCGATGTTCATTTGTCTGCCCTCGGGGCTTGGTGCAAATTTATCTACAATCAGTCACGTACCAGTTCTGATTTCCAATCGCGTTCTGCATTCTGCGCAATCTGAGCATTACATGTATGTGGTAATTCTGTTTCAGATTGGTCCAGATTGGTCGATGTCGTAACTATAGAAAGTATGGTATCCAGACGAGAGAGCAGCGTGGTATCCTTGTCCATTTTGTGCAGTGTTGCCTTTGTGAGAGCAGGTTCGTGCGATCAGATAAGAATATCGAATGTTATACCTTCATTCCGTAATGACATTAGCGTCGATTTGATGAATGGTCCAATACGTTTCACTTGTTATATGACACTTAATTCTCAATATATTTTGTTAAGCATTTGGTGTCGATATATTAATATGTTCAGTCTTGCTATGTATTTTATTTCTTTGCTCCGGCATCGTCTCTGGAATATCAACATCACAGTCACGTGGACTCAAATTGGCTGTCGTAAGGTGACCGGAAATGACGACATATGCTACGTGTACATCACTGATTTGCTGACGTGGCCCCAGGCTAATGCCACGTGCGTCTCGGTACTTAATGGTTCGTTAGCGACCATACCAGACATAGAAACACAAGAGTTCATCAGTAAGGCGACCAAGAACTCGCTGCACTACCAGCCTCATGCCGAACCTTGGATAGCTGGCCACTGTAAAGTGTTGGAATCGTGGAAATGGCTGGGCGGATCGTCACTGAATGGTAATCTAATTTTAGTACATCCATGGAATAGCTATTGTAGTTGTAATATATTAAATGGTGATAATAACACTACAATATACCTGTGCTTGGACAGTTATTGCATCATGTGAAGTTAATATGGTTAATGTATCGTACTAGGTTTCTGGTTAAAACGTCATGCATATTGTATCTGCTTTATTGATGATTGCATGCGACTTTCCTGTGATAATTTGTGGATGCCGTAACAGTGGTTTACACTCTCTTGACACAGCACTGTCCAGAAACATCAAGCTTGCAAATGAGCTTGAAGTGTTTCCAACTTGATTCACCATGGTTTTGTATTAAATTGTCGCGTTTGGATGGAAACTGTTGCATTGTCCTTCATTCAAGTGCTTGCATAAGTAGATTCGCTTGTGGATTCATGGACCACAATATGACGAGTCGTCTGCGTTAATTCACACTTGGGAGCAATGCATAAGCCATCATGAAACAGTTTATCGATCGTACAGTTTAAACATCACTGATCGATTTTTGATCGTCGATGAGCCAATCTGGTTGCGGATCCGGATTTGTGTGTAGTTTTGTGTGTAGTTTATTCAATTTGGGGATATCAAGGAGGGGGGGGGGGGGGGGTTCACTGAATGATGAAGTATGAACCGTTATCAATCATATTTGATTGCGGTGTTTAGAAATGAAATGTTATATATGTTATAATTGTCTTTAAATTATTTGGCTTCCGATTTTGTTCTCGCAAGATTGTTCATAAGAACGATAAATTGGTGCGTAGTGCCACTACTGAGTTCATATACATATAAAGCGAAACTTTAGCACAACAACCGTGAAATCACTATTATAATTGGTTTATATGTGTGTCAAAAACACCGAAATAGTATGGGTCAGCACCGAGGAGACGTAAAACAATTATATAAAATCGTTTAGATACTTTACCGTTGAAAAATCTAATTTCCTGTGATTTATTCAAGTCCGTAACCCTGTCAGTTTTAATGGTAGTCTGTGACGGGAACAAAATCCATATGTTGTCAGTTGAATTTGTCTATTATCACTGTAGGAACCCTACTACCGTAACGCGACGTTACGGTAGTCCTAACGATGGCGGAAGGTTATTAGCTTCGAAAAGTTATTTCACGATAAACTAGGTATTAGGCAGGTGACGCACATAACACCTATACGAGGCGAATTGTCTAGATATGCTTTATAGTGTGGCAATATAATTAAACTGTGAATCTGATCGATTTGCGAGTAAAAACGGTTTGAAATATGCGACGATTACTACCGTAACGTTAGCGGCCCACTACCGTAACGTCAATTTCCAGATTTCAAGTACTACCGTAACGCTTGCAAATTTATAAAATTACCATGATGTAAAACTTTGATTTTGATCATATTTTAGGATTTTCGTTATGGATAAATAGTACAAATATTGTTGTAGATTGATGATCATAATCAATTTTTGGTAATTTGTCATGCATATGTAGCCTATGTGAAAAATATATCAGGATACGTATGTTATTACTGCCCTTTGACCAGCCATTCGCCAAACAGAATTTTAGAGCATGTTATTGAACATCATTCAGAGTCTCATTTAGCATCAGTCTCAGACGTGTTCCGTTCACTTTGGAATGGAGTTCGAGGCTTTGGGTCCTGGTACGATTTTGACTCCAGACACTTACTCATAAACTGTAATTAAAGAATACCTGGTATCCTGACAGAAGTTCAATAATCGTTACAGCCTTCTGACGATGATTTTTTTGGGGACGGTGTATAAACTTTTTGAGAGCAAAGCCTCTTCCGTGGATACATTGCGGTTGGAGTTCAAAAGTTCATCTTATACCGTACGTTTAAAAGTTTGACTGACACCAAACGGAACATGGTGCATGAATAAAGATTCACTCTTTCATACTATGCATTATCTTTGGATATGATATCATAGACATCGCTGATAAATCAAATGTCAAAAAGGTACCATATCTGATGCCTATCACTGTGCGAATCTATATTCATAATTGATGCCAATTAAATCATTGTTATAAACTTCATTATTTTTTCCTCAGACGAGTGTGTAATGCTGTGCAACGGTTAACGTTTGCATGTACGTGTAAATTATACGGCTCGGGATACACAAATGTATCTTAACATCATATATATCAATACGACAACAATATATGGTATTGAAATAAATCAGAACATTAACCTCATTATCTTAGTTAAGATAAAAGTATCTCGTCAATATTATTTTCTCACTCATACCTTATCATAAAATTAGTACAACTAAGTTTTATACGCTGGGATAACATTCGAAAATGTCATCATTCAATGTATAAACATTGCTTATTTGCTCACTTCTTCGACAACCCGTGATATGTTCAGTTATAGACGTCCCAAAACACCACATTTCGTCATTTTACATGACATCATATAGTATCAGTAGTATAATATAACAAATAATTGTACCTCGAAATCAATTCCGTATATGCAAGCTCCTTATGGTGTGATTGCACGTAACTTACCGGTGACTGCACCGAGGCACTTTTCCATTGACTTATAATGTGAAAGTAAAGGTAACGAAATCACCAAAACAATACAATCCCCTGGCCTAAAACTTGGCTAGCACACACACAAATACGCATGGATGATGAACCCAGACATGGTTTCATAAATGATATCACGAAAGCTGTGCAGTTTGATGATTAGATAAATCATTTTATACGGTTCAACAAAACGAAGATTCGAGTGGTCTGCTTGACAAGCACTGGCTGTTGCATATATTTATTCCTTGTTGTCGTCAAAATAATGAGAATATCTAGGGCTATACTTTCTGTGAGATGAATACAATGAGCTGAACATTCATAATCCCAAACACTCCGGTGCAATCCTTTCGCTCGCATTTTTGTGAGTGTGTTTTGTGTACTGAGAAATAGGTCGGAAAATGACATATGAAAACGATGAATTTAACAAATTTAACATTGCTTAGTAAGAAACAGAGTCTCGGTTAGTAATCCTTGATGGCTAACAATCAGAAAGGCAAAGTTCTCACGTTGGTTGGAAGTGTGTAAATTCATGAATTTGTTATCTTTATATTCACATTATTATATGAATGAACAGCTGGTCACTGCCAGCTTCATGACGATCACATGCAATCAATCCCTAAATTCGAAATTCTTATCTGAAACGATGCAAAAGACATATTACGAAAGACCTAGTGTGAGACCAAGATTAACGTCACGGTAGTACATGCTTGGTGTTACGGTAGTACCCCGCATCTACTGATCTGACGTTACCGTAGTAATCACTTGTTTTTCATTTTCCATTTTCTGACTAATTAAGAGCAATATTCCCACAAAACAATACGCTAATAGATGCTAAGCTTCAAGAGGCATCAAAGCACACCATCGGAGAAGAGTGACATGTTTTCTATAAACGATAATCTCAAGAAAACCAATCGAACCACTCGCCTGCCGTCATCGTGCCGTACTACCGTAACGCCGCGTTACGGTAGTGGGGTTCCTACAGTGATTATTGCGAAAAATTGGGAATGAATTAAATTGATGTTTTCTCCTTGTTATGCCTACCATATCCATGGCAAGGATACGCCTTTGCTTATATAGAATGACAACAAAGCAATACTAACACACCATAAATCATGTGTTTGAGGACCACCCAAGGGAAATTAGAAATGTGTTCTCAAACTCTGATGAAATGTTCATTAAGGTGTGATTGCACGTAACTTACCGGTCACTGCACTGAGGCACTTTTCCATTGACTTATAATGTGAAAGTAAAGGTAACAAAATCACCAAAACAATACAATCCCCTGACCTAAAACTTGGCTAGCACACACACATATACTCATGGATGATGAACCGAGACATGGTTTCATAAATGATATCACGAAAGCTGTGCAATTTGATGATTAGATAAATCATTTTATACGTTTCACCAAAACGAAGATTCGAGTGTTCTGCTTGACAAGCACTGGCTCTTGCATATATTTATTCCTTGTTGTCGACAAAATAATGAGAATATCTAGGGCTATACTTTCTGTGAGATGAATACAATGAGCTGAACATTCATAATCCCAAACACCTCGGTGCACCCGAGTGCATATCACCTGTGAGTTTTACTGGCCTCACCAGCTATTTGCTGCACAGCATAATCCTTTCGCTCGCCCTGTTGTGAGTGTATTTTGTAGACTGAGAAATAGGTCGGAAAATGACATATGAAAACGATGAATTTAACAAATTTAACATTGCTTAGTAAGAAACAGAGTCTCGGTTAGTAATCCTTGATGGCTAACAATCAGAAAGGCAAAGTTTCACGTTGATTGGAAGTGTGTAAATTCATGAATTTGTTACCTTTATATTTACATTATAAGTGAATGGACAGCTGGTCAATGCCAGGTTCATGACGATCACATGCAATCAATCCTTAACATGGTCGGAAGCCGTGTTAGACCGAGGAAAGCGGTCTCATACACGAGAATATTCTCCAACGATAGGTGGTCTCTAACACAGGATCCACTATAATATAATTATATCAATTCCTACCATATTCACAAGATGAGTTGCCTTGTGCATTCATTCATTCATTACATTCGATACAATACATGACATACGATACTTGCAGGCGGCTGGTCACGCTGGACTACGGGATACCCCCGAGACAACAGATACGTCATGCTTTACGCGGGGTCGGGATTTTACTGGCGGGATTCCCCACCCTCCGGCCGGGGGGTCATGTCATACATATGCGAGGTCATTGATAAAGGTGAGTAGCTCACATGTAGATAACACCGGTAGGGTACTCGGACTGTATCAATACAAATTATTCACACAAATAAGTGAGGATATTCCAAAATCCCATTCAGTTTCGAAACAATATCAGTTGTTGCAAAACTTGTTATCTATTCCAACAAGAAAAGGAATGTGTTAAACTCCCATATGCAGTGTATCTTATGTACCTTAAAAGTTTTGGTACCATTGGAAAATCAATGAAAGATAAAGAAAATAGTCGGTGCCTGTATAAGGTTAGATTTATAGTCATTACCTAGTGCAATCAGGGTAACGCCCTCTCTGGAAATCCCCATTTAGGTTTTTGAAAATAATGTCCTTTTGCTAACACATTGGATGTCGTGGCATAGGCAAGATGAATGCCAATTACCTCGTGGTTAATATAAAAATGCTCAGCCTTTTACATCACACTACACCCTCACACTGTGTTTGGAAGGCTCTTGAAAATAAAAACAAATCCGCACTGTCGATTATGCATACTAGTAGTACACACGCGTGGACGGAAGGAGTTGCTAAATGGAGAGAGTGTTTTGTGTGAGGCATGCACGATACAAACCGAGTGTTTCTGTCGCCACCACGACCCTGCAAATGACAATTCTCCCCTTTGAACGATGGTTTGAATAGCGCGTCCTTCCTCCCTTGTCCCATGTTTTGTTACATTTGTATGTCGTCAACCTCGAAGCAGTGGTTTGCAAAAAGAGAAAACTTAAAATTCGCATCGGCTGTATGTCGCATTTGCAACTGTCGCCGGATGCATAGTATCAACAAAATTAAAAACCACGATTCAAGAAGTCAGATTCAACGCAGCAATGTAATGAAGTAATTTGTAGGAGTGTGCCCACATCACTTATCAACCTGTGTTGAGCTAATCGATAAACCCAGGAGATCAGCAGGTTTGAGCACATTTTTATCAGCTGCAACTGCCAGCATTGTAACAATGTGGGTGTGGCGCTAGTCATTAAAATTTTCATTCACACCCAAATAACTTTCGTTCTGTAACATTCTTTCTATTTGTGGTTGTGTGGAAACAACTTGAGTGTTTGCTAAACGTGTACCACATCCAAAAATTAACATTTTTGCAAAAAGAGCCGGTGTTGTTAACATTGAATCACGGGAAATTGTCCAGCAGTATTTTATAACTACGCATTTCCCACGGAAAATCTTACACTGTTGTTCCACAAAAGATGCAAATGAGACGTTGTTTTCTGTAAATAACGTCAAAGCGGCTGTAGTTAATGTTTTCTAAATAGTAACAAACATTCGCGCTTCCTGGGAATCGACCGTGCCTTAATTAGCTGCAACTATAACAAAAATATCTGTGAATGAATCCAATCGTTGCGCGTCACAATGACCCCCGGCGGCCAAAACGAATGACTTTTTTTATAGTCTGGAGTGTCGCAGGCCAGACTCCCAGGGCACCAATGTGCCGCCTTAATTGTGAAGAGAGGACATCACTTGAGCGTGCCCCGCTTACAGGAGCAAGGTCTTGCTTTAGACTAATTGATTCGTAGAAAGTCGGCCCTACGTTCTATCTACTATACAAGCATTGTAAGGCGTTTGTCGAGTAAATTTCCCAACGGTAGGGTTACGGAAACTACTTTAGATATCGATAGTTCGATTGCTACCTTCGATTAGAGCTTTTCCCCCCCAGACAATTTATTATTTTGCCTGTTTTCAACATTCTACACATGTTTGTTGATGTGGATGGTGTGAAATGGACTATTTACTTTATCGCGTGGAATTATTTAGCTGCCACGATTGAATCACAATAAATATTACATGTACACGTGTTTCGGCTAGAATGATCACACCCGAAAAAAAATATTCCACTTTGGATGTAAATACTAAACAACACATCTCAATACCAGCAGACGCTCATATAAAGAGATCAAAGTTTCTGACAAATCAATTGTGCATACATATTTAAACACGCTGTAGGCATATTGTGTCTATTACTGTGCATCCACGCCCTTTGAAAACCACTCGGTTCCCATTACATAACCGTTTTGGCTTCGGTACAAACCTATATTCCCGGCTTTAATGCCAACCATACAGTAGACAAACCGTGATTATCCCCGGTGACCCGTTCTATAAATATTATATGGGAAAAAATGTATATAAAAATGGGAACATTTTTGTGTGTGTGTTTTAAATGGGAAGCAAGCGCATAAATATACTGTATACGTCGTATTTTTTGGCAGGTGCTGTATTGTGCGGACTTTCGGGACACCCCTTTTTCCATCACAAATCACTTGTCACAATTATCCATTTTTGTACACTTCATACGAAATATATACAAATGAACTGCATACTCGAACGCGTGCCTGGCAAACACCAAGACCTTCCTAATTGGGTGTCTACCAAGATTTAGACGACTACCTCCCTTCCCCCAATGTAAATTTCAGCCCAACGTGGGATTTCAAAGTCTGCACCACGTCTTTTATTCGCTTTTCGAGTGATACTTATAAATTGCAATCATTTGACTCAACTTCACCACAATAGGTCAATTCTGTTGGGGGCATAGACAAAGATAAAATGCCAGAATTTGTTGGAATTGATGGGGTATTACATTTCCGACTGCAATTTAACTTAGTGGAAGGTTTTGAAGGTAGAAGTATAAAGCTAGGTAAAATATTGTGGTTTCGTTGCCGCCATATGCGGCATTTGAAATATAGAAGGTGTATCATTCAAGTTGGTAAAATATCGCCAAAAATCGTGTTTCATAGTTACATCAACTTCACTTTAGTATAAATTTGAATGTCGAACTTTGTGGTAGACATACATTTTCACGTACAAAATTAATATTTTATTTTTCCATACAATGTGCTTTCTCTAATCACGTTACCATTCGAGGTGTACACCTAACAGTTTGTTATCCTTCCTCCGTTTTCAAGATGGTTGCCAGAGAACGAAATCCGATGGATACCTGGCTGTAATGTCACATGACCGCTGTTTCCATATCAACAAATCAGGCGGATCGGTCACGTGGTTCGATGCTCGTGCACGATGTAGTCCCCATAGCAACTTGGCAACTCTGGATAATCACGTGTTCGAGGACATTCGGCAGGCGATAATTAACAATCAGGATATGTTTGCGGCTGGCTTACATGGTTTCTGGATTGGATTATATCGAGAAGAATGGGTTTGGGAAGAAAGAGGTATGTCGGTATATATGCATGTAATTTTTTTTCTTTGGAAATGCGTTGTATTTTGCCGCCTCTCGAAGGTTATGTACTAAACATACCAAAACATTTTCCCAATTTTGTTGCTAGAAAATTAGCCAGAAAGTCAAGAGTGCCAGGTAGCTATTTTTAGATAACACTTAATCAAAAAAGATGTGTATAAACAAGGCATTCAACTTTATTTTATCGATTCTGATCGGTAGTGTCCTGAATATAGTAGCAAAAACATTTTGCCTGTAGTTTTTACGTACCGTTATCATTTTCTTTATATTGTTATTCCAGAAAATACAGTTGTTTATATTGAAAAAAAGGGAATACATTCACATCTATATACACATCAGTTCCACGACATATTATCCGCGATATTCCAGCGCCTCAAAGCGAGTGCAAATAAATAGTATTATTTACAGACGAACCATTGAAGAAACAATGCGATCCACACTTTCTTGAGTTATTAATGATTCACCAACATAATTTTCAGACGTTTAATGCTCTTTTGTTGTCCGTGCAAATAAACGTGCGTCTGAATCAATGCATGGCAGTATTAATATGCGAAGTTATCACAACTATATGATTATTGTTGTTATTAATTCACAATCAGTGTTCAACGCCTGTTGGGTATTCACTAGTATAATGTGACATTACGTTGGCTCATCCCTGTGATTGTAAGTAAATCCATGTTGATTGTGTCCGTTCTCATCTCTTCGGAAAAAAAATGACAGGATATATATCGATATTTCCATGTAGAAACTACTCCAATGACCTTCAACAATTGGGAGACTTCCTTCCCGACAAGCCACGGGTGTTGCTGTCACGTGATCTCGCGCTGTGGCGATAGGTGCCCGGATCTAATGTGGCGCAATACTCAGTGCTCCTTGCGGAAAACTGCCATTTGCCAGGTCACTGGGAATTCGTATACACTACTGCATGATGGTAAGGCTCAAATGGGGATGACTTAATGGGACATTATTTACCCAAGTAATGCTTAAAACTGTAATTCATGCGAATCGTCGTAATACGATAATTTGTCAATAATTTTCACGGGAAAACGCGCTTGGTTGAGGTGATGAACACACTATAGGCCTAGTGCGGTATACAATTCTCCGATTATAGGTACTGCCTAAAACATGTGAATAGTTTTTTTTACCTTGGTCGTACACGAAAAAAGAGTTCATATCCTCTGTGAATTCCAACCAGATGTTGAGATAGGCTTATAGCATATATCCAATACGTCGCGGACATGATCCGTTCAAAGCTGATAGTAACTACAGTTTCTGATAGGAGTATTTATGATGTAAAGAGGATATTGCTCAGCGCCATGAGTGTTTTCACCATATTGTTATGTCGGCCGAAATTCACTGCTTTATATCCTGTGTAATTCGAAATGAACCATAAACTTACGTTTCAGGGAATGTTGACTCGACCGCAAATAACACCATCTCTCCTGGAATATCAGTTGGATTCATGTCAAGTAAGAATACATCGACAAAAAATGTCTATCCGAGTACTGCAACACGTTATAGTACAACTTATGAGTAACATTAACTTATAGTTCAAATATCAGATCACACACACCTTTCCAGTTTTATTCAGCCATTATGATATCGTCTTACCTGGAAAATTTATATGTGTATATATGCATTTGTCCTATATTTTTTATATCCGTGTAGCCAACATTTATAGTGGTCTCTTTCATATTGTCCTGTCACCAGACCAGACATTTCCGCCAGGGTGTATGGTTTCCGTCCCACGTGAAATGACTGATCACCCATACACCAATATGACATAACTTTGTTTAAATCATTACAGTGTATTTTTTTTTCTAGCACACTGTCGAAATCAGCAAGTGAAACATGTATTACTGGCTTGACAGTGAGATTATTATTGATCTACCAAATCCATCACTTTAATATCATGCCCATCATAACGTTTACCTAACACTTCCATTTGCCAGGTTCTGCCTTGCTCCCTTGGACTCTACTGTTCGCCGTCTGTATTGTCACGGCTTGCCTCATCGTCGGAATCATTGTGTTCTATCACTACAAACGCAACACGATCCTGCTCAGGTACACCAGATCGCCGAGCCGTGATACACAGAGCAGTCCGTCGATATACAATGTATCTAGATCAGAGATCATGAACGACAGATACGTCCAGCAAAATTTTCAAAATAGACGAAACCAGTTTCGACTGATTGGGAGAAAAGATGAATACTCCCCATCGGAGGACGAAAAGTTGAGTTGCGCGTCGTCAGTGCTCAACACGGATTCTCAAATCGCGGAGAGCGATTTGATAAAAGAAGATATTTACTTGGACTTTGCTGAGAAGCGGAGCACTGATATATTTTAGTGTTTTTTTGGCGAACGATCGAAGTTGGATTCTCTTTTTTTGCCATTCAAGAAATATTTTATACATTTTGTCATACTTTTTTCTACTCTGAAATAAAAGCGTTTGTTATGGATATTGGTTTGAGTTCAGAAATTTGTGAACAAATGAATATATATCCACATGGGAGCCGAATGACAATCATAGAGTGCTCTTGGTCAATATGATGATTGTATGCATCATGGCTTGTCAATGAAAAACGATAGAGTCATAATGCACCCGTAGAAGGAAACAGCGACGGTTATTGCAAACCGTTCCCTTGATAGTTTTGTTGGAACAAAACAGAATGCAAGCATCAGCCTAATACCACCCATACAACCAGATTTTAATGATGACAATAGCAAACTTAAAATACATTCCGGAATAGAGACAAACCCAACCAAATAGTTTATGAAAGGACACGCTGGCGTCATCAGGGGCAGACAGTATGTGAAATGTAGTTGTTTCTACTGTACACCTGATGGAATTAGTAAATGCCCAATAACCTATGAAAATATTTTTAAAATAAACCCCACGGAATAGATGTATGTCAAGTACATAATCACAAGCCAAGGCTACTCAGTTTATAATACCAGAATATACACAGCACCACAAAAAGGTAAAAATTGAAAACGAAAACAATAATATTATATGACTAAAAATTTATGTAAAACATTACCACATGCAAAAGCTGTTCACAGAGAGGATTTTTATCCACAATTGATATCCTGTATATACCTGTCGTGCGTTTTATCTTGTTTGTGTAATATGTATAACCGCTCACACGCCTGATACACAATGTTGACATTGTATATGTTCTGAAGTCAACGATCACTATATTCATTCTATCCGGATATCTTCTTCCTAAACATCTCTGATATGATATAGGTTACACGGCTGAAATGCCGTTAAGATGCGACGGTTTCTATAATAATAATTCTTATAACTGACTAGCAATGAAGCTTACATGTATATAAAAAATACCAGTAAATCAAACTTGTTAATTAGTTGATCTCACAATTTGATCTTTCAAAGTGTATAATGAAGTACTTCTCTAATTAGCACAATCAAACAATATGGCAGATCGATCAATTGTATTCCATGGTTGAATTATATTATGGATCGAAATATGTCAATAATATGCTCCATAATTCATATGCATTCGGTGATTGCTTTCAAGGTGACAGACGAATTTGAATTCCATTTCAGTAGGTCCGGTACATCAATGTGTATATGGCAGACTTGCTAGCTCATTATGAATGCGATCCATCTAAATGTTGTATTTTTACGTTTTATATTGGCATCATCAAAATCTAGTTGTATCAGTGATAATAAATCGATACTTTCATTTAACCCATTTTTACAGGCCAGAGTCATTTACAATGGGGTACCTACGCCAATTGCAAATTCCTTGAAGTCTTTCAGTAAAGACCCACGTTGCATTTAATGCCCTCTTTTGGGAAAACCTTCCATGCATAACAAAGTCAGTATTGATGACAAATTTTAGTCGCCTTACTGGTCCGCACTGACCATGTCCTATGTATATCGATTAAATTTAGTCATGCATGATTAAACTGTGAAAATTGAAATGCCTTTATATGGCAACGTGGGTCTATTTACAGGAAGACACAAACCATTTGTACCTTTCGATGATGTACCCCCATTACGACGGTAAGGTGTACGTATTACATCAGATCTCAGTCCCCTGGAACTATTGTCTAGACATGGTGTAAAATTTCTACATGGTTAATTGGTCCGATATTATTCCTCACCATGCATGAACCATCCATCCGTGTGAGAAAATCGACGGTAGTAGTTAGCACAACTACGTAATATCTCTGAAGATGTGATGTAATGATTTGAAAAATTACATTGCTTTCGTGCTCTTGTTTATTGCATCCAAAGCTGAATAGTAATTAATTGACCGTTTCGCGCTTTTCAAAATGCTAATAACGGGAAAACAATGTGCTGAATAATTTTCGCCAGTACTTATATATATTGACAAATAAATTTACAGATCATTGAAAACATCATATCAAGATATTCGATATTATTCCTCACCATGCATGGACCATCCATCCGTGTGAGAAAATCGACGGTAGTAGTTAGCACAACTACGTAATACCTCTGAAGATGTGATGTAATGATTTGAAAAATTACATTGCTTTCGTGCTCTTGTTTATTGCATCCAAAGCTGAATAGTAATTAATTGACCGTTTCGCGCTTTTCAAAATGCTAATAACGGGAAAACAATGTGCTGAATAATTTTCGCCAGTACTTATATATATTGACAAATAAATTTACAGATCATTGAAAACATCATATCAAGCCGATTTTGTTCAGCAGGAATTCTATTTATTGTGTGCACCGTATGCGAATGTACCAGTACTTATTTCTTTGGATCATAGAGCCACTACATGATGCACCATTGCCATATTGTCACTTTTCTCGTACTTTAATACATAATACCCAATACATTGAGTCGAAGTAGGGGTCAGAATTGAGGAACACCTTTAGTTCGTGTGTTGTTCGAAAAAAGGGAGTTAGTTTAGTGGGGGTCTTGTTATGAACAAGGAACACATTGACATCACAAAGGCAGAAGTGTAGTGCCTTATTATATAAGTATCAATCCATTTTCTACCAATACATGTGTGATTGAAAAACGTGAATGTTAATTATTTTAAAGTATGTTTTATGTAAAACTGAAAATGTCACCATTACTGCATTTATATTTGTGTTATAATTCATGGCGATACACATCATAGAAATATCCTTCAAATTAATAAAGTTACTCATTTCAACAAAGCGTGTTTGCATTCAACAGATTTACCATTTGTTGAACTCCATTATCGCTGTGTTTGGTATGAATATTCCACGAATTTTCTGCCCTCACACTTTTTACTCTATATATGACGGTTTACATGCACAATATTTTTCAATCTTTATTATGTATGGAGTACCACATTAAGTAGTGTGCAAATAACTCTCAATCATACCTAGCAATGAAACGTTTCCAGGAAATTCACTTGAACCTGAATAGACAAAATCATACTTTGATGTGTGACACCTACCAACAGTACACTAACATTAATCATACTTGTAAGTATCATTAATCCAAGTAAATCTCTAGACGAGCCGACAATACGAGCGCTACAAATCATTCAAGAATCAATATCCACGGGTGAATAGTCCCATATCAATGGTTTATGGTGATGTATTTACGGCTCCAGACTCGGTTTGCTATGTATGGTACAATTTTGATGACGTAAATGAGAAATATCAAGCGAATAACTATTGAAATATAACAAGGACACAGGGATAATACTTATGCAGCTAGTTTTCCCAGTAACTTTCCATCATCAATACATAATCTATCAGATGCGGATCTGGACAAAACAATTTGAACAAGTCATCCTGACAAAATATATGTATATGAATCAGCCTGTTACCACCTACCACATATTCTATTCAGAGACACACTGGTGTCACAACGGCCATACTGGGTGAAATGTAGTTGTTTCAGCTCTGCACCTGATCGACTGTCCGATTGAACACCCGAATGAACAATTTAGAAATTCAAAACTAACTGCACGAAATACGTGTATGACTAGTATATGAGTACCCAATCCCAAGCCAAAAGGTTAATTAATTGATCAGTATTCGCTGCATTCGATTGCAGGAATACAGTATTCTCCTGTATTCGATGAAAGTGACAGACGAACGAGTAGGTCCAATGCGTAAAGGAACACGTGAGTCTCGTTTGTGAATTGTCACTATGATGAATTCAAAAATGGATAATAGAACTACACATTTACTACATTCCTTGCTGTCCACCAAAGGAAATTTTCACGTCAGCACACGAGTCGCCAGTCCGAGAAACTACTGTCTAGACATCGCGTATAATCTCTGCATGGATAATTGGCCAAATATATTTACTCATCAAGCATATTCTATTCAGAGACACACTGGTGTCACAACGGCCATACTGGGTGAAATGTAGTTGTTTCAGCTCTGCACCTGATCGACTGTCCGATTGAACACCCGAATGAACAATTTAGAAATTCAAAACTAACTGCACGAAATACGTGTATGACTAGTATATGAGTACCCAATCCCAAGCCAAAAGGTTAATTAATTGATCAGTATTCGCTGCATTCGATTGCAGGAATACAGTATTCTCCTGTATTCGATGAAAGTGACAGACGAACGAGTAGGTCCAATGCGTAAAGGAACACGTGAGTCTCGTTTGTGAATTGTCACTATGATGAATTCAAAAATGGATAATAGAACTACACATTTACTACATTCCTTGCTGTCCACCAAAGGAAATTTTCACGTCAGCACACGAGTCGCCAGTCCGAGAAACTACTGTCTAGACATCGCGTATAATCTCTGCATGGATAATTGGCCAAATATATTTACTCATCAAGCATGGATGATTCGGCCGTGTGAACAAACCGACGGTAGTAGTAGCAGGGATAAAATCGGCAAGTTATATAGTTTTATTAAAATAAATTACTTTCATATAATATGTATAGTGCCATTATTGATGCATTTTGTATACATAGACTATGTATGACAATGATAATGCAGGAGCAAAGAACAGAGGTGTGAATGAGGAGCTGAAATGATGGAGGAAGAATTCGCTTAATATAAAAATCAATTCAATAAAAATTGGATGAATTAAAATCCTATTTAATCTGCGTATATCATCAATGACATCAAGAAGATCCATCGTTATGAAGTTTGTACATATACATAAGTAATACAGTTTGGATTACAGTGTTTTCGAGATGACTTGTGGTCTTGTACACGTATTTTCAAGATACGTATCTTATTTATTTTTCAGTTCAACCCTTTCATAAAATTTATTTGCATATTAACATAAAGTTATTGATTTGAAGTGTCCAATCAAGAGCTTTATGGTGTAGTCTGGAACGATATTTATTATTCATAATTCAACCCAAAGTTATGAGGCTACCGGAGATAATACAAAGTGTCACACAGCTTGTGACAACCCAATGCTAGAATGACACCAAGACATCTTTTATACATTGTGCAGGTAGATCATTGACATATGAATTCCTATTGTGTCTTTGGATAAACTATTCGATCGGCGTTGTTTATATTGCAAAACGTATTTTGCGTTTGTTATTGGCATCATCAAAATCTGCCTGTAGTGGTGTTAATAGATTGATACTTACATTGAACATGCAGGCTGAACCATGGTTCATGGAGACGGACCGCATTGCATCAAGTACATACATACACAAGCAACACAACGGTTAGACGTATATATTAGGGAGTACAAGAAAGTAGGCCGTTTTGAGGAATACAACATAATATGATATTAGAAAACAAATATGTTTGGATGATGGTGTGAAATTCCACTCGCATCAGCATAAAAATAATGACTCAAGTTTATCTTTACAACGTGGGCAATCACTCGCGTGCTTGTATGAAACCATAGGCAGGTAGTTTACAGCTTCACGTTGGACGACAGTATATTGGATTTTGGTAAGCATCGTTCAGAATAGAAGATAATTTGGGTGTAATTCTGGTAAATGGTTGGGATAAGGATAGAGGACTGATGGCAAAAGACTCTCTGCTGATAGCTGCGGGTGAGATACACGCACTCACGGGTTTTTTTTCGCAGCATCAATGTTGCTGGATAAGCTGAATTGGATGAAAGACTGCCTATTGGAAGGACGACTGATCTACAGTCATGAAGATCACCTTGACACAGGCCTCATATGACAAAGCCATAGAGCTAATACTTATGCATAGTTTTCCCTGAAACCTGCACCTTCAATACACCACAACAACAGCCTGTAATAATAACCAAATGACGGCCTGTGACAAGGAGATCATAGAGTACATCACCGTATACAAACATTTTTAATGCTTACCTTTCGGTTACATATACGATACTACTATTATAAATAATAATAAATAATTTTATAAAGCGTAAAATCCACATTTGCTCTAAACGCTGTACATGAATGAAAAAGTTAATCGATACAGTAGTAAAATCAGTTAATTGAAATATTAATCATTCTCTCCACCTGTTTTTTTTAAACATTCATATTATAATAGATAAAAGTTGTGTTAAAACTCATGATAGTCTTCAAGATACACAGAAACAGACAATGCAACAAACCTGTACATTTTGTGAATATATTTTCTCGCAGGCCCGCCGTCCGAGGATCCCTTCTTATCTGGCATCATATGCTGTCTGGACGACACTGACTGGCTAGCACCAGGCGCCAGTTCATTTGAACTACTCATTTCATGATGATTACAGCTCAATATCCCGCTGGCATCTATTTGTAAAACGTACATCATTTGTAGGAAAAAAATATTAAGGCAAGGGCCAGTGTGTGAACATGGTGAATAAGAAACAATTAGATATAACATCCGTTAATGTATGATATGTGTATAAACATGGAAACAATACCCAAGTATATAGTATCCGAGCAAACAAAACCGAGTCCATTATCCAATCTCAAAGTCCAGTGTCAGGCCAAATCGAGAAAATTTTAATGAAACTTCATGAACCCCCATGTATGGCCATAGAGGGGTGAAATCAGGTGTTCCGGAAAGAGTGAGCATTTCCTGCCCCCACATGTGGCAACCGTCATGAATTCCAAAACATTAACATGCAAAAAGGTCTTGTTGCATACTGGTAACAGACTGTGCATACATATCAATCAGATCGTGATGACGTCCATAGAATTTCTTGAAAGCAGCTCTCAGCCTTGGTAAACAAAGTCCTCATACTTGCAACTAGCTCTGGAATAGCGTATAAGTTGTGAGACAAACACGCCATATGCTGACGACATAGAAATGTTGCTGCTTAGAAAAAGGAAATTGACTATGGAAAAATTGAAATAATCACGTTTGTCATACAACCTAGTTGACAGGTTAGAATCTTCATCAATCTCCAACCTTAGGTTTAAATAGTTGGAAAAATTAGAGGAGTCTGTAGTACCTTTAATTTCAAGTTCTAAATAATTACCAAGTTCTAAATAATCACCAAAATTATTTATTTATTGACAATACATCATCTATGTATCGGAATGTGAAATTAAAGCTACTAGTTTGAAACTTGGATACTCCTCTTTGTAGATGTTGGATGAAATCTGATTCACATTAGTATAAAAACAGGTCTGTCAATAATGGTGCACAGTTTTTACCCATTGGAATAACAATAGTCTGCTGAAATATTCGGCCACCAAACTTCACAAATATATTATCAATAAGGAAATTAACCATATTCACAACATCGGTTTCTGTATATTTATGAGGAGCATCTGAATCATCTTTAACAAAGTAGGCTGTATTATATTTGACTACAATATACTTATAACGACGTTGTCCTTTTTTGGAGAAAAAGGAATTATGTATGAGCTTTTGAAGCTTGGACTTTAGTTCTGAATGAGGTATTGTGGTGTAGAGAGTGGAAAAGTCAAATGTTCTGATAGACGTAACTTTTGAAAGTGTGTGAGCATGTAGACACTCCAACAAAGATTTGGATTTTTCAAGTATCCAGATTTGGTTGATAATACTTCTAGAGTAGATAGTTTCACAGTATTTTTGGAAACCATGTTTAATCTTTGACAATATAACAGTTAGTAGCTTAGAGAGAGCTTTAGTGGAACATGATGCCGAGCCTGAAATAAACCTTTGTTTGTATGGATTTTTGTGTAATTTTGGGATCCAGTATAAACTGGGTAGTTTATAATCTTTACATGAAGCAATGATATCAAAAGAATGCAATACAGACGTGTGATTAGATAATATACCCTGCTTAGATATAATAATATCCTGGTATGTACGGTTAGAAGTGTTGTTGTTAGAGATACCAAGTTCATTGAATAGGCATTGAATATAGTATGCTTTACAAACAAAAACAACATTATTGGATGCTTTATCAGCAGGAACAATGACAAATTTTTCTCGGAGTTTCAACTAACTATCAGCAACCACTGGATCATCAAAGACAGAGCTGTATTTAGTACTGACTACTAGTAACTTAGACAAAACACGAATGCGTTTAGATAACAACGACCTAATTTGTTTAACCCATTCTGACAGAGAATCAGTTCCTGCCCTTTCTCGCTTAGTCCACTTTCTGGCATGTTCCTCAACTGCATGTATAGTATTCACCCGGATCCTGTCTTGAGTCCGGTGAAAGTGGTGATTCCTTGTTCCGACGTCACTGTCGTTTCTGCATGAAACAACAATAGGTGAATGATAATCGCAAGCGCCCAGATTTAAAACAATATCAAATGATGACAAACTGATATGCACAAAGGAGATATGCAAAAGGAGACCAGAACGTTTAATGAGAAAGGTCAGACCACAGTGAATGGTCACTGCTAAACATAACATTCATAGGAATCATTTTACTTACAGTTGGATGTTTGAGTTTGGATATCTTCGACTATAATTTTATTTCATCTTTTGACAACTTATACTTTCTGGAAAGGTGTTTATCGAGCCTCTGGGTCTGAAAGGTGCAAATGGGGCACGCCCATAGCTTCGTCTTTTTCATTTTTGCATAGAGGAGATTGGCTTTTGGGGTGAATCCATGAACAGGCAGGTTTATTCCTTTTCTTTGCCACATGCCCTAATTCATAAAATTACACGTATTATGAAGATATATACAACTAAGATTAATTGATAAATATCAGGAAATAATGAAGTATACACCCACATAAACCAAAGTGTGCATACAACCACACAAGTACAGATCAAACTGCTCACGGCAAATTCCATTAAAATACTAGTTATGTAAACTTGTTTAATTTTACATAAGTGTAATATTGTGTTTGCGGTAGTTAAGTTTCACGATCTTGTTTGCAAATTGAAATGTGGGTAGTGCAGGAAAGTTTGCATTCGGAAATTCCGCATTTGAAAATAAAACGCGAAATCTGAATATACAAGGACACGAGAAATTAAGGGTATACAGTACTTGGTACATGACATTGTATGTGCAGGCAATAAAGTTATTTTCACGGTGTTGAAATGTTTTCCACATGGATGCTTTCTCTGGGGTTGTTCCTGCGGTTTCCCTCGTGTTCCTCGGAGTCTTCACTGTCGCTGGAGTCTTTCTTTGTTGACATCATATGTCGAATCCAGATCTCTGTTATCCACGACGTTCTCGTCCGAATAAAGATCATCAGACATCCTGGAAGTATGCAAATCCATCCATTGATGCAACATCGATAACGACAGCATAAGCAAAGCTACTGGGGTTCTGTATTCTAAATGAGTTGATATGAAAAGTTCAAAATATTCTCTAACGTACGCACCGGTCGCGTAGCAATCAGTGGGAGCGCGTCCATTATGTCCAGTTCGTCTAATGGGGCATGTCATACACTTATTCAACAGGTGGCAGCATTGTACTTGGAGTAATTCTCTGGCGCCAAATCACCAACGAAAATCGTCTGTAATCAATAATGACGTGAATGATGGCGGTTAAATTACGTTAATATTGGTAACGCCAGAAAAACAGAATAGTGACGACATTTTACCCCAAAAACAGTAATTCCGACTGGCGATTGCTGCTATGTACTAAACATGCCCCATTATGTTCAAACGATTCTTTCTCACTTGTAAATTTCTCGATTTTAACTCTCGAATTGGACCAACCACGGCACATCATCGTGGACCCTATTCACGGGTTCTTGGTTTCTGAGTTGTTTTGACGGCTTGTTTTTGGCTTACCGACCTTTGGTTCGATAACCTATTGGCATGGTGTTGCGTCCGTCGTTTATCCGTTCATATTTTTATCCGTTCATATTTTTAAGAAGTTTACGGTCGGTTCTTTCTGAAATGTTGCACACAAATACTAAAATATAACTCCAGAGGGAGGTATTTTTTTTTAGTTTTGTGAGGTTCTTTGCTGACTATTCTTGTGACCTTGAATTTGACCCTGTTTTCAGGGTCTGATCTAATATATAAAACAGATGGTCCGGTAACCCTTCTTAAATGAATATTGTTTATTTTACATCGCATAAAACCTTTATACGTGTACAAAAAAATGTGACAACATACAACCAAGCTCATTGAGCGATGGGCTCTCAACATTGGGCTAATTTGTTTTCGTGGTTCCGTATGATGTGTGTCGGATACCACTAAATTTACAACCCTCTGCCCCTGGTGGAACGCGTATACTCTCTGGACATAGTGTTTGGTCTAGCTTCGTTTCTATTCCAAATCTATTTGATTTTGGTTCTAAACAAGTGAACAGCCTTCGTGTGAGGTGAGTAGTACCATTGCATTTGAATTGTTTAGAACCAGTAGGCGGATTGAATCTTTTGTTATTCAAATACTCTACGTCATGACTTAGGCTCTCTATTGTCATCATCAACAGCGTTTGTTATATTCATTCTCCTTTTATTTTCCTGCGTTGTCTAACATCACTATTCACATACGAAATTTCCACACCTATGTTTGAACTCGATATGATCGTACATATGTGCAAGGTAAACTTTATCAGAGACACAATATCACATGTAGACGTGGGCACATAAATCTCAAACAAACATATTGATGGAGTGTTTCCAGGAAACTCACCACAACTAGAATAAAGTAATCCTGATTCCAGGTGTGACATTCACTGTGTTGATGGGGATAAACCTCATTTCATTAATCATCCTTGAAGTTTTCTTAATCCAAGGGCAACAAATCCCGGAATTACAATACAAAACAATATGAGCAATATAGGCGAATATGTCGTTTACCAATCAATATTGGCGGGGACAGTCTTATTAGAATGCGTCAAATGTATTATAGTACTACTATGTACGAACCATTTCCTACCACAGCTACGGGTTTTAAGGTGTCCGAGATCGTTTTGCGTTGAAAAAAAAATCAACCAAATACAGAGGCAGAACAATTGCCATGCATGAATACACAACTCTGTCTCAAAACAATCCATCATTGCCATATGTGAACTTATTTCACCATGATGTTAAGTAAAATCAAACTCACGTTTTTGGTGACAACGAAACAAAACACAACAAAAGTCTTTTTAACAAGTCTCCAATACTTTCACCCATTTTATTGTTTGTGAAAGTAAAATTGTTTTCTTTTTTCTGAAAACTGACAAGAAAAAAGAGAAACAATACAGACTTAGGTTCAACCGGTCTTTGTCCCACTGGCAACCGTGACTGACGCCGTGCAATGTCCCTATCATCAACGTTAGCACGAGTGTTTTGGTGGAACAACATGTTATAGAAATATATAGTTGAAATCCACCTACATACGTACTATTCAATATGGGTCTTGCACACGTCATTTTCTTTTGTCTAGTGAAGTTGAATGACCCATTGGTATAAATCTTACAGCTGACCTGTTCATAGAGGATTCATAAACGTACTTCACCGACTTTTGAATCTGATAATCTATTACTGGCAAACTTGATCCTTGTCGAAGTACTTCAGAGACCAGCTGGGAACTCTTGCTGAAATCCTCATATCTGGAACTACATGTAGCTATAGAGTAATTTGTGATTTGTGAGACAAACACAAAAATAAGCTGGTGACATGGGAATGTTTCTGTTCAGGAAGAGGAAATTGATTATGGAAGAACTTGAATCCTTGCCACACTATAAAATAACCGACAGTAAATCAACCCACCTATAAAATCTATAAAAGAAGTTGACGATGATTGAATGTAGTACATCCATTAAACTTCCGCGCTCAAAATCATTTCGAAGATAGTCGAGTGTATGGGTTTGACATATATACCTAAGTTTTCTGATCTCGGGTATTACTCCAAGGTTTCAGGCTTTTGATGAATCGTTTCAGTTGAAGGTTGTGTTGATCGAATAGTCTAGTTCTGTGCTACAGTGGTATATATTGCCAAGATGGACTATCAACAACGACTTGTCGCCAAAAATTTCGACTTTGTTAGCACTGATGAGTATATGTGTGTGTATATGTTACATGTTATATCTGTTCTGGTAAACAACCACTCTTCCTGTATTAAATTAGTATAGGCCTAATCGTTCCAGATTACAATGCGACCTATCATGGCATACATCACTCGTTCATTAGCATACATACCAACCACACACTAGTTCTGTCGAGATATACATTATACTGAAAACGTATTACGCCATTACATCTTTGACACCCAAGGATTGAATGGTGGGTAAGGTAACCGCTAGTTGGTGCTGACAAAATATATTGTATACATCATATTTAACGTGTAGATCTGCTAGGAATACACTATAATGCAATCATGGTACACAGATATACACTACGAAACCAAAGTTCACAAATTGTCAATCATAAATGTGTCACTACTTGTTTTTTTCGCTGAAACTCATTTCTCAACATTCTTGACAAATTTCTCCAATATGATGCCTCTGTGACAAAAGATTGCCGAAAATATTATCAATTATCACTCATCGAAATGTAAAGTACTCTTGATTCGACGTCTACCAAGACCTGGAACTCACACTGTTTTGATTTCAGATAGCAATCACAATATCATACACATAAAATAAAGTATATACGTACAGATAAAGAAAGTGTTATTTGTTTTTATATAACTCTCAGACAGAGCGACATGGCGGCGTCGACGAGCTACACACTATGATACAGTCTGTGTCTTCGTTCCTCTCAAATGGTTGTGCTGGCCCCCACAGTGTGTACGTGAGGGGCGCACCCGTGGACATCCAATGGAACTCATGGCGCCCCCACCTTCCGGTCGCCAACCACCTGAATTGCATGGCTCCAGACGCCGCCGTTGTTTAGATAAAAAATATTTTTATGAGCATTGTTTCATTTTTTTCTGAAAAGATCCTGATCTCGATAACACCTCTTCAATCCTCTGAGATAAAATATGTTGTATAGTTGTGGTTGAAAGTCCCGTTGAAATAAAATTACCACAGTGTAAGCATGAATGATGTCACTTGTGGTTGTCACAGTGAACTTGTTGATTAGTTGTCTCCACAATAAAATCTGTCAAAGTTTCCATGGATTAGAACTGTCATCATTTGCAATTGATAGATTGATCAACTGCTATAATGTAGCGGTTGAATAATATTATGGATTCCAATATGCCATGTATAGGCTCCACCCATTCTTCAATATATATTGACAAGATGTGATAGTGAACTAACTTTTTTCTGATCGGATTGGCTTAAAGTGTATCAATGTACAAAAAGAGGCTTGCAAGTGCACTGTAAATGCAATGCCTTTAGAAAAGACCATGAAACACCACATTTAACCCATTTCTTCCAGTCCAGAGTCATTTACAATTACGACAAAAGTTTCGATTCATCGGCTCCATTTAATTAGTTGCCAGTCTCCGGGAGCCGTTGCTTGGATATTGCGTAAAATCATTGCATGGTTAACCGGTCCGATAATTCAACATCAAGTATGGACGAATTGCAGCAGTTAGCACAAGTTGTTAATGGCTCTTTCTCTCTGACGATGCGATGCGAAGGTTTGGAAAAATCACATAGAGTCTGTGCTGTAACAGATCTGCTCATTTGCGTCCAGAGCTGAATAGCGATTAATTGGTCACTGAGTTCTAGATTGTTTCCCACAAGTTGAAGTGCTAATAATGTGAAATACAATACGACTCACTGTGGCATAACTAGTGCTCCCATTAGCACAACTGGTTAAGTTATATTCAGTCATCATTACAAGATACATTTTCCAAGCCACCAAATCTCAGCCAGTTAGATTTACCCTTAGACTTTCCAAGACTATTTCCCAGATAGTTTTGATGCATTACCCACAAGATAGGCATAAATCCCATGAGACTGATGTGTTCGCGCAAGAAAAATGGGAAATGTTGTTGATTATCATTAGATCTAGCCATCCACGTTGAACCTGATATATTATCAACTTTATACCACCAATGCCAACAGATTTTGGATGAAGTAAACCTAAAATACAACATTTTTGGGGGGTAAAAATAAAGCCCGACCGAATATTTACAGCCAACTCCATCCTGGCATCATCAGGAACATACGAGTGTGAACGTAGTGGTTTCTGATGAATATTCGATGGAATTGGCATCTAACTGGCCAAAAACCTACATGGGCAATTCAAGAATTGAATCCGAAACAAACTCCGTGCAGTAGGTGTATAAGTCTTTCGGGTGTATGTATAGGAGTTTCGGGCGTTCTCGTGGGCAGATTTAACGTTCACTAATACAACCATATTTCGACGATACCGAAAGCATGGAAAGCAAACATAAAATAACGTATTTTGGAATAAAAACATAGTTATCACTAAGTCTAGTTCCCCGGTAAGACTCCAATAGACGATATCTGACATCCATTCATTATCGATATGTATATTTGCATTAATATCATGTGAATTTCTTCAATACCTGGGTCAATTTCGCGAAAATCGCAGTATGATAACGCAGTATGATTACAGATGCACAATTCTTGTAGGATACATGTATTATAGCGTAATTTCATTCGTTTATGTACATGTATATATTTGACATGGACCCCGTCCCCATGTAGGTCGTCATGACAGGCATTACAATAATTCCTCATATAATGGAATCGTCGTGCCTCATGTTTCACTTGACCTTTACTTTACCACATAGTATCACTTATGCAAGTTTAGAACCTCACCAAGAGTACCTCATCAAGTAGTAGGAAAAAAACTCGAACAAATCTAACAATAAAGCGCTTCCACGAAATTCACCCCAACTACACGTATAATGGGAGCAGCCATGCCTCAATTTTGTGAGTGATTCTTACTGCAGGGATGAGGATATACATCAATGCATTTAAGACCATACTTCGAAGCTCTGTCAGTCCGTGAGCAAGACAAATCCTCAGATTAAAAAACTAATATGTCATTTAACAATCGATACTGTCCGGGAAAATAATCCCATTAAAATGGATTATGTTGATGGGGTGTTGCTATGATATGATGCGATTTTGCAATGCCAATAGAAATCTTAAAGCGAATAATATTTCGAATAGGAAACCCTCACAGAGATAAAATGGTATTTATATGTAAATTTACAAGCATATCACATATTCATAGGTGTAATCAACGTTTTTAATAAAAATAAAATCAAATTTATTCGGCATAATAGCTATAATACAAAACATTCAAACATTCAATAAATACGTACGTAAGGCACCTCCGAACTACATGGAACCAAAGTTGACAGTCTTACACATACAACAAGGGAAACCGTGTCTAAATACATTGGGAAGGTAATAACATTTCTCCATTTCTACTGTGATGTATGTTTGGGATCACTAAGAGGAGTACACTTCAGGCGATGATTTGCCTTGTTTGTTTGTTTTTAAATTCCATTTGGAGAATGGATGACGCGAAAAGAATAACAATACAGTCTCAGGACCATTCATCATGTGTCTTACTGACAACCGTTACTGAAGCATATATACCATTTTCACGAAAGTGCTTTGGGTACATGAAAATGTTTATCAAAACAAATCAGAACCATACACGCACCTACGCACGTATTTAAAATGTGTCATACTCAACAAATGTGCTTTTGAATGGCTTAGTTGAATGCCATATCTTTATATTTAAACCTTATACAATATTGAATTTATTCAGAAGTATGTAACTGAACTATTTGCAACGGATTGGTAACCACACTGAACCGATTTTGCCTTGGATACATGGTTGAACACAAATGTAACTACTTTATAACATCAGTCCAGTATTAACTTACACTGTTATAGTCATTCGTTCCAGAAGGCGCAGAAATGTTAAACATTATAATCAAGTACAACAGTCTCAATACTGAGCAATATGCATGACTCAAATTAATGTGTGACATATATATACCTTGCACCGAATGCGACATATATATCTTGCACATGATGCAATATTCTATTCAGAAAATCTATGTGAACTATGACCTTTGTTGAAAGGACAGACGAACTCGAAAGGAATTTGATTAGATGAAGTGCTGTAAAGGAAAGTGTCAGATTTGTTCCTGCATTGTGGATGGACTGCATTTAAATATAGATTTTGAAGCACACAATTTCTGACAATCTTCATTCAATCCTCAGTTCTTAAGTTCGGAGTGGGTTAAAGTGCATCGAGGTACATAAAAGAGGCTTACGTGCGCATCGTAATGCAATGCATTTAAAAATAGATCATGAATTACTACATTTGACTCATTTCTTACAGCACAGAATCGTCTGTAGCTGCTGACATAAGGTATAGTCATTGCGTCAGTTCTGCCTAGAATTATTTGTCTAGACATTGGCTAGAGTCTCCGTATCGGTAATGGATCAGATATAATTCTACCTCAGGCGTGGACGATTCGTCCGTGTGAGAAAGTCGACGGTAGTAATAACTAATAGCCCTGAAGATGCGATGTAATGGTTTGGAAAATAGCATGGAATTTGTGCAGTTGCTCGGCATATTTGCAACCAAAGTTTAATCAATTGCTCATTGAATTTATAGACCTAGATCATTTGCCACTGGTTCAAATATTGTTGGTTCGAAATAATTTACAGGCTCAGTAAATATATCATACCACATCATTTTCCAGAATTAATTCGTATAAAATCAATCTGGATTCAATCTATACATCAATTAATATGATCACGAAGACATTGAAAAAAAAACCTATCATGTCATTGTTGTTCATCAGAAAATTCGTACATGAGTAATCGTTTGCCGATGCTAATAAATGACGTCACAAAGAGCATATAACTGAGGCTAGTCCTTTTGTAATATTTGTTTTCATGGTGCCGTAGTCAACTATCTGATCTAGACTATTGAGCCAAGTAAGGCATGATTGTACAATACAGGGTTGATGTTTGTCAAGGAGAACTGAAATCGAGAGTGGATTGTTGATTTAAAGTTTAATACGATGAAAAATATTTGATATTGAACTCAACTGATTAGTTAATATCCCTAATTAGTTAACTTTTTAGAGCGGTTAAAACATATTCATTATCAGCGAATATAAATATAAAAATCACTTGTAACGTTATTTCATATTCCATCTTGTGACAAGCTTTTGTGCAAAATATTTAGTAAGAAATAAGTAAACAAATATTATGGATCTACGCTTCGAACTTTTATCACTGACATTCATGGAATACACTATCCCAACATTAATGATACTTTATCAGAAGGCGGAAATATTTCCGTACAAAAACTTTTCTCAGTCGGATATTTTGCAATGAATTTCCTTGAACATCGGCCAATATATGCAATATCTTATGTGAATAGAAATAATGTTTGCTTGGTGTGGATTGGATAGTTTCAAACAGAATGCCCTATGAACAACCCAACCCATATAGTTTGTGCGCTCTTCAACCACTGGTTTCGGAACCACACTATTCCAATCGTGCACAGATTTGTGACGGGGTTGTCTTCAGAACGGCTATTGTCAGAACGCTTATATACAACAAGTGCACTAATAAACGGCATGACAAGTGATGACATGCCATATAAATAAGAAATGTTCAATACATAGACCACAAATGGTTATTTGCAAAATTACTCACTAGGGGCGCCACCCATTCGTCCGCCTTGGCCTTAATGTGTGACACCAAATGCCAGATGAGAAATAACATCAATGTACGAACAATAATTTTACTTGCAAGTGTTCTTTTTAATGTTTATTGATTCGTTAATCAATTGTTGACATTGATTATGTTGACATTGATTATGACATTGACATTGATTATGAGATTGGATAACGGACTCTGTTTTGCTCGCTTGGAATTTTGGGGAATTCATGACGGGTGCCACTAGTGGGGCAGGAAATGCTCACTCTTTCCGGAACACCTGATTTCACCTCCTAATGGCCATTTTTGGGGGTTCATGAGTTTCCCTGTCATTTTTGTTTTCTCTCACTTTGTATGCCTGATATGACTTTCTGTCCCCGGACTATGAGATTGGATAACGGACCTTGTTTTGTTTGCTCGGAATACTTAATACTGGGTATTGATTCCACGTCTATTTTCAAGTCTGACGCGAATCATAGGATGTGTAGAAAATATATGAATAATAAAGGAATGGCTCACTGACATTAACGATGATCATTGGCAGAGGAAAACAGTTATATTTATATTGAAATATGTTGATGTGTGTGGATCCACTTTCAGTGCGTTGTTACTTTCATTTGCTAAGCTAGTTTGCCGATCTTTGACACATATATAAAAAAAAACACATATATATAAAAACACATGTATGCGTATTTGATATGTGTCATGTGTAAATGCATTTTCATTTGCTCAGTGGACATGAACCTATTCAGCATTTTCGCAATTTTATAACTGACCTATTTGTAACGGATTCGTTCACGTACTTCACCCACTTAATTTCCAGAAGGTGTAGAAGTAATGAAAATAATCAAGTACGTCGATGTCGGTACTGTCGATGTACGTGACAACAATGTGCTATTATCACCATTACACCCGAATGACACATTTTCATGAAACTTAGACACCATAACATGCCTAATCACGCACTTGCCGGAATGTTCGAGGTCAAATATGAATAAATGTTAGTATCAATCTATGAATCTACAAATCATATTGCTACAAAACAAAAATAGTTGTTTTGACAACTATTTGACAACAAAAATACCATGTTTACAATCATGATAATTGGTTCCAAAGGAGATATAAAAATGAGTATTTCGTGGGTGAAACATTCTCACATACATGTATATTAATATGTGTTTCATAGGAATCAGATGAAGGTGTTACTGAGATCACTATCGATCCAATTTGTGGCTAGGTGTTACTGAGATCACTATGAAGTGGCTATGTGGTCATTGAATAATATTCAAACATTAAGTTTTGAAGGAATAATTGACTGCACCAATCGACATGCGATAGGCGTATATTTCCTAATAAAACCACGTTTGACGTCTGATTCAGAAAATTACTTCCAGGCGAAATACTACTTGATATTTAGGAAAGCAGGTCAACATACAACATTTTCACGAACTCGTAGACTCCAGCAAATAATGAAGTGATTCGTTGACATTACTGAAATAAAATTTCTGTCTAACACCGTAAAAGAATGTCATACGTATGGGAAATACTATAATACTTCATGGTGGTAAATTGTTCGTGGTTATCTGTATTTACAAGCCCCCATATCACAACATATCACAGCTTTCCAGTGAAAGCGTCGGGTGACGTCTATTCATCACTACTTCAAAACACATTACACTTTATTGAAACACGTGGCTCACAATGATAGCATCACGCAAATAAAGTAAGGGTGTGAGCAATCGTTTCCATCGCTTTCCAAAGAAAGAAAGTCGTAGGTATGTGTTGTTTTACATGTCGATACTCTGTATGTAAACTCCTTCTTGTGCGACATCCAACTTTCAATTTTAAGAGGGATCATTCACCGTTTCTCAGTACGTTGGTATATATATATATGTGTACATTAATAACTCGACAACAATTCATTGCCAAAGCATTTTAGTCTGAATAAAGTAGATGTATATACAATAATATGTATACATTGATACATGTAGTATTACAATATTTTTATATTAACTTTTCCGATAGACATCAACTGGCCACATTAGATATGTATCTTCATCATATAAAACACAGATACAGATATCGTAGTGAACATTATCAAATCACACCAACGCTTTCTTATGCCTACAAATGTAGTTATCACCTATACGAATTTTCATGCGAATTTGACACGCATCTGTTGTTTTAACCGACACAGACTCACTTCCACGATTATCACACGAATGTCATGCATGTCCTGAACTCAGTGCAGATATTAGTTGGGCTGAGACGCAGCTTTTCAAGATGCACCTGGGCGATGGCTAAACTGTTCTGCATATCGTCTGCCTGATGCCTCAACAATGTCATTCTTCCCGTGGTGGTTTTTTATTACTTGGCTGATATTCATCCTTATAACATTATCAGAGAATTATTCATCATCTGCTGGTAGCTACTTTTATATGGTTTTGGAAGGACGGAATGTAAGTACAATCATTATGGTAGTCATGTGGCTGTCGCAACATGATCGTGGAACATCGTGCTGGAATCGAGCCGTAAGACTACCGCATGGAACCCGTTCGACTCCCATAAGACCCCCACACGATCCCGAAGTTACACACGGCCATTTTGTTTTGGCCAGACTGAACGCCTCCTACACGATCAATCAGAATTGTGATGTGAATGGCATTCACATATAAATTCGTGTACATGTAGGATAGGTATTACAACAATAGATATCATGGAACCAAGGTTGCACTTCACCTGTGCTTGTAATATACATAACATGATCGTGTACATAAATCACAATACACGTGTTCTCATGGTAAACAGTAGTACGAAACATGGTGCAGCTGATTCGATGCCTAACGTTTACACCGTTTTGCTGGAAATTATATATTCAGCATACATGACAATTTTTCTCCAAAAATAGGCTATAGATTTGCACGGTCATTGCCTTAGTCCAAATATTTCGAAGAAAACTTCAATTGTGGTTCATACTGCGATAAATCATCTTTTATTATATACACCACATTCTGAATAATTAATAACAAAATATTTTTTTGACCACTATTACGTCAGAATATAGGAGTATTTTTTTTTTACTAATCGAAGTGTTGTATGTTTGCCTTTTCCTACAACTCGCAGACAAAGCTCCTACTCCTGAGACAGCGGTCGTCATCCCAGCGATATGGCGGCGTAGACGAGCTCCACACTACGATACAGTCGGCGTCATCGTTACTCTCAAACGGTTGTCCCGGTCCCCACAGTGTGTACGTGATGGGAGCACCCGTCGACGTCCAGTAGAACTCGTGGCGCGCCCCGCCCTGCGGTCGCCGACCCGCCGTGAAGTACGACAGCGTAGCTGCAACGTATTATTTCAGCCTTGCTTATTATGGCAGAATATGGTCATGGTGTCAAGCATGATCGCTACATACGCTTTTGAAGACGCGTGTATATATATTGGATTTATGTGACGGGTGGTCTCCACTGTGGTCCACTGGTCTTTGGAACGATCAGATAGCTGATAAACTGACTCATGGAGTAGGGATACGCAGTGGATAAGGCGTCGGCCGCGTAATCCAAAGGTCATGGTTTTATTCTCGAGCTGGACTGCTGGGTTACTTCACTCATGCCCTTACCACTAACGTGTCTCTCCACTCAGGATCGAATGGTGACGGTTTGTATAATGGGTGATAGTTTAAAACGCAGAGTGTACCAGACTGGGGTTAAAGTATGAAGCGCATTTGAAAGACGTTAATTCATCTCTACAGGCGCTACAAGGAATGTAATAACTGCCAGATTGTTAAACTTTGCTATCGTCGTTACATCAACCCGAGACAATGCAAAATATGGTGGCAAGAAGTGTCAAAAATGCTGGGTCATTAGGATTTGTGATTGCAGGTTGAAATTTGTCTTGTTTCTGAGCTCTTGTTTCCGCTGTGACCAAAAATATTTATAGAAGGTTTATGCTGTCATTAATGAAAGATCACACAGGTACCTATTTCATTTGTGTTCTGATTGTGCACTGACTTACGTATATTTTCACTGATGACGAGACCACGTACGAAGTCATGTTCAGCTGCGTTCGACAAATCGACGAGGTGCATGCCGGGATACAGGGCCGCACAGTGGGCCGTGGCTCCGTCGAAATCGAGCTCGTCCGTAACAACCACATAACAGTGGTTGTTATCAGGGTTGATAGTCATACCTGGCTTGGGGCAGGTGTCTAAATAAATATACATGTATAGTATTTATGATGAATGTCAGTAAATCAGCAGCGTTAAATAGAATGAAATCATGCAAGGTTACTAGCTTCTTTCAACACTTCAAATGATGCCACAATGAATTGCCAATAAAAGGAGTCTAATATACTGATATTAGGAGGAATGGTCGCGTCCCTCAATTCTGCATGAAAGATAGAAAAGATGTCTAGATGAAATTGGTGTACTTGCTTTTCATGTACATGTGTACATACTTTTCCTCCTATACTCCTATTAAATTATATTTGAAGAACGTGAAAGCGAAATATATCATGCATTCAATATTCATGTAACACGAATGTGAATTAACAGCTCTTGTTCTGAAGTGTATGGTGCTGAAATTTGCTCAGTACAAGTTAAATCGATGTTGCACCCATGAAGTGCACGGGCTAAAATGGTCATTCGTGGAAAGTTAATTCATTCAATTTGCCCTGAACGTTCCTTGTGAAGTATAATACAGTGTAATATTTTTACACGATGACCCTTGGTTGGAAGCAATCGCCTCGCACGATAGATTGCATCAGGCGGACTCGGAAGTTCTTCATCCAACAACAACAATTGATTAACATCCCTCACATGCTAAATAGATGACCTTCGTTTCGTGTTTAGCGTGCATTATTGCTTAAGTCTACGTAGCTTTTAACACATTTTCAATAGCATCGTCCTATCAAATGCCTGATCCCATTAACACCACTTCTCCGTATTATGTATACATAAAAAGATCGTCGGACAAAAAGTTTCCACGAAACGTGTCATTGAAGAAAAGGGCAAATGCCGATGAACTTTCAGAGGGTGCTTGTCGCTGATTTCATATGTGGATAAACATTTGTACCGCCCCGTGAAAAGTATGTTTCTGTGGTACTTACAGTTTTTTCTGTCCATACACAGTTTACACACATGGATAGAAAAATCTGAGAATATGAGCGTATGAACTGAATGAATTTGAACCACATTTGAGTTATAAACGCATATGTGTAAAAGGTAGAACCATGAGGGTTTTCCCGTGGTATTCGTATATAACTAGACCCTCTCCGGTCGCCGATGACCGTGTGAGTGTACACCCCTGATGCCCAATCATCCCTGTTGCTCAAAATGTTATTCATTCCAATCAGTAGTCATACTACAGATAACTAAAATATCCGTTAACTTATTATTTCTTACCAGATACTACCGCGGAAGCTCGTCACAAGATTAGAATAAATAAATCTTGCCAATGCCCGTCATCGTGGATGATTCCAATATTTACATTTTGTTGTAATAAATTTGCGTTATTAACTAACTAATATTATTCCGGCTATAAAATCTATACCAAACAAATTTGCCTTGTTTTGTCCAATAAATTTTGTTTTCACCTTGGTTATTCCCATTATGGCCAAAAATAGACTTAACTGGTATATTAACTGGTATAGACTTAACTGGTATATAACTCATTTACCACTAGTAATCTGCAGAAAACTATCAGCTCCATATTTATACAGTACACACATTCAGTGTGATTTGTTTTCAAATTACAATCAACTACATGTAGAGTAATCTAAGGCCTCAACCTGGATATTTCGCATTGTTGTACGCTCTACCAATGTACGCTTTAACTCTTTAACTTAAAATAATTCAATCTCCAATAGTAAGTCGAACTCGCAATCCATAGTTGTTAAT
Source organism: Terebella lapidaria (assembly GCA_949152475.1). NCBI lineage: Eukaryota > Metazoa > Annelida > Polychaeta > Terebellida > Terebellidae > Terebella > Terebella lapidaria. Next base: position 22,656,767 of record OX424567.1, read on the forward strand.
TGAGTTTTCTTCATCACAAAATGGGTCACAGATGAGCCATTTTGGTTGGTAACCAAAATTGATAGGTGCCACGGTCTTACCATGTTATGTGTTGCTACACACAAAATTGAAGTAGGATGTGACCTGTAGAGCGCTCACAAGAAAGTGCACACAACGATCGCAAATCCATAGTATCCGACGAACTTCGTTCGGAGATACACTTATAATCAATATGTGATGATAGTTAGTGTAGGCCCATGGAAAGAAACGTTGCTATTCTTGGAAAGTGACTTATGACATTTTGGTTTGTGTCAAAATCCAACTTTACTAATTTGCACATATAGTGGATTTTTCTGGTAATATTATAGATTTCTAACCACGCAATTTTCACCCCCTAGCATATAGGCCGTGGGCCAGATAGGTCCCTCGTGCACCCCCCCCCCCACAACTTACCCAAACTAATTATTTTTGAGGCCCAGATATATACTAAATACGATTTTGAATTGTAACAGTGAAAATATAGGGATGCAATGTGCATTTGGGGCCGATGATGGGGGGTACCCCCGCATGTCGTTCTGATCGGTGTCGATTTTGGTTAAATATCATGATTATTACACAAACAGACACTGACACTGCCCTATCAGGCCACTGACACTGCCCTATCAGGCCTATGTTAACAAATGATATATCAAATTAAAGGTTATTATCTCCTCTAACATCTGGAAAAGATTGTGTGTAATTATATCCAACTACCTCGACGTACCCACATTCGGAGTGGTCATACCGTAACATACCGCTAAGTCGAAAAACGTATAATCCATATAAATCTCATTCTCAATACTTAATGATTGAACATATTGTGATTCCCACATATAAGCCTTCACTATTTGTAGCATGTCCTTCGAGGGTTTGTTGTGTGTCATAATCCGTTTGCTGATATCTGGAATGAACTTTCCATAATGGCTGTCTCACAAAATGGCCACCATCAACTTAGCACGGTTCTATAAAGAACATATTTGAATGTATGCATACTTATGATTTGATATATATTGTTGTACATGTACATCATTTCAGCAATCAAAATATGGAGGCTGCTATGGTGTATTGTTCATCTTTCAGTTTATATGTGACATTTGTTCCAGTCTCTTTTGCGCGGTTGATCGATGAATAAAGGATACTTAAGTTTTGCATCACATTTTTATATGACATATTTAAGGCCTTTGGTAAGTTAACACTTTTCTATTTAGTTAGGTTTTATTCTCCGGGACTAATTAAGCAATGAACAAATTAATTTACTAGTATTGGATAATTTTCGATGAGAGTTTCAATAGAATCATATATATTTGCAGATTAGTGAGGAATACATGAACTCGACTGCATGATGGCGTCTCAGGATGAGGTGCCTCCACACAAAAGGAAGAAATCAGAACTAGACGAAAGTGCCAGTGACGTTTGCATTGTTCATTGTGAGGGACTGCAGCATGGGACAATAAAGCTACTGAGTACCACAAAAGATCCACAGGATAGACTGGCAAGACTGCATGAAATTCGTATAAGACGACTTGTCCAACCAGTGGGATCAGTTCATCGTATGGATGCAGCATGTGCGCTTATTCCTGATGTTCTTCAAGAGCATCATGGTTACCATCAAACATGCTACCAGAGATTCACCATGAACCTGGATCGCTTAAAAGGCCAACCAGATGTGATCGAACCTTGTAGCTCATCAAGACCTAATCGTCGAACATCCAGTGACCATGTGCTCTTCAAGCCGGACTGTATATTCTGCAACAACGAAAACAGAAAGAAAATCAAAATCAGAGGATCGTGGACAACGGAGGGAATGTCTGTGTTCGATAGAGACGGAGGGAAGAAAATTCTAAACGTAGCAGAGCAAAAACATGATGAGACTCTGTTAACACGTATTCGTGGCCACGACTTGTTCGCATGTGAGGCAAAATATCATCCATCATGCAGAGCAAAATACATCCAAGATCCAAAGAAATGGCGGAGTTCAAACCAAGAATACAAGACGAGACAAGAAGAGGTTGAACTGGCTCACCAGGTCGCATTCCTGAACGTATGTGCAGTGGTAGACCGAGACGTCATAGAGGCAAATACAATAGTGAAGTTGAGCGACTTGTGCCTGCTGTACATATCAAGCCTCGAGGAAACAAAACAACCAAATCCAAACTACCGTGGAGAGAACCTCAAAGCAAAGTTAGAGAAACACTATGGTAATGGACTGTCTTTCTGTTCCTTGGGTCGTTTCAAGTCATACATCTTGTACAACAGTGGAATTGGTATGCACAGAGCCATGAAGTACTCCTATGAACTTGGCTCTAAGGATGTGATTACAGAGGCCGGTACACAGTTGCATCAGGTAACCATCAATACCATTCTCTATTAACAGTATTAGAATACATCTCTGAATACAAAAATCAATGAACGACGCGTTAAACAGAACACTTTGCCAACTCTCTTTGGATACAAATATTGGTACCTTAATATATTTCAGGATATCAGCGCTGCATTCAAGACAACCGAGGAGCAGAAGTGGCCGCCCACTGCCCAAGAGTTATCACTGTCGGCTGAGGGTGTGTTGCCCGCTTCAGTCGTGAAATTCCTGTCATTTGTGCTGTATGGGAAACCAACACCAGACTCGAGCAAACATCAACGACTAGTACAGTCCATAGGCCAAGACATTTGTAGAGCTGCAACTAATGGAGAGTGGCCACTGCCCAAACACATACTTTTGTGTTTAACACTGCGACACATGTTCCGAAGTGAACGACTCATCACTTTGTTGAACAGGTAGTTTTTATTCGAGTGATACTGATTTGAATATTTGTAAGAAATGTGATGGTGTGAACGTGTTGGTATGTAAAGAACATACGTGATGGCATGATTTGTAAAAGTGTAAAGTGAAATGACATCACTTATATTTCCTGTACATTTATTGAACAGATTGGGCCATTCAGCAAACTACTCATTCTCCTTGGAACTTGAAACAGCCATAGCACAGGCGGCAGAAGAATCATCCAAGCTGTTATCGAATCAGATAATTCGCAACCCAGGCACGCAGTCTGTATTCCATTCAGAATTCGATAATTTTGATGAACTTGTGAACTCCATGACCGGAAGTGGATCGGTACACACTGCCCATGGCATAATGTTGCAGGAAGTATCGGGTGAGGGTGGCATACTCGAAGAAACACCAACGCTACAAAGAAGTGGGAAGCGCTCACTTGACCTCCAGTCTGCAGAACTACCAGAATGTTACGTGACCATAAGAAAAAGTCCACAACTTCACATCAATCAGCTCTATTATCCAGAAGGCATTGATGCTATGAGTACCTCTAATAACAGGCAGATGCTGTGGATTATGGCAAGGATCACAGACCGAGGAGAACACAATGTACCCAGCATGTCTGGATTCATCTCTCAGACGGGAAGTCGTCCAAAACAGCTAACTGCCATCGACTACTATCCAGTAATTCCTAAGCCAATAACAGACTATAGCACAGTTCAGGAATGTCTAAGGTGTGCAGAACAGGCTACAGATGAGGTAAACCAGCCTTACGTCATCACAACATTCGATTTAGGCGTTTGTATGAAAGCCTTCCCACTGGTATGGAACAATCCTGAACGCTATGATAAGCATATCATAATGATTGGCACGTTCCACTTGATCTCTGCATACCTGAACATGGTGGGCAAAAAGATGGGAGGATCAGGTCTCACAGACATCTTGCTCGAGGCTGGGTTGATAACATCAGGTTCGCTGCACGGCGTTATCAAGGGCAAGAATTATGATAGGGCAATGCATTGTCACAAGGTGATGTTGGAGACTTTGGAACAGCTGCTTTTCGAGAGATACCTGGTTCACAGTGGTGAAGAAAAACTTAGTGATTTGTTGACTGAAGAGTCCAAAGTGAAGCTACACGATCTTGCACAGTCTCCTGGAGTGGAATCGCTCAATGAAGCCGTCCTTGATGAAGGTCTGACTTGTCATGTTCAGAAATACCTTCAGTTCCGCAAAGATGTTGGCAATGGTCTTCTCGGTAAAACAGCTCAGTATTGGGTCTCCTACATGGACCATATTTGGCTTGTTCTCTCACTTCTCGAAGCTGTGAAAGACAACAACTTCCATTTATACAGTCACTGTCTGCATATGATGACGAATCTCTTCTACAGCTATGGTGGCCAGAATTATGCCAGATACCTCACCTACTTTGCGGTGTTCATTGCTAACATTGAAAGTTCACATCCTGGTTCATCTGACCTCATCAAGTTGGGAACGTTCAGTGTTGCTCGATCATCCATAGCTGGAAACAGATGCGATGTTGATAAAACCATGGAGGAGACTTTCATACGTCATGCAAAATCAAGGGGTGGTGGGAACTGTGGCATTACTGGTCTGCTGACGAACTTCAATACATATCAAAGATGGATAAGGTCCACACATGCACGGTCCCAGTATGTCAGTGCTACATTACATATGGTTGGCATGGTGTGTGACAGCACATGTGACAAACATCGAGATACAAGGCCTTCAGAAGTTAGTAGAAGTAGAAAGTGTGTACAGAAAACCAAAGATGCTGTGCAAAGCTTTCTCGATCCATTCGACCTGGAAACTGATGAGTTGGTAATTCTGTCTTCAGGAACCACTGCATCATCAGACGTAGCAAAAGATGTCCTTAGAGCTGAAGAAGCTGGACGGGAAGCGAAAGAAGAATTTGTAGCAAGTCGCCTTCAGGGTCAGAAAAATTTCTTTGAGCCCATCAAAAGACTGAAGCTGAAAACCCTGGAAAAAATGAACAAGACGGTCAAGGTCACCACCACCCAAAACAAACTCGTCCAATATAAGCAGCAAGGCAATGTTGCTCTTCAGTTGTTCGTGAAGTGTCAGCAAAACGATGATCTACATATAAATTTGCAGGAGCTACTTAGCTACCCCTTGACACCAGTACCCTACAGTTTGGCCACGGCAGACGGTTTTCTTGCGAAAACAGACAAATCTAAAGCATATCATCATGTCACCAAAGATGTGTCTGACACAGCTCAACCTCCACCAACAGAGACATTGGTCATTCATGATGGAAATGCTGTCTTCTACTACATGAAGGAAGTCCCCGCTAACTTCAGATTGATCTGCAAGAAAATCTTTGATATGATGTCAAAGGGTGACGTCGTCTTCAGCACAGACTCTTACAACTCTGAGTCCATCAAATCCATGGAACGGCAACGACGAGGATGCACTGAGAAACTGATCCTTGGAGGTGAAAGCACTAAGAAACCCCCCGACTGGAAAGCCTTTCTGGCGAACGATGAGAACAAAAGGCAGTTCATCGATTTGATCGCAATCGAGTGGAGTAAAGATGAGTATGCATCAAAGCTCCAAGGCCGACAGGTAACACTGATATGTGATGGTGTTGCATATCTCCTGACATCCGATGACGGTTGCAGCACAAAGAAAACTATCATTGAACCAATCTGCTCATCACAAGAGGAAACCGACACTCGAGTCATTTTGTATTGCAAGTATGCACAGAATCAGGGATATCAGTACTGTCGGGTCAAGAGTCCAGATACAGATATCTTTTTCATCCTTCTGCATTACGCCAGTATGCTCAAGGATATAACAATACTGTTTGATACTGGAACTGGGAACAAGAAGAGACTGATCAACATCACAGAGCTGTCGAAGGCAAACACACCAGAATACTGTACTGCACTGATGGCAGTACATGCTTATTCTGGATGTGATACTACAAGTGCCTTCAAAGGCATCGGGAAATTGAAGCCCATCAAGCTGTTAGAAAAAACACCAACATATTGTGAGCCCCTTTCCAAGTTGGGAGATAGCTGGACAGTAAGCGAGGAACTAGTGGATCAACTAGATGAATTCACCTGTGCGATGTATGGTAAAGGGAGAATCAAGAGTGTGAATTTAGTTCGTCACATGAAGATAAACGATATGTGCCCCCAAGTCGTCATTCCAACAAAGAACTTAGACATGGCAAGCCTCCCCCCATGCAGGAAATGCTTAGTACAGCATATCAAGAGAGTCAACTACCAGCTTGGTATCTGGAAGCGAGCACTAGAAGCTAATCCTGATATTCCAGATAGTTATCTACATGGATGGATCAAAGTCGATGGCAAGTTGGAACCACTGTGGTATGACGGGAGCATATTACCCCAGCAGTTAATTGAAGCAACCGAGAGTCATATAGACAGCGACGATAGCGATGATGAATCTGACGAAGATGTGCCAATCTTGGACCCGGAAGACGTCTTCTCAGAGAGTGATGATGAATAGACTTGAGAAAAGAAAGCAAATATGGTTGCTGGTTGTCTTGATGTTGTCTGTTGAATCGAATAACAATATAACTATTAGCATAACACACTGGTAGAGTATCAAGTTTTCAGTATAATTTCACATCGATATGACACTTAGAAAAGAGGAATAAATTATTCAAACAGAATGAAGTTTGTGTTTATGCCCTAACAGAACATTCCAGTATTGTAATTCATGTGCTAAATGCATTCGAATATTTGAATAGTAACAAGCCTAGCGGCTTCATCGAGTGAGAAGAGAAAACAAGCTTCCATTTGGCATATAACTTGATAAGATCAGCCTGACAGGGCAGTTGTCTTTGTGTCATAAGTATACATACATTCAAATATGTTCTTTATAGAACAGTGCGAAGTTGATGGTGGCCATTTTGTAAGACAGCCAGTATGGAAAGTTCATTCCAGATATCAGCAAACGGATTATGACACACAACAAACCCTCGAAGGACATGCTACAGATAGTGAAGGCTTATATGTGGGAATCACAATATGTTCAATCATTAAGTATTGAGAATGAGATTTATATGGATTATACGTTTTTCGACTTAGCGGTATGTTACGGTATGACCACTCCGAATGTGGGTACGTCGAGGTAGTTGGATATAATTACACACAATCTTTTCCAGATGTTAGAGGAGATAATAACCTTTAATTTCATATATCATTTGTTAACATAGGCCTGATAGGGCAGTGTCAGTGTCTGTTTGTGTAATAATCATGATATTTAACCAAAATCGACACCGATCAGAACGACATGCGGGGGTACCCCCCATCATCGGCCCCAAATGCACATTGCATCCCTATATTTTCACTGTTACAATTCAAAATCGTATTTAGTATATATCTGGGCCTCAAAAAAAATTAGTTTGGGTAAGTTGTGGGGGGGTGCACGAGGGACCTATCTGGCCCACGGCCTAATAGCATTTATGGTCAACAGACGCGACCCCGATTCAGTTGGATGTAGGTATCAATCTATTACCACAAATACAGTAGATTTTGGTGATGCCAATAACAAACGTAAAATACAACATACCATTTTGCAGAAGAAGGTAGAATTACAATGCTACAAGACTCATCATCGAGAAGAACCGGCAACGTTACATATCCATCTGGATTTCATATTATGGGCCCCGTTGTGAAAAATGTGATCTTGCAATATTATACAATAAAGTAGATTGCACTTTTGAAGTATTGTTCGCAATTGTAGATTGAAACAAAAACACCGAAAGAGTATTTATCACCCATCTACAGTGAATCGACTTACAGTAGTAGGATACGTCGTTACTGGCCACCAGGGACGCGATGTGATTGGCTGGGAGGCCACCGAGTAACTCGCAGATACCGAACCTTCCCGGATCCGTCCACCGCATGTTAAATGAGAGACATTCCACGTAAATCCGACACAAACGCCGGCAAGATTCCATCGACACTGCCTCGGTCTCATAGAGAATGTCGCCATGTCGTTGAGACTGTGATACTTCTTGAAACAAAGCTTTCGCGCAGCCGTGAACAAGACGCAGTGATTGTAATAATATCCAGACTGTATACATGTATTTGGAAAGCATCATTTTGGTGTTTTGAATTGTTCCGGTCTTGTTTCGATGACTATGTTTTGTAGTCTAATCAGGCGCCGAACCAACTCTATTTGACACTCTATAATTCATTGCACATGCATCGATGGTTCCCGCCTTCATAACTGAGATGTATATATTTCATATTTTCAATTATTACATATTTTGGTCAGCTTCAGTGCGGATGAAAGCATTATCCTCCCACTCATTCAACTCAGGGTTTTGGTCAGATATCAAACTCCAGACTGTTTGAAGATCTTAGAATAAAATTATGTCATTTCAATTGGCATGTCGCCTTCAATTTTCCTCGTTGAACTGCATATTGTGAGAGAAGTTGTTTCACTGAAAATTCATCCCTCAACTGTTTACGTCATCACAATTATTCCGGGGTGACCTTCACTAAATATTTCAATTCAATTTGTGAATTCACAATAACTTCTGCATTTTCCCTCTCAGATTGTGTAATTCCATTTCACATGCATCCTCATTCTTCACAAATTCGGGGAGGAGCGGTTACCGCTGGCAGTGTCGTAATCCGAATGGCTGTTGCTGGGGAGGTGCTGCCCCATTTCCAAGCGATTACATGGGCGTATTGATCCAGCGACAGACTGTCTCAACATGCTAAATTACACATAAATGCAGACGAGGCACGGCATCAAACCTGGCTGGTGAGGTATTCAGAGGATGTGACAAACGAATGAATATCTATTTTCATCGGTAGGATGACAATATGATTCATGCCAGAGACCAGTGAATCTTGTAGATCTGAACACAATACACAGCGCAAACGTGATTCAAAGAGGACATTATTACCTATGAAATATCAGTCATACCTATTGAAATGTGATGTGCTAATAAGTAGTTTTTTGCAGTTATCTGGCTTTCATGTCTTCTAGAATATGCTATTCACTACGAATTTTCTTTTATGTGCATTTGAACGATGGGTATTATACAGGGCGATATATGCATCTGAATCGTTCGATTTTACTGATGAGTTGGGCTTCCGTATTCGTACCGTAACTCATTGAGGCAGCTGACCTGGGAAATATACAACATTTTTCAAAACATTTTTTTTTGTCCAAGATTCTCACAAATCTGGTTCTGTCCTCATCTCCACTGCTTGGTGATAAATATTATCATCAATTACATGAATCTTTCTGTTCGTTCAACATACTGGTATACAAACATCAAAATATCATTATTGATAGTAACAGTGATTGTAGGATCGCTGTGTAATATTATCGATGACAGTCCCGTCCTGGTTAACTCTAGACTTAACACATATGTATTCATTTAATCAATTATAGCATCAATCACATTTAGATAAGCGGGGCAATCAAGGAAATAATGAGCGTGATCTTGAGTATGATGTTGGCACTAATGGCATTTTTTAAACTAAACATTTTAGGTAAATCGTTGGGAATGTAGGGCACTTAGCCCCATACGTATTCGGCTAAGATCAAATCGCTATGCCCATCAAAGTTATCTAGGTCTCTGTTTTGGTATGAAGCCATAAACGCATTCGTGTGGTAGTTTCCATCTGAGCAAGTACATTCCGCTTATTTGGTATATACATTTGAATAACAACAATCTATCGATCGACACTCTATGTAAACAAAGGCCTTACCTGCTTTCAAAGCTTCAACTATATACACTTTCTGGGATTTGTGGCAGGTGAATAAAGTGTGCTAACAACAAACTTATTAGGCAAATATCTTTGATTATGCACTCAGTATTACACAAGGGACATGAGGTTTTGCGTGAACTGCGATGTACTGTAATATTGATCGGTACAAATTAATAAATGTTCTATCAAACGGTGTTATTTATCATAGTCAAACCTCATGGCAGCATCATGTTAGTCAATGAAGTGGAAATACACTTTGATGTCATGAAAAATAAATTTCATGGTGATTGATACATGTGTAGTCAAAAGGTCACTTGGTTCAACTGAAAAGAGAAGCCTCTCGGACGGGAAGCCATGAACCGATCATGACTTTCCATGAGATAATTAGAGATCCACGGGAGGTTAAAAAAAACTGTATAGCAATCAGTCAGAGGGCTACATAGGTTACCGGAGAAGTGTACATAGCACCGAGGGATTAGGATATTAAACTAGCGATTGAATACGTCGGATCAATACAATGTCAAGACAGTAGATTATCTAACTTTCAAGCTTGATGCGTGATTTTCTACCAGAGGTCGAGTTCAAGGTCACCAAAATGATCTCCAGTGTTCAGTACGGAGCCAGTATTTGACATGAATCGAAGACCAGTGTATGACATAAATCGGAGAAGAAAGAATACTCACAAATTAATACTGGACAACTGTGTGCTGACATATGTAAAACTTGCCATAAATTTCTGAAATTTGTCTATCTAAACTCGCACGTATTCAATGTAGACTATACAAAATGATTCCACCCATTGGCTGTGAAGGTATTCAATGTCGCTGGCACATTCACTGGCCCATACACACCGTAAATTTCATGACATATAGGCCTATCACAAAAATTCAGTGTCATTTTTTGCATAGACTAATATCTAGCTGTAAGAAGGGAATAAAGCAATCAAAACATTCACTGCAATGCAGGCTCACAAGGCGCGGGCTTGATGCATGTAACAAGCCTCAAAATGAAGACTCCATCATGGTCATAAGCTGATGTTCCTCAGACAGAGCGATGTTCAGCCTCCTCAGAAAGTCTCCCTAAGGTATCCTTCTCTATACTGTACAGACATACCAAAGAAAAAGTATCTGGAGCCGATATTCAGCTCCAAAGCACAAACATGTATTGTAGTTTGTTCGAAGTACACTTCCCCAGCATCCACCGAAGGACTGTTTCTAGGCGGATCGTGACACAAGAATTCTATCGAATGAACCTTAATTAATTTATTCTAACCTCGATAGGATCAGTGTGAGAGATAAAGATAAAACATGACGGTGACGTCGTTTTTGTCATCACAATTGATGTGCAGGTGGTTCTGCTTTCTCCAAGTTTGCAAGCCAGCACAGTTCATCACAAGACAAGACAAACCTGGCTTGCCTCTATTTCACGATATACACCTTATCAGACTACGATATTGCCATATATTTCTGGCAAGAAACCGAGGGTAGACTCTCATCGAAAACGTTTGCCTCATGCCTGGAAGATTATAACGAAACATAAAGTGGTCACAATAATCGATGTCACAATAATCAGTGCTGGCTGCAGGTATCAAAATTGAAACACAGGTCTTTTCACTGGGTGATTGTTGAACAACGGTTCATCGGATATAAAGCATGAAAAGTGGAAAATTATTTACAGTTGGTCATGACCATGATGACGGCCATGGTTACCTGCGATAAAAATATTACAGAGTTAATCAAATAATGGATGTTTCATACTCACTTTATCAGAAATGCATACATTTTTAAAATCGGTCGTGAAAACGTGTACTGATGTAAAATGATGACAAAGTAATTCAGTTTTGAAGCACACGATAGTTGAACCGGTAAATGTGAAATCAACGCTAAATGTGAAACCTAACGGTAAATGTAAAAAAAACACTAACGGTAGATGTTAAACCTAACGGTGATTGTAAAAAAACACTAACGGTAAATGTGAAACTTAACGCTAAATGTGGAAATTGAGGAAATCACCCTTAAGATGGTGAAACCCTGCCGATTGTTGGCAGTAAATTTCACGACTTTAGTACCGCATACAAAATCTGAGCATTTGTCATAAAACTTCTGGTAGTCCGAAGTGACTTTTTGCAGTTGGAGTGAATAGAGGAGTCATTTTCTTGTTTTAGAAAAATACAATCTTCGACCTGAAACGTCTGGATCATTCCGGATCATAACGATAAAGTTGGTACATCCGTTCTCAATATCAACCACGTAATCTTTAGAATACATCGACTTTTTACATAGTGGAGCAGTCAGTGTCTATGAGCCGAGAATTACTTTTTGAATTTACCGCCTACATTTGTCACAAAATGCCCGACTGTCTTTGACACATTTACGAAGTGCGCCATTTTCAAAATATCACGTGGATTTGGACAACACACAGACTTGAAATATCATCTATTATTTTGATGATTTTCAAAGAATAGCTGACTTACTTGGGATTGGTACATCGTAGACTCCATAACGAGCTATCCAAAGCCATGTGACAATGCGTTTTCCCCCGTAAAATTGGGTCTGAACATCGGCTACTTTCAACGTCAGGTGCCACGAAATCGTGTTTACATATTTCCCAGGTCAAAGTTTAATGTATCCTTACGCGAGACTTATCTTTGGTCATGTCGATTCTGGTAATCTGTATAATCCATTGATCACACCAAATAATCCACTTTCTGAATACTGAACGGGACTACGGCAGAAAATGTTCGCAGTACGACACATTACATGTGTTTCGTGATATCAATTGGTAGCGGTCATCCTCGGAATATTTCCTTCGGTTGTGAAGACCATATTTTGCGACTATGAGATTCGGTAGCTTCGTCTCCAAACGTTTTCCCGCGAGGCACCAACAGTCCCATGTGTTATGCATGTATATCGGCATATGACGGAGGTAATCCCAGAAATATGTACATAATCGAAGACATATTAGTTCATAGACAAAGAATTGTTGTAGATCGGGGAATGACAAACACTGAAAACCATGTTTCCAAACGATAACTGACATATCGCTCACCACGTGACTTTGTATTCGCTCCGGTGAGAAAGCCGTTGAAATCCGTGCACAGGGTTTTGAGTTCAATGTGAAGAGCAATACTCACTAGCTGCTCAAATCCAGTCTCGGTCAGTGATCGCATGGAACCACACGGAAAATCGTCGAGCACATGTCCTGGGGCGGATTATTAACCCTCTTTCAACCCTTCTTGCACATTGGGAGTTCATTTTCACAAATAGGTAATATAATACTATATTTGTTCAGGTACGTACACGTAATTTAAGCATTCTGTAATTGGAGCCCCGTCTCTATCAACACTGATCAAGTATCTATGAGTACCTATTCCATAAGTTCGTGGTTAAATACATCTCGATAAAAAAAATGAAACTGTATGTAGATGTTTATCTATATGTATGTCAAGAAATTTAAATCAGGTGCCCTGATTGGCACAAGTATATGAGGTAATTATCAATAAGCAGCTATATGAGTTATTCATATCACCAACATATATATATTTCTCTAAATCAAGAAGTTTACTTGATTGTAATATTCCAATGATCAATTCAAGGCAATGTGATTGGTATCAGCAACAGAATAGAGTGCCATCTGACAAATCCATCATCTCATATTTTTCTGACTCCAGATGACTCCAGATGTTGCTGACAACTCCACACCACTTTCCTGACAGCTCAGCCAGAAGACAACACAACCAGAAGCTCCATAAATCCTGGTTCAAGTCTCAATCAGAAGACAGGCAATAGCAGCTCCACACCACTTGACTGATCCCCCAATGACAGGCACCCAGGAGCAATCATTCAGTTGGCCAACAATATGGATGTCAAAGCATAACAAAAACTTGTGTTTTAAAGTTTGCACCAATATATACATGTATATTATAACAATATATATATAAATTCAAATTAAGTGCATGTTGGATCTGTAATTCTGAAAAACCTGTACAGAATTGCACACCACCATTTTGGGTATTGTATTGTCACTATAAGACAATTGGATATCTTATACAACAGCAATTTGGGGATTCAATGGCCAATTAATAATATTTCCATATTTTATATTTTAATGGATAAAGTGGCCAACACATTGTATGTATCAAAAATTTGTTATTGATACACATGTGTAGGTCAGAAATACATTATGAAGATTTGAATGGCAGTGTATCAAGTGGCCATGTGCAATATTGTTTGCCAATTATGATAAATTCATAATCTTTTTCATTGGTATTATATTTGATTTATTTTGTTCTTGTTTACCTTCCATGTACAAACTTTGTAAGATAAACATATGGATAAGGAGTATACTACCAAATACACTATTTATTCATGACATTTCTTGTCTGGTATGTTTGATATCATACCTGTGATCCATGTATGTCAAAAGATGAAGTGCTCCAATTCATAACTCATGAATTGTACTAATAAAATGCTACCACTGTGTGAATTTCACATCAATTATGTTGACACAACCCATGTGCAATAATGATACTTTAATGTCACATGTAATCATGATGACAATGAATCAAAAGCCTGGTGATATTTACATTTACATGTTATTGGGATCAGGATGTATCCTGTATCTAGCTTGGGGTTTGTGTTCTTTGTATGCATAGACACAAGCATTATGCACAATAGGGTCAGTGAATACATACATGTACTGTTAGTTATTTGATGAACACAGAGTGTTATGAATTATGCCAAATGCAAGAAGATGTTACTTCCCCAGAAGTTTTAAACTTATAACTGTCACATTGGAAATACGGGTTTGATCAGGTGAATAGAGTAGTGTCATGGCCCAATGCACACAGAAGCCCTAGCATGTAGCAGTCTACATGTAAAAGCCAGTGTGAAGTGTGCACAGTGGAGCATATGATATTGAAGTCTCCCTCTCACTGTGGCAGTGTCTTGAAGGGTTAAAAAATAGTGCCTGTGCTGGCCACTTGGGAAAAATTTTCAGTTGTCAATAAATGTCTGAACTTCAAAAATCATTTGTGATGCAATGGATTTGAATTTCAAAAAAATATTTCTCGGCTCATAAACTAGCATATGTAGTAATGCTCAGAAAAATACTTGGAACATTCGTAATCGACTCTTTCCATTAGAACGGATGTCCCGAAATTTTGGTAGCCAATTTCACCAATTTTAACATAAGATGCATAATGACTGCGCGTAAAATGCTTTAAATTAGTTATTAACATGATAATATAACATTTATGTGAAATATGTGTTCATTTCTTCAAGAAAAAACATTTTCAAAAATATTCAGTGCGCATCACTGACTAAAATATGGCGAGGGTAACAACCCCTTAAGCCTGTGACATGTAAATAACTGCCGACGTATAGGCCTAGGCTACGGAAGCGTAGGAGGGCCACCCAGGGAAATTATATTTTTGAAATTCCCGACTTAGTAACTCGATAATATCGATAATATCGACTTAGTATCTCGATAATATCGACATAAGAGTGGATCAGACACGGGAAGATTTATTTTTTCAAATTAGCAAGTTAGTATCTCGATATTATCGACTTAGTATCTCGATTATATCGAGTTAGTAACTCGATAATATCGACCTAGTAACTCGATAATATCAAGTTAGTATCTCGACAATATCGAGTTAGTAACTCGATAAAATCGACTTAGTATCTCGACAATATCGAGTTAGTAACTCGATAAAATCGACTTAGTATCTCGACAATATCGAGTTAGTATCTTGATAATATCGACTTAGTAACTTGACTTAAGTCACAGTACATGATGTATAGTCTGCATGTGCATATACTATGGAAGCGTAGGAGGGCCATCCAGGAATTTTTTTTTTTCAATTCCCGACTTAATAACTCGATAATAGTGACTCAGTATTTCGATAATATCGACTTAGTATCTCGAAATATGTCCAGCATATATCACTTCTTATATGTCCATAATTGATTCCTAAGCTGAAAAGTCGATATTAATTGAGATATTAGCCATTTTGTGCTCTGGCCTTGAAGAAGAGGTCAAAGTCAAATTCAAGGTCATCAGAATATTCAGCATATATCATTTCCTATATGTCCACAATTGATATCTAAGTTATAAAGTCGATAATAAGCGAGAAATTATCCATTTTGTCAGGTGACCTAAAAACATGTCACCCGGACATAATCTTACGTATTCTCTTCCCTGTATGCTGTGGCTTGTTAGATCAAAGATACGGTAACCTAAAAAGACATATCAGTGATGGGAACACCTGCTTTCCTGCAGAACCGATTTGAACTAGGGTGAAACGGTTCTACAGTCGACCAGGCGGGAGTGGAGAAGGGCAGGCTATCCATTTCGATGCTATCCATTTCGGGATAAGGGTAGTTCTTAGTCTGATGACTGTGAGTGGTAACTATATATATTTTTTTTTTCACAGTTAGCGTCAAGCACATAGTTATTACACTTAGCGTCAAGGCATATGCCTTGGTTTTTACATTTACCGTTAGGTTTCACATTTACCAGTTCAACACACGATCTTCAAAGACGTTATATATGATATAGAATGCGCCACATTTACGCAAAATTAGAGGAAGGGACATATGTCTCAGCGAAGTTCAGAAAATGCCGAGAATGTTCAAATTTGGGCATTTTTCGTCGTAGACCGCCGCCATTTTCTAAATCAACCCCTAGAAACTAGAACACCAAACTGGGAAGGTATATATCACGGATTTAAACCGAAGACGCGAACCTACATTCCAATTATTGATAAACCTCCTCATCCTCGTTGTAATAGCAAAAATAATTCGAATCAATTCCTGTCCTCAACAATCTCCATACAAGTACCTGAATGATGGTTTGTTGTATGAAATAGAATGTGGCCTAGTGTAACACTTTCTTCGCTTGAAGTATACTACTTCTCAACACACCGAGCCGTATGGTCCCTAACACGATTACTGTTAATGATGTGACGCCTACGTAGTAGATACTTGATGTAGATACACTGTATGTCTCTAATTACCAGCACTGCAGAGGAGGTTGCTCAAGTATGAGACGAAGTCACACAAATTTGATATTGTTCAAATGTAGTGAGTATGCTTTTAAAGAAGTAAGTAGAGTGCAATTAACCTACTTCATCATGTGTCTCTTTGCGCTCATTTCATGTATATCGCTATCAGTACTGCATATGATATTTTCATCAGCGTTATTTACTGTAACAAGAGTCATAGCTGGTGCCAGTGCACCAGACCTCCCCGGATCAAAGGCATCCCAAGGACTTCGCAATACGGAATTCGCAATGATACTACCGGCTTTCCCTAGGAAAGTGAACTCGTTATATTGTAGGTTTTCATGTATAAAGCGTCATGAGGCATAGGCGTGTTGACCTGTTTCGTAACGGTGACAGGACAGCATACTTTCACGTCGTTCATTTCAACACGCGACAGTGGGCCGAAGAACGGCGTATTCGATTTAGTTACAGGAACTATCGAACACGAAACTCTTATGCGAAAGATCACCCCCCAAAAAATCTTTACACTTTACTGAAATGAGCATTCGTTTCGGACATGATGAATAGCTATAAATTGAATACGTTTGCAAGTAAGTTGTGCTCGTGCGAGCCCAAGCGAGATATTGGCCATTTTGTGCTCTGACCTTGAAAACGAGGTCAAAGGTCAAATTCAAGGTCACGAGAATATTCAGCATATATCACTTCCTATATGTCCACAATTGATTCCTAAGCTTTAAATTCAATAATAAGTGAGATATTGACCATTTTGTGGTCTGACCTTGGAAATGAGGTTAAAGGTCACATTCAAGGTCACGAGAATATTCCGCATATATCATTTCCTGTATGTCCACAATTGATTCCGAAACTCTTATCTTAATATTAAGTGAGATATCAAGAACTTGTGGCCCATTATAAAGCATGGAGGAATTTAACATGGGAAAGTCCTATTTGGGCCCCGTATACAACACTTATACACATGATGAAGACACATGAGGGGAACATTTTGAAACTAAAATCTCAAAACTGATCAGACAGTGTTTGAGAAAATAATTTTTAAAGTTGAGAACATGCAAAAACAGCCATTTTCGGCATAAAAATGGCCGCCAAAACTGCATAATCGATTCAATCAAAAAAATTAACGTCTGGGGGTATTGACCCAATACATATTCACACAAACTTATGGACAAATTCATCGGCCCGAAAAAAAGATAAAAAATGTTAACAGATAATGTGGCGGACGACGACGACGACGACGGACGAAAAACCAAGACAATAGCTTATCGGCCCTTATGGGCCGGTAAGCTAAAAATAGCTTCTGGAATGTTTTCCCCATGTGTTTCTCAGAAGGCGTTTAAGAAGTTTCCCAATGAGAAAGTATGCAGCCAATTGTGCTACAGATGTGTACAGATACATATATATTCAGGAAGTTTTACTCCACGAGAAACACATCGAGTGGTTCGTCCATATCGTATCTCCTAAGTATAACAGACATATATTTTAAAAGTCGTCTATTGAAAACTGAACAATGGGGTACCTGCGCCAATCGCAAATTCATTGAAGTCATCCGATAAAGCACCCACTTTGCATTTCATGCCCTCTTCTGTGAAAACCTTCCATGCATGGCCAAATCAGTGTTGTTGACAAATTTCAGTCACCTTACTGGGCAGCACCGACCATGTCCTATGAATATCGATTTATTTTAGTAATGCTTGATTAAACTGTGAAATATTGAATATCTTGATATGGCAAGGTGGGCCAAAATACAGAAAGACACAAACAACTTGCACCTTAGGATAAGGTACCCGAAGAGAGCATTTTAAAACTTTGTTTTATAGATGACTCGAAAGTGTTGCGTTGTAGGATGAGTGCCTGACGTCAACATGTGTCAAATGCTTTGTTCTACATTCTTACTGACAATATCGAGGCATATGATGGTGGAGAGTCATCAAATATGGTTAATTATAACTTAACATGTGTACATTTCTGAAATATTTGTTTATTTTGGGGGGAAACCAATGGATGCTATCAGAGTAGGCGATAATAGGTTAGGACCAAAAACCCCGTTAAACACCATATCGAGAACACAGTGATGTTATAATACAAGCTTATATCTATCCAAACTGCTTTCAGTCGGTTTCAAGTTTCGGATTCCTGATTCATATGGTTGCCAGTATGTGCGTTATAAAGCCCAACATCACACGAAAATATCCAATATGTCTGAGCGAACTAAGACGCGAGCAGTGCCAATTCCGTACAACAATGTGTTTTTCTCGGCATTTCACACTCACATAGAACCGGGGATGGAGAGTTCCGGTGTGATGGCTTGTCTGTCACCCCGGAGAGAAGATGAGGCGCTACTGACGCTGATAGCCGGGTGACCAGGCACTGTGAGCAAGCCCTGTGTGGTCAGTGTATTTCTTTGGACGGGGCTTTCGTATTTGACTGGTGGAGGAGTCATTGTTGGCGATTGGGAGATAATATCTGGGGTGTATTCCGTTCTCTCGAGATCGTCACGCTGTAGCAATCTACACTTGGGGCACCGCGATATGGAGGTCGTAACTGTTGACGTGCTGTAGGTACTGTCATCGTTACTATGTTTGTAGTTGCCGTGTAAAATTCTCCAGAAATCAGGTGCGGATTCTACGGAGGACGTCCGACCGTTCACCTGTGGAAACTCATAGGCGGGACTTAGTTGAGTTATGTCACCTCCGACGCAGTCATCGCATATATCGTGAACTTTTAGCGCGTGTGCACATCGCCCTTTCCTCAAGAGCTGACGCTGGACTGCAGGTTTGAGCTGAATGACAGATACTCTGCGACCCACCACCGATGATCCGCTACTAGTTGCTGTGTTCTCTCTGATGACGATGACTGGAGACCGCCCATCGTTCTCTCGGGACCTGCGCGAGGTCAAACATTGATGTTTTCCCATCTTGTTACAAAGCCACCAGGTCAGCAAGCATATGAGGAACATCGCGAATAACATGGCCACAGGGATCACGAAGATCATATCTGGGTTGGCCAGAAACCAGCCATCTGCACCGCTGCTTGGTTCCAGCCTCCCTCCTGGCGTGCTATTATCCCTGGTCTCCGACATCACGTTCTGCAGGCTTCGAAACTCAAGTCTGTAAATTCACGAGTTACACTTTTTCCCGATTCGTGTCTGTAATCATTTCATGTGTCTAGCCGTATAAGTATATAACACTATATAAGACCTATGTAGATTCTCCATGTGGACTTCGCTCGGTGTCTACATGTTATATTCGTGTCTGCCTTTTCACATTCAATAGTTATCATTCTTGTAAAACTGCTCGAACAGCAGTTTTAATTTGTCTATATTTGCGAATCAACACACGAATGGTGTGTTGGCAGTCTTTCAGGTATAGTGATACATAACGTGGTATTTAATAGTTTGTTGTGTTCACACCATTAATTTTGTGCCGTCTTCTTCCTAACTGTCATAACACGTATGTTGGAAAGCTTGTTGTTTTCACAATTCAGCGCTAAACGGATTAAGTATTTATACCGAAGCGTTTTCACACAATTGTCGCATTAATGACACTAATAATATGACTGCTCATTGTAAATGTTTGATCTGATGTGGGCCGATCTGCCAGATATATTGTGTTCGGAGATTACATGAAATAGGCATGTCCTTAGAAATTCTATTGATGACGTCATTTTTAAAATTGTGCGTAAACATCATGTGAAATCTCCAGTCGTTATACTGGTATGGAGAACCATTATATGACCAAGCAATTTTGTAATCAGTAAGTTGTTTGAAGCAGTGTTCGAACCTTACATTGGATTGATGATTTGGCCCAAGTATCATATCCTGCGCCTTCTTCTATATTCAATAAAGATTAAAAAGGTGACAGACGGATTAAATGGCATTCATATAGTGCACGAGTAGTATTAAGGCGCAGTGTATGATACTTGGGCCGATGATTTCTGGCTACCCGTCTATTTCAGTTAATAAAATTACGAATCGAACCATGAAATGATATGTGAAATGTATGCTTTATTCTCGTGAATAACATTGAAGCTATATAATGGACTTTGTAAGCAACACTATTGGATGGGACTTCCGTCGAATTGGCATTATCTACATGCTTACCAATAATACATGATTTGTTATGGGTTTATGTTATTAAACAATACATTCGTAGGAACGATCGTCCAAATT
Source organism: Terebella lapidaria (assembly GCA_949152475.1). Classification (NCBI taxonomy): domain Eukaryota; kingdom Metazoa; phylum Annelida; class Polychaeta; order Terebellida; family Terebellidae; genus Terebella; species Terebella lapidaria. Next base: position 22,677,493 of record OX424567.1, read on the forward strand.
GCGTGGTCTTCTTGTGTTTACAAACACATGCACATGTCAACTCGCGCGTTGATTGGCTGATTCTTCTCGTGGTCACCAACTCGCCCATCGCTCCGATTGGCCAGCTCCAAGAGCCCGGAATTCTTGACAGCTTTTACCATGCGCTCGAGCACTTTCAGCTTGATCACCTCCGGTTCGTCTTGGGTGAAATCGAGTTCGCCGAAAGACTCCGCAATCAGGTCCTGGACATTCGACATGACTCGATCAAACTCACCCTGTTTGCTCCACGATTTATTCTCGTACATGTGACCAGTGTGATTACCATACTGGTAAGCATGTGCTGGGTCAACATAGTTGTGCCCTTGGTCATCATAATGATATTGCCCATTGTAGTTGTGAGGGCAAGGACCTTGGTTCTCATGGTAGTGATGGTGACCTCCATGGTGACCATGATGACCTCCGTGATGACCTCCATGATGGCTACCATGGTGACCTCCACGGTGACCACCTCTGTAGTGGGAGTTATAATATTCTTGGCCAGTGTGTGGATACATCACACCAAAGTCAATGGGGATATCTTGATGCTGCATGCTACACGTCATCACTATCGGATACAAACGAGAACAAATGTACATTACAAATCTGACTACGATACCTGTTTATCAGCAACTGCAAGTTACCTATCAAATAAATGCCTTACTCGTATGTTCCCACATGGCAGCAGCGACATGGTACATGAGCCGGCCAAGAGAGTCACCCGGATGAAGAGTCTGGTTGGTATACCACGCCTGCGCATGCGCGATTGTGACGTCATCAAGTCCGTACTCCTCGTCAAGGAAGACAGGGAACGAGAGGTACTCGAACGGCATGAGTGACAGGGCAGAGTGGATTTCCTGACGACGAGTGAAATAACAAATATTGAGTAAATGTTTAGTAAAAATATTGAGATAAATGATGAACAATTGACAATGAGCCAGGGTTGCACCTGTTTGAGGAACTGTTTGAACAGAAGCGCTGCCGTCCTGTCCTCAGGACTGAGTCGGTGTGTTAGCCTCATTATCTGACTGACGTTGGACATCATGTATATCAGTGGTCCATGATCGTGGTCATCTGGTAACAGAACATATTTACAGTGATCCCGCAGTGTTATATCGACATTGATGTCGATGACATTTACGGCTGGTACAGCACCGAAAGTAGTTCTTATTCCATACTCACACATGTGCATGATTAATTCGGTGTAGAGGCTCAACATTCGCCGGCCAAGAGAGTCACCGTCACGTGACTGGTGATCAAACCAATCAGAACAACGATCGTGTTCGTCGCTGCACGTGCGCACGAACGAGCACGTCTCGTCCACAAAGTCTACGAAACTGGACCGCAAATCTTCGAATGCTTGATCAGAGGGTGACTTCTATTGGAGAAGAAATGACCGTGAATGTAGCGAGTTTGACAGAGCCACCAAGCTGTTTCTACGTATCTACGTACGTTTGGATAAAGGCTAGATTTTCACAGTCAACGCATTATGGCATCCAAACGCTGACCTCCATGAGGAAGTGGCCAAAGAGGGCGGCGATCTCGAACACCTCCGGTTCCTGGTAGACCATCTCCTCTAGGACATCCGACGTTCGCTCCCGCAGGTCACTCGGCAGGTGCTCAAGGAAAGAGCCGAGAGGTCCGTGCCTGAAGGTGGACAGCATGTCCGAACTGCCCTGGTACACTGACACGTCCTGGGTCTCTGGAATAGGTAGACATGGAAATTATGGTTTTAAGATCAAAAAGTCAATTGCTATCAACTGGTTATAGCGGCTTTCTCGAAACTGACTCACCTAGCACAGCGGCCACTCTGGATCGAAGGTCAACCATCCTGTGACCCAGCGAGTTAGGGTCCATCATTTGACCGTAGAACCACTGGAGTTCACTGTCGGTCATCGAGTCGTACATCTCAACGTCGTACATCATTTCCTCCATTGTCATCGTGCTCGAACCTGCGTACTGAAAGATGATTAGGACTGATTGATATTACGTTCATGCTCCGGAGCGAAGAAGTATACTGGCTCACATTTACATTTACATGTTTGTTCACGCACAGCTCTGTAAATGTTACAGAATGTGGAGATCATACCAGTTGTGATATTTCAATTACCCGATATAGAGTTCTCGAGTCAATCACTAATTAGTAGCATGATATTTGTTACAACACTGTCGACATGTCCCATGCTTGTTTGTCCCTTACATGTGTGAGGAACTCCTTGAAAGCCTGGGCCGCCCGCCTGTCCGCTGGATCCTGAATTAACGCGATCTCTTGGACTATAGACATGACTTCGTCCCTCAGATACTCAGGCAGGCGATCCATGTACCAGCCACTGGGGTGTGGTGTTACCATAGAAACCATCTCGGGTGGGTCTGGAGAGGTGATATATGTACATATATGTACGTCTACCATTGTATAGATGTAGTGTGTGGAAAGTATTTAAATATAATTATTATCGATTGATGGCCCATCAAAACTATGGTTATTTTCATGTAGCTCCTATATTATTATCGGTTTACTGGAAAAGAGATTTTGAAAATTTTCAGCAAATAAACCCATCTTGCCTGGATATACTGGAGCGTGGGATGCGCTGGAGGCCTTGCTGGGGTAGGTACCGATGTCCAGATCGTCTCTGCTTGGGCGTGGACGGCGACCTGAGCCAGGAGGTGGTCGGTGCCCGGGCCCATGGGGCGGGGTTATCATTGGGTCTACCCTGCTGGACATGTGCCGTTGGCCAGGCATGGGTTCGTGGACGTAGTAGTTTGAACGATGTTCTTTGGACGAGTCCCAACCCCCATACATTGCTATTGCATCTGCGGATTGAAATCATGATGAAGTCGTGATGAACTTGATGGTGATCATAATGCATGCGAAAGTGTTGTCATATTGGATTACATTGAATGGGTCGCATAATTGGGTAGATATAGAAGGTTGAACGGGATGGAAATATTTAGGACATCTGATATTACATGTCACAAGTAACCGAGAGTGAAGAGAATCATTTTTGTGGTCAGCGGATATATGTTGGGATGGGAAAGTTTGTGTGATTTATAACCACAATTCAATGTATTAAATTGCTCATTATTTTCACACTTTATCACTTTTATGTCGAAAACTATAAATGTTGGCTAGAATCTATCTTTCGTAATTGTTCTGCCAACATCAGATATTTAGCTCAATATTTTTGTTGCCCTACTGTATATGCATGTGTTACGGTAAACCATCCAAAAATATCGCAAGGCTCTCAGTGTATTTGCGTTTATTCACAACATTAAAATGTTAACCTCACTGAAACAGTCAGAAATATAATTTTCGAAAGTGATGTGATCCTTTTGTTGAGATTACTATAAGGTATATTTACAACAAATGATAGCAGGACCGGGGCCGCCCATGCCTACTCTCCGTGGATCTGTTTTTACCCAAACTTAGAAGACCAGCGCTAGCGCTGGCCAATAAGAGACCCGAATACAATAAATTATTCGTGCGTATCACCCTGGCTCGAAATATAACATTGTCATAACGTTCAACGGAGGTATTACTGACCTCGGTACGCCTTCTTCTGCAGGTAGAGCTGCCACATTCTCTGTCCTAGCGACTCTTTGTCATACATCTGAGACTTGAGCCAACTGAGACAGACATCTATGATTCCCTGGGGTATGTGGTCTATGTAGCTGTAGTAGGCTGCCACCAAGCTGCTGTACTTCGCTATTTTGGGCTGAAACTTCCAATATATGTATTTTTATGTGTCTACTGAATAACGCATATGAATACGTTCAAACCGGTTATTTTTGGTTGTAAAATGCAATGTTTTCATGTGCAGATCCTACTGTGGTACCGGCACAGGGAACCGGCTCAAAATTTATTCGTTACAGACAAGGTTTTACGATATTATACCTCGTGTAGGAACATGCGGAATGACATCGCGGCATTTCGTTCGTTCGAGTCGAGTTCCTTGATGACTTTCAACAGTTTCATCATGCTCTTGTTATTATCCTCATACGTGGCACCTTGACCCATGTCACCTGGAAAAGAAACTGGAACCCTTGAGGTTTTCGATTTGGACGGTTCTAATTTTGCATTTTATGATTTTCAGTTGTCACCATCAACGTCGTCAAGTATTGGTGGTGATATTTGGTCGATACATAAATATAAATATATAATCCTCATTGTGGGCACTATTGTCAGGCTGATTCAAAATTTTCACAAGTGGCGCACTAATATAGCCTCTGGCGGGTATGTGACACCAAAAACTGTTTCACATAAGGGAAGAGATTCACTCACCGTGGATATTTCTATGAAGTTTCAGCATCCTGTTGGCTACCGAGTCCGGATCTCGAAGCTGCTCTTTCAGCCAGTCTGCTGTTCTCGTGTGAAAAGTTTTGTTCAATGCCGTCGTGTTTAGAAACACCGTGTAGTGTGGATAGATGTCCATGAGTTCAGTAGTTGAACCGTTAAACTGTCAATGGTATTAATATGTATAATCTATTCTGGGTAGATTATGGTATTCTGTATTTAAAAGATACATTTTGTCAGAAAATTGCGTATTATTCGTCCTTTGAAAAATCGGTCTGCTATTCATTGTAAATTTGGTTTTACTTCGTTATTTCCGTTATGATTTCACTATTATTTTTACTTTTTATTGGAGAGTTCCGCGATTAGCTTCTGATCATTGAAAATCAATTTGAAACAATAATAACTCAATAATACATAAATTGAATGGTGTGGGATAATAATCAATAGGTGCTCAGTTGGAAGCCATGGATGCTCAGACCAGTTGTCACCATCATTAGCAATAGTTTTTTTTTGACATTAGAGCGTTGGGGGCTTCGCCCCCAACTCTCTACATGTCTATGTGCTGACTTTTTCATGGAGGTTTCATGCCAACCTATCGACGCCCGTTTTCGCATGTAAACCTTTGTACACCTACTTCAAATGAGTATTTTCTTCGTCCTTGACATAAAATCTCTCGATTTGATGGCAAGCTTTGAATATTCCATAGATATATAATGCATAAATTGATGTGTTCGGTTTGAGAAAATTACGCAAAATGGTCAGCTCGTCTGGAAAACGTCAAAATGGCGGAGCCGATGGAAATTCACGTTCCCAGAATGCAAAGCAAACTTTACCGCAATGACGCGTACTTTGGAACGTACAATTTTCTGTGCAGCATTTTGTGCATGCATGTACATGTAACCTTGCGTGCGGCCTTCTTTGGCGTAATGAAGTAAACACAACGATTCGTCTACGGTACCACGACTACATTTACCGTAATTGGACATATTTTATCACATGACAAGGTGTTCCATGCTCGGTTGCGAAACCTTTTTATTTTAAACTAATCTTTTAATTTGCTCAGTATGCATGTGTTATCTATATCATGATATCAGATGCAGATATTCCTCATAGTTTCCAATATTTTAAGGATATTTTATTGAGGTTCAATATCATTTTATCAGGCGTAACTGTTTCATTGAGTTCAAAATAAATGTTTACTCATTAGGAATATGATTGAAGTAGGCCTATGTGTTTCATCATAATATATACGGGATTGAATTGGAATCACGTGGGACATGATATGTTTCAATTTTCCTTTTTTGTAAAGGGGGGGGGGGGGTGTAAGATATATTCAGGTCTCGTGGTGCTGATGGTGTGCTCGAGCTCTAATGTCGTCCCTCGCAGTTATTATTAGAAACACAGTGGAAACACTATCATTTACCTGCATAAGGAACCATTGGAAGCGATTCGCACATGGCCACTCACGCGGCTCCAGACCCCGTAGTTCCAGCATGAGAGCTATAGAGATATTCCATAGCTCTGCCTGAATCTCTTTTCCCCACGAATCAGGCTTGTGTTCTACAAAGGAGTCGATGAACACAGAGTCATCATGTCTTTCATGTTCATCTAATAATGTTCACGTATTAGAACCCCGTATACTTCCAAACAAGATATTACAACTTCGCACGCACTTTTTTCAATGCGGCTGCTTTGAGCCAGTTGCCAGATTCTCCAGCTGAGTGAGTTCTCGTAGTTATTGGACCAGAACCACGTGATGAGGCTCCTCTCCCTCTCACCAATGTCTCGTCCGAGATGTTGCTCCAACGACATACCGAGTTCCGCGTATGTCGTCGCGTTCCCCGCACATCCACACTTCGTCGGAACATAATTATATAAACACCACTGGTCTGGGATGTATTCGTGTATGCACTCACTCCGCTTGTCATCATTATTTTTAATGATAATCTTCTCTTGAAAAGGCATTGGAATTATCCTTTTGTTCGTTTTATATTGTATATACTTACACTCTTGAGGAATTTCTTGAAATCCTTAGCAGCCATTTGTTCTCTTTCTGGCAGCATCATGATTTCTTGTTTTATATGTTCTAGTTCACTCTTCATTGCACTCGTCATGTTAAAACTCATTGAATTGCCATCGTCGAAATTGCCCGCGACTGTAAAAATTTGAAGGCATTGGAAATTGTGAAACATGGAAATAGGATCATCCACAATACCTCGCACAATCGAAACCAATTGAGCATTTATATGTGTTAACATATTGTATTTCCTATTTGATATTTTACCATCTAAGTCCATGATCTTCATGTCGACTCCGAGCATTTTGTAGGCCAGAGATTTCCTATCTTGTGATTGTTCACGCAGCCAATCGGAGTACGCGAGGTCCTGACCTGTCATGTACAGGAAATCTTCAAAGTTTGCCAATGCGTCATCCATGCTGTTCAGTCGAACGTTACTCTGTCAGGGGATAACGAATCAAGTTCACACCAAAAGTCGGCAAAACTAAGAACTAAGGGGTGTGTTACTGTGACTGGACACATTGAGTTTTTGGTATTTGTTACAATTTGACAATGAATGCAGATTTGTATATATACAAGTGTCAATGCAATACTCTCACTGTTGTACCCGTTATCTGTATATATTATTATGTTTTAATCTGTATGGCGACAACATGCTTGTGTACCTGCATCAAAAACGACTTGAAAGCTTTGGCAGCACGCTTTTGGCTTGGACCCATCTTTCGGATTGTTTTCAAAACGCATCTGATCTCCTTGCGAATGTCGGCGGGGAGGTAGACACTGTCGGTGTCTATGCTGTCGGCAGCGAACATGTCAGAGAGCAGGTGCAAGTCTGAGTAACCATGGGAATGGTCGAGTCCACCACCGTGTCTCATACAGTCGTGAGTCAGTGTTCCAAAAGGGTCTGGGTCTTCATAGACATAGTTTGGGTCAGTAGTGTAGTATTCATAACCGTCATCAAAGACATCGTACGTCATGCCTAGTATCTCGAATACTTTCTCTTCTATGTAAGTGTTCAGGTCATTTTCGCTCATGATTAGTCTACCCAGCTGATCGGCCAGTTTCGTGTGGAGATCGTTGTTGAATACATCACCCAGGTAGCCCCAGACGTCGTTCCCGTTGGAGAGGGAGAGGTTGGCATGGAGAGTCATGTTGAAGTGCACGGCAACCTCTTCTATGTAAGTTATGATCGGACTGTCTGGCATACCAAGACTGGGGAACGCTGGGTCAAATATGGGATCGATCCATCCTCCTATGTCAGGGAAATCGATACCACCTAGGAGGTCTTCTAAAGAGAGCCCATGGGAACCGGCTATTGCTAGCATGTCCAGGATTTCATTGAAACCCCCCTTGCTAAACATATCACCAGACATGTCCCCTCCAATGAGAACTTCAAGCATCTGTTTTACAGAGGGTGGCATTCCTGACCAAGCCTGGCCGAGGTTGTCGTACGGGTACATCATGTCAAAGTAGTGGTCTTCTCCCATATTTTCGTAATAATAGTTGTATGGATCTGAAGTAGAGTAGTAGTTGGCATAGTATGGAGAAGAATATGAATGGCCTCTGCCGTGGTTCCCAGTTTTGCTCTTGTGTCCATTCCTCTCGGGTCCATAGCCTCCTGCGGAACCATGGCCACTTTTAGAACCGTAGCCTCCTGTGGAACGGTAATCACCTGTAGAACCGTAGCTTCCAGTGGAACCATAGCTACCTGTAGAACTGTAACCCCCTGTGGAACCGTAGCCGCCTGTAGAACCGTAACCTCCAGTTGGACCATAGCCACCTGATCCATAACCAGAGTTGGTATGGTCAGATCCGTAGCCATAATTACTATGACTGGATCCGTAGCCTGAGTTGCCCTGACTACTTCCATAGCTCGTCTGACTCGGCATGATGTTAGAAAACATGTGCTCCAAGGTACTTGCCCATTCTAAAATAAGGTGATACACTTATTTGTATTAGGATGAATTGCATATGTACATGTTTGCCTGGAGGCCACAATGCAACGTGGTGTGAAACTTCCATACACTTAGTGAACCAGCGTAGCAATATTGTCGCTCAGCAACTTTCTGCTGTTATATATGTTCGAAGATTTGCAAATAATTACTGGTGAACTAATGTTACTAGCCTGGTTCTGGTGTGGGTTCGGAGTTCTTTCTAGACTTCCTGGAACTGCGAGTCTGATAGAAACCAGTGTGAAACGCATTATACTGTTTGGGACATGATTTATTTTTGCGGTACTGTAACTATACGCTAAATAAAACATTACAATTGTAATACATACATGATTTTCATGTGCCTTACCTCTTTCATTGAATGAATTTATTAAAGTACGTTTGCAAAAAAAATGCCAGCAACTTGCCGCGCTTTACCCTTGAAGGCTTTGCTGTGGCGAGGCCGATCAACAGCACCAACACCCAGACTCGCATGGTGACCGTCTGCGTTACAAGTAAATAACGTTATGCTAGGACTTGAGTACAAAGTCATGCATACATTGTATCGATGTATTTCACGTAAATAAGGTCATAAAAAGTGTGAACTTGTGTTGGTTTTACATAATGTCCTGCCAAATTAAACTTCGGAAGTTACTCGCCGTTTTGTGGTGTCAATCCAGGTTTCACGATTTGTGTCTCTATAGTTTGATTGTAGTTATGCTTCTAATCTGTCAAAATAGTCGATGTTACATGCCGTACACAAATTTTCATATATGCAGCCGCAGTCCAGATATTCACATGGTTATAGAATATCACATTTCATGATAGGTGCGTTGATTACATGGAAATTGGAAACTTTATCACCTTAAGTTCAACGTTATCTGTCGATTATTGAACATTCAGGTAACCCGAAAGGCCTTCAAGCAAAGCAAAGGTAATCCACCCGCAATTATTCGCCCCAAAAATGGTAAAGCGGGTATACATATGTTATCGTAATTATCGTTTGGATGCGCACGTGACTGGTTCAAATATCCTGAGCTCAATGCATAAGTTGGTTTTCGAGATCCAAATCACTAATAATATGGTATATGATATCCAATTTGTGCATGATTCCAACCTTTTTACTAGATATAGTTGAGACGTTTGAAATAACTTACAAAATCGAGTTGAGGTGTTTACGCACTAGTGTTCTCTCATCTAAACGCAAGCTCATAATTCTAATTATTCCAGAGCCAATTATCGTGTGAGTATAGAAACCAATGACGGTCTATCCATTCGTGGACAATATTTAGTTCGCGCCTATGTATTTAATAGTACCGAATAGTTACTGATTCATATGAAATATTGATGTGTTGTCGATTATCTTACAGTGGGACAATGGAACATCTTGGTGTGCTCGTGTGCGTTCTAATCGGATTCAACTCTGTGGTCAGTGATTCACACCATCTGATTCTTCCTAAACACCATCTACGTTTAATATTGTATCTCCATTTATCATATCCCTTCACATATTGTGATCGTATAACTTTTATTGACATTCCCAACAGGATGCCTACGGATGGGAAAGCTATCTGGGTAACACTGGCTACTTTGGTGGACACCAAGGCTTGGGGGATACTGGTCACTATGGTTATGGTGACTTAGGCCTTGGCGCAATGGGCTATGGTGGGATGGGACATGGCTATGGTGGGATGGGGTACGGCTACGGCGGCGGTATGGATGGATGGGGTGATATGATGGGAGGAGGTATGGGTGGAATGGGCGGCATGGGTGGTGGAATGGGCGGCATGGGTGGTGGAATGGGTAGTATGGGAGGTGGAATGGGCGGCATGGGAAGCGGTATGGGTGGTATGGGAGGTGGAATGGGCGGCATGGGAGGCGGTATGGGTGGTATGGGAGGTGGAATGGGCGGCGATAGTCAAGCCGGAAGTTTACAACAAGGAAATCCTCTCAAAATGCAGATACCATATGGTAAGAACACATGTTTTCACTGTTGTCATTTCACGTCATGTAGATATTTAAAAGAACTAACTGAAAACTAACTGAAAACACCAGACCTGAGACAAATTGATCCCTTAAAGGATGTGATGTGTCACTCCTTACCGTTAAGGGTTATTGGTGCCCTAACATAATCAGCACATTTTTCAGTGGTTGTGGAGTAAACATATTGACCATATTGGTTAATGATACATGATGTCTTGTTTTGATGCACCGGAAATCTCAGACTTGTCATGAGCTGTCTCGGATGTCCCAGGGCTATGCTAACAACTAGTTTGAGAATCGTCCATCCGACTATAACAATACCTTGCATTCTTTAAATCAATTTTTCTCATGAGAAAGGAGCACTGAGATATGGTAATCTGTACAATCATGTTCATGACTGATCATTTAGAGAAACATCTCGTCATTCATTGTTTCAGAAATGCTACAAGACCCCGATTACAGAGAAAATTTCGTGGACATGGCCTTGGAAATGTTGGAGGATATGGGATACGTGGGACTTACTGCCGAAGACATCTCGTTATCCCTTGGCACCGTTCTCCCTAGCTCTGACAGTTATGGTTCGTTTATCACCCTGATCTCTTGTGGGTGTTTTCATTCGAGTTCATATTTACTCTTTGGATTGAAAGAATCGCTTACTTTCTATCTCTTAATCGCTTACTTGTAGAACAAACATATGAATTTATTATTCGAACACGTACAAATATGTATAACTATGAAGAATGTCCATAAAATATCACTGCATATAAAACTTGCATACTAGACATTTTGCCTTTAAACGCGGTAATTCGACGGTTAGAACATCCACACACGCCATTACACACAACGCTCCCTCAACTCCATTACTCCAGCACTTCTTTAACACCAATACACATTGAGCCAGAGCCTCCACCTCACTTATTGCCATATTTTTTTTATAATGTGGTGCGGCACATCGCATCCATTTTTGGTTTTTCGTGTCCGGTAAGAGTTGAGGTGGCATGCCCTATATAATACATACTTTTCATGTGGTTACACTTAATCTATGAAAATAATAAAATGAGTAAACTGAATTCCTAATGGAAGTATGCTATGTGCCGCTGAAGAATGACCATTGACATTGATTTAAAGGGGCATTGTTTTTTTATATTTTGTACCTATAGCAACCGTATTTTTTCACCACAAAGCCCCAGGTGTGCGCACCAAACGCTAGTACACTGGTACAAGCATCGTAATGCGCATGCATTCAACAACATTGCTCATTTCGTGTATGCGTCAATATGCCTCGCAATTTTGGCCCCAGTGTATCAGCATCTAGAAGACATCGTGTTCATCGACTATGACGCATCGACGTTGACGTGCTCAAAATCCTAACTTATGTACAAGAATATGTTTGATGTATATTGTAGAAACTGAACATGTACTTCCAAATAGTTTCTGTCACTCAGCTGTGTCCATTTTTCCTGGACGAACGTGAACTCCAGCACGAAACATTACCACACCGGACACCCCTTTGGATAATGAGTCTGGTCCACGTGCTGCAGTGTTTCGATAGCAACATACCGCGGCTCGAAATACAGCGTTGAAAGGCAAAATGTCTACTAGGGTGATTTCGGGCAGGTTTATAATAATGACCAATACACAACTCATTATAACCCCTCACACCATTTGCCCCGTGACGAAATCAGTGTTCCCACAAGCAATACTACAGAATTCCATAATAATTTTACGAACTGTGATTAGTCCGTGAGGACTGTCCTATAGTATCACTAGAATGGACGACGACGCCAGATGCTGGCAACTGTACAACAGCTTGTCGCAGATGAGCTAAGAAAAATGGAGGAAATTTAGTTCGCCGTTATATGTAATTGATTATGTAGCTAATTGGTCTAATACTTATGGTTTGGTGCATCAGTGCCTGGTATGCCTGGAGCAGAACCATACTATGTACCTGGACAACACATCCCTGGTTCGTCATATACCCCTGGCTCGTCCAATGGACACATGGCACCTGACAATTACGGTTCAATGGGTAGGTGTTCTTGAATCTGATTATAACCTGATAATATTTCGTGTGCATTGGTAACAATGTATTATGATATAGCTCTATACAGTTCATTGTCAACCTGATGACATGAAATGCTAACCATAATTCACATTCAAAATATGCACTATTTCTATATTCACATCAACTTTATGGTGTACACTTGCATTTGACAGTGGATTTCTTCGATGAATTTGCGGAGAATGGGCAGGACTGGTCTGCGTATGCGGAACAGTGGCTGAGTGCCTTCGCTGGTCCTTCTGATAACGAACTGGAGAAGATCCTCACCATGCAGAAAATTCTGGCCCTTGCTAGACACACGGGAGCCATGGACGGCCTCTCCCACAACGTGACCAGCTCCAATGGCTCTGGCACTATGAAGATGTGTTTGTGTCTCTAGATGGTGTACTAATGCATAGTACAATATTGTCTGGTTTACTTTGATGATATAGTTATGACTTTATTTTCACTATCTCATATTCAGTCTACCCTTATATGATGATGATACACCTTTTTGATTGTTGCTTGAACATTTCAATATGATGTTATTGAATGATGTCACACATGAATAAATTCATATTCAGAATATGTGTGAAAATTATTCGGTAGAACGTGAAGTCATAGGAAGTTCGTCCATTCAAGTTTCACCGGTCATCGTGAATCAGTATTCATAGAATCCAAAACATCACACACAAACAATTGGGCTATATATCCACACAGCTGTGGATCTAGGTCATAATACATGAAATGATTTCTTTTTTGAACACCTGACAAGGATGTCCTATTTTTGGCTAGACTGTTAAGAAATGTAAAACAATTTCATCGTTTGTTTTCGCATTGAGCTGAACACATTAGTGCCTAGTATTCCCAGTTTGAAACGTATTGACCGCTACTTCATCGTACAATTTGTCAATTGTGACAAAAATAAGAATGTATGTTATAAATTTTGTTATTATATTTGACAACCAATTTGTTACATATACCTACCTTATCGCTACCAATCGCATTTCCTTTGAAACAAACATAGTTATCATTAATTATACGTATTTATACATATATTTCTATCAATTTCTGAGGTTATACATATTACATGGACTTATTTTCTAGAAATAGTGGTAATATGTGACAATATTGTCATAAGTGGAAACAAATAATTCTCAACCTGAAATGAACTACTTACTTTGTCCACGTGATGACTCAGACAACAAATAGTTCTTTGTTAGACTACAAGGTATGACAGGAAGTATATATAACGGAAATGTTTTTTTGTGAAATAATATCAGAATATGAACCTCACAAAGATCTTTAAGTTGCAGGGAAAGTGGCTACAAAGTACTACCAACAGCCGGTTGCTCCCTGGCACAATGTCTGGCTTGTTTGGTAACATTCTCCCTAAATACGCAACCTACCAGTTCATACGTTCTTTATCATCACTATATCAGATTAAATTTAAGGCAGAGATTTGTTCAGTTGTGCCTCTTTGTGAACGTTCATTGGAGACGGGGGAGTGGGACGTTATTAAAGTAGTACGCGCCACAAGAAAGCGGCACCTATCGAGTATTGATTGATTTCGTTAGCACGGCTGGTCTTTACAGCGTGCTTATAGGAGCGGTCCTCGTGTGTTTTACCAATCAACGCCCCAGGTGCCAATCGATATGCCCAAATATGGCACGACGCCACAATTGGGTTTTCCATAAGCGATCACTTTAGCCGTGTTTCACTTTTGATGCATAGATTCTATATGAAATGCGCGCATACTGAGAAAGTGCGCATATGAGTCGAATAAAGCCGAGTGCCGTATCAAAAGCGGATGCCTGTTTTTTTCTTGCAGAATAATCATGTGGGCCTACGTTTTGTGCAACATGTTATCTACAGTCATAATTCGCCATAATTCCACAATGACATTATCCATGCAGTTCACTGCCCTTCACAATAAGAACGCGCACTAATTACGCACTAATTACATCAATCAATAGCGAATATAGAAATTTTATTCTACATACACCAACAACAAAATCAAAGGAACATACATTGGACACCAGAGGAGACCATGGTGACCATGAAAGATACATATAATTACAGAACATAGATACCATTACAAACGATAAACCAAAATAAATGAAAACATGCAAAACGAGAAAAACTAGCGGCAGTTTAAACATGCGATTTACATATTATTAAATTTGGTAGTCTAGGGATAGATATAGGTGGATCTAAAATAGTTTTAGATAAAATATAAATATAAGGGATTCGTCTGTAAGATAATGTTCTGGAAAAAAATTGCTGAACAAATTATTTCAATCGTCCATGGGTTTTGATACGATTTTGATCTGATATATATTCGACCGGTATGTACCCACTTTCGCGATATGCGCGGGTGCATACGCGCAAGTAACACTGCATGTATGGTGGAAATACATCAATGAGCCCTTACTAGCATGTATCAGTGTCATGGACCCATCCTGAGCATAACACGATGTCCACACGGACCACCCCCGTCCACACAGGACATGAGTTATTGAGTGCCTCAGACACTACATGGACATTCCCATACCACCCATAAATGTAAAATAGCACTGTGCCATCCCAGATGACCCCGGCAAATGTCATTCCAAAACCTTTGTACGTGACTGTGTACTGAACCTTAACCAGTCCATTCAGGAACATCATTTACAACCACGTATCATCAAATCACCTCGGAACAATCGCGGACCTATATCAGTTACATCGAGTCATCAGTTACATTCCTGGACTGTCATGCCGGAAAAGTATCGGACAGAACCCCCTTATACCCCCGTCACACTGAGCTTGGGTTCTTACTGCGTTCTGACGGCGATCAAGGACCCGATAGGGACGCCATAGGCGGCGTGAGGTCGTAGTGAGAATGCATAAAGTCGCCATGGGGACCCATAGAATGCTGAAGGTCGCAGAGCAGAACGCAGAGCTAGCGATTGCCACAACTTTGAGCATTTTTCAAATGAGTTTTCCGTCAAACCGGACTGGCGTTCTTACTGCGTTCCTACGGCGACCCATGACGCGATCAGGGCACCATAGACACCCGGAAGTCGTGCTGAGAATTTAGGAAGTCGCCGTGGGGACGCACAGGATAACTAAGGTCGCAGAGAGATGGCGACTACTTTAAACATGTTAAAAGTAAATGCCAAGGCTCGGCGTCCTGGACCTCATTTTCAGGACGTAGTGAGGTCGTCATGGGTAGCTGTGTTTGCCATAGAAACGTGGTAGGAGCTCGCAGTACGCCCTATTGTCGTCGTAGAGTCGCCATGAACATGGTAAGAACGTGAACTCATGATTGCACTCACATAATTCCGGGTTCACCGGAAATCGTCATGTGGACGTCATGCTGACTCAGTAGACAGGTCAGAGACGCAGTAAGGTCGTGGTGCTATGGGGATGCCGTGGAGACGCCATGGGGACATTTGACGTCATCTAAACGAAAATGTCGCAGACCACAGGACCTTGATATGACGGGTAACTGAAAAACTATTTGGGTTTTCGCGGCGACCCTCGGCGTCCTTCAAATTTTGATAGTTTATGACACTGTAAAGACACAAGCTAGGTGTGACGGGGTAGACGTATTTTACGTCATGGCGTCAATTCCTTTCCCCAAATCTGGACGAAACTTGGAATGATAATGGCACCATCTACCATCGTACCACATTTCAGAATGATTGATTCTATACTAAGTATTTGAGGGTGGTTTTTTCCCTTCAAAATGATGTATTACTGACGCCGATAAAATTAATGACTGTTGGGTAATACTGTACAGAAGTGCGATATCGTTTTCACCCCAAATCGTAGATTCCAGCCAGTAAGAATGGCAATTAGCGCAACAATTCGGACTGTGACCCCATATTTCTTTGGTTTTATTTGTAAGGGTAGTTTTTCCCCTTAAAATGGTGTATTACTCACCCCGACAAAATTGATGATTGTTGGGTAATACTGTACAGAAATGCGATATATATACTCGTTTTTCCCCTGAATCGTAGGTCCCGGTAAATAAAAATGCCAATTAGCGCAACAATTCAGACCGTGAACCCATATTTTCTTGGTGTTATATGTAAGGGTAATTTTTCTCTTCAAAATGATGTATCACTCATCCTTATAAAACTGGTCGTTGTTGGGTGATACTGTACAGAAGTGCGATATATACTTGTACTTCCCCTAAATCATAGATTCCGATAATTAAAATGGCAATTAGCGCAATAATTCGGGCGGTGACCCCATATTTTTTTGGTTTTATATGTAAGGGTGGTTTTTTCCCTTCCAAATGCTGTATTACTCACGCCGATAAAATTGATAACTGTCGGTAATACTGTACAGAAGTGCGATATATTCTCGTTTTTCCCCTAAATCGTAGATTTCGGCAAGTAAAAATGGCAATTAGCGCAACAATTCGGACGGTGACCCAATATTGTTTTGGTTTTATATGTAGGGGTAGTTTTCTACCTTCAAAATGATGTATTACTCATGCCGATAAAATTGATAACTGTTCGGTAATACTGTATAGAAGTGGGATATATTCTCGTTTTTCCCCTAAATCGTAGATTTCTGCAAGTGAAAATGGCAATTAGCGCAACAATTCGGACGGTTACCCAATATTTTTTTGGTTTTATATGTAAGGGTAGTTTTCTACCTTCAAAATGATGTATTACTCATGGCGATAAAATTGATAACTGTTCGGTTATTCTGTACAGAAGTGCGATATATTTTTGCTTTTCCCGTAAATCGTAGATTTCTGCAAGTAAAAATGGCAATTAGCGCAACAATTCGGACGGTGACCCAAATTTTTTTTGGTTTTATATGTAAGGGTAGTTTTCTACCTTCAAAATGATGTATTACTCATGTCGATAAAATTGACGATTGTCCGGTAATACTGTATATAAGTGCGATGTACTTGTATTTTCCCTATACTCTCCATTATAAAACGGTACTCAAGGTTCGCAGCCTAAATTGTTCCATAACGGAAAAAAACGCACGGTGACCTATACTTTTCTCGGCAGTTTTGTGCTCAAATATACCAAATGTTGACATTTGATTAATTGTTTTGAGCAAATAAACCCTTTTGCCCTTTGGAGCGAGCCACCTTAAAGCAATTAACGAATATGGTATACAGCTTGTACATATAGCTATATATATATATATATTTATTTATTTTTCATAAACATTATATTAAATTCAAGGGATTTACAAATAGCCTAATGACTAACATACATGTACATACATTGTAATTGCAACTTTTAAATATCCCAAACTGCCACATTGTATGTCTACGGGATATGAAATATTTGATTCTTCTTTGAAACGTGCAAGCTAGATAGCTTCAATTCAGAGCCTTTTTGTCACTTGACTACACTCGGCTATAGGCGTTTGACAATATATATAGGGGCGGGCCGAAAATGGTCTTGAAATATTTCAACACTGTACATGTATAGCGATTATGAATGAATGAATCTTTGAATGAATGAATGAATGAATGAATGAATGAATGAATGAATCTTTATTTTCATTTCCAATTTTACAATTTCATGATACATTTGAACATAATTCAACAAGCGGAGATATTTAAATGGAAATGATGGACATGCTTAGTAAAGTTTACTGTCTTCCAGCTTGCCCGTGAAAAAAAGAAAATTGCTAGAGAAATATTGATTTGATATTGTTGGTATCAACAAACCATCGCCTCACTCCACAATATTTATATGGTGTTTAAATAATGAAACAAAATCAAGCACCAGACCAGGTGGCGTGAAAGATATAGAGCAGACAAAATAGTTGCTTCAACTATTTTGATATGATTGTTGACATACGGTATAAAAAATAGCGCAAGATATGTATGAAGTGAAAGCATTCAAATTATGTACGAGTATAGGACACATTCCCAGAAACATGTTAACTATATTGCATCCATTTATGAGTGAAATAGTGCACTGACCAGGAGAGGCGATATCACAATCCGTTCAAACAGATGGCGACATCACCTCAAGTGCTATCTGCGCATCAACTCCCACAACCCCGAGTTCATGACCACGAAATATCTATAGGTATCAACAGCCATTGGGAACCGCTGGACGAACAGGAAGCAGACGAGATCAGTAAGATCATGCGCTAAAAGACATTATTAGTTTCTTTCTAGAAGTATTTTTCTGAATTGGCGTTTTAGCATTGACCTTGATTCAATATTGTTGATAAGGCTGTGCCATTTATTCCATATACGCGGGAAACTGAGTAATGGCAAAGCTCGAATATAATTCGACCGGCATCGAGGGATATAATGTACATATATATCTTCTAACAGATCATATACAAGTACCCATACATCCTTCATACCCGTACATGCTTAGATCGTACGCACAGCTTGAAACTACGACTTGGTTTGAGCATAAATTCCGATTCAGCTAAATAGACTCTGAAATGGGCAGGGGCTCTGATTTGATGAAATTCGAGGAGGTGTGTTCCGACTTTCGGGTGTCATGCCGCCGATCTCTCCCCTTATCGATTCCAATTAAGCCCCCAAATTAGGCCCACGCAGTACGGTCCGATTATTTCCAATACATTGGTGAACCGTTCCTATTGCAATATACGGATACGCTCCATTAACAGCATGGGAAATAATATCTTAGGTATTATCTCGTATTCCACATGAGAGATAACATGACAAGATCCGAAGGTATCGTCCTATAATTGGATATTCAATATCTCGTCAATGACATTCTGCCTGGTCACATATATCACGTGCTTTTGAAACGGTTGACAATTAGACAATTAGTAGATTCCTCATCTGGAACCGACTTCAATGCCTGTCGATTTGTGGGTTTCGTGAAGGGTATTTAGCTTATGTTGCATCAGTTTGACAGGATTTACAGCTATATATTAAAACATTCTTACATTCATGGTAAGTGCGCTAATTTACAGCATATTTTGATATCGCCTATATCATAATTTGCGACAAACATCAACACATAACAATCGTATAAATGTTTATTATATTCATTCAGAACTATGGCAGGGTGGTGGATACCTGTTGTTTGTTTCCTTTTGGCTTTCCATAGTGGAAATGGGATAAGTGTGGTAGGTATTAAAACGGAAGATGTGCAAATTCGCGGTGATAGATATGACTGAAATGCTTGCCAATCACATTATACGTGTATCTGATACCGATAACGTGTTATTGGAGTTCACTTTCACCCTATTTATTTAACTGAGCAATACACACAATTGACAAAATTAATCGTCATGGCCGAAGTGTTCAGAGACAAAAGCGGCCCATATGTGATATTTCAAACAGACAGGAAGCGGGACTTCCTGGGATTCGTACATGGGGGATAACGACCCCTGGTACAACTACATGGGGCTGAGCTATGGGTACGGTCACTATGGTCCTGATGGGTATAGCCCAGGATGGGCTTACTATGATGAATCCAATGAAGACGATGGTCTGACGCCAGGGGCGAGTGCGGAAGAGAGTTCCGAGACTGGTCAGAATGCGCCCTCGCCTGGGAACCAGGTGGATAATGATGATGTTAATGACGACAACTGGAATAACACAATCGACTCTATCGTAGAGAACAACCCAGCAATAAACGTGGACGTAGCTGGTAAGTTCAGTCTGCTTGTTGGTGTAGTTTGAACAGACTCATTACTAATTTTGTGTTGGAATAAAGTACTTGTTAGGGTGTATAAACTGTTTTTATGGAGGGAATTACTGACAGGAATTGAAAATCAGTCGAGCAAGTTGATATAATCATGACCTGACACCCAAATATCCGGCAATAACCATAAATTCCATTTCCAACCATTTGGGAAAATCGGCAAAATCGAAGAAACTTTGTGGCTTGCTTAACACGTCGGAATTAAAATTGATTGCGGGCAATGATTATATTGCGCGATAAATATGTGAACCAATCATGTATGGTGTCTCATACTGCAATGAAAACTGCCGGATCTAATACATGAAAAAAAGATATCTGATTCACGATTAGTTGAAAATTCGTGCAATATAATTTCATTTTTAATGTGCACACGTTGAAAATACTTCTGACCGTTTCGGCCAGCCATAAATCCACTTGGGTAGGGCAGGTGATCTACTGTGAACTGATATTTGGAAGCTTTGAATGATCCGCCGATTGCCGATTTTCCCTAATGGTTGGAAATGGAATTTATCCAGCCATGATAGCTCAATTGGTTAGGGCGTCAGGGTTGAGTGCGGGAGGTACCGGGTTCAATCCTTGGCGCCGGCGCTGAAAGACTTGCATTGGGGGATCTGTTTCACCCATCAGTAAAATGGGTACCTGGCTATAGACAGAGATGGCAATGTGTATGAATACTGTATATATGTGCACCAGAGATGGTTGCCTAAGTTACAGCTGTATGCCTCCCGGGAGGTTGAAAATGTGTCGGAATGAGCAGGTCTGCCAGGGGTAATAATTGTAAAGCGCTTTGAGCATGTGGTACATGGAAAAGCGCTATATAAAAATGCAATTATTATTATTATTATTATTATTATCCGAAAAACTACTTAGGTATTGATAATGTCAGAGAAAAAATAGATTGAATACCAATACTTGCTTTGATGTAATAACCCATCACGGCTACTACAACAAAATTTCGATGATAACAATAGAAACCCAACATCACCTTTTCGAAAAAGAAACAAAACCTAAATAAACAAACATATATTGTTCAATGTGAGTAGATTCTCAATCAGTGATATTACATTTTTCAACACCCCTCCAGGGTAATACATCTGAGACCCACGGAGGGTAAGCATGGGCGGCCCCGGTCCGAAGAAATAATATTTCTGATCGTTTCAATGAGGTTTTTACATTTTAATCTAATGAATAAACGCAAATACTGTGAGAGCTTTGCGATATATGTTTGGACCACGGGGGTCAAGCGTACCTGAAGTAGTCAGAGGAATATTGACGCTCCTGAATTATTGGGAATGAGAGCGTGTGTAGGTATCAATCTATTACCACAAATACTTTTGATATCAACGTCATGGTGGAGCCAAATATTGTAAGGTAGGCTGCAAAGAAACCATGAGGAACTCGCCTACGATGTGTTTGCAGGCAAAGCACTGTCAAAATTTCCGGGAAACATTAGCACAAAATACATGGAAAAAGCCGACGATGTTGGTTTAAGGTAATACATACGCATACAGTAGCAAAACAAAAATATCGAGCTAAATTCCTGATGTTGGCAGAACAATTACAGAAGGGTGCCAACTTTTATAGTTTCCGACATAAAAATGATCAAATGTGATGAAAAAGATGGTTTTTTACACCAAAATAGACGCATAAACTATCGATTTCAACCAAATTATTGGGCAACATCAAATCTATTGAAGGTCTGATCTCGGATATAGATCTATAGATATGTTGTCCTTTGTTGATATGGAGAATAGTGAGCTATTTGATCTATTGAATTACGGTTATTAATCACACAAACTTTCCCATCCCAACATATTTCCGCTAGCCACAAAAATAATTCTATTCACTGTAGGTTACTTTTATATAGTAATTTCTGCTTTTACCGTTCAGAACTGATGAAGTCACCGAAGTACATGGAAAGGCTGCAGGATATATATGCTGATCTTCAGGCCTCAGGAGTAACAAACATGACTCCCGAAGGTGCGTTCCGTGACTGATATTTCACACTGGGTAAGCGGATCATAACGTTCGGGCATATTTTTGTTGATAAATTGCAAAACATGCTGATTTATTGATCGGGATATGTTTCATCCGGATCTCCCAAGCACACCCTCACACAGGTTGGACAGAAATTGGTGTGATTATAGACATATTGAAAGATAAAGACAAAAAACTGAAAATAGAGGTTTTTTGTTTGTTGTGTGCAACATCTTCAATTAAAATCAATATTGTCCATTTGATTAACTGTGGGATAATAGTGTGGTCCGGATGAACCATGCCTGAATTATATATCTCCATATTTCAGCCAGATAAACCATAAAATATAAGCGAACGTTGTGATTCGCTTACCCCCTAATGTGTATTTTATAAATTCAAAATATTTCTGAAGGCAAGATACTTTTTATTTTATTTAGGCGAGAGATTACTCGAAACACATAATAATAGTACGCCCAATTATGCAGTTAAATGTACACAGTTTAAGTGTTCTGACTCATATTGATATGCCACTATCTGGATTCGAAAACAAAACGGCCGTCAAAATTGAGTATTTTTGTTGAAAACTGAAATCCATCTCGAGGCATTTTAGTATTTTGTCCAAACAATAAGAGAGTTTGGATCGCAGATTTGGAAACAAAATTGACGGACGCCGGCGGTATTGAATGTAAAGACTAACCAATAGATAAGCAAACTACATATACATACATGTCCCTTAACCGAAGAAGGAGAAGGCGCCACATGATTGTTGATAGAGAGAGTACATCAGTTGTCTGGTGGTAAATTGCATCTCTTCCCTCTCTGGCCAGGTCTGCTCAGCCACCCTGAGATCGGCCCCAGGATGCTGGAGTTGGTTCTGGACATCATGCGGGATATGGGTCACCCTGAGGAAAACATAATGATGATGCGAGAGTACTTCCAGGGCGGTAACCACCCCGGTGAGCACCTCCATTTCAAATTGTTGCAAATGATTTCTATAGTCTAGAACATCATTATATAAATTGGCTAATGATAAACGAGCAACGTCGATGGATAGTGCAGTTCAAAAGTGATTGGAGTACATTGTACTCATTATTACAAATATTATTTGTAGACAAATAATCATATAAACGATACGAAAGAGGTACTAGCAAATTATGAAAAATTAAAAAAAAAGAACAATATGAAATTTGTAGACCTCATGGCTGGTCTGCTTGCGGGTAGCGCGACAATTCCTACCGGCCAGTCCCCAATTGTTCCGGCGGAACCTGAGGTCATTTCGTCCGAGCAATCCTCGGCATCTGATGACGACTCGATGGCCGGCCCTCCCGCTTCTCTCAGTAAATAGCTATGTTGTTGTGTAGGTCTATTGTCTATATAACCGTATTTTCCTGGGTCAGTTCCGGTCACCACCGATAGCATAACATATCGTCTTTTTATCACCAACAGGCGACTTTTTCAACAATCTGGCAGACAACGGGGAGGAATGGCGCGAGTTTTTCGACCAATGGGAGGCAGATCCGCGCGTGAGCGTCCCTAGCAACGCCGAGCTGGACAAGCTAACGGCTATCAACAAGGTCCTCGCCCTGGCCAGACATACGGGCGTCATGGAGGGGATTTCCCACAGCGTAACTTCCAACCAGAGTGGCGGATCCATGCAGATGTGTCTCTGCATCTGAAACCCCCACATATCTCAAACACCAATATCATTGGTTTGACTATCAGCCGCTTATATTCAATTGATCGTATAAACCGTGCCTTTTATCAAATTGTACACTATTTCTATGGAATTTTTATGTCACATTTTCTTAATATACCCCGTGTCGGACTTAATATCCTTCTGAGATATCAAAACGTTACGCATACATATGTTTCATGATCTTTTTGTCATACATAATAAAACCGTTGCACTTACAATATATATATACATCTTTGCAGTTCAGATCAAGCCACAAGTTATAAAAGTATAAAACTATTCGAAGTGATATTATACGTGAAGCATAACTCACGCAAAATATTTTATTTCAATACATGGAAGCACCGATAATGGCTTACAAAACACGAACCAGAATACTCTGTTGAAATATATCATACTTTGGAGCACTATGATGGCGTATCTACCCTGCTGCTACAATCTTAAAACAACCAAAGTACAGTCTTCAAATTCGTTAGTCTGTTGTCGGGCACTGTATGCTGCATGTAATTTCCTCGGGTGCACAGTATAAACAACCTCTCAACCCCACCCCAGATGACGAGTCATTTTGGGTGTTTAGTTGTCATAATAAAAATCGTGCAGAATTGTGTTAATACATGCATCCATCACCTTATATCCCTCAAACTTATATATCAATTTCATAAAATCAAAATATCGAATTGTACAGGTATTAAAATCCGGTTCCATTTCTGCTGAATCTCTTCACGTAGATAGTCAGGAAGAAACCTGCTTGGTCATCCAACATGCATGATTTACCTGGAATGTATATGCAAATACACACGACTAAGTACTACTGTGGGATTATTTTGAAATCCGCTTTTCAAATAAGCAATTCTTCATTCAGTTGGTAAAACAAGTTAGTTCGATATAACAATGACATTGACTTGTAAATCCCATGAAAATATAAAGAGTAACAAATATCAAACTTTCATTTGATCCAAATCTGCTACATTGCAAACATCACAAGAACATATAGTGTTTATGAGCAAAACCGGAGTGCTTTCTGCATTCATTTGAAAATTAGTATTTCTCCATTTATATATATGGAACAAGCCCTTATATATATATCATTCGCTGAAAAAACCTGAATATCATTGAACATGTTGTTGTTATGTTTTGACATCCATTTACTTTGCGGAGATGACCAGGTCGACATCCAATACATGTGTGCACTAGTAGTTACCCATAATACAGATATGATATCCAATTGATCGATTTCTTGGATGTCAATATATGTGGGATAAGTAAAACTAACGCAATCAATGCGAATCACCCGTTATTCTTTCAGTGATTTATGTTAGGTTTCAGTCAAATAATAATTTGAAGGTCAAACACCCAGACGTTCAACCAGAAACTTAAGGATTTTAACGTCAGGATCCATTCCATCAACAGTATAAAAGGATAAGGATCCCCAAGACTCAAATGACATAAACCTCTCCACAATTCATATAAAGTCTAGTTGTCGATATAATATCCATGCCACCTATTAATTCAGGTTTATTTAAATTCAGATGAAGTTATCATGTCCAGGTGAATAACAAAATGCAGATGGATACACATTGTAAAATGATTGCCTTGTTTCCTCAAAACGTGTATATCACTACCTCAATTGAATAATCATGTTCAATCTGTGAATTCCCATGACTCACGCAAGCACAGTGACGATGACATTAAAAGCAACACAGAATTTATTAATTCAACTGCATGACGCAATAGGCAATATTTAGTTCACAACTACATGTTCCGATACATTGCATGTTTTTAACATTAGATACAGAGGCACATTTGCGTAGCTCCGTTGTTGTCGTTGGCTGTGATACTATGGGACACCTCGTCCACGATGGCGCCAGTGTTCCTAGCCAGGGCCAAAACCGTCTGGATCACAAACAGCTTGTCCAGCTCCTTGTTGCTGGGAACACTGACAGCTGGATCCGAGGCCCACTGGTCGAAAAACTCCCGCCAATCGTCTCGTTTGTTTTGTGCTATTTCTCCGAAGTAGCTCGCTGAAAATTCCCCACGGAGGATCTTATAAAACGGATCATCAAACGTTGGCACGGCAAAACATATTAATAAGTAGTAAGTTGTTATAGATTGGAGTTCCGTATACCACATGATACCCAATTACACCCTGTGTAGCACAGACCACACAATACATACGAATCTGGAATATATTCTACTCACTTAAGAGTGTTGACTGTTCTGCCGTGTTTGCGGCGCCGTTGTCTCCACCACCATCTGTAATCGGATCGCTGTACCCAGAGCTCCCGTCAACGCCCATCATGTTGCTCAGCGCCACTGGATAAACAAATAATGGAAATCGAACACCTCAGCTTGTGTGATATTTGTTATCCACATTACCAACAGTACTTCATATTTGATCTCTTCAATGTTTGGTGTCAGGGAAGAAATTATTTTTGTGAGTCATTGCAAATAATTCCGCCATCGACTGTCTTTCGACACATACGAAATTATATTACTGTCGTTTTTACACGACATGTTAATATGGTTTCATCATGCTAGTTGGCGAAAAATCAATCGTTCATCAGACATTTGGGATAATTTCCATAAAGTCCAGTCATGTACACCGAATGTGGCGACTTACCAATATCCATACCGTTGGCGAAACCTTGCCGAAAAGCTTCCACGACATCCGGCCCATACCCAAGATCAACCAATATGTCCAGAATGATGCTGTTCATCTCCCTCCCGTACACGGGATGGGTCTGGATCTCTGTGACATGACACAACACCCAGATATATTTGTAGTCACAATATTCAGTTGTCCCCTCGACATGCTTATTATATATATTTTATTTGAATAATATACATTATACACAGCTGTAGTTATATTATCTTTTTTTTGCATCAAAAACCGAAAGAAGGAAGGGCATAGAATGGCATACTTGTAACAAATATCACGGGTAGTTGTACTGAGTCCATCTAAGAGGAAATAATTAGCTTTCGTTGAGTACTAATACCTGCTGGTCCTAAGGCCTCATTCCCGTCTGCCATCATTTGGTCAGCCAGAGCAATCATCCTCTCCATATATTTAGGTGTCTTGATCATTTCTATAAACCAACGAGAGTACTAAATCTCGCATCGAATAATGTAGTGAGTGAATAATGAATATGTGATGTGATGGGACATTCAATGCTCTGAGGTGTATTGTCCCGTGTTGTCAAAGGACCGACAGTTGGGAGTGGAAACACGTAGGGAAACCCTGAAATAGAGATACAACTGTTGAACCAAACACTTTCTCCAAATCAAAGTGTATCCTAATCAACATCTCACCATAGACAGATGCCACCAGGCCCTGTGGAGGATGCTTTGCTGCAGCCAACTTGTTTATGAGCCGGCCCCATTCATCGTCACTATACGGGGCATCGTTACCATGGTTACTCTCAGCACTGTCGTCCCCAACAACTACAACAAAATATATTGTTGATATACTAACAGCAACTGTATTACCAGGGTATCACGAACGCCCCTTATTTGTGAAGCTTGGGTTTACATTAATCTCGAGAAGCAACGCCATATCATATTGTCGCGTTAAACGTATTTCAGCTTTGAGGAAAATGTAGATGGGTTCACGTTGCGCCTGCGAGGCAATGACAATGTCATATCAGAACCTAAATGTACCTCTAGCCTTATTATTTCCTTGTTCCATGCTGTCATCTTTATCCCGAGTGGTTGATCCTTCGTGGCTGGCGCTGTAGTAGTAGTGCTGGTTGTTTCCTTCGTACGGTCCCTGATCCTGAAAGTAGGGTCAAAGTTCTATCAATCCTTGCAACAGTATTGCATCCTAAATCCACAGATCCTTCTCTAAACGTGTGCTGTTGAAAAACGCACGTGTTGCGCTTCGATATACTTTATTAGGGGATTTCCACAGGACTACCATAAATCCGATTTGCGGTGCGGGAGAAACGCATATAAACTTATAACACCTATCGTATTCATTTCAACTTTGTCGATAACGGAGTTATACAAAATGTACTCACTTGGCCAGGTAGAGCGTTGGGGCCATTGATTGCCGCAAACGCAATCGACGCTGATCAAAAATAAATATTCACATTCGTAGAAATTGGAGGAAATGACAATAATCGCAAACGTTCAAGTGATTCGGCTAGTTTGATTTCTCCCAACTTCAGAATGATTCACACATCCGGTGTGATTTCAATACGTACAGAAACGTTGCCGAATGATCCGTTTATAGGGAAATCCACAAACCATATCGCACATGCGTTCATGTATGTCTCCATGTATAAGTTATTTACTTGTTATCAATGAATTCCGGGATATTTCGAGGAAATCCCGTAAACTCAAATGTAGAACCTCAGAGGTACGGAAGAAAACGCTTAATATGTCAGTTTGCGGGCCGGTAACATACATGCCAAAATTTACTTACCCAAATCTTCGCCCCGCTCAAAGCCTTGCCTAAACAACTCAACAACATCCTCGTGGTACCCGAGATCGACAAGAATATCAAGCACCATCTTCTCAAGCTCCTTGCGATACACTGGATCCGTCACAATCGCTGAAAAAGATGTTCAAATAAAATTGTCACTTCCCGGCCAACATACATTTGGATGGGCCGCGTTGTGAATGGCGCCAAACACTCGAATATAAGATCAGGGGTTTTAATAATATCCGGGATATCTGCCCGCAACTGTCATTGATGGCCCGCGAGCGTTGGCGAGTGCATTACTGACAGTGAAGGACATGTATTGAACAAAGTAGGGACTTCCAACAGGTGGATATTCTATCCATCTTACAAAATCACGTTATTAATAAATTTGTTTGAATATATTATTAGTGCATGGATGGTATTTAACAAAGTAGGGACTTCAAACTTATATATTACCCATCCTACAAAATCGCGTTCATAATAATCAAATGTGTTTGCATATAATATTAGTGAGTGAATGGTAACAGATCATTTAATGCAGTTAACCTTCAGCACTAATGCCTCCATTCCCGTCTGCTATTATTCGTTCTGCCAACATCTGTACTCTTGTCACGTACACAGGTGACTCCATAGATTCTGTGGCGGTACAAAAAAACCAAAACGATCAATATGCAGATAATTTAAAAGGTATATGGAGAGTGTTACACCCGTTACTCATGTAATATGAAACCGTCAAGCGATGAATGTTAGGGTATTCTGCAGGTCATATCCTCAAGAGGTATGTAATCAACAGCAACGTCCAAATATGGTATGAGTACCTCTAATTACCAAAAAAATAATATTTTACGAGTTCATTCTTTACAACGATGTTCGTACCCAAAATCCCATCTAATAGATCCTGAACCGAGTAGTCCGAAAAATCAACGGTTGCGCCATCGCCACCGTATGCTTTGTGCTTGAAACATAACCACCATCATTCCGTGAAACCGTGGATAAAATGCTAATAAACTTCACACGATTGTTCAGTATGTTCATCGTAACAATACATCGCTACTTACCACGTGCGAAATCTGGATGATGCCCAGGATACACATTAACATACACGTGTTTGGCAACATAGCGCTGTCAATAAAAATACACAAATGGTCTTAATACTAAATCACGGATGTGATATAACTAGTACAATATTTCATATACTCACACCCTGCAGAACTAGTAGTTGAAAACTTCGCAATTCAAAACAAACAAGACAATGAGGAGATTAGACCAGATTTCAATACACTTTACCCAGAACGGATATGTTTCAAATCACGAATGCACAATGTCTAATTCTCGTGTCTGGGGAAATAGAATATCCATTAGTTATTGATAGAACATTATTGCATGGAACCCAATACTCATTACATACCAAGACCGTCTTTGTGCGATCGACCGTAAAATAATAATTATATATTTTCTCAGCTCGGACTCAATGTAAAAAGAACTTGACAAAAGCATCGACGTTTTTCTTCGAACATTCCTACACATTCCTAATTTTGTCACACCAAAGAACATAATTGTTTTCTCGAACTGTGATCCGGAATGATTATTCGATATACATGGCAATGTAGTCAGAGATATGGGCATAAATTTATTCCTCTGTGGTACGTTTTCATATGTGAATATTATGAGGGTAGTAAAATTTTTAAGAACCCTCACGCATGATCAAACAAGTGAAACATCAAATATAGTGTGTGAAACGGGGTCAACGCAGTTTGAGGTCCGCCAGCAAGATGATCATTTCCCGACCTGATTTCAGTGAACCATGACGAGAAGATCATGTTATCAAGTATACTGGAATTTCTCATTTACAACATATTTTTTTTAGTCTGTTGGCGTTATTTTACAACAAACGGTTGGTATCCCTGTGGGCATCAATTGTGCACCGCTATTGCCGGACTTGTTCCTATACTCATACGAGACCGAGTTCATTCAAAATCTTATGAAACGAGGAGATAAACGATTGGCCACTTCGTTCAATTTTACCTACAGGTATATTAGACTAGGTACAAAATCTCAAAATAACACTTTAGGGGGGATGGAATGTTACTGCCTGTCACCCATGCTGGGGTCAAAGTAGGGTCCCTACTGGTCAATATTAGCCCGGATGACATTCAAAATTTTAATTTTTTCATAAAATTCTAACAATTTTATATACGGACGAAGCCGCGGTTATTTTTCTGGTTTTGAAATTCACATAAAAGACTGTTGAATCGTGAATAATGAAGCTAGAGTTATCATTTTGGTGTCAAAATGTCTGGAATTGAATGGCAAATCAAGAAAAATACCATCTACATCAGTTCATGGTGTAAGTTTTGTATTATAACATGAAAACACATAATAATAAGTCCGAAATTGCCTTCGATTTCACAATCTGAGATCTGCGAAAATGGGTGTTCCAGCTCACAAATCTATTTTATCTTTACGAAAACTTCACTAAAATTACCCTAGATTATATACCATACTGCCAAAAAAAACCTTCCCAAGGTCTTAACCAAATTTACAGCTAGAAATCAAATTAACCTAACACTACCCCCTAGTGAACTCCGTGATCGCATGATATTCTCGAATTTGACAAAACTAGTTATACTCTCACATATTACTATGCTAGAATGATTATTTTGATGTCAAATGATACGAATCATCATTTCAAACATACAATACAGTAATCAGTTAGAGATGTGAAATTTCTTCTCATCAAAACATAAGAAATATCCACCAAAATTTGACCATAACCATTGATTGGTTAATGATTAATCTTACCAATAACTATGATGGACAAATTATTTTGATATCAAATGATAGGAATCATTAGTTCAAACCCAAAGTATAAAATCCAAGGCCAGATGTGTTTTTTTTTATGAAAACTACAAAAACACACCAAAATTTGACCACAATAATTTATCTACTGTGTCGGCATTTTAGAAAGTTGATCGTTTGTGGTTATTCGCTGCTAATGTTGTCAAGTGTTCTGCTAGTGTTACTTAGTCGACATAGTGACCAGTAGCTTAATTCATCATAATTTTAACATATTTGAATCCATAATATTCGCCAACTAAATATATTATTCACTCTGTGAATTTTTTACAGGGTTTTGAGAGGAGGGGATATATGTATTTCATAGTGTTTTGTGATCGAGTATTCGAAGAAATCTTAACATTTTATATACAATCAAAACGGGAAATTAATTACCGGTACCATTTCGATGGATACATTGTATAATTGGTTCATGTGGGTGGAGATTCATGCCACCACAAAATGTGAGTTGTGGTCCAAAATCGTACCACTAACAAGAGTTCATAAAACTTCATAAGATCACTTGTCATTTGACTAAAATGTTGCAACATTCAGTTTTACTTCCTATGTTGGATCTTTTCCCCTTCTTGACTCCTCGATCATGAGATCATACAAAACCCGTTCTAATTGAAACATACGGCCTAAAATGAAGAGTTTGTTTCAGAGCAAAACACTATTGATACATGTATGAACTGGTATGTAGTCTAAAATTTATGACAAGAAACCAACCTTCTGCAAATAATATTAGCAACATGTTCTTCTAAGCTTCGGATCAACAAAATATTTATCTTCCAGCCTCTTTAATTGTACATGTCATGACATGTGCATATTCAAGGGGTATGGCCAGCATAAACATAGACATGGGAAAGCTCAACACAGATTAATTTGACAATGAAATGTAATCCATATCATTCTCATTTCCTCTCAAACAGTAGTTCGTTCCCAAGGTCGTATTATTGTTGCTCAAGTCGGGATTGTTTGATCAGTCTGTACAGACATAACCTTCAGTATAAGACATTGCATTCTTTGGAGAACATGTTCCTGTGCAATGGTCCTTCTAACATTTGAATCGCATGGCTTTTGGTGCTAACATCTGATCTGTATGGTGAATCGAGATGATCTCAGCAACCACACTCGAGCCATGATCATTTGGGCTTGAAGCTTTGACAGCCTTCTGTAGCGAGGTTCTCCAGATGCAAGCCTAATAGCTGACTCATGCAATGTGGTGTTTGAGAGCTTCCTTTTTTTTGGTACAAGATGAAATGTTTGCTCATTCCTGCTGCAGAATGGTTTGTACCTGACAGAATTTATGTCTGTTTAGAAATATTCTTCGTGTTTTTTTTTGAGAAATTTCTTGGAGAAGTATGAAACACATTCAGAGCCATCGAGAAGTTCTTCTCTGTTGGAGAATGATTTACCAATCTTTTTCCTGACATCACACATGTTTTGATCAGCCATTGTCGACTGAAATGGCCGTGTCTTTCCTTTGGCAACAAAATCACTGCATACGACCATGCCAAGTGAGATGCCTATGGCTGTGGTGTCGATGTACATGTACCTTGTACATTGTTTGTTTTCAGGGCAGGATAGAACTCTCGCACATGCCAACACAGCAACTTAGGTGCTGGTGACCTGAGGATGAAGCAGCTATTTGCTTTTGATGCTGCATGACTGGCAGCTTCCTCCTGTTTGATGCTCAACTGATCGAACCAGTAGTCCGAATGGTGCTGTGCCCAACAACGAGGTTGTACGTAGTACTCTTTACTGTGTGTTAGTAATTACAACAAGTGTGCAAGACTACATACTCAGTCTGCTGCCATTCAAAGCGGAATTGAGACAGACTTGTCTAGTTACTCACGTCACATTAATTTCTTCGACCGTGTTGGACAATTTTGATTTTCTTTTGATGTATACAACGGATTAAGGATCCATGACATAGTTGACTTTTTTGTGAATGAGCATGTAGGCACCAGTTGAAAGATGTACTGAGCCTGAACTCCAAGTGTCTTGAGAGCATTCTTGACAAAGTGCAGTACTTCCATACCATCGGTGAGAACTGCCGATTGTGGAACATCTTCAACTGGTTCATGGTAGTCTTCGAGGATGTGTAACAGAGGCACCTTGGTTGTTTAAGCAGGAACTCCAGCTGTGTTGGCCAATGTCCATAGCAGTGACCATAATGGGACTGCATCTTTCATGTTCAGTTGACAATTCCGAGCAATAACTAGCATTTTAGCAAATAGACTCCAATCAGCTTGTATAACCTTCTATTGTAAATTGTATGTTGCAACCACCTTTGTTGTCTTTGTTTGCACGATGATGCTGAATGACTTCAAAGATAATTTTGGCAGTGTGGCAATCAAGTTGACTTTGTTCAACAAAATAAGATTCACCATGAAGCTTCGTTTGTAAATAAAACTGCTTCATTTGTCTCCTGCAGTAGGTAGATCATGTAATATGTGTCACTGACTGTGATTCCAGATGCTGTGTTGACGAGAGTCTAGATCTTATGTTCATCTCCGAGTACTCAATGAGTAGACCCAGCCTACAATGATGCCCAACACTTTGTGTATATCTCCTTCATCCTTCTGATTGACTGTACAACTGACATCTTTCTGTGGATTTCTTATATGAACGCCTGTCATTTTTCTCGCAAATCTGCAGGATCATTGTTCTGTCATGGGTTATGATTATCCAACGTTGTGCAGCACCACGGTTGACTGATGCCAACTATACGCCCTGATTAATTCCAGGATATTGTATGTTCGATGGTTTGGTAACAACTGCTTGTGTGAAAACAGTTTCCTAACATCGCCGAACATAGAATCCCCCTTTGTGCAGTCTGCATGTTACTCTGTGGTGTGACTCGGACAGAATACCACTGGTCACTCTGGTGATTTTGCCAAACTACTGCTGGTACACATGGTGACTGATTCTACCAAGTATCAATGGTATATCACTTAACCACATACACATTTATTAAACCACAAATGGTGAACTTTCTAAGATGCCTGCATTTCGTATACAACCAGTAAATCATTATGGTCCAATTTTGGGATTTTTTTTCTTGTTTTGATGGGAAAAAAATTACATCTCGACCTGATTATTGCATGATATATTTGAAACGATGATTCGTATCATTTAACTTCAAAATAATTATTCTAGCAGAGTTATATGTGAGAGTATAACTAGTTTTGTCAAATTTGAGAATATCATGCGATCACGGAGTTCACTAGGGGGTATTGTTAGGTTCATTTGATTACTAGCAGTAAACTTGGTTTAGACCTTTGAATGTTTTATTTTGGCAGTATGGTATATAATCTGGGGTAATTTTAGTGAAGTTTTCGTAAAGATAAAATAGATTTGTGAGCTGAAACACTCATTTTCGCAGGTCTCAGATTGTGAAATCGAAGGCAATTTCGGACATATTATTATGTGTTTTCATGTTATATTACAAAACTTACACCATGAACTGCTCTAGATGGTATTTTTCTTGATTAGCCGTGTAATTCCAGACATTTTGACACCAAAATGATAACTCTAGCTTCATTATTCACGATTCAACAGTCTTTTATGTGAATTTAAAAACGAAAAAAATAACCGCGGCTTCGTCCGTATATAAAATTGTTAGAATTTTATGAAAAAAATAAAATTTTTAATGTCATCCGGGCTAATATTAACCAGTAAGGACCCTACTTTGACCTCAGCATGGGTGACAGGCAGTAACATTCCATCCCCCCTATCGACATTTCTAAGGCCCTTTATAGAAAACGTGCCTAGACTATATTGATGATGTCATATCCTTGAATAATCCTAGATTTGGTGAATACCTACAGCAGATTTATCCAGACGAACTGCAAATTAAAGAAACAACTGATTCTCCAGTGTCGGCTTCTTATCTTTACATTTACCTCGAACTTTTGCCATAAAGGCAAAATGTGTACAAGGTTATATGACAAATGTGACAATTTTGACCTTTCCATTATCAACTTTCCTGTCATGAGCAGTAATATCCCAGCATCACCAGCCTATGGCGTCTACGTTTCCAAGTTAATCTGAAAAGCTAGAGCATGTTCATCATACCAGGAATTCATAGTTAGAGCACAGGTTTTGACTACCAAACTGCTCAAACAGGGATACCAAATGCGTCGGATGAGGTCGACATTCAAGAATTTCATGGTCGTCAGTATCATCTGGTTGAAGGTTACGCCAAGCCTTCACCAAAGACGGTGACGGTCTTTGCTATCACACACATGATGGAAAGTATCATCCCGTCCTTATAGTTTTGTGTATATATTTCCGTCTCGATATGCCAGTATGAATATCACAGCGGGTGTCGCAGGCGGGGCAGGAGATGTTCACTCTGCCGGACCTGAACTCACCAGATCTCACACTCAGCTGGCTGGGTGCTTGTGATGTTCACATGGCTTTGATTTTGATACTTTAGTATCACTCGGATTTGACTACTCGTACTGATTTTGTCAAATTCGTCCATGGATTCGGTCTTGGAATATGAATTTGTCTGTTTGTCGGTATATATTTTTACTTTCATTGGAATTATGGGAGGTGATTGAGAACTTGAAATTGTAGCGATACATAAAAAAGGCTATCACTCAATGTTAAATTCGTGCAGCTCTTTGTCATTTTTTAGGCAATTCTTTAGTAAATGCGGTATTGACAACCATCGGTAGTATGAGTGGTATTATCATGGAAGTTTACGGGATGGGTCACAATGATTTCGCCCGATTAATGTCGTGGACCTACAGTAATACATGTATGACAGCAAGGCCTCACCAACATATTGATACCTTAGTCAATGCTCCACATTAAGGACCTCTCGGGGCAGGTAATAATTGGGTGAGGGCAAGTGAGGGAGCGCAAGTGGGGCAATCGGAAGCAGTTGACCGAAGGCAACCACAAATTTTCGATGGAATGTGTTGACAAACTGGCAAACTGACACCGCATAAATGTGTGTACATAAATTATGCAAATTGCCAAGTTAGTCAGTTAGACATATCACGTATATGTTTACAATGTTGCATAGCGACGGATTCAGCGATCGAACATGGCAATGTTCAAGTATTTTAAGATTGGTCATCGCCTAGGTATTTCTATTTTCAGACAAACCATACTGTTACCTGGTCATATCTTTTCGAACAATTGTCTGTAATTGCTATGTGTCTGTCCAGAAGATTATATCATGTTTAACGATGTTTTTGTATGACCATTGGCAAATATAGATATATGAAAGTGCAACAGATTACAAGGTAGAACTGTACCACAATGGGTGGTATGAAATGTTGTGTATTACGTTTGCTATTGGCATCATCAAAATCTGACTATTGGTGGTAATAGATTGATTCTTACATCAGTGAGTCTGTGTCACTGCTGGCGGACGTTAAATCTGTCCCCGAGGATACCATCAACTCAGTAGCCTTCTGGCTTGTGATTAGGTACTTATGTACTTCACTGTCGGAACCCCGACTACCGTAACGTCACGTTACGGTAGGCCTTTAAATGGCGGAAGGTTTGTCGATTCGTTTTGTTTCTTATCAATTTTTCTCGATAAGTTGTACCATACAGCTAAGTCGGAATAATTGTCAAGCCACATAATGAATGAAGTTGCCAGGTTCACTAGAGTAGCCAGAGCTGTGAGTGTACGTGTGATATTCGTTCGATAAAAAACCAATGACGACTACCGTAACGTCAGATGATATCAGAGTAGTGACTACCGTAACGCGAACGGCCGACTACCGTAACGTTACAAACCCTGCAGATCATTGATGTGCTATTTTGTTCTATATATTGATTCTCTACAAGAAATATGGAGCTGACATAGATATGTAAAAGAAATAAACGTATCTCGTTTTCGTTTGTGGCAATACACCTGCAAGGTTGTATATCTGTTGCCAGTATTATATCGTTCATGTAGGGCTACATAGACAGCCCCACTGTCGCAAATAATTGTTTGTATAATCCTATTTAATTGCAGGGCACGTATGAAACGTATCAACAATGGATGATGGGGTGATTTTTTTTCAATGTTATATAACCCTTTATCAATAATTACACAGGCCTTGTATGTAACAGCTCCTCGTTAGTCATTCACCGGTATGTTCACGGATTAGGAGTTGTGAATTCGGATTTGGACTTGATTGCATGGAATTTCTGCCTGCTTCGCATGTTGACTTTGTTGAACCTATAGCAGTTATCTGGTTATAGCTCTCGTAGTTTGAAATGTTGTGGTCAAAGCAATGTTTCAGTGTAATGAATGTGCAAACATCTGAATTTTCAAGTTGTCACTGCAAAATAGGCATAGGTTTCATGTGTGTCAATTTGATTTGTAGATCATTGCAGCAGCTTTCACAGCGGACGGTTTGAATGTAGATATTATTTTGTATTATATATATTAGTATTATATTATTTTACTTGGTCATGCTTGTTCGTATAGGACAAATAGTGAGAACTTACGTTGAATGTTATGGTGACACATACACTGGAGTTTATTAGTAATCACAGTGGAATATTTCTTGTATGGGTATTGAGCGGTTCTTAATTTGAAATGCTACATCTGTGATCCATGTACACGTTTAACTGGAACACCGATGTGAATCAAATATAATATCCTTTATTTCAACACGAGAAGATACAAAGAGGATGGTCACTGGTTGTCAGTGGTGTACCACTGAGCACTGAGCTTAATCAGTAAAAATATCAATGTTTGTTTTTGAATTTATTTCCAAAATAGAAGCGATAGCCGTGGAGTTAACAGCCTTGAACGGGCATTGACCAGCACACCCAGTGACGCACGTTGGCTTTCAAACTGGCAGAAGTAGCATCTGAAACCCATCTCTGTAATGATGAAAATGATTGCTGTTCAATTTACCTGCGTATTTGCCAAATGACAGTTGTGACGTTACGGCAGTCCTAAACTGCAGATCCGTCACGTTACGGTAGTAGAACCGAAACGTTACGGTAGTCAATAGCAAATCTTATCAACCGCTTTCATCCCGACAAAGCCGTTACAGCGTATTCTGCATGACAATTTAGGGATTCTAAATGTCTCATACTATATGTCTGTGGAATAGTTCGTGTCAGTATATAATTTGTAGCAAGTGAAGAGCAGACAATTAAACGAAGTGATTTACCTTGCGCCATCTTCATGACTACCGTAACGTGACGTTACGGTAGTCGGGTTCCGACAGTGTACTTGTCATATATCTATTCCATGGGGTTTGTTTCAGATTTCTAAATTATATTCATAGGTTGTTGGGCAGTTGTATACTAATTCCATCATGTGTACAGTAGAAACAACTACATTTAACACACTGTCTGCCCCTGATGACGCCAGTGTGTCTTTGGATGAACTATTTGGTCGGGCTTTGTTTCTATTACAAAATGTTGTGTATTGCGTTTGTTATTGGCATCATCAAAATCTGACTATTGGTGGTAATAGATTGATTCTTACAATCATACATGTACTTAGCTCGCATTCTTCCAAGTCTGCATTTCTTTTTGAACTTTCATACCTTACCATTAACTTCCATCGCCCACTGGTTCTAGAAATCGCTACAAGTGGCGAAACCTCTGATGAGTTTCATACCTTCCATTGCCAAAGTATATCTGGCCAAAGTATCAGAAGCTGTGCCGACCGAGCATTCGCTCGTTTGGAAGCACAGACTCTGAGTAGCAGATTCTCCCATGATGTCCAGGAGAAAGTGCATCTACACAAGAGTTTTGAACCTTAACCTGTCATTCTTGTTGTCACAAAGGAAACTTGTAGTTCCTTTTCAGGAGAACACTCAAAAGCCCGCGACATATGGGGCGCCCACCTGCGTCCCAAGGATATTGACTGGTTTCAATGTTTTCCCTTTGAAAGCCTGTCTGAGTTCTCGTACAGCCGTTGGACTGAGGTGGTAGTGTTTGTATACGCTTGCCGAAAACGTATGAAACCGTCAGTATCTGTCTAGAAACCTAAAAGTTTTGAACCCAGAGACTTGCGCTCTGATGTAGAGCAATCTGTGCCAGAGCGCATGTTAGACGCGTGTTAGCCACCCAGTAAAACATTCCTTCTGATGATACAGTGTGAAATGTGCACAAGGTCTAGTCAACTATTGGCGGACGTAGAGGAAATTAAAGAGCAGCACCTGAATGAATCCCACCTGGCCAACAAGTCGTTCTATCGAGGCAAAAGAGAAGTCTCATTTTTACGTTGGCTTCTTTCGGCCATAATTTTTTTTTTATTTTCAAAAACTTATGTAAAATTTATGTTGGCGACGAAAATCATTTTAGACGTGACGAAAATCAATTTTATCGTCACGAAAATGTTTTAAACGCGTTGAAAATCATTTCAAGCGTGACGAAAATGTTTTAAACGCAACAAAAATGTTTTAAACGCGTTGAAAATCATTTTAAACGCAACAAAAATATTTTAAATGCGTTGAAAATCATTTGAAACGCAACGAATATGTTTTAAACGCAACGAAAATAGTTTTAAACGCAACGAAAATATTTTAAACACGTTGAAAATGATTTTAAACTCAACGAAAATGTTTTAAACGCGTTGAAAATCATTTTAAACACAACGAAAATGTTTTAAACGCGACGAAAATCATTTTAAACACAACGAAAATGTTGTAAACGCATTGAAAATCATTTTAAACGCAACGAAAATGTTTCAAACGCAATGAAAATAGTTTTAAATGCAACGAAAATATTTTAAGCACGTTGAAAATCATTTT
This sequence comes from Terebella lapidaria, assembly GCA_949152475.1. Taxonomy (NCBI): domain Eukaryota; kingdom Metazoa; phylum Annelida; class Polychaeta; order Terebellida; family Terebellidae; genus Terebella; species Terebella lapidaria. The sequence goes on from OX424567.1 coordinate 22,717,110, forward strand.
AAACACAACGAAAATGTTTTGAACGCAACGAAAATAGTTTTAAACGCAACGAAAATATTTTAAACACGTTGAAAATCATTTTAAACGCAACGAAAATGTTTTAAACACGTTGAAAATAATTTTAAGCGCAACGAAAATGTTTTAAACGCGTTGAATATCATTTTAAACGCAACGAATATGTTTTAAACGCGTTGAAAATCATTTTAAACACAACGAAAATGTTTTGAATGCGACGAAAATCATTTTCAACGCAACGAAAATGTTTTAAACGCGTTGAAAATCATTTTAAACGCAACGAAAATGTTTCAAATGCAACCAAAATAGTTTTAAACGCAACGAAAATATTTTAAACACGTTGAAAATCTTTTTAAACGCAACGAAAATGTTTTAAACATGTTGAAAAATGTTTTAAACGCAACGAAAATATTTTAAACTCGTTGAAAATCATTTTAAACGCAACGAAAATGTTTTAAACACGTTGAAAATCATTTTAAACGCAACGAAAATGTTTTAAACGCGTTGAAAATAGTTTTAAACGTGACGAAAATATTACCGTCATGACCAAAACAATTTTCGTTGCTTATTATTGTTTCCGTAGCCTTTTATGTCACGTGATCGTCTAAACTGGTCACATGACAGGTAAAACATGGTGTCGGTTGGAGAGGTAAGTGTGGGCTCTGAATCATGTTGTTTTAAGGTTATAAGAATCAGATTTATAAGAAATAAAAGGGATAACTCATTAGCTCAAATATTTTGCAATAGGGTAGACTTTTCCGGTGCATGTAGATCCACTCCCGCATGATCCGTGCCGTGCGTGCAGCTACAGTACAGTGTACAGTACACCGACACGACCGTGGATCTAGATCTAGATTCTAACCCAGTAGCTGGATACCGGTAACGTACATACAGGCAGACCGGCCGGGGCAATTGGGCCACTCCTATCTTGCCCGGGCCGGTCTGGCTGTATCCAGCCACTGGGACCAAAGTCGGGTGTCCTGTCACATCAAGCCAACCTATTTAGGAGCACCTGTCGAATTTAGTGGGCAATTGTTCATGCCAATGTTGTAGCATAGGGAGACTCAATTTATACACTCAATATATGTTTCGTATTGTTTAACACGGGGAACCAATATTTACCCACTAATTAAGCCTGGAAGAGTATTAGGGACATGAGAGAAAAAAAAACTCGCCACGGCGAAATACTAGAAATCTAATTCGCCATGGCGAGATAGTAACTCTCCATGGCGAGATAGTAACTCCCAGCACTTGTGTCGCCATCCCGGCCTTGCCTAAAGGCTCGGCCTGGATAGGCGACACTCGTGCTGGGAAAAACACATACCGCAATCAAGTGGGGAAAAAATATAGGTAGCATTTATATAATATAGCATTGTATTAATTCCTAGGTGTGTGATTTCTTGAGTGCTATTGGAGTGCCACAATCTATAGCAGACTGCTTCAAGGAACACCGAGTGAGTATTATGTCTGTTCAGTATATACTGGGTTGACAGCGGTCATCGGCAGTCGGCGGATTTAAATGAGGGCTGGCCCCACCCCATCTCAGGAATTGTTTGCGCCCGATCTGCAAGAAATCCTAAATCCACCCATGTCAGGGATTTTCTTGAAATAACATAAATAACAAGTTGTTAATATTGGTGACATTTGGTGTGCACACAAATAAAAAAAATCATAAGTCATATTTCGTGTTAACTATTCACACAATGAATTTATTCTAGCAACTTTGACGTATCTATATGCAGATATGACGGACAGACGACATTAGTACAACTGTATTTGTTTTTAAAAAACAATTTACATGTACTCGTAGGCACGTAGGCTTGCCTTTTTCAAATGTTGAGCATGTTCATGATGTTGTGACGATATCATTATTAATGTAATTTTTATGTATGTGATCTCTGTTAAGCCATTGATCGGCAGTGTCTCCGTGTGGTGTGTTTCGTGAGAACAGCGGAACATATGACACTGTGGTGAGACTGGATGCACTAACGATCGTTAGTGCATCCCGCAATGGCGAACCCACTCGCGGTTCGTTTGAATTTTCTTCATTTTCCCGATAATTACGATTGAGATCGATACACATATACAACTGCTGATTCTTATGCGCACGAAACAACCGTTCGTTGCAAATACATGGCGATTTATGTTGGTTTGAGCATGAAAAACTCGTCTGAAAAACGACCGGAAAGATTCCCTAACGATTCTTTTTGTAAAATCGAAGATTCCCTAACGAATATGTGAAGATTCCCTAACGATCTTTTCTTTATTAATTCAAATCTACGTTATTTAAATGTTAAACGTGAAACAAAGTACCAATTGACATGTATTGATGTGTACAGATGATCTAGTACAGATTTCCTATTTTTAATGTGATATTCGCTAATTTATGTCGCATAAATCAACGAACTCACAATGGTGTATGATAGGGACATATTACAATATACACGTATTAGGCCTATATCGTTAGGGAATCTCACTTTTGTCGTTGGTGAATCTTATCGCTAATTCTTTTCCTCAATATATCTAAACAAAGAAGCGTGATATGCTTGAAATAACTACGTATGTCTTTGACCAAAACACTAAGCTACCTTCAGAGTATCCATTTATCACGAATGGACCTGTCATTTGATAAACTACCGTTAAAAACCAAATTGACCGTGTTTACTGTCCGCCTTTGCCGGATGCACTAACGATCGTTAGTGCATCCAGTATCGCCACAGTGATATGATACACGGTTTTTATACTAGTACTTCGGGGTCCGTGGAAGCCGGTGTGACCCGGCGAAACACTGTGATAACATGGTACGGTGACCTTTCAGCAGTTTAGGTGCATAAAGAGTATTTAGGCCCCCTATCACCAATTAATTAAGGTAGATCATGAGATCGCTACAAAAAAGTGACAATGAAATGCCTCCATCATTTGAAGTTATACTCTCAATGTCTTTTCCCCAATGGAATAAAACACCCAGGCCCGTTTTTGAAAAATCACAAAAATGACCCGGGGGCAATAATTGAAAATCGGGAGGCCTTATTTTTTTTTTTTTCTTCCGCCGTTTGGTTTCCGGATCATAACTCTTGAACGCCTTGATCTATCAGCTCATCCGAAATACTTTGCTCCGAACCCCTATTGTTTTTCGTCGAGATCCGAAATCCAAGATGGCCGCCAGCGGCCATTTTGGAAAAAAATCGGGCGATTGCTGTCAATGTCATAATTTGATTCAGGCAATTTCCAGGGGAAAAAATTTTTTCGGTGTATTTTTTTTTGGGGGGGGGGGGGGGACTTAGAATTTTCCCCTCGCCTGCACCCAGGCAGATGCTGGCTCCTTATGCAGCCAGATACTTAAAGCTAGGTCAGTCATGCAGTCAATACTGTAACTGAGCCATGCTATTGTATTCACAGACTGCAGCCTGCATGTCCAGCATGAGGCTAGGCTCGCCCTCTCAGCCAGTGCAGTATATGAGAGCCCTGCTCGGTCATGCCTTACAAGATCAGCCAGTCTGTCCAGCGCAGCTATAGGCTCCGTCCCTCTCAGCCAGCCCTGCTCAGTCATGCCTGACAAGTGATACAGCAGTAAAGCTAACATGTCCAACATGACCCTAGGCTCATATCCATGCATAATCGCCACTCCCCCCTCCAAAGCCTGGTTTACTAGTGTGTGTACATGGTAAAACAATGAAGTTCCACCTCACAGAAAACAATAGTTGGTTAATAAGCCAACACACATGACACAACATGCTTGTGGAATGATTTGGCCTGTCAATATTTATATTGTACAAACATGTATTGTTTGAAGGTTTTGTTATTCAACTCTATTTCACATGCAATGACCAGATCATCATTGTTTAGTTAGCTGGGAAATGTTTGGCTTTGGTTATAGTATGAATGCGAAAATTCCGCTGTATTGTACAAGTTTTGAAATCACAAAATTGGCCAACATCCTGATTAAATATACTAGTACTCTGAACAATATTGGCTGGGTAATTGTCCATTCATTTTGGGTTGCAAATATCTGGTGGGCCAAGTTGTCAAGATGATAGAAAGCAGTTCTGGTAAGAAACTGTCAGATGAGCTCTCACTCTTATCCACATACAATTGCCTATGTATCCTTTTTTCTCAGTCCAGTACGACCATTTGAAATGATAAGAATAAATTGGGGGATGCTACAAAGCCTATAGGCTTTTATGTCTAGTTTGTAATGGGCGCAAATGACAAATCCCTACACGTATCTCTCATGATTTTCGAAAAATCATAACTCGGAACAGAACTTACGTGCAAGTGTACCGTGCAATGTATGGACGTTATGATTTCACACCAACAAAAAATGACCAGTATTTGACTTTATAATACATTAAATCAGTTTTCATTTTTACCGCGCTCTAAATTTGTTAATCATTTCCTACTATTGGTAACAACAAATATTGCAGTTAATGTTACTCCACTAATTCTCTGGTTCTCAGCTAACTTTTCCATTGCTTTATACCGGTGATATCTGTCAGAAGAATATTTTGGATAAACACATACGAAGTCATAGCATATCTTCAATTTCATCGCTATTAAATATTTGACATTTTCTTTATTATTTGAATAAAAGTCCCGTATCATAACATTTTTGTACACCAGGTGTTTACCCTGCAGTGCACAGACAGTTGTGAAATTGTGAACACCTAAATTAACCAATGAATGTATATATTTCTAATACAATTCAAATTATCGGTGCCTGGATTTTGTATGGGAGAGACTTCATCCATTGTCACCAAAATCCAACGGTACGTGCCCTTTGGGTTTAACCGGGGATATGTGACAGCACCAGACGAACCCTGAGATTTTTCCCGAGCCCAGAAATATATCGTTTAAATACAAAATACGATTTTTCATACCGGTATCACAGGCAGTTTCCTGTACCATTTATTTCCATCGTAATAGCATTGATCACCCTTTGTAAGTTGCATTTCGAATGTCTACACAATCCCAGTGACCTCAGAATTCGAGTTAGATGACGGACACTCAGTGATATTCCGTGATATTTTGCCAAAAAGTTCAATATCTCCAAATATGAGTAGCCACAGTTAAAGTAGTGATGAGCTCGGTCCTGTCTATTGTTATGGGTAAATCCATGATTGTGTCTTCCAAAGTGGCTGCCCTACTCAGCACGTGACTCACTACGAGAAAGAGTAATGCATTTTGTTGCACTGTTGCAGTCACGTTTATAACATTTTCGTTGCGTTTAAAACTATTTTCAATGCGTTTAAAATATTTTCGTTGCGTTTAAAATGATTTTCAACGTGTTTAAAACATTTTCGTTGCATTTAAAACTTTTTTCAACGTGCTTAAAACATTTTCGTTGCGTTTAAAATGATTTTCAATGCGTTTAAAACATTTTCGTTGCGTTTAAAATGATTTTCAATGGGTTTAAGACATTTTCGTTGCGTTTAAAACTATTTTCAACGTGTTTAAAATATATTCGTTGCGTTTAAAACTATTTTCGTTGCGTTTAAAATGATTTTCAACGTGTTTAAAATATTTTCGTTGCGTTTAAAATGATTTTCAACGCGTTCAAGACATTTTCGTTGCGTTTAAAACTATTTTCAACGTGTTTAAAATATTTTCGTTGCGTTTAAAACTATTTTTGTTACGTTTAAAACATTTTCGTTGCGTTTAAAATGATTTTCAACGCGTTTAAAATATTTTCGTTGCGTTTAAAACTATTTTCAAAGTGTTTAAAATATTTTCGTTGCATCTAAAACTATTTTCGTTGTGTTTAAAACATTTTCGTTGCATTTAAAATGATTTTCAATGCGTTTAAAATATTTTCGTTGCATTTAAAAGGATTTTCAACGCGTTTAAGACTTTGGTTGTGTTAAACATTTTCGTTGCGTTTAAAACATTTTCGTCACGTTTAAAATGATTTTCAACGCGTTTAAAACATTTTCGTCACGATGAAATTGATTTTCGTCACGTCTAAAATGATTTTCGTCGCTAACATAAATTTTACATAAGTTCTTGAAAATAAAAAAAAAATTATGGCCGAAAGAAGCCACCGTACATTTTTGATCGACAGTTCAGCGTTGTTTATTTTTACCTGGAACAGCCGGAACTCGAATGCCCCAGTGTCGAAGTTCGATTGATTTATTACAAGAGAAAATACAAGAGAAAGTTGGCCACATACAACGTTTCAGTTTATGACCTCGGCTGCCTGGTGGCTTTTATATACGAATGACATTTGTGGCGAAGAGAGGATCAAACGATTTTATGTCAAGTTTGATGCAATTAATCAAAACTGAAGCACTTGAAAATCTATACTCTAACAAATGTTCTGGCCAGGAATCGCTCCTTTGTCACTGGACTTAGCTATTCAGTGAGCCCACAAGGACTCGGCTAATTACATGTTTTTAGATGTGATCACAGCCAGAACAAGAATGATTCCATTCATGCCAGCATCGTATGCAGCAGAAATAATACACAATCCACATGTCATATCAATATTTCTCACTCGTACGTAGCGCCATGGAACCAGCCAACAAACCATACGAGGTGCGTGAAATGTCTGGATCAGACATGCTAGATGTCAAACTGTTGCTTCCAATATTAAAAATGTTCAATATATTGACACTGAAGGGGAAAAGCTACGTGGATGGACTAGAACGAAATAAGTGTCAGGAACGTTTCATGGTCTTTTTGAAGCATCACCACAACCTAGTAGAAGCTCAAAGTTTGGCATAACGCGTACCGAGTTATACACAAGTACCGAGATCTTCGGTCCACAGACATCCTCAGTGGAGACTTTCATTCACTGGTAATAAGGCTTTTTTTAGGATTATTGCAACCTGTCTTTTGTTTTCATTATAAAATACATTTTATCAGAGACAAGTCAAATATTTATTTTGTTCCTGCAAAGTCGGACGATACCACGCTGTTTTTGTTGTAGAGTTTAATCACATGTTTCAACTGCTTGACTACAAAGGACCAGTTACGACCATATTGCACTGGGGCTGATTTTGAACAGTTATGATGTCCATCTTGCACTGAGAAGCCACAACATTATTTGCGCCAAAACATGACTCATGGTACACTTGGGTGATTCCCAATATAGTTCTCTAAAATGTTCATAAACATTTGTCTGAGAAAGGACTTATTGTTGGGAATATGTTTGCGATGTTGCATAGCGACTGATCTAGCTATCGAACATGGCAATGTTCAGGTATTTTAAAGTTTAACTCCAGTCAAAAGGAATTTCAAGTTATTACCTTTTGTGCGATAGAAAATGCAAAAGGTAATATGCTGGCTTTTACAGAACTTTAATATATTTAACCGTTCTCGAGATATTACCAACTTTATGTCAAATTTTAAAAATATTTATACTTGAATTATGAAGCTCATTACCTTTTATAATGAGTATTCCTGACGTTGCACGAGTGACTTCAAAAAAGCCCTTTTATGAATAATCCGTGCATAATATTGCTAAATAATGCTAACATAAACATGATGATAGAAAATATAATACATCAATAAAATGCGCCTGGTCACCATGCCAACCATACTTAACAAACGGCCCATAACAACGTGGTTGCTAAGAGGTTTACCTGGGGACTGGTATGCAAAATGGCGTTTGCATTTATTCAATACATTTCAGAAAAAGATTCTCGTCCACATTTCCAGTTGTTTTATGGTACCCGATTCATCATTCAGGGCGTTGGGCCCCTAGCAACCATGGTTGCTATGGGTTATATCTCGAGAATAGTTACCTCGGCAATCAATTCTTGAAATCGAATACTGATTATACCGGTATATCTTGTTGAATAAATTACATGCCAAATAAAGCTCATACATGTTCGAAAATAGACGTTTCATCACCTTATTTAACTTGTTTTTACCCTTGTGACGTTCATTATAAAAGTTAATTAGGTAAGAAAAAGTTGATCCGAATTTTCCACTTAAACTGTCATATCTTCATGAATAATCGAGATATTGACATGCTGTAGATGTAAAAACTATAATAATTCCTGAGATTCACTCTATCATCTGTCAAAAGAATCTTACTTTAGTTGGATTCTAAGATTGGCCTTCGCCTAGGTATTTTCATTTTCAGACAAACCATACTGTTGCATGTATTCGTCAATAACTACGAATTCTGATTGTATCATTCGAACATTGTCTGTAATTGCTATGTGTCCGACCAGAAGATTATATCATGTTTCGCGATGCTTTATCATGATCATTAGCAAATATAGATATCTGAAAGTGTGACAGATTACAAGGTAGAACTGTATCACAATCGTGCGGTTTGCGATCATACATGTACTTAGCTCGAATTCTTCCAAGTCTGCAAATTTTTTTTAAAACTTTCATACCTTACCATTAACTTCCATCGCCCACTGGTTTTAGAAATCGCTACAAGTGGCAAAACCTCTGATGAGTTTCATACCTTCCATTGCCAAAGTAAATCTGGCCAAACCATCAGAAGTTGTGCCGACCGAGCATTCGCTCGTTTGGAAGCACTGACTCTGAGTAGCAGATTCTCCCATGATGTCCAAGAGAAAGTGCATGTACACAAGAACCCTAATCTGTCATTCTGTAATTTTTTTGGCGTGACTCGCCATTGTGACACTGGCATATTTGCTTCCAGCAGTGTAGCGGAAATGTATGTACATGCATATGGACTTGTAGTTCCTTTTCAGGAGAACACCCAAAGCCCGCGACAAGTGGGGTGACCATCTGGTCCCAAGGATATTGACTGGTTTCAATGTTTTCCCTTTGAAAGCCTTTGTGAGTTCTCGTACAGCCGTTGAGCTGAGGTGGTAATGTTTGTAGAACGCTTACCGAAAACGTTCCAACCGTCAATATCTGTCCAGAAACCTCAACGTTCTGAAAATCAGAGGCGCTGTGCTGATGTAGAGCAATCTGTACCAGAGCGCGTTTATAGACGCGTGTTAGCCACCCAGTAAAACATTCACTTTGAGGATAAAATAACAGTGTGAAAGGTGCACAAGGTCTAGTCAACTACCAGACAATGGGGAAATTAAAGAGCAGCACCTGAATGAACTCCACCTGGCCAACAAAAATAAGTCCTTCTATCAAGGCACAAGAGAAGAAGAGGCTCATTCCTGATCATTCCTGATCACATTCGACAGTTCAAAGCTGTATATTTTGACCTGGAACAGCCGGTACTCGAATGCCCCAGTGTGGAAGTTCGATTGATTTATCACAAGAGAAAGTTGACCACATACAACGTTTCAGTTTCTGACCTAGGAACGCATGGTGGCTTCTATGTACTAATGCAATTTGTGGCAAAGAGAGGATCAAATGAAGTAATGTCAAGTTCGATGCAATTAATCAAAACCGAAGAACTTGAAAATCTATATCCTGACAAAAGTTCTGGCCAAGAAACGCTCCTTTGTCACTGAACTCGGATTATGCAGTGAGCCCGCAATAACTCGATTAATCACATTTTTTGGATGTGGTCACAGCCAGAACAAGAATGATTCCGTTCATACTGGAATCGAATGCAGCAAAATTTATTCACAATCTACATGGCAGATTATTATTTCTCACTTGTACGTAGTGCCAAGGAACCAGCCCACAAACCATACGAGGTGCGTGAAATATCTTGATCAGACATGTTAGATGTCAAGGCTATTGCTTCCAATATGAAAACATCCAATATATTGACACTGAAGGGGAAAAGCTAAGTGGATGGACTAAAACGAAATAACTATCAGAAACGACACACCTTTCATGGTTTTCTTCAAGTACCACCACAACCTAGTAGAAGATCGAAGTTTGGCATAACGCGACGATTGTGTGGGCCATGGTCAGATATTTGAACCTTGCATCTCAAATCACAATACACAAGCTAGTACCGAGATCTTCTCCACATATTCAGTGGAAACTTTCATTTACTAGTAATAATGCTTTATTTCGTATTATTGTAACCTTTATTTGGTTTCTAATATAATATTACATTTATAAAATACAAATCAAATATTTATTTTTTTCCTGCAAAGTCGGAAGATACCATGCTAATATTGTGGTAGAGTTTAGTCTCATGTCTGAACTGCATGACTACAAAGGATGTAATGTAGAAGTACAGGTATATGACATTGTACTGTCACATTCATATACCGTTTGGTAGTTATGACAATTTATTGTTATGACAAGGTAGTATTACTTTATTACTGTCATATTGTCCCACAAATTGCCCAACCCTCATGTTTCAAATGAACCATAAAGTTCAATTATATTCAATGTTCAATTACCATCATATTGCATTAGGGCTGATTTTGAACAGTTATTATGTTCATCTTGCATTGAGAAGCCACGGTCTTATCTGCGCTAAAAAAATGATTCATTGTAAACTTGGATGATTCCCTGTACAGTTTTATTTTTCACAAACACTTGTCTGAGAAAGATATTATTGTTTGGAACCTGTGACAAAAAATATGATACAAATTCGAAAACAAAGTATTCACAAGCCCTTTCTGTAAAGTTAAAATGAACAACTGTGTCTCAAACACTGTTTGACTAAGTTTTTCCATTGACGTCATCAAAATCTGGTATGGTACTCAATATATGTAAATGATAACGAATTCCGCAAAGCTAAATGTAATCTTTCTCTGAGGATAGTGTTTTAAGAAAATTGAAGTGCAATTGTACATTTGTCGGTATATATTAATATATTTCAATGTGTTATAATTTGTGTATCTTATTACTGGGAGCACATGATCATGACGAGTCCAATGAAACCTGTAATTGAACAATGTGTGCGTAATGATTTCAATGTGCTGTGAACATTGCTTTATGATAATATATGTCACCACTGTCAAGCACATGTCTTTTGTACTAAATTGACACTAAAACCCAAATCCAAAACGATTTTGGAAGAAAATAATGTAGCATCACGCAAACTGCGATAAATAACATTTATTTCGAGAGATACTACAGTCGTCTTCGTGATTTTTTCCTCCCGAAGGACATATTGTTGCTCACACTGTGGAAGATCAAATTAGGTAATTCAATTACAGACAAATTATTTACAACCACTCAATTACAGACAAATGGGTTATTGAATTGCAGAAAATGAACCACTACCAATTACTGGCAAAAGTTCTAAGCATTCCAAACCGCGTTTTAGATATTCGCAATATCAGTCAAACTAGTTGTTTCAGTACACGTATCATAGTGGTGTTATTATTATTGAGGCTGCTGAAGATGTTGTAGCTGGTACCTGTTGGGGGATCGAAGCACCAGATCTTGTTACGTATCCTGCGGTCGAAGCAACAGCCTAGGCATTCACATTCGTGCCTTGTGATGCCTCGTCAGCCACAATTCACACGATCGGCAGGGGGCATGAACCCAGGACAGGCTGCAATTAACTATTCATTTAGAAACAACCAATTTCCAGAACAGCAAAATCAGTTGAGTTAATTCATGGTCACACGACACTCGTTGGTACCATCCAACTTTTGAAATTTATTATTTCTGTTTTCTGATTGGGAATTTCCCGATAATTTAAGCCCAGAAAGAATTATTGAAGCATGTAATAAATAAATGAAACCCGGATAGAAAAAAAAACATTTAGAAAATAATATTTAAAAAAATTTGACTATACTAACAAGCTTCTGTAGGGTTTATGGTTTACGTACTTGCTTTCCTTTTCAAGTCCAAAACCGCTGAAAATCGAAAGGTCAGTTTTATAGACAATCACTGGTTGGTATGATAGCATTCTTTATATTAGGTTACATCAATGTAAAAGCATAATTTCCGCACTAAGTTTTCATACGTCTTATTCCTTCGTAGCAGTAGGCATAGCCCCTTTTCTTTCCCCAACAACAGAAATCGGGCCAAAGGTCGCACTGTGCCTTAGTCGAGGGTAGGAACTCCGGTGGAGACCCGTCGAAACACTGCCTCCTACTCCCAGGAAACATCACGCACCTGCAGTCTACAAGAGGATTCACATTGGCAAATTTACATATAATTCAGGTAGTGTCATATCGACATACGGATGTTTTCGTATGTGTAAATGCGAATCCCTCGGTTTCTATGCAAACAGTAGATTGAGGGGTTGGTGTAACGCATGAAAACAAGATCGAGGGCGTTAACGAGTCTCTGGAGCATCTTCTCTATTTTGAATCATACTATGAGCTAAACTATGACTGAAACCAAAATGCAACATTGTGTGAAGCACTCGCCGTAAAATAAAATGTGATATGGTTCATCGGTGCTACACATCCATCCCTACCTCTGACGCAGTATCTATCACTCTCATCCTCGTTGTTGCTGCAATCATTGTTGTTCCCGTCACATACCGAGCTCTCGGACACGCACTGCCCGTCATCGCATTCGAATTGGCCTGTGGTACACGGACCACCGCCTTCAGGAAAACATCATGGTATTCAGTGAGTTGTCTACAGCTGGAAGATTTGTACACAAATTACAACTTGGAATTTTGACCACGATCGGGACATAGTTTGGTGCAAATATTTACCGGTTTGGAGGTGACAAGAAGGCAACCAAATAGCCAGGGTGAGGCAAATTATTCCCAAGCGTTTAGGCACTGCAATCATGTACAACAACGCTATTAGATGACATGTGAGCTAAGATATAAGAGATATCGGACAACACCACCGAGCAGCACACGGTAAATTTATTTTTAAGGACTGGTCAGTATATCTACACATACCCTATAGTTATATGTACATCCGTTAGGTGCGCGCAATAACACTATCTGAGTTCATGAAAAAACAACTGAATAGTCACTTACGTTCAGCCATGATGAATCCAAGCAAAGTTTCTGGATCAACAAACAGTCTCCCAGTGGCTACTTGGCGTAGACTTCCCACAGAGAAAGCCACGCGTCCGTATTTGTAGCAAACAAACACGTCAGCGCGTCATGTAAATATATCAAGAGTCCTCATGAATTTTATTGAAGTGTTGTGTAATACCTTGTGAAAATATCATTGTCAACGAAACGTGATCGTAGATCAAATGTTCACGGAGGCGGCTTGATATGTATATGACTTGCACAATCCGCCGTATTCATTTCCAGGTATATCTCATCAACCTACCTATAAAGGACATGATGTGTCGAGTTCAACGACTGACAGTTCGTTCATAGACAGAAACACAGATGCTATTCCACACATTCACCGTGAATCTGTTTTATTAGCGTGTTTTGTAATGCCTTGTAAAATTATTGGCAACGAAATGAAATCGTGGATAAAATGTTTATATCTCATACAACACAATTATAGGGTGAATCAAAAAGCTGGATTGACCTGAATAATATATTGATATCTTTATTTAGTACGCGCTCATAACCAGAATGAATAAGGAATCAATACCCGAATGGCTTAACTGTTCCGAGCAAACAAAACCAGGTCCGTAATCCAATATCAAAATCCAATGTCAGGAAAAATGGAGAAATATTCAAAGAGGTCCATTAATATATGGTCTTCAGAAGTGAATGAATATGATTCATAATATTCAACGTTCATGTATCACCGAACACGTGTTGAAAAGTCACTCGGAAAATGGAAATAATATAAACATCAGTATGCAAATAATAATTGATATCGTTAATTTTTTTTTTTTATTCCATGAGTTGAAAATCTATGGAAAATATACTCATTTAGCTACGTGATGGAGATTATTGCCGTGATCCTTATACAGAGATTATTGCTATATTGGCGTTTACGCGACACCCTGTATCACAAAAACAAACACAATCTGCTGTATCGAATTCCAAGTATAAGTCGTCAACCTATCTTTGAATGACATGACTCAAGTTTTACGGAATTTCAACAAATGACAGCTCGTTCACAGAGACGCAGCTGCTATCCCATACATTACGCAACATAATACATTCATTCATTTTCACTTAAACATACTGAATGTTTCCGAGTGGCCCCCATAGGCTGAATATTTACCAAAAACTCCGAACTCTATACCTGAATGGGCTTTTCCCTATTATGGTCACCATTGGAATGTTCCGAACCTGGTAAAATATAATTTTATTCTGAATTAAGGCCGATGGGCATATTTTAAACAAGAATAGTACTTTAAAAGAGTACACGCGGAGTGCCTTCAGTGTATTTATTCTGTAAAAATTACGAGGACAATATAGCACAAGTATAAAATATATATTGTCCAAAGCCCTGTTGCCAGAAGATGTACAGAGATGATGCCAAATACATCGCTCTCTGTGTGATAATAATACAAAACTAAGTTTGTCATCAATGATTTTGTTTATATTCGAGATTTGTCTCTCAATGAAATAGCTTTGAGACTGATCACACAATGTGATCTCAGGTGAAGATCGAGTTATCAAACAGTTTGAACACCCTGGGTCACCTCAGCTCTACCATCAAGTATTGAGTGTTCCGAGGCGCCAATATACAATTATCAGGGGCGACATTTGCCTCCAGTTTGAGTAACATTTGAGGTCAAGTTCATGGTCACCAAAATAATTACCATAAATGACTGATCTTCATGTAAATAGAAAGGCGATCAAAAATGACCATATAAGGAAATGAGAAAACCCATCATGAGAAAATTAAGTTTAATCTTGGAAGTGTTCAGTGTCCGTATGTCAGCTTTCGATTTTAGAGGGAGAAGACCTTGAGTTTTTGTACTGAGGAGCATTTAAGACAGCACTGGTGCAGATGGTTGGAAGCCATCTCATTATTTGCCCCCATAATCGACCTATCTCCTTGAGAAATGAGAATGAATTGGCGATCAGAACAAACAAACAAAAAATCGTGGAATATGAACAAAGACCTGTAACAAGATTACTAGTAAACTTAGATACAATCCAGACACTACATGTATTTTTTTTCTGCCTTACCTGTCATTCATTGAACCACCTGTTCTATACAGATGACATTTGCCTGTTCGCACCTCTGCGTTAGGCATCTAGATAATGTTAGATACATGTCAGACATATGGCATATCCCATGATATTACTTTCAATCCTTCCAAATCTAGTTGTATGGTTATTTCTACGCGTAGATCGAGGTATATCAAGCCTCCATTGGTGACGTTTATCCCCCGTTTGGAAAATGTCAAATATCTTGGCGTGACACTACATTGTAAGTGATACATGCAATGGCAAAGTTGCCCATTGTTCTTTGTCAATAAAATTATTTCTGATTGAAACTTTTTGCATGAATTTTTATTGCTCATACATGTATCTGTGGCGTAAGTATAACGAACAAGATGCTACCGTATCGATAGTATATCGTTTGAAAGGGTTTCAGTCCACGATCCCAGATATACCTTATTGTTTACCAAAATTTCAAGATGCCATAAATGTTCGGATGTGTGACAGTCATGATTGACCAGCGTGGTCCAAATATTTCCCGACCGGAAGAAGAAAGTGAAAACAGATAGAGAAACCCTAAAAACATCTGCAAGCACATAAATTGAATGTGCTCTACTTGTAAATTGATGAACCCAGTGCGGCGAGGGTCTGTAATATCTGAATGTCTTGTTATCACTGAATTGAATAGCAACATGTAGGTGCAACACAATTATATGGGGGGACATTGGGTTAAATCCTTGAATTATCTTTGATTTCTGCATACATATGTACAACTGTATGTGTTTTATGTTTTGTATTTGTATTGTCCGTTTATCTATGGGTTAGATACCTGAAACAGAACTCTATTCTTATTCAGGCATATGATAATTATATTGTACGTTGGCAGCAGGCTCTGCAAAGCACCCAGACTGAAGTTGATCGTAAAGTAACAGAATCATTTTCATGAAGACTGAAAATGCGTGATACGCCTTGAAGACAAGAGACGTGTTTCGATTTCCAGATGAAGTCATTCCAGAAAATTAGCAAGAGTGCACTAGTTCGGATGATCTCTGCTGCTGGGAACAGCGGAAGAATACAGTCTACTGCTATGAGCAGCATGAACGTTCATTTACCACATGCGTACAATGTTTAGGAATTGGAGCACATTGGGGAGACACGTCAGCAGATGTCAGTAATGGTACCTCCAAACGTTTCTATTGCACCTCCGAACGTCCCAATGTGTGGAATTCCCTATATACACCCTACAACATATCTTAAGGCGGTGACTGACCTAGTTCTTTTGTCTAGGGGTCAGGTCATGTTATTGTCACCGACTTGTGCTCAGATTTTTTTTGGAAGGAAGATAAACACAAGGTAAGAAAAATGCAATTTCTGCAACAAAACGCATATATATATATAATAACTGAGGTAGATGATACGATTTCCGAGATACCACTGCAACTTTATTTACTTCACAAATATTTGTAGGGGCTGAAATTCCCCAGAAATAAGGTTTCTTCCATCAATGTTTACCCCAATTTTGACACGGTGATCACGTTCATGGTCATTTTCAATAAAATCTGCACTTTGTATTTAGATAATCTGTACACGGGAGTTAAGATAATCATCTCATGTTTCATACATCCTGCGCATATGCACTTATATCTTGTAATTTTTCAGTTATTCCTAAATTATTCCACATGCTTGTCGTGTCGCCGATTTGAGTCAAGCGTTACCGACTTAGGTTTACATTTTGGGTAAAACATCTTGGTCATTTAACGATTGTTTTCAGGTGGTTGTTCTTCAAAAGTCTCTTCGACTTCAATGTCGGATAATTATTGAGCAATAAAACGATATTTCCTTTCTAATATATTGTGCAGGGTTTTCCTCCATTGTTCATGCGTCGATAGAACATGTTTCCACTTGAGATGTACACAAGAATTTATGGGTTGTGCGTTGTATATTGGCTTGTGTTGAAATTTGTGTGTATTTTAATATTCCGTGCTGTCCGATACCTTTTCGAAATTAGGAGGACGATAAACAAAAGTCTGAACACAACACAGCCTTATTTTAGTTAACTTTTAGACCCAAATCAGACGTATTTCAAAAGCACTGCAGTTTATCTCATAATGCCGGAAGAGACACAGAAGAGATGTCCAGTGTGTATATTTTCATTTTAATACTCCACTGGAATTGTAGTTCATTTGTGTGCTCGAAGACCTATGCATTTAAGTGTCTACGTTTTCTTGCAACAGGTGCCAGCGAGTTATCTCAGTGTATCAAGTTGCCAACGGAACATTGGTACCTGGTTAGGTTTTTAGGTTACTGAACATATTGTTCGATAACCTATTAGTTCCTCTAGCTGAATGACCGTCCATCTGGTGCAAACTTTTCTTTTAATCTTTGAAGCTTACGATCTAAGTTTACACACATATACTACCAAAAAATATTTCAGGAAAGAAGGATTTTTTATATTTTCACATTTTATAAATGGCGGCCGATTTTGACTTTCTTTCCGATTCATGCATATGCACCCTCATGAAGTGTTCAAGTTTTGTTGCTGATGGATCGCCGGTCTGCACGTGGTACTCATTTGATTTCCTGACTGGTCGGCAAAAAAAAAATGTCCAAAAGTCGCTATCTGTTTCAAGCCATTTTCAGACAACAACGAAATTCGCCATTGAAAAAAAAAAAGAAGACGGTCAACTGCTCTGAGCAGCGTGAACGTTCACTTACCACCCGCTTACAATGTTTAGGAATTGGAGCACATTGGGAAGACACATCAGCAGATGCCAGCAATGGTTCCTCCAAACGCTAAAATTGGCGGCCGATGACTGATCCGGTCAAATATGGCCCATTTGGCCAACCATTTTCCCCTAAAATTGGCTGTTGATGAGCGACCCGGTTGAATTTGCCCTGCTTGGCCAGCCATACACCAAGTTTTGCAATGTCAAAGACACCCGGGACCATTTTACTTGATCATTATCTCCCAAACGGGTGTCAATTCACTAAAAAAAGAAGAAATTCACCTCTCAAAAAGTGATGCGCGCAATTTTTTTTTTTCTTTATTTAAAAAAAAAAAGCGAGTGATGCGCAGGGTTAAAACTGACGCGCGCGATTAAAACTGAGACTGTCCGGCCATTTTGAGCCTGATGATGTGATTGTCCTGCTCACTGCCTTCACTGGAACGGCTGCTTTCAACATTGATGGAATAACGCTACACTTAGCATTCCTCTCTGATGGAAGCTCGAAACAAAAGACTGACCAAACTCTCAACTCGGAGAAACTGAACACACTTCGTGCACGTTTGGGGAAACTGAGACTTGGGTGGATACATTACAGCGCCAAAAGGGAGGGAGTACGTTCAAGCACGAGGTGGATGCACTGTACATTAAGCGTTCTGCGATCAGAAGCCAATATAGGTGATTTCCTTCTTGGACGGGATATCCAGTCAAGGCGACGCGATCTCTTCAGTCCCGTCCATACAAAACGAATTCATCTGGAGGAAATGGTAGTGAGCATGAAGTCTTGTGGAAATTTCATTGTCGTGACCGTACGTACCTCCCACTCATGTCATGGAATCTCTGTTCTGCTGAAAAATGAAGCACCCGTAATAATCGACACGTAGATGTCTCCGATTGCGACAAAAAGCTGGCCCCAAGGATATTGGAACGTCATACAGAAACTTTCCATCAACAATATACATGTACTAGGGCTGCAGCAAAAACTCAAGGAAAAAAGTGTGCATCGGTAGGAGCGACTTTGTACCAAATAATAATTCATCCTCGTGGAAAAAGGTAGACACTGGAAGACCACAGCACAACCGAACGTGTGCAGTCAGTTAAAAATGGTTTGATATTGCTCAACTCAACGCCATTTAACAAAAGAATTGACTGGACGGCAACACCTTGAGTGGCCGGCAATACAATACTAATCCCATGCTCAAAACATGATTATGACGTCATCTGCAAACCATCTATTGTTCAGGCTTTCTGCCCCTCTTGACACAGTCAGATGTCTGCTAAAACTGTCACAATACCACATGCTATTCAGAATGACAACAAAACGACACTCCATGACATGAAAACCCTGGCCTTGAGATGAAAACACATGTAATAACCTCTCCAGTTCCATGTGATGCCTCGTCGGAACTACTCTACTAAGGAATATCACAGCCATACCCTGCAAGTTCGTTCTGGCCATGCAGAAAGGAGAACGGGAAATTGCTTGGTGTGCTCTCTGAGCAAATAAAATATGACGAGGATACCATTCGGCTTGCCCTTACTAAAGACCGTCCCCTAGACGCCAACCTCGTTCAGGGCCTACCCAAAGGGATATTGCGCGACTGCAGCGCCATCTCGCGCGTGGATGCTCCGATTTGTTTGACATGGATGACATCGACCAAGTCAGGTGGCACGTTTGGTGTGGCGTATGGTTGCAGCAAAAATTAGAGATATTTCCCAGATATATTTTTTCTCGATTTGCAGTAGATTAAGCTTAGAATGGTCAGTCGTTTTTCCACCATCGTGTCCATAATATTGTGGTGTTAATTTGATGATTTTGATTTTAATATTCTTTCACAATCAATACCTGCTCGATACATATCATTATCGGACATGCACACCAATTCAGGTGCATACAGTAATATTCGAGAATAATTGGTTTTATTCCTACTTCGTTTGCAGCCTATCTGAATGGGAACTGCCTTCCCGACCCAGTTCAAGGCTTGTGCTTATTATGACGATTAATCAGATGTCGTCGCTGGCTGATCACTTACAGACGCTAGGATTTGGAACAGAGAGATGCAGTCTATCTGAATGGGAACTGCCTTCCAGACCCAGTTCAAGGTTTGTGCTGTAATGTTGGCCGAGATGAGCATCAAGGAGTGACGTATGACCGCCGATCGTGATGATGACGAAAGATACGAGGGATGAACCTTGGGAAGACCAGATATGTCGCAATCCACGCAATCGTTCAGTGACATAATGAACGCATACACCATGGGCACTCTGTCAAACACAAGGCCTACTAGGTCTTAAAAATGATATATATACGAAGCATTTTCAGTTATTCTGGCTCTATCTATCGCATGAAAATTAAAATATATTACTATATTTGGAAAGACATATACTTCATGTGTATATTGAGAGGGATCCTGGTTAGGAAATCCAGAAACCAACCCCCTCCTTGGCAATTTGCTATTCGTATTTTTTTTGACACTGCTGCACAACAGCTGGTTATCGTGAGTGCGTTTATCTGGACGAGGCCTTTCATTTTAACCAAATACTGCCCTACACGTGTTTTTATTTTGCCTGCGATATTTTTCAAAGAACCGAGCTTGCGAATGGTAAAAAAACGACCAAGGGCAAAATAAAAGCACATGTAGGCAGTTTTTACTTTATTAAATATCCATAATTTAAGGTTTCCCTATCTGTTTTGACTTTCTTCTACCGGTTGGGAAGCTCTTTGATCACGCTCCTCGATCATAACGCACCCGAACATGATTGAACATTTCATATGATTAGAAATATCCACCTTATTACACCCGCCGAATCAAATAACGAAGCAGTACCACGATGAGATATATAATAACGTTGATTACATTCTCCTTATGGGAGAAAATCCAGATGTGTTTCCAGAATTACGGGTTGGGGGTGACAGTGGGTCGACTCGTTCAGTCAGTTGACTTGCACTCGGCATCTGTTCAACTTCTTGTTTGTATGCTTTCTCGACGTGAGTTCTTCTGCTGAATTTGTTTGTCATATTTTTGGTGCACGTCTATTCTTTCCGCCGAAACGCCTGTAGTTTAATTATATTGCGGCTAGAAATGACACCGACATACTGATGAAAACAACTGTCAACGGGCCCATCCGTCGAAGCATCCGTTCATGAGATTGCGTTGTAGTCGAAATTATAGCAAAAACATAGCATTTGCATCATAACGAACTAGGCATCTTGGGAACTGTTTTATTTTTTACGTTATGGACAATGTGTGTACATATTTGTAATTACCAAGAACCCCTGAATGCTGGAAATATATTTCCACCTCCAAGAATATTGTCACAAACAAGGATAGTATGGACCAATAAAAGTAAGATGCATAAAGGAACAGTCCGATGGATGGAGCTGAATGAGGTGGGTTATGTGAGCGGCTTAGTTCTTGATTATCTGGATGGACACTAAACTGAACACAAATTGGCTTCTTTGCGAAAGATCAATCACACGAACAGACCAAAAACTGCTGCAGGGGCATCATAGAGTCTCTGATCTGTTTATCGATACTCATGTCATAGCATTTTACATGCTGTCAACTCCAGATCTGGAGAGACTCATTGAAAAATTTGACGAAGGCACTAAGCCAACAGAGAAAAACTGTTCATTACAAAGAAGCGAAGAGCGTGCAATTCAAGTTCTTGAAGGATGTGACAGCATTGATTGATGTAATATCTGGGCTAGGCAACCCTCATAGTTATAGATGCGCCAGTCGTGATGGAACCGGAATTAATAACGTCCATCCCACACATCCATGAGTTCGGACAAGCAATTCATGCAGAGTATGTGCATGTTTTCAAAACTAGACAAAAGTTGTTCTATTTTGGACTTTCTGTTAAGAGAAACAAATATCCTAAAATTGCCGGATGCCCTGATCATCAAAAGAAAGAAAGTAAAGTTGAGATGATCAAACAAGACATAGTCCTCATAACACAGCTGTTTCTTTCTCTCCAATCACACCCAGAGGCAGGTATGGCCGAATTCTTCGAATGTGAGAATCAGCGATTCATGATGGCAACAGTCCAATCTTTGACACGGCTGCTGTCATCCACACGTTGCACTCATCAACGTCGTTCATGAAGTATGTATCTCTGCACAATCATTCCTTTCCTAAGAGCCACAGCCACAGCAACAGCATCTAAGCGGTACAGAAATTCTAAAATCCATGACACAGCAGAGTCGCGGAATAGGTGCTCTGCTTGACTTGAAGGAGATGGCAAGACGCCCCTTCTGAAAAGAATATGACAGACTTATTTGCAAAACGCAGGAAACTACAAAGATCTGTGCGAATTTGTCGGCAAGCAACTTGCAAAACGAGAGCATATGGAATACTTTTGACCACCACAAACCGTCCAATGTCGCAGTAACTGAACTTTGTTTCTATTCAGAGTCTTTGATGTTTGTTTTTTAGTGGCATCATCAAAATTTGGTAATCAGCGGTTTTAGGTTGATACATACACTTCAATGTTGCATCTCCCTCATGCATCGGCCCAGGGACATCGCAAGCCATATGTACGTACTGTCAACAGTGATATAATATTATGATTCTTGCAGTAGCCTTCTTTGAACATTGAACCTGCTATATTTAACCTGAGGATTGGCTTTGATGAAAAGTAGTTGGGTAGGCTAAATAACGCGAACTACAGAAAACTGCTCTAGTGATTTATATAGTAAGATATTGTCAACATTCTATTCTGGAGCAACTTCAAATCATCAATCTGATCATGATTCAATATATATTTCCCTGCATCAATTTTCACATACCGGTGAACCTTCCATTTCAGGTATCACCGATCAAGTATGTTCATGATGGCTCCGCACCTGTCAGAGTGCCGATGGTCAAGGACGAGACACATCCTACTGTGAAATTGACACTGTTCGAAGAAGCGGCCACTGGGCCACAGCAAGAACTTTTCAATTAGGTGGCGGAGTCGAGATAAAGGGCATGAACAACCGCAAAAGAAAATATTTTCCGGTACAACTGAGCTCTAGTAAACGATGCAAAGTCCGATTAACAGTACGTATACAAGAAGAGGATTAACCAAATACTGCATTGTACTGGAATTTATTTCTCACTTGTACTTCCGTGGAGCACTCGTTTGTACTGGTTTTCATTGAACTCGTGCTCCGCCGAAGGACCAAGTGAGAAATGAATTCCAGCACAATGTAGTACTTGGTTTATTATATGTCTACAATAACGTTTTCCAGCACAAAAGAGACAATGAGTGACGTCATAGCAACGATTTCTGGTCAGTGCAGTAAAAACAACAATGCCATATCAACACTTATTTCACCGATGCTCAGCTACACATGATGCTATCTGGTCTCGAAACACCGATGCCCAGCTAGTCTCGAAACTGCTGCGACAGGGATATGTTTTACCAAGACTTATAGCTGCCTTCAAGAAATTATATGGACGTCATCAAGATCTGGTTGATAAATACACCAAATCCATGACTGCCATGCAACTACATCGATTTTCATGTTAATTTGATGGAATTCATGACGGGTGCCACTAGTGGGGCAGGAAATGCTCACTCTTTCCGGAACACCTGGTTTCACCTCCTAATGGTCATTTTTGGGGGTCAGAGTTTCCCTGTCATTCTTGTTTTCTCTCATTTCGTATGCCTGATATGACTTTCTGTCCCCGGACTATGAGATTGGATAACGGACCCTGTTTTGTTCGCTCGGAATACTTAATACTGGGTATTGATTCTATGTCTATTCAACAGTGTTGACATATAATATTGCGGATAATAACACAAGCAACTTCATTTGTACGTACATTTTCAATGATTGTTCTGTGACTTGAAATAACTCAACAACAATTTGTGGTTTGACACAAATAGCATTCAAGTTCACTGTATCATTTCAGCAAATTTGGCATATATTTACACTGTATCATTTTCGCACGTTTGGCTTATATTTACTCATTAATACTTTTAAATATGTTCCCCGTGATGCTATCAACACGACAGTCAATCAACTGGACACTCTGGCTTTGAAGATAAACAGGACGCGAAACCCCAACAATGCGCAAATGGCAGATCGTAGCTGTTGAATTTGTCGTCGTTTACAAATAGTTGTCATGGCCACGGTAGGTGAAAAATTAGAGTTTTATAATAATAATATTTACAAATATCACCACTTTTCTCAACTTTCTATGTACTGCTCCTGATATCAGTTTACTGCCTTCAAGGAAAAGACTCCAAGAAAAACCAACAAGTTGCCAAGTACCATATTTACGATGCAACATGTTCGAGGTCTTCTAACCGCTGCTACACTGGTAAAATGAAACGGAATTATAGTATAAAGATAAGTCATGTCATCTTCAGACGCATTTCCCTAGGCAACCATTGGCGGTCTTTTGGGGTGTATTTTTTGTTTGCTGAGTTGGGATATTTTACTTTCGGAAATATCCGTATCTTTCAGTCGAAATGCCCCCAACGCATCCCATGCATTGATATCTGGTTTTTGTAGAGCGACAACAGTTGAATTCCAAAAACAAACGAGACAATCAGAGTTTGCAGACCCTCGCCCTTTCAGATTCAGTTACCGAAGTTGAAGATGATGACCATTTCATATTCGACCTGGGCAATAATCGGGATTTTGGTCGTACGACCATTGGTCATGTTTCAAATGGTCTGGAATCGGCAATAGAAAAGTACAAAAATTATGGAAGAAATATTCATTATCATTATTATTAAAGCTATAATCACTTTTAGAATTGACAACATTTATTCATTGTGCGAGAGTTTTATTTTGTCTATAGAATGAGAAAACTTCGGGTCTGAAATGTGTATTACGTGCCTAAATTGAGTTTCTGAAACAAGAATCAAATTCGAGCCCGTCAATCTGGCATCATTGTTTTCCTCAAAGCGGCCAGCCTTGAGGGCGAGTTCTATACACAGTCTGATGACGTCATTGATATTTGTCTAGATACTGTGGCAACCGGCAACGTAAGCAGGCCGATCATTCTCTATCCAATGTTTTCATGCACGATTACGGCTTATTTTTGAGTATCTGTTGTCGAACTGTGAATATTTCCTATATATTCTCGACTATCTCGAGATGTACTTTCAAGTTTGCGTGACAAACAAGAATGCTAAATTTGGCTGATTTTGAAATTGATTCCAACTTTAAGTGTAGATTTCTTGGGATATTTCTATTTTGACCATATTCTCGACGCTCAAACTTACTTCCACCTAACAATGATTTAAGTTGGCTCGTGGACACTGAATGCCCTAAAATATAGCTCGGGTTTTTATTCCGAGCTTATGTGAAATCGCATGTGGTGAATCTAATGACCTTCAACATGTCCTCACAGGGCCCTAGCTGGCTTTTGAGTTTTATTAGTAAATGCTTTAGCTAAATTGAAAAATCATTAGCCAAATTGAAGTATCATTAGCCAAGTGTTTCGTGAAATTTTTCGCAACCGAATCTATTGATTCCTATCATGTATTGTGCTGCTCGAACTGATATGGGGAAAAAAAGTTTGCAACATACTCCAGTTCAATGTTTTTGAACTGAATTTAATTACTCATATCACTCATCAACATACATCATGCAGATAGCATGTTTGTTTTATATGTGGCAGGTACATGTTAACTTAAGTATGAACATGTTGTCAACAATTTCTATCACTAAGCCAACACAAATTCAATACTGTGACTAACATTGGAACAATGACTTCGTTTCTGTACGAGCCGAAACAGCGAACTTGTGGTCCTTCTACTTGAGATTTCTCGTGTGAAGTCATCGGCTTTAGCAGGTTACTTTAGGTGTTTTACTTGACTTGCCCATTGTCATCACATTGTGTCTTTCATTGTCCAGGCAATATTGGCAGTACAAATCACCCTCCCGTAATTTCAGCCACGGGAATTTCAAAAACCATTCAAATTGATGTTTCTTTTGATGTTTTTTGCCTTCGAAGGAACGTTATTTGGCACATGATCGTCAGTCTTTCGTTTCGCAGTCGACGCCATTTTGATAAACAAACTGAACCTGAACGATGCCTAAAATGCGGGAATTTCTGTGACCCGGTATCTCAATCATAACGCACCCGATAAAAGGCTGAGTTCACCACACGATGTTAGTGCGAAATCGCGATCGTCAATGGCATTCGCCAAACGATTTAGTTCAATCGCCAAATTATAGAATTATTCGCGAATGGGTAGTGAGGGCCCTGCCTCATATGATTTTCAGTGCTCAACAGCTCAAGGCCATGAGCAGTGTATATGAAAAACCGTCGGACCGTCTGACATGTCCTGTGTAAATGACTGCATGTCCGATGTCACTCGGCAACACTTCTGTCCCGATGTCAGATGTGTATAATCCAACCTGAGTCCAGGTACGGTTTGATTTCGTTCCGAATTTTAGCCGCTCCCGCGAACTTGGATCTTTGATCAATCTTGGAACCTTTGGTAAATTGTTTAAGCACACACAATCTCATAAGACCAGCTGTTTGACTAACAGTAAATTCGCGCCGTTTGAGAATACCGAAGTTGGGGCACACAATCTCAAAACTTTATATTTCCTGAAACGCCCAACACAATACACGTGATTTTGGATGCATACACACTGAGCCAGTCTATCCCATCAAGGTTTGTCCTGTTTATGCAGGGTTTAACTTACATATAGAGTGAGTAAACTATAGTCTACCATAATGAAATTTGGTCATGTCACTTGATGTGGAAGATTTTGATGGACAAAGTAAGTTAAGTACAGCTAAAGTACTGCTGGTGCCTGGGCCCCTGCTCTGGCCTGGCTCTCTCGTCACTTGCACACTTCCACAGTGGAACCGCACACTCACAGGTCAGGGGCTCTGGGCCTTGGGTAGGGTGGGTCTGGGTAATTTGTCAAGTCATACAATGTAGTGACCAAAATTCAGCATAGATAATGGGTAGAGCTGCCATATCTTTGTGAGGCACTTGCCCTAGGTTAGAGCTGCCATACTACAGAATTGAAAAGACAAAAAAATATGTTGTTCATAGATCTAGAACCTAGATCTAGTTATAAAGTTAAAACTTGATTAGATTTGACTGAAGTAGAGTCAGTATTGTACAAGTTCTACCTACCTACGATTATGATGTATGCTCAATTATAGACCAGTAGATCCAGTATAGTCTTTGTAGTCTGCATATTATTATGATGTATGCTCAATTATAGACCAGTAGATCCAGTATAGTCTTTGTAGTCTGCATAATGTACACCCGTACACCCGTCTTCTGGATCTTATTTCAATTCCACAGGTTGGAATGGCGATGCTACGGTATGTCAGTGTGACCAAAACTAAAACCAAGAAAAGTGGACTTGATGATTTTGAAAAATACGAAGGCAATTCCAGTTCTGATACAAGATGGTCACCCGCACCCTCGTCCTCGAGTAAGATTGGAACCAGAGGTGAAATCAAAAGTGCAAAGGCAAAGGGTACCGCTAATGACAATGATGACATCATTTCATCGTCGAAAAGCACCACGAACAACACCACTGAGACAGATGGAAACACATTACCAGCATCTTCAGCCAATGTCCAGAAACGTAACCGCAATGATTCACTTTGTGCACCAGAGGACGAGAAACAAGAGATAGAGGGTAGCAAACTGAATAGAGCTCGCAAATTCATGGAAGACTGGAAGACCATGACTCCATTATGATTCTGTGGAACAAATTATGACCTGCACCTATTGTGTTTTGTTCAAGGACAAAGTCAATGATCCAAAATTGGCAGGTCTGACGAAAGGAGGGAATTTCATGGACGGAACATCGAATCTGCGAAAAAGTGCTGTGCAGACCATGAATGTAGCAAGGCACATAAGAAAGCAGTCGAATTACAAGCAGCAAGAGAACAAAAATCCCAGTCACAGATTGGACAGTCGGTCGCAGGAAGAACCTTGATGAAAATCAAACAGAATGAGAGGAGTCGCTTGCACCTAATGTACAGGAACGCACACGCAGTATGTAAAAAAGAAACGACCAATAAGCGACTACCAATGGATGTGCGACTTGTACCAGGCCAAAGGCCTTTACTTGGGAACCACATACCGCAATAATATTGCTGGTGCCTCTTTCGTCAGGGCAATTGCAGAGGTAGAGGAACAGAGTCTTGTGTCTTTGATAAAGTCTTCTTCCTTCTTCAGCTTGTCCATGGACGGTACCACGGATGTGGCCAGCATCGAGCAGGAAACCTTCTACGCTAGGATATTGTGCAAAGGCTCCATATCAACCCATTTCCTAGGCATTTACGAGCCAGAATCTACAAGATCGGAGGATCTGTTCCAGACCATCACTTCAGCTGTGGAAACAATGGACATCACAGATGAAATGTGCCCAGTAAGCTCGTGGTGTTCGCATGCGATGGAGCTGCAAACATGTTCGGGGTACGCAGCGGTGTGGTCACCCTCTTGCGAGAAAAGTACCCAAATGTGATTGCCATGCATTGTCTCGCGCACAGATTGGAACTGGCGTATAAGGACTCCCTCAAACAATCAGCAAGCAAGCAGTATGACAAGCTATCAACACTGATGGTAGGAGTCTACTACTTTTATAAAAAAAAAAGTTCCGAACAACGCCGAGCATTACGGATGACCCTGAAGGCACTCAATTTACGGTCCATGGTTCCTCCCCGCGTTGGCGGTACCCGCTGGATTGGACATATGCGGCGTGCTATCGCATCCTTCTAAAGATGTTCCCAGCAGTCGTTGATCATTCCTCTACAGCATCTCATTCAATTGCAAAGGCTGAGGGACTAGTAAAGCTGCTGACAGACTATGATACCTTGGCATTTATGCTGTATCTCGGGGTGAGTACTGCACAGTGCAATTCTTGATTCACAGTCAGTGTAAGTAATTAGCGTAAGTAGATTCATATGTATGCTCAGCCGCTGTAATACTTTGTCCACATGCAATTATCATTTTTCACCACCAGTAAATATACATCGGTTGGATTGGATAAAATATGGTATATTGTTGGTTGGCCTCCACAGGATGTCATGGAACCCTTGGCAAACCTATCAGCTTGTCTCCAGAAGCCAGATGTGACGCTTTCAGAAGTGCACAGCATGAGCCGAGCCACGGAAGATCTGGTTGAAGATCTGAAATACAGGTAACTAATAGATTACGATTAGATTGCATAAGTGCATAACAATCATAAAATATATTTAATTCCGAAGTGAGACACATCTACAGTGTCACCATGTAATGTTGACGTGGTACTAGGTACAGCAGTTACTGGTTATGACTTCCTGATTTTGTGCAGGAATGGTCCTCACATGCAGCAATTGTTGGGTGGGGGGAGTGATGAAGGGTCTTTCATGGGTCGGGAACTGAGAGGGGTTAAACCAATGATGACCTACAGGGGCAAGTTCATTGACTCTGTCAAAACCTGCCTGACCAAGCGTTATGCAGATCTGGAATCTCCAGTAATAAAGAGTACCCGCATAGCAAGTTTGCGACACTGGCCAGCTTCAGTATATGGAGGTCAATAAATAAAATGAACCTGGGGCCTATTTCACAAAGAATCTAAATCTACTTAGCCGATTAAGTTCGGCATTTAGCATGGTAGATAGTAGGCTAAATCCTATTTTAGTCGGCTAAAGTTGATTTAGGTTCTTTGTGAAATAGACTCCTGCTGATTAATTGGTTTCATCAGTTTGTTTTG
This sequence comes from Terebella lapidaria, assembly GCA_949152475.1. Classification (NCBI taxonomy): domain Eukaryota; kingdom Metazoa; phylum Annelida; class Polychaeta; order Terebellida; family Terebellidae; genus Terebella; species Terebella lapidaria. The sequence goes on from OX424567.1 coordinate 22,746,349, forward strand.
ATTCAAGTTTTTTTTTCTCTAGTGGATAAGCTGTTGATTGCCTTTATTTCTATTGATTTGTCTTGTTCAAAGTTGTTTGTGTGTATGGACTATGGAGGGTATTGATGGATGAAAATTATGTACCTTAACCTATTGCTATTATTTTTTATAAAAAGATACATTATTATAGCTCAGTATTTTTTGCATATGAATGAAATATACACTGCTTTGCCAATTCTATTTTGATCCTAATCTACTGGGGTTATATGATAAATACTAGTACATGTACCTATATTTTGAATCAGCATTATAGTTTCAAAATAGAACTTCGGTCTTCACTGATCACAGTCGCAGAATAAAATTAATATTTCTCGAGTGAACCTGTGGCAATGATGTTTCTGCAGCAACAGACTTTGGGACGGAGGAGGTCAACGATCTTCAATCACTTCGCAGACAAGTTTGGGGAGTGCAACCTAACACAAATTCTACAAGAATGGTATTCTTTCCGGACACTAATGTACAAAAGGTAAAACCATAAAAAAATTTGAATTTGGTCAAGAAATAGTGAGCCATAATATCCAGACAATCACCTGCTGTTTAGTATTAAAATATTGCATATCAGACCAGTTGAATATACAGTGTACTTACCAATTATTCAGCCTTAATATTTTTTTTTTACATTCCAGCTATGGGAAAACTCTACGTACGATGGCATGGGAGGACATCCATTCTGCTATGAGTGGCATGAACATGGACAACATACTACTACTTTTCGATGCCATCTCAGCATTGTGCCCTACATCAGTACTCAATGAAACAGCGTTCAGCCAGCTAAAACTAGTGAAAACCGATCGACGACATCGACTAAGCAATGAGCGTCTTGGTCAAGTAATGATGATCAAACTCAATGGTGCAGACATCCTTGATTTCAACCCGGACCCTGCGATAGACAACTGGATGGTGAGCTATAATTTCACTATTCAGCACAAGATATTGTAATGTATGTATTCAAAAGTAAAGCATTCTTTCAGTATGTAAGTTATAACATTCTCTATCTCATGTTAAATGCAGCTCACACCATCTGGGAGAAAGCGTCGACTCCATTATCATCGGACTCGGAAGGCAACAAAGACCCCTAGAGAGCTTGAACCTGTACAAAATGATGCATCGCAGGCTGAGGCTGTTCCTCATTCCGAGACGGATCCTGAGAGCGATAGCGGTGAAAGTGACGGGGAGGCAGATTTATCTGGATCTGAAAGTTTGATGAGTAAGATGCTCAAACTAATGATCGAAAACTCATCGAGTACTGTTCTCTGTAAATTCAAACTGTTCTAGAGCTGTGTAGGTCACAAACAGAAATGCAAAATGTAACCAAAATGCAAAAATTGTTAAATTGAAATGGTAAAGTGTTCTTAAAGTTTCAATGGTGTCTGTATTGAAAAAATGTTTCAATGGACAGAGTGTTTCATCATTTTTTTTATATACATGTACCTGAATGACAGAAGTGATTGTGGTAAAATCTGTAAGTCAATAAATTTATGTATGCACGGTTGATGACTTGTATTGTTGTTTCTTTACATTACAACAATGAACTAGCCTATCATAATCTTATTCTTGTGCAATGTGGAGAGTTTCAGCTCAGAATTTTGTCTTGATATGGAGTCATGATAGATTACTAGTATGATATGATTGAGCAAGTATCTCGTGGCATTTGTCATTCCAATATCGAGTGTATTTCTGATTCTGGGAGGCTTCAAACTCTTGTCCTATGTTGAGATACAATATCCTATGTGATAAATTTTCACATCTGTCCCGATGTCAGATGTATCAAAAAGTTTTTCATCTGCACTGCCATGAGCATTGAAGATCATACAAGAATCATACCTGGTGCAAAGCACCAGATCTCCCCGGATGACAGAAGTCAAAAGCGCGATCATTTCTAGCACTGTTTTCAATTTAATTCCGTGCGCATATTATATAGGCGTACGATGTCCATGCCGGACGAATATATGTACCGATGTGAAAGCAATTGGTACTGTATAGTTCGTATGAACACTGATCGAGTGCGCCCATAAAAAAATCGAGTCCCTGATCGAGTACGCCCATCAAAAAATAGCAAGGTGTTCATAAAATTCAGCACCGTTTTCTATTTGGCCCAGAATTCAAATATATTCGTTGAGTTGTTTTTGGTCAATAGTGTACAAATATGCGACAATATATGTGAGAAGTGTCCAGTAAATTTGAGTACCGTCGGAATATTCATAAGCACTGAAATGTCAATGTTGAAGGCGGTGGTGTTGAACTGGGAACATATTCCGACTTTTACACATTGCCAACAATAAATACCACGGTAATCAATCTTCCGCACTTTGCGAGCGAAAAATTAGCCCGCTGTGGGACAGCGAAAAATAAATGCGTATGATTGTTCGAAGTGAAGATGCAGTCAGAAAATGGAACGTAACAAATGTGCTAGTTTTACTGCTCCAAAACAAGGAATATTTAGCACTGACATAAAGAATAAGCGTGAGAAGTGAGCGATGATTCGACAGTAGAGACAAAAGTGATACCCGGTTGACTGAATGCACACCGTGGTTCTGCATTCATTCTCAAAACCAGCCGAGACGTTAATGTTCACGTAAATTGGCGATTGTGACGAAAAAATTGCACCATTCGACGAAAACATTCGTTAGATTATATTAATTAACTGAATTATTTACGTTGAGCTCTGTAGAACACACGTTCAAAGTATTTTCTCTTCGAAACCAAGTTTTTCCCCCAGTCGAAGAGTATTTCCCCCATGGGAATCCCAGAGAGCGTTCAAGAAGTCTCCCCATGAGGTCATGTTGAACGTCTTTAGCGACAGAGCATTCTATGGCTTGAGGCGACGATCTAGGTGCACATCCCATGTAAATTCATTTTTGGCAATGCAGAACCATATATATGTGTAGAAGGACACGTGTCTTGACATTTATGTCGAGACGTGTGTATATTTCAAAGTGACAATTCGCGCGTCATAATTTTGATCCCAAGGATGATACCCGACAGAGTTTACCATGCCCCCTCTGGCGATGAATGCATATTTCGGTTATCGTCAATGAGGGAAATTAAATTAATGGTCTGTTTGATGAATAGCATCTGTCAATAACCTGAAATGATGACGTTTAGTAAAGCTTTAATGTCCATTACACCTATCATGATGTGACAGGAACTACAATGGAAAGACCATATGGTGCCGTGTGCATGCGAGTGCAGCCGCGCAAACAACGTGCATGCACGATATATTTGTTTCCGTGAAATATTGTTTCTCATACCACACACTCATGATACTTGATGGATGAGAACATCGTGTTAGGAGTCACTGGCAGATCTCCTAGCACACTCCAAAGAGTATTTAAACGCCCCCTGATAGTGTTTATTTGTTGGGTATTCCTTTAGAAGGCGACCATTTCGTTGTTCATCTCATGTTTTGTTTCTGGTGATATCTAATTTAATTCCTCTTCGATTCCAACGCCGATTATTAGGACAGAGGAGACCCCTAATCGACAGCGAAATGGTTAAAGGTATGTCAGTTTTCTAATGAGAGTTTCGCGGCAAACAACTGTTAGGCCTTGGCATGTAAATACATCCACAATATTCACTACAACGATATGTTGCCCACCGTCCCTCGCGACATCAGTGATGAATTTGATATAGATGTTATTTTAGACGTCTGTCTTATTTCGAATCATTCATACACCAAACGGTGGTCACTTTTGAAAATAATCTTCATTCCACGAATTATTGGTGTCTGAAACAGAAAAGTCCGTTTGCTTATTAAACGAATTGGATATATGTATTCGCCAATGTGTTTGTTAGTTTGTCTATAACACTTCAAGTGCACTCCCGAAATGCACAAGTTGAGGTAATCAGCGTTGCGATAACTGATATGCATGATATGAGATTCAATACTAAGCGATTCGATTAGAATGCATGTCGAAGGCTAAATTCAGTTGTGAGAAATGGATGATCCTGATAGGAATTTCAGCAAAAATGGTCAGTTCTTTGAATTTTTTATCGTGAATAGTAGGTGTGACCTGTATATTTTGAAAGATATTAAACTATGCATTGACCGTGGTATATTTGTCAGTTATTCTATTCATGTTGTCGTCAAAACACACACAAACTCTGATGAACTAATTGCTGAACGATTATCTATATATTTATCTTGCACCTATTTCTTTGTATTGGTTTTGGTTTTTTGTTGTTGGGCAGTTGTTTACAACTATTGTACAGTCGTGACGACCATCATTCAACTACTGTCTATGCTAGTATGGTCAAAATGTTTGGTCGGATTTCGTTTCTGCGCCAGAAGTGTGTCATAATAGGTTTCCTATTGCCATAATCAAGATCTTGTAATAGCGGCAATACGTCGATCGTTAGTTATACATTCTTGCTCTACGTTACATTCTTTGCAGTGATCAAACGCGTGGTACTAATCTGCTTTGCACTAGCGTTTTGGACGTCGTCGAGTTTCTGTCAGATAGGTGAGTACCAACTCATTCGTCAATTGTGTGTCAATTTCTGCTGTCGTTCGAGTCTATTTCATAAGGTTGTCTTTCCGAAGGTGAGTCCCCGTGTAGCGCGGATCAATTGAGATGTGATGACGGACAGTGCGTGCCCAAAAACTGGATGTGTGACGGTATGGGCGGCTGCAGCAACAACGAGGATGAGAGTGATAGATACTGCGCCAAAGGTATGGATGAACTGCAGCACCTGTGTATGGGATGGGCCAGATCCCCCTCGTTCGGCTGCTCTGCATCCGAACGTATTATTATGCAAACATACGAAACCATGTTTCTTCTTTATATTACCAATCATAATAGGTATACCTATGCATCTAATATAAATGTTTACAGTCCAGCAGTATAGCATCGATATTGAGTGTGGTTCCCAGCAGACAACCTTGGCCTTATAATTATAGCCAGTGGGTATAACAATTCCCTTACAGACTGTAGATGCGCGATAAGCCTTGAAGACAGGAGACAGTGTTTTGAAGGATTTCCACCAGAATTTATACCAACTGACCAACAAACGTGTAGTGACTTTTCGAGCGTTTGCTGTTGGGAGTCGAGAAGGCATGTGCCCAGGTGTTACCAACGTGCCGGAGGTAGGGACCATAGATGTGAATCACTTAAAGTGAAAAAATCGTTCTGTTTCTTTCCTAATTGGCTGGATAATTATCGGTATCTACTATGATACAAATAGTCAGTACAACATTTTCAATGCCACCACAAATTTTGACAAAGTTTGAAACTGAAAATCATATTCACATATATATAAATAGCAGAAATAAATGCATATAAAATTTTTCTTACTCGAATGGTGTATTATATTGATGCAAACCGTAATATGCAATTCATGTTGCACACCCAATGTTGCAGATATCGACAATATCTGTCAATTCATATACATGTATTTGCTTGAATTATCGCAAATTTAAAAGAACCGTTCTCGTCATGCATTTCTCCATATATTCAAACTTAAATGTAGAGTCATCAGGGCGTATTTTGTGGGATATATTAAACAATGAAAATTGCCAGCCAATTTAAATTCCACAAATAAATCATACCATCCCAAACCCTGCAAGCAAACACCTCGCAAATGTTGTTACGCATAGTAGTGAATATGTATGTATTCAACCTATATTTTCATTTTCAGAAAGTTCGGAGATGAAGCTGAAAGCAAGTACGTAAAATGTATAAATGTCTTGGCAGATGATTTCACATAACATGCTATGGCTGCGATTTGAGTAATCATACACATTACCAGGCTCGTGTGAAAAATATACACTCAGGTGTTACGCTGTTATTGGTCTTCTGACATCCTTGATCATTTGGTTGATTCACCTTTACCTGTTTTAATATATTTTTGATGGATGGATCACAGCCTGTCCAGCTAACATGCCTCCTGCAGAGCGTTCCAACTGTGGCTGGAAAGGCATCACAAGACAGGAGTGCGAATGTCTGGGCTGCTGCTTCGACAACAGCATCCGTAAAACGATCTGGTGCTTCAATCCACCAACAGGTAACAGCTATAGCGTTGTTTCAACGATATTTATGGTACAGGCAATATGATACATGTATATGTAAATACTTTGTTTATTTCACTGATATGTGAATATTTTGTTTTTTTCCAGATTGATCAAGCGATGTGCCCTCGGGGTGGATTTCAGATTTGGATGACGTTTGATGTATCTCTTGAAATAAATGTTTCTTGGAGCAGTATAAGTAGTGTTACCCCTTTTGTCTCCATTTCTACCTTTTTTTTTTTACTATTTTTGACATAGCAAGAGTTGAGTGCTCGTTCAGTATAGGAGTGATGAAATTTGTTATGATAATGTCAATAGATATCTAATAGAGAACTTATCACATGTCCTGTTTTTATAGTACTGCTATATAAATAAACACACAAGTGTATTATGTAATTTCACTTGTATTATGTAATGTCAGATGTATAAACAATGCCGCAATCCTGCTTTCTGGATTTCAGTTTCCTCTGATCCCACAGCCGAATATGCTGTAGATAATACAATAATTTGTAAATTCCAGTATATGCCTACATGCCCATGACTCTATATGACTTGAAGAGGGACGCAGCTTGCGGCGGGAATTGCCTTCATAGCAAACAAATGTGACAGAAAGTTTTATAGAATAGGCACCAGAAGCTGAAGGGGTTTAGATGTTCTTTGGTTGATTCTGAGCGTTTTCAAGCGTAGATCATAGTCTGTAGCTCCAATATTCATTGGGATAAAAATGACAATTTTTAATCTTTACACATGATGCTGCATTCCATCGACGATCGAGCATTTCGATTGACAGACCTATCCCATCCTATACAACCCCAGAGTGAAACAAAGTGTTGCATTGGGGGCAGCCCATCAACCAAAGGACGAAGGGATTAGGTGGCGTGGAGGGGGTGGGATAGGGAAGATCCTGGCATTAGCACTTTAATTTCAAAGATATAAATACATTTACCACACTGTCTGCCCCTGATGACGCCAGTGTGTCTTTTGATAAAGTATTTGGTCGGGCTTTGTTTCTATTGCAAAATGTTGTATTTTACGTTTTTTTTTTTTTTTTTTTTTTTTTTTTTAATGGCCTAATGTTTATTTGAGACTCGTAGACACTTGATCACAACTACGTCACAAATACACACAATAGTGATACATATCACAAAATACAGTACAGTTATTTTATATATAAATTTTTCATATAATATATCCACGTACTCGAATAAATACATATACACATGTACGTACACGACACTTGCATACAAGACCAAAATTAGAGATATTAGATATAATTGGAAATAAACAAACATATGCTCATTTTATGTATAAACGATTTGGGAGAATCGGATCCTGAGTCGTCAGCAGCGGGTGGGCCGCCTACAACCGGATTCGCTTCACCCAAATTTGGAAATTTGTCATTTAAACATATATTTATTTCTACTCAAGATATACTCGATCTACACAAATACATGATTGTGCGGAGTACATAATACATAAACATATATAAACCTTTTATTCATTTTTCTACCATACGGATACATATATCCCTTATTTGTTTTTCATAGTTGTACAATGTTGTCGAATTTGCATTTTCAATAGATTTAAATAAACAAATACACCTCTTAGCAACCAATATCAGTAAATTAATTGTATCCAATTCTTCTTTTGTTAACAGGTTACAATTTAGTATACCTACAATTTTCATTTCATATGATAGTTCGAGATTGATGCCCGATATAAACTGAATATCATTTTCTACTAAATCCCACACAAGTTTTATCTTATTACATTCACAAAAGAAATGTTCTATGGTGTCTGTAGCATTACAATGTACACATTTGTTAGTTTCAGATATTTTTACTTTGAACAAATAACTCTTCGTCGGGTATATACATTGCAATATTTTCCATTGCATCACAAATAATTTTACTTCTCGAGTTACCGTTAACGCTAAACTCCACATATTAGATATCGATACATTAATTTCAAATTTACTAAACCAATGATTATGCACAGGTGTCTTCACCCTAGCCTTAACATAGAATTCTCTAACATCTTTCGTTTTCAATTTACTGATTGGGGAGCCATTGAAATATATATCCTTGTTTCTATTACTGTATGATAAACATGTTAACAAATTTGGCGACAAAGAATTTCTCACAATATTATATTCAAAAAGAGTGAGTGCGTTATTGCCTAGAATGTTTGCAACGTCATCATAACTAATACATGCTCCTCTATCAACCACATCAGATATATATATAAAACCTCTATCAAGCCATCGCTTTAAGAAAATCGGATTATTTTTGTATGTTACGAGATCAATATTCCATATCACTTCTGAAAATTTCCCAGTACCGTACTGTGGGTTTATATCCTTTGTGTCCAGCCAGTCCTTAAGTAACTGGCGATAAAACGACGGAAAAAATCCCTCAATTCCCCTAAATTTTGTGAAATTTGTATTCATATTGAATACAATCAAACCCGTCCCGAATTTGTTCAAATATCGATTTGGTAGAATACGCCAGGAGCCATTACCGGGGTTTAGTAATAGTTTTATCCATTTGAATGATAGGGACTTCTGCATATCGAACATATTGATCATATTTAAACCACCCGAAGCTATATTCTGTACAAGGACATCCCGACTAATTTTTTTCCGTTGTGTTTTTGATATCATTTTCTTTGTAAACATGTTTTCTGTTCCAAATAAATTTAAAAAATAATGTGTTCAATCTTTCCAGAATTTTATCAGGCAGTCGCAAACCCTGCATGATATATAAAAATTGTGACATCAGAAGACTTTTTGTTAGCACAATTTTCCCGTATATAGATATATTTCGACCCATCCATGACTTCATTATCCCTTCGCACTTTGTTATTCTATTTTCCCAGTTTTCAGAAATATCTGCAGCAGGACGGTCGTTTTGAAATATTACACCTAATAGATTTATACGATTATCAGGGAAAATTTTCCATTTAATGTCCGCATAATGTTTCCGTCTGTATTTCCAACATCCGACCCATAGTGCTTCAGTTTTGTTACGATTGAGGTTAAGAAAAGATATCTCTGAAAATAAATCAATGATGCGTAAACTTTCGTCTATGGAGCTTTCGTCCCCCATGAGCAATGTTGTATCGTCGGCATATTGTAAAATTTTTATTTCTTTCCCATTGCGGTCTCTCGAAAGTGGAATTCCCCTGATGTTATTATTCTGTCTAATTTTACAGGCTAATATTTCGCAGGCAATTATAAAGCAAACAGGCGATAATGGACAGCCTTGTCTTATCCCACATTCAATAGGAAACCAGCTGGATAGCCAGCCGTTGTAACTTATAGATGTAATGACATCAGAATTAAGGACCCTGACCCAATTAATCATTTCCGGACCAAAACCAAATATATCAAACGAATTGAGAAGAAATTCCTTAGACAATGAATCGAATGCTTTGCTGTAATCAATTTAATCAAGGTATATTCAATTTATCTGTGAATTCTATGACGTCATCAACGGCCCGGATTACAATTCCAGAATGTCGCCCTTTGATAAATCCATTTTGGTCTTCAGCTATTATGTCGGTCAATGCCGGTTTTAACCTATTTGATAAAACCTTAGCGAGAATTTTGTAATCGGTATTTGTTAGACTTAGCGGTCTCCAGTTAGTAAGTTCCTCTCTAGGTTTATTCTTCCCTTTATATAATAAGATCATTATTCCACGTCTTTGTGATAAGGACATTCTCCCGCAATCATAACAATATTTGTAACATTTTAGTAGAATGTTTTCAATTTTACCCCAAAACGTTCTATACCAGGCTGTTGTTAATCCATCAATGCCTGGACTAGAATTTGTTTTCATGCTTTTTAATGCACGAAGACATTCTTCAGATGTTACCATCCCCTCGCATGATTGATACTTTTCAACCGGTCCCGTGGGAATAACTAAATCATCAATGAAATCATTTACCTTATCTGTATAAAACTGTGACTTTTTCTCATATAATTGTCGGTAAAACTGATATTGAGCCATCATTATTGTGGTTGGATCATTGGATAAGGATCCATCCTGTAATCTAATAGCCGACATCAATTTCTGTTTGGCTCTACTTTTTTCGAGATTTAGGAAATATTTAGTGCTTTTTTCACCGTATTCTGCAAACATGGCCTTAGATCTTAATTCGGCACCTTTATCGCGTTCAAGTTCTAGCATATCCACTTCCGATTTAAGTGTATTGACTTTGTCCCGTAAAATTAAATTATTGACAGCATTTGCGAAAAGTGTAGTAGCTTCTTGCAGCAGTTCTGTAACATATTTTAATCTCGTTTTACGCTGGTATGATCGAATTTTTCCGTATCGTGTTGAGTATTCTTTAACCTTAATTTTACAAAAGTCCCATAATACATCGGGTGGCAAGAAAGAATAATCTTCTATACTGATATCAATAATAGCATTAATACCAGCTATATATACTTCATCTTTTAGGTAGTTGTCATTTAATTTCCAGTAACCTGGGCCCCTATTACTAGATTTCATATCATTTTCATTATGAGCAATGACTGCTCTGTGGTCTGTAAGAGGAGCATCTATTATCTCACAAGACACAACGGTATCGAATGCGTTGTGGTTGACAAATAAATAATCAATTCTGCGAATGGCTGTTTTAGATTTGTTTGACCACGTATAATCCGATTTGTTTATATTGTGATACTTCCACGTGTCTATTACATTCAAAGCTTCTGTCATCGTACTAAATTTCGACCTTTCAGAGTCTCTGTGCAGAGCTCCTGCTAAGTTATCACAAGAATTTAGGACACAATTGAAATCACCGCCTATGAACACAAAGTCATTGGTATCAACTACGTTTGTCACAACATCTATTAATTTATCGAAAAACACTCCTTTCAGGTCGATTTTGTTTGGTGCATAAACATTGAAACAACAATAGCGTACATTTTCAAACTCCAAGCAAATACCCAGTATACGTTGTTCTGTACTAATGCTTTTTATATTTGAACAATTGAATTCCGATTTTAATAAAATCATTTCACCGCAGCTATTTTTTGTACCGAACGTAGCATATAATTCTCCACCCCATTCGGCTTTCCACTGTTGTAATACACCAGGTGTGATATACGTTCCCTGTAACATTATGATATCGGCTTTTGTCTTTTTAAAAAATCTGAACATTGTAGACCGATGTCGTTTCCGACGTAACCCACGAACGTTGAGTGTCAATACTACTACCATGTTCAAATATATTCATAATTAATAAAGTTATAACGCACTAATATTTTGACATTCATGATTATATAACAGGAATCGGCATTTGCTTGCCAGGTATGTGTACATTTGATATACAAACAATTATATATAATAATGGCACTCTGGAAAACCAACAGACACCATTTTATCGTCAGAGCCAGAAGACGAAGGACAAAAAGCATAGGTCCAGAGACTGTCCAGTTCGTTTGAGTGTTGTATCGCCGTATTATAATCTCCTGTCAGATAGGGATGTCAAGGCGCACCTCGGATACATTGGGTGAACCGTGGTCAGGTTTAGATATTTTGGTGGGGTTGTAGCGAGTTTCAGAAGTATTATTGAGAGGACTATGAGCTTTGCGTTTAGAAGTAACGGAAGACTCAGTGTCCTGATCGACAGCTCGGAGAGAAGATTTGTCCGACTCCGAAGAATGGAAACTAGTTTCGCCGTGAGACTCCAGAAGTGCATCAGCCTTATGAATAAGTTCTGGAGAAGAACAGGAAGGATCATCCGATGAATCAAGAACCTTTTTGATCAGGGCGTCAGCAATGGCTACTGCTTCCGAGTGACACACACCGTGGGTGGGAGACTGAGATGTCTGGGCCGGAGACTCAGGGACCCTTTTCACTGCACGAAGCTCCATCAGGAGCTGACCAAGGCGGTTGGTGCCGGGCCATTCCTCCCATAGCTAAGAAGCTGTTGCAGATGGAGGTAGTCCCGAGGCCCAGAACGTATCGGACGTAGCCTCAACCAGCAGTTTCTCACCACTTTCGGCCAGGGCATCCCGGAATGGTTGAGATGCTTGGTACTTTGCTTCGACCACCGACCTCATTACCGATACCCGTTTGGTTTTCCAATCGCTGTTGGAGGTGTCAATGTAGTCACCGAGATCCTTCGCCTCCTTAGGAGTGTTGGTTTGCATGATATGTTTTGCTGCCACAGAGTTACCAAGATACATTGCTTTTCTATACTGATATAATTGCTCTGAAGAGCTGAAGGAGACGTTGTCGACTGTTAGATCCACGGGAAAGAAGTTGGATAGGGGATTCTTGACCCCGCGGAAGACGACGAAATTAGGGTTTTGCCTTTGTTTGTTAGAGGGACAGTTTTTTGTGTCATGCTCTTCAGACAGGCATTTGCGACAGTTGACAATCTGTCCAGGATAGTACACAGTTATGTGAATGTCAATCAGTTTTGTTGGATCAGTAGGATCTGGAATAGGGTATGCACTGTAGCGTGGAAGCTGTTTTGTTATCAGTGTGGCATAACAAAAGCGGTTACCATTTAACAGCTGATCCACTTTTCCGCCTCCCCGCGAAGCTTTGGCCTTAGCTTTCAGCACCCTGGACGATCTGATGGCCCAAGTATCAACCCATTGTTCAATCTCGCTATCACTCACACTGAAGGGGATCCCGTGGATGGAGATGCGGAGGCTGTTATTGGGATCATTTCTGGTAGGGTTGTATGAACTGAAGCTTTGTAGCTCATACTGGCGACCCTCAACCTGGACTGAGTGAATTGACAATATTTTAGCTTTGGCAGCAGAGTTGCGACAGTACACTATCCACATGGGGTTGGTCATCGTGGAAACCTTTTGAACAGAGAGGATGTCATTGTCTTTCAGCTTATCAATTTCCCGTAGTATATCATTCGTGGATGAAAGTATAATGGCAGATAGTTCAGCTTCCAAGATGTACGGCATTCTGCGAGCTGGGATACCAACCCACAGCTCCCTGTTTCTCAAGAGTTCATCCATGATGAAGTCATTGGTTGGAGCCTCACTCCGAATGTCACCACGAGGTCTCCGTACCGCTAAAGCGATGGAAAGGTTCGTATGGGGGTATTGCTCACTCAAGCGTATTTTACGTTTGTTATCAAAACTTGGTTGCCATGTGGGTCATACTTTCTGTGGTGCTCTCGCATATGCTGATGATTTGAGTCTCCTTGCCCCTAGCAGAAACGCAATGCAACAGATGTTATATTTGTGTGAACAGTTTGGTCGAGATTATAGTGTCAAATTTAATGCTCAAAAGAGTCAATTACTGATTACGTCAAATTGTGAGTTATCTGTTGGTGACATTAATTTGAACGGTGACAGTATTCCAGTATCCAAAAGTGGGCCCAAGTACCGTACACTGCTCCTTAATACTACTCGTCCACTGAAACTATACCATTTAATCCGTCTCGCACCTTTTTAATCTTTATTGAATATAGAGGAAGGCGCAGGATATGATACTTGGGCCCAAAAGTGTAATACATCTTGGTAATGCAGTTGGTGAGAACAATACACCTATTTGTGTGAACAAGAACATTCAGGATCTGATATACAGAACCAATTATGTCCTATGTCGCTTTGTAACTATGAAGTAAAGAATTTTTTGTTCCGAGCATATTGTACCAGTTATTACGGTAGCCCACTATGGAAACTGAGTGATCCGCACATTTCTAAATTTTACGCAACATGGAGAAAATGTGTTCGGAGAATATGGAATTTACCCCCGACCACCCATGGGAGATATTTACAGCATTTAGTTGAGGATATGTCTATTGAAGCCCAAATGTTATACAGATTTGCAGTGTTTTATATTTCTCTTATTAACAGTGAAAATGGTCTGGTCACAATGTGCAGAAAGATATGCACCATCTCAAATAGTCACGTTGGTAGAAACTATAGAAAACTGATGTCAACATTACGACTAGACGATAATATTGTAACTTGGACAAAACATTTCATGAAAAGGGTCATATCTAATTGTTTTCAATGTGATGATGAATGTCAGGCTGTTGCATCGGCCATTAAAGAGTTATGCAATATGAGAGAAGGGTACATTGTACAACAATTCCCGAAACAATTTATTGACACATTACTGGTGGACATGTGTGTGAATTAACTTCTACTATGTTACATATTATATTGTACATGATTTGTACGAAATAAATCATATATATATTGGAATCATCAAAATTTGGCTGTATTGGTGGTAATAGATTGATACTTACATATATACATGTCAGGCCTAATAAAATAAATTCTCTGTTTCTCGTCCCCGCCTGCCTGTGTTCAAAGGCAGCCTCCCGGGTTTTTTTATTTGCGATTCTGATATAAAAATTAGCCCAAGGGCTAAGAGAGGTTACCGGAGAAATGTTCAGTTTTAAACCATAACATATTTTATTCAAATTGTCATATTGACCTTCCATGGTCATTAAAGGTGAAATTTAAGATTACCATTGACACTGCAACACGATTTCCCATTTGATACTGCCAATGTTTAAGGTCTATCTTGAAGTGTTTTAGGAGTTTATTCCATACAGCTCCCATACGTGAGTTCGGAAATGTTTTCAAGTTAGGTACATGTAAGTGGAATTGGGTCAGGGTCAAATGGTATAAACGTAGCCAATCCATGCTGTCCCGCTACCATTGTCGAGTCACTGTCACCAACACATTACTCGATTTCGCTTGTACAATACTGAATACTTTGTTTACTTCGCGTTCACCGCGTCACTCACACTTGAACATGGCGCGTACGAACGTTTTGTTTATACCACTTGACCTGACCTAGAAACATTTCCGAACTGGCCGATCATGAAGGAAAAATGAGGTCAAAGGTCAAATTCAAGGTCATAACAATATTGACCATATATTAATTCATTCATGTTCACAATTGATTCCCAAGCCGTTAAGTTGATAAGAAACAAAATATTAGCCATTTTGTGCTCCGACCTTGAAAATGAAGTCAAAGGTCAAGTTCATGGTCATGAGAATACTCAGCATATATAATTTTCTACTTGTACACAACATATTCCCAAACTGTAAAGTCGATAAAAAACAAGATAGTAGTCATTTTGTGCTCTGACCTTGAAAATAAGGTCAAAGGTCAAATTCGAGGTCACAACAATGTGCAGCATATATTATTTCCTATAGGTTCACAATCGATTCCTGAGCTGTAAAATCGATAATAAGCAAGATATTAGCCATATCGTGCTCTGACCTTGAAAATAAGGTCAAAGGTCAAATATAATTCAAGATCACGAGAATATTCAGCACATGTCACTTCCTATATGTCCACAATTGATTCCTAAGCTGTAAAGTTTATATTAAGTGAGATATTAGCCATTTTGTACTTTGACCTTGAAAATGAGGTCAAAGGTCAAATTCAAGGTCCATCAAAATATTCGGACTACATCATTTCCCATATGCGCAGAATTGATTCCAAAGCTGTAAAGTCGATAATAAGCGAGATATTAGCCATTTTATGCTTCGACCTTGAAAATGAGGTCAAAGGTCAAATTCAAGGTCATCAAAATATTCGGACAATATCATTTCCTGTATGTGCACAATTGATTCCTAAGCTGTAAAGTCGATAATAAGTGAGATATTAGCCACTTTGTGCTCTGACCTTGAAAATGAGGTCAAAGGTCAAATGCAAGGTCATGACAATTATCAGCATATATCATTTCCTATGTGTCCACAATTGATTCCTAGTCTCTAATATCAATATTAAGTGAGATATTAGGCATAATTATAAAGTGTCCCATTATAAAGCATAGGAGAATTTAACATGAGAAAGTCCTATTTGGGACCCGTCAAGAAAATGAAAATGGCCGCTACACGCAGACCGGCGATTCAGGGGCAACGAAATTTATACACATCACAGAGGTATGTGGGAGCAATCTTTTGAAATAAAAATCTCAAAACTGTCTGAACAGTTTTTGAGATGGCCGCCAAAGTCAGAAATTGGCCGTTTTTCGGCGAAAATGGCCGCCATTTTGAGAAAAATGCGAAAATCAAAAAACAAAAAAATAACCCCGTCTTGAAATATTTTTAGGTATTTTTGTGCAAAATTTCAGAAAGATCCGATCGTAAATTTCAAAGATAAAGATGTGGACGGACGACGCCGACGATGGACGCAAAGCCATGCCAATAGGTTATCGGACCTTAGGTCCAGTAACCTAAAAACCAGAAGTGTTCCCGCCCCTATGTTGAGGATAGTGAATGATCGAAACACTAAATCACAACATGCAAATCAGGCATATCTTTGAATAAGACAGATACGCTACCAGTTTCCAAAAACAGGTATTCCACGTGGTTGTATATGCAATAATATGTATAAAATAGTGATCACGAATTGATTTAAATTACTATATTTTCTCATGATCACGAATTGATTTAAATCACTATATTTTCTCATGTATACTTCAATAGAGGTATTAACTCTATTATGTTAACAACGTTCATTTTCGTATTTTTTTTCAAAATCGCGGCCATTTTGCACTTTGATGGCCATTTTTTTTTTCTAATTTATGCATAAGACTCCCCTCTTATACCCCTATGATGTGTAGAAGTTTTGTTACCCTTGAAGTTTGAAAGTTTGAATCATGTTCTCCTCTAATAGCTTTTGAAAAGTTTCCATGGGTTTTGAGAGTTGTCGTGCCAGAATTTTCCAAACCCGGGAAAGTATTCCATGGACATTTCCCGGACTAATTCGGAACCAAACCAACGGCAGTTCGTTACTGCTACACAGAATCAGGGTCAGGGGACCACGGATGATGTTGATGCTGTGGTAGCGCCGGCGCAATCTCGAGAGAATTATCCAGACTTCAACATCTCTTGATATATGTGTCAAGAAATCTACGATCTACCCGACCAGTGCATCCAAAGTATCTGACTGTCCTGTCGCACTACGGTCCATATATTCACAGCCGTAGTTACCACATTCGTTGTCCAGCAAGGCTGGGAGACAAGGGCTCGGCATCGTCAATGCCAACCTGATTTAAACGTCGTGCAGACAAGCATCAAAACACGATTTCTTTTGTGCAGATTGTTTATGTCTGTTTCCTGTGCCGTATGGCTGTAGTTAATACTGTATCATGAATATATAATAGTGATTACATCACGAGCATTCAATGGACTTTTACCAAGTACAGAATAAACATTACATTTGATAGAAAAAAACTCAATCCAGCATCGCCTTCCAATATCTGACAGGCAAATGTCTTGCAAAAACTAATCGTAAACAGTATGAAGCGGAATCAGGTTTTTTTTGAATGAGTGAACAGTTTTCGGCCCACTTGTGCCTCCCCCCCCCCCTCGTACATGAAGAAAATGCGAGCAATAATATATTTGATATTTTCGTCACAATATGATGGTGGTCCCAGATAATTCCTTGAAATTTTTGTCGCAACAATCATATCGTGCCATGACGCGAATACTACACACATTCCCAGTAAATGTTGTAGTACTATATAAATACTCCCCGTGTGTGTATATTGGTACAGTGGATTATTCCTTGAGGGAGAGATTACCGCCCGAGGCGTTAGCCAAGGTTGGTAATGTCTCACGAGGGGAATAATCTGCAGTACCAATATACAAACAGGGTGGTTTTTATTATATTTTACCGAATGTTTGTTTTGATAAAACGTCATTGACAAATGGTACCGTGGAATAGTTCGCGGTACCAATATACATACAGAGTTGTATTTCTTATATTATACCGAATGTATGTTTTGATAAAACATCATTGACGAATGATGCTGCCGTAAGACATTAGGTAATATCTCCCTCGGGGAATAATCCGCTGTATCAATATACATACTATAAGTTACCATGGGCTTCAGACCCCAATACGGCGTGATATCTGCCTGAAGTCACCATATACCACGAGGCCGCAGGCCGAGTGGGATATGCTGACTGAAGGCAGATATCCTGCCGTATTGGGGTCTGAAGTCCATGGTAACGATTTTATCATTGGATTATATGGAACTCTCCAAAACGTCATTCCGTATTACCCGCCTGAAGCCCACGATACAGAAAATATCGTGGGGTTGCGTCACAGCTCTCCAAATACGGCGTGGTATTGTCGGAGAATTGACCAATCAGAATCGCGCATTTGCAGCAATCCGATGATAAAGGGTAGTATTTATATAATACCAAATGTTTGTTTTGATAAAACGTCATTGACAAATGACGCTGCCGGTTAGTATATCAAATTACCAACCGGTTAGTATATCGTTCATTGCGGTCGGCTCCAGCAGAGCGTATTACATCACGTGTATATTGGCCAATCACAGGGCGTGATTCTTACATGAGGTATAATATGTAAAGGATAGGGCCCCAGGTTGAGGCTTTCGGTCAGATAGAGCCCGAGCGCGAAGCGCGAGGGGTCTATCTGACCGATATCCTACATAGAGCATGCATCCACCCCCTCGATCGGGCTTCCAATCTCGATCATATACAGTGGCTGATAAGTGACATTGCGAAAAATATTTATTTATTTCTCGAAGTAATCCTGGCTGACACATGAGTAACATGATATTAACGGAAATAACATTTCTTACGCGTAAATAACGTTATTTACGCGTAAATAACATTTGTTACGCGTAAATAACCTTACGTACGCGTAAATAACAATTCTTACGCGGAAAAAACATTATTTACGCGGAAAAAACATTATTTACGCGGAAAAAAACATTACTTACGCGGAAATAACATTACTTATGCGGAAATAACATTATTTACGCGGAAATAACATTATTTACGCGTAAGTAACAATATTGATCCTCTGTCGTGTGTGATAAACTATATTGCTTGTGTTGGGTTGCGAAGTGTCATTTGCATTTACCCTTCCGATACAGTCACATCGACAGCATGGACAAGTCAGTGGATGACGTAAGTATAATAATTTATACCCTATGAATTAGGCACCGCACCAAAGCTCAAGTTGGTCACATACCTCTTTGTGACGGTGTAAACACTCATCACCAATGTATTGTAAATTATGTTTTCAGAAATATATCAAACCGAGATGTGTTATTTACGGAAGCGTATTAGGCCCACATGAGTTTTTTTAAAATTCAATTTGTCGACTTATTATCTCGATAAATCGAGTTAGTTATCTCGATAAATCGACTTAATATCTCGATAAATCGAGATATTATCTCGATAAATCGACTTATTATCTCGATAAATCGAGATATTATCTCGATAAATCGAGATATTATCTCGATAAATCGAGTTAATTATCTCGATAAATCGAGTTAATTATCTCGATAAATCGAGATAGTATCTCGATAAATCGACTTATAAGACTCAGACATTTAAAGTA
Source organism: Terebella lapidaria (assembly GCA_949152475.1). Taxonomy (NCBI): domain Eukaryota; kingdom Metazoa; phylum Annelida; class Polychaeta; order Terebellida; family Terebellidae; genus Terebella; species Terebella lapidaria. Next base: position 22,765,739 of record OX424567.1, read on the forward strand.
CAAGTAAAATGAATATGCATCGACCATAATATAGGCGAGTCATACCATTTCATTGGTTACCTTGGCAACAATAGGACAAAGAAAATATACTGATCACTCATACTGAAAACTATATGGAGTATATATATATGATTAACATTCATTACATTAATCTCTGAAATAATACCAAACTATCCAATTGAAGAAGCCGTACAGATTTATAACTTTACGAATATACCTCATTCCATGTTAGAGAGCTAAATAATAAGTCGATTTATCAAGATAATTAACTCGATAAATCGAGATAAATAAGTCGATTTATCGAGATAATAACTTGATTTATCGAGATAATAACTCGATTTATCGAGATAATAAGTCGGTTTTTCCGGTAGAAATTTCTGGGTGGAACTAAATAAGTTAACATTATTTTTACTATCTTAGTCTATTATTGACCACAATAAAAATAGTTAAGACAACAATTATACCCTTTTCGTTCATGAACATTTTGCATCTTTCTAAGAGATAGTGATATAGTAACTTCACTATGGTTTTTAATTCGGTAGTTTAGTCTGTATTATTCAATATTTAACGTCATAATGGTCCGTCATATAAGCCTATTCAACATAGTGTTTAATATGAATAATGTGACTCGAAACATATTTCCATTTTACTTGAACTTTAAATGCCCAAGACATAAGTCGATTTATCGAGATAATATCTCGATTTATCGAGATAATAAGTAGATTTATCGAGATAATATCTTGATAAATCGAGATAATTAAGTCGATTCATCGAGATAATATCTCGATTTATCGAGATAATATCTCGATTTATCGAGATAATAAGTCGATTTATCAAGATAATTAACTCGATAAATCGAGATAAATAAGTCGATTTATCAAGATAATTAACTCGATAAATCGAGATAAATAAGTCGATTTATCGAGATAATAACTCGATTTATCGAGATAATAACTCGATTTATCGAGATAATAAGTCGATTTATCGAGATATTAAGTCGATTTATCGAGATAAATAAGTCGATTCATCGAGATAATTAACTCGATAAATCGAGATAAATAAGTCGATTTATCGAGATAATATCTCGATTTATCGAGATAATAAGTCGATTTATCTAGATAATATCTCGATTTATCGAGATAATAAGTCGACAAATTGAATTGAAAAAAAAACTCATGTGGCCCTAATACGCTTCCGTAGTTATTGATTTCAATCAACACCTAAATATTACCGATGGTCCAAGAAAATATTGACTAGCTAAATGATTATTTATGTATAATTGTATTTCCCGAACGAAGTCCGGCGGGTACTGTATGGATTTGTGATCGTCGCGCCACCGCAGACACTCTCTTTTGAACGCTCCACAAGTTGCAAATCTGAACAGAATACGATATTTTTTTAGAGGGACATGTCTTGGTTGCCATGGCAATCAAATTGGCCGACTAACATTGTCACGAGTTTATTAATCAACAACGGAGCACGCAAACAATCCACATTCACACATGAACTGAAGCCGGAGATGGTAATTTTAAATAAATATATTTGGAGAAAACAAGTGTTGACATAGCCTGTAAAACAAGTGTTGACATAGCCTGTATTATGGAAGGTAATGACACTGGTTTCTTGTTCAGAATGGAGAACTGATGTTTTCAGTGAAAACAGGACAATATTACTGAATAAGTTAACATTAGTTTTATTAGTTAAGTCTATTATTGTCCACAATAAAAATAGTTAAGACGGGAAACGTTTATTATTAAGCTCAACAAGGTAAAGGTATTGTCCACTACAGATTTCATGGGTGTAACTGAATAAATTAAGATTATTTTCACTAGTTAAGTCTATTATTGACCACAATAAAAATAGTTACGTCTATTATTGACCACAATAAAATAGTTAAGATGAGAAATATTTATTATTAAGCTCAACAAGATGAAAGTATGTCCAGTACAGATTTCATGGGTGTACTGAATAAGTTAACATTATTTTTACTAGTTTAGTCTATTATTGACCACAATAAAAATAGTTAAGACAAGAAAAATTTATTATTGGGCTCAACAAGGTAAGGATTCTGTCCAGTAGACATTTTATGTCTGTGACCGAATAAGTTAATTTTTTTTTGCTAGTTAAGTCCATTATTGACCCCAATAAAAATAGTTAAGATGAGAAACAATTATTATTGAGCTCAACAAGGTTAAGGTTTTTCCGGTAGAAATTTCTGGGTGGAACTAAATAAGTTAACATTATTTTTACTATCTTAGTCTATTATTGACCACAATAAAAATAGTTAAGACAAGAAATATTTATTATTGGGCTCAACAAGGTGAAGGCTTCGTCCGGTAGAGATTTTATGGCTGTGACCAAATAAGTTAACATTATTTCTTTCTAGTTAAGTATATTATTGATCCCAATAGCTTTTTATGAAAACATTGATCAACTTTTACTTTGAATTTCAACTTGGAACCAAGTTTGTAAAATATTCTGAGTTGAAATATAAATAGGTGAAAAGATTGATCTATCTGTATTTTCATTATTTTATCAAACATGTCGAAATGGAAATTCATATAAAGAGACTTCAGTGGTGATTTTGAATTCGACCTTCAATAACCTCGGAAGATCAGTGCAGCAATTTTGGTGGGGAAAAGAAAACAGTTGTGACTTGAGATTACGGGGGATACGGGGGATACACCCAAGCGGTCGTAAGCGACCGGAAGCGTCTAGTTTGCTATGAATGTTACTGCACGGAATGAAAATAGTTAAGGTCAGAAACTTTTATTACTGATATCAACGAAACATACTGGCCAGACTTTATTGATATTTTGTCTGAATTAACATTTTTTGGCAACATGGATGACAGGGCCCAGGCCCCAGGGGGATACACCCAGGCGGTCGTCGGCACCGAATCGTCTAGTCATATGTCTGACGTGTTAATTATGTTGTAATATGAACTCTAAAATATTAATATGAATGACTGCATTACGAATAATTGATTATTTTATATTTTCTCAGATTAGCGATTTTTTACTGAAAGAACTCGACATCGAAAAAGAAGTAGTTGCTACGTTTGAGAAACACAAGGTACATTGAAATGTCGTAGTTATTGTTGTATATAGCACTCGAATTTTAAATGTGAAAACTACATAGAATTGATGATATCATAATATCTTGCATACATAAATTTCACATTTCGTTAATACAAAGATGTTTCAAATGCGTGATTAGTGAAAATTAGGTGATCTTAATTTATACAGATCAATGGATTAGCGGTTAAACTGATGTCTGCATCTGAAATACAGAACTTGGGACTGGAAGCGCTCGGTGACGTGTACTGTTTGAAAATTTTTTGTGACAACAACAAGGAAACGTTCCAAAAACCACCAAACTTTCATCAAAAGGAAAAACGACGTAAACTTCTGGAAGTTCTTAAGAACATTTCAGAAGAAAAATCGGAACGAACTAGGACGCCGGGCAACAAAACTAAACAAGACGTAGGACGACCCATGAAACCAACACGTCAAGCCTGTGGGGATTCGGAGAGCATGTAAGCTGTCGAAAAAGGGGTACAAGCAAATGTCTACTGCCCTTGGGAACAAAGAAGTTGCACGCATGGATTTACCTCAGGATAGCTCATACTGTGAACTGAAGAATTACATCATTGATAAATTATTCCCGGATGGAAGCAACCCCATTGTTGGCGAGGCCACGGACTATACAATCGAAATCGTCAACGTCGCCAATAAAGCCCTAAATAGCATGTTACAAAACCCTTTCACCCTCAGGAAGTATGTTGCAAGCCAGATGATCGGGAGAAGTGGCCTTCTACGATTTCACCTACTGCTTATTCCCAAATCGAGCGATGAAAATGACGACGTAGACGAAACCACACAAGCATACAGCGATCCTGTCGTTGCGGAGTTTTGCGAGGTGAAAACCAGCTCATTGGTGAAAACGTCCACACCAAGAAGTTGCCTTGAAGATCGAACGTTTGAAAGCATTATTGATGTTGACGGAAGTCGCGAGCTCCAAACGTCTCTTGAATAGCTGGATGATACCCTTCCAGATATTAACCAACCTTGTGAAGCAGAGCTGCACAGTTCCTGTGGGACAACAACTTCCATGACTTGCGCTAGTCAACTGCCGTATTTTCAACTAAATACGAAGGCATTGTGCTCAAGTTCGATTCCAGTAGCTGGACCATCCTTCACCAACGTCAACCTTCAACCAAGTGTGATGTACCAAAGGGTACAACCCTTCATGCATGCTTCAAGCAAGCACCATGAAAATGTCTTGGAAGGTTGGACTGATCCGAGCCAGGAACTAATGTCGTCAGGTACAATTACATGTAATTCAGAACACGACCGCCACTCGAATCTACAGTCTCCTGGCACAAATGACTCGGACCAAGCGCACGACTTGAATTCACAATCTCCACACACAACCAACGTTCACCACCCACACAGCGTTAACGCGCAGTCTCCAGGTACAAGTAACGCCGACCATGTAAGCGACTTGAACCCACAAGATCCACCCACAACTCATTTGGGCCATACCACCAACCCGAACCCACAGTACCCAGATTCATCAGTGACTTGGACCCACAGTCTTCGACTTGGACCCACAGTCTTCGAGTACCAGTGACGACCTTCCGCCTTTCAATGATCTGAAAGACATTCTTCAATACCTGTCTAATCAGCGGCAACAAGATGATAAGAAAAACATAATCAACGTATACAGGTCATATATTATGATAATACTATCTGTTGCAGCTAATTAAATACTCATAATTATACTTTACTCAGAAACTAGACTCCAAGTGTCAGTATCACTTTTTTTCAACAGGCAAGATGTACTTTCTGGAACATTCCGGGGCTTTCTGAGAGAAACATGGAATCCTGCGAGATCTCTCAGTGTGAAGTTCGCGGGGGAGCCCGGGGCTGATGGTGGAGGGCTCACAAGAGAGTATCTTAGGCTCGCAGTCAGGTCGTTGGCAGAAAGCAGCTCCCTCTTTATCGGCAGCAACTCCAATGCTAAGTTTTTAGCATATAACAAGCAAGGTGAAGCTGGAAACTCAAGGAAACATCATAGAGCAGAGAATGTTTTTTCTTCTTTTTTTGCTATTTTATAGAAAAAGACGTTAAATGTTTCCTGTTACAATTCTTGTACAATGAGATCGAATATCTAGCGTGAAGCTTCAACTTATTGGTGTTTCTATATTTCAGCACTAGATAATAAACACTTTCTCGTTGCCGGCAGAGTGATGGCATATTCTCTGGTACATGGGGGTCAACTCCCCAACTTTTTGGCGCCTGCTTTGTATCAGTACTTCATAGACGACAACACCGACGCGATCGCAGAATGGCCAAACGAGGCGTTGCCAACATGCCTGCGTGAAGCTTTCATAGATGTAAGTGAAAAGACACATCAATTACACACAAATACTAATGTTATGCATATGGAATTTTAGCTTACCGGTCAACTTGGACCGATAAGCTATTGTTGTGGTTTTCGTCCGTCGTCCGTCCGGGTCTGTAATAATTTTTTGACATGATGAATTTCCTTACAAAACAGTCAGAACATGCCTTGAGCCAATCTGACGACTTTTTCCAAATTTCCAATTGAATCATTTTTGGCCGTTTGGCGGCCATTTTCGTGCCAAAACTGGCCTTATTTGACACAGTTTCAAATTTTGAAATATATGTTATCACGATAGTCGTGATAACTCTTTGAAAATTATGTACAAGCGTGTTATTTTAGGTCATTTGTAAAGTGTATAAAGATGGTAGACCTTGAATCGTTCTGGGTCGAAATGCACAATTTAGCCTTTAAGGACAAAACGCTTGTAAATAGAGAGTATGTTTGCAATATTAGCATACAGTAAGTCATACAAGACAGATCTTTTGGTGACCTCAAAATTGACCTGGGATGATCTTCAGTGGAAAACCTCTATGTCACCTCTAGCCTGACATGTTTTGATTGGCCTGTGCAGACACCAATCTTGCAGATAGAACTTAGCAATATATCAACTATCAGGAGCATATAGCAATTCACGTTGGATCTTCCGGGGACATTGAATTTGACCTCAAGCCTAAGGTCACATCTAATCTAACATATGCAAATTGATCTCTGCAGACAAAACGCATATAGATAGTGCTTCGATTTGTATTATGAGCATATAGGAAGACTTTACCTCGGATAACCTTGAATTGTGAGTCTCAAAGTTACATTCGAACTGAACTTGCCCCCGCAGATATAATGAGTACAGATAAATCTTACTTGCATGTATGTTTAACGCGGGCATATAGGGAATCACACATGATGGATCTGTTGAGGACCTTGAACTTGACCCTCAGTATTAAAGCTAAACAGCACTTGTTTGGTATGGGTCTTCCAGTAAGGTACAGTACCCTTATGTTTCATATTTTCATTTACATGTACACATTTAAAAAGAAAATATCCGATGCTTTCATCAGCTCAAAAATGCAGCGGGTCCCGCAGAATTAAACGTTGCAACAAACGCAATTCTAGACATCGTGGAAGTAGCCGGCTGTGGAAAATATATCAACAACAAGACTGCTTTGATGGCCAACATCAAGCAGTTCATACTGCTCGATAGAATGAAGGATGTGTATTATCAGTAGGTTTTAGAGTCCTATGTTGATTCGACGAAGTTCGAGATTTTTCTTTAATTTGTATCTTTTCGAAACGAATGTCATTTCCGTGGCCAAACATTTCCTTACATTTCAAAACTAAATCAAATGACTCGCATCACTTGACTTCCAGGTTTCTTGAAGGCTTGGAAACTCTCGAGGTGCTGCAGACTGCACGGAAATACCTAGCTTTGTTGAGAGAGGCTTTCGTCTACAAAGAGACACCTCTTTCAGCAGACTTACTCCTGGATCTTTTGGAAGTACAGCAATGGTCAACAGAGGGATCCAATGCCCGAATGACGGAAGCTAGGACATATTCCTATTTCCTTGACTTTATACAAGACATGGAAGGTGAAATATTTCATGTATTTAAAAGTGTCTGTCATCATGTCGTTCTCATTATTACTGCTTTTATATTTAATCAAAAATAGTGACTGATTGAGTGATTGTAAGCAATAATAATCTGCTTTATCATTTACAGACGAGGGACAACGGGCTATGGAATCGCTCCTAAAGTTCTGCACAGGGTCAACAACCTTACCTGTCCTTGGATTTGACCCAAGGCCAAGTATTCTCTTCAAAAACACCTCAGATGATTCCACCTTGGACGCAACAGCAGAGTTCCCTGTGGCCAGCACGTGCGCGCTGACACTTACACTCCCTCACCTGAACGACTACACAACGTTCAAAGAGCGCATGTTGGCCGCGATAGGTGTTGAGATGTTCACTTGTGCATAGACATGAATTCTGTCAATCCGTGGATGAAACTTTGTCAAAGAAACGTTGCGTTTGAATGAACAGACTTGTAATTGTTTGTTACTTAACAGTTTTAGAGTATCAGAGGACTTCACAATTCATTCAATGATATTTGACCATTTTCTTTGCCGTGTCATTGTGTTCATGTTGACATTCCAATGTTAATGTCTACTGCTAGAAGTATTGTGGCGTTATACCGATTTTTATCAGATTTAGACTATTTTAATTGTGGCTTGGATGAAACTTTGTCAAAGAAACGTTGCGTTTGAATGAACAGACTTGTAATTGTTTGCTACTTTACAGTTTTAGAGTATCAGAGGACTTCACAATTCATTCAATGATATTTGACCATTTTCTTTGCCTTGTCATTGTGTTCATGTTGACATTCCAATGTTAATGTCTACTGCTAGAAGTATTGTGGCGTTATACTGATTTTTATCAGATTTAGACTATTTCAAATGTAGCTTGGATGAAACTTTGTCAAAGAAACGTTGCGTTTGAATGAACAGACTTGTAATTGTTTGCTACTTTACAGTTTTAGAATATCCGAGGACTTCACAATTCATTCGATAATATTTGACCATTTTCTTTGCCTTGTCATTGTGTTCATGTTGTCATTCCAATGTTAATGTCTACTGCTTTTATTCATCTTCGAACATCACATATTTTATGTTCTTTATCCCTAACTTCAATAGAGGTAATTTATGTTTCGAATACAATGTTTTTATGAAAAACATCATATGTGTTATTTCTCTCGTATATCAGAGCAATGGTAATTATGATATTACATATAGGTTATGATAGCACTACAGCTTTCATAGGATTACGTAATTATTTATCATAATTTCATAGTACTCACCATTCATTTGGAAAATGTGATATGAATGAAAAACAAAATATATTTGAGCAAGGTTGCACACCATGTGGCTGACTCGATATGATTTATATATACACCCAAACGTAAATGCTCGATTTAAAAAAAGAAAAACAACAATTACGGGCATTTTGACGAAGCTCTGATCTCGAAATTTAATGAAAACAATTTATCATATGTCAGTGATGATCGTAGGCGTCTGAAGTCTTATATCAATCACTAGTTCCGCGATTATTATATTACTATTCATCATTACTAACACGATACACCTATCTACCGTAAGTAGTTTGCCTATAATACCATACATTTCCTAAATACTAAAACAAAAATGCCCACCAGGCCGCAAATGTCATATTAGCCGTTGCCCTTCATGGTGCCGGAACTGTTTTTTTGAAATGAACTAACTGTTCAAATATTCGCGAATTTACTATTAAAATTACCAGACTGGCATATGATAAACGGGTTATATGCCACAGTATGGGTTTTTGTGCCATTGGCGTCGGGCCTTTGAAGAAATTGAACCGCGGTTACAAAAACCCATATTGTGGAATAACCGTAAAATATTGGTGCCATCCAAAGTCAGAATACTTGTTTTTGACAGATGATAGAGTAAAGCTCGTGGATTATAATAGTTTTTACATCAAGTCAATATCTCGATTATTTATGAAAACATGGCGGTTTTGGTGGAAATTTTGGGATAATTTTTGTTACCTAATTACCTATTATGATGAATATTCATACGTCACAAGGGTAAAGCAAGGTAATTAACCCCACGAAACTCCTAATTTAAACTATATGTGAACATAATAGGTGCTTTATTTGGCATGTACTGCCTGAGATATAATCAGTGTGCAATTACCGAAATTAGTTACCAAGGTAACTATTCTTGAGATATATCCCAAAGCAACCGTAGTTCCTAGGGGCCCAACGCCATGAATTTTGAGTAAGGTGCCACAAAACCATAGAACTATAGGGAGGACAATTCTATGACAAAATCTTCATACGGTAGAAACTTTCAAAATTCAGTCTATATGCTTAATGGATTGTGCATGTCAAATAAATGAAATAAAATGTTCGGGTCGCCGCGGCAGAATTTCCGCAATCTGCATTTGAAAGTTACATGTCGGACTAGAAATAGGGAGTCCGTTAGCCACCAAAACGTCTGAGGTTGACCTATCGTGACGTCACAACACTCAGTGGAAGATATCCAAAGGGAGTCTCTACTACAGAGCGCCCACAGGACACCACGATGCATAGAAAATATCGTTGCTATGATGTATAACTCGTATGACTTAAATATATAATTTAAAAAAATCCCTGAATATTAATTTTTCTTCCTTCCGTCGTCTTTAAGGTTCTATAAAAGCCAATATATTAGTTCTTGCATTTTCTATCACATAAAACACTATAAATTGATAATCATTTTGACTTAAGTTAGACTTTAATCGTTCGTAATTTCCATAATACAACAACGAACGATTTGACGAAATAAAACATCCTTGGATATGTGGTGCTTATTATTTGCCAAACGATAACAAATACGTATTTGCATCTTAATGTACATGTAGGTTGTTTACGGTTAAATACAGTAATACATGAATGTTTAAAAACATATACCAGTATAAATATATCATTTTTTACATATATCTGATCACATGCTCATTGTAAAAGATAATTGTGTTCATTATGACGGAGCATTTTCGGCAAACATTGGGCTGACATCGTACCATGGGCATAGTGTGAACGAGTACTTTTATTACCCAATATGAACTTAGTTGAATGACAACAACAACGTTATATGTGACTTATTAATGAATCAATGCATATATTCTTCCATCTCGTCATGCACAATGTCAAGAATATGCACCAATAGATCAGCTGCCATACTGAGGCTACTAGGTTTAACAAGACTGTCTTCCTCTACAACACTTTGAAAAATGTTTTTGTATATCTCTGAACACGATTCTGGTTCTTTGGTCAATACTTCGCAAAGGACGTCCAGCGTGGCTTCATGCAATGGCTTCATATACGATTTGCTGTTGAACAGTTCAGGTAGGTTGAACATGACATCTGGTTTTCCCGAGGGTGCGTCATCCATTCGACTTGGCCGAATGGCGTGAGAGTTCCATTGCAGTTGTATATTGTCCAGTTCGTTCTGTAATAACTCCATATAGCAGAATCTTATGCACTCTATGTCGAGTCGGGATGTAATATCGAAAATTCTGTAATTCTCGAGCCTTCGGAAGTGGTCAATCCAGGCACCCATTCCAAGAATTGGAAATTTGCTCCACCAACTCTCAATTCTTTGATTGGACGTCGAACGCCCATACAGAAACGCAGTATTCATAACACCCCTGAAATCGCCATTTTGAAGCCTCAAGCACGTCTGCATCAACTCAATGTTACAATTCTCTGTCCCACGATCTGCGCGTATAACACATGGAAGAATACCTGCAGCTCTAATGGACTCGGCAAAATAATTACACACAACATAGGGGTCATTATTTGTGGAGGACGCCTTCAGCCATAAAACTTTCCTTGAATACCCATCGATGCATCCATGAACACACAAGCCATATCGCTTCAGCTTATTCCATCCGTCAGTGTGATGAAGATAGTTCGGTCCCTTGGCGAAATACAGTCGTCCTCTCAGTCTACGTCGTTTTCTTAGCGAAACACCTTCTGGTTCCAGAGATTTGAGAATTAACCTTATGCTTTCTCTGTCAACGTGCATTCCGTATTTCACCCGGAGCCTGCTCTGCATGGATCTGTAACCGCAATCTCGTCCGCTATCGGAAAGTTCGTACTGTACTGTATTGACCACAACATCCCAATTTCTATCGCGATTAGCTCTGCGCATCAGTCCGTTCGCTCGTAAAATTCGGTGAATCTGACGAATACTGAGGTTTTCTGCATGGATACGAGTTAGAAATGCCTGAATCTCCAAGTAGCTGAAGCCCATTGTGTAATAATGCATTATCCAACAGATACGATCCATGTCATTTGTGAATGTAATTATATTATTCAGTTGAATGTAAATCCACATGATATAGTCTGTGGGCCATTCTGAAAAAAAAAAATTTCGTCGCCAAATCGGGCATATTAGGTTTCTTGGTGTCATTGTGTAGGTTTTAATATCAGGAAAAATATTAGACCGGGTAACCTTCTCTAAGAGTGTCCAAACAATGGAAAAAATGACTTTTTCCAAGATGGCCGCCGAGTCCGATCAAAAAGTTTGTTTTTGTTTTTTCTCTGCTTCTAGACGTGCTAGAAGTGTAATCTTAGTGTCCTTTCTTAGGTTTTGAGGGTTGAGGAATCCAATAAAATACATTCCAATAATAATTATGCATTATTTCAATTGCAAAAATGCACTTCGACTGGTATTTGAACGTCAGAAATAGCTATTTGCGAAGGAAATCTGTTTTCAAATGTAGTTGCGAAATTCAGTTTCACGTATTACCATTTTGGACAAAACAATCCCATGAATACATCATTAAGAGTTTATTGTATCCCCTGAACAAAGTCAAGCAGATACTATGGATTTGCGATCGTCGCGCCGCTACAAGTGCCGTACAGACTTCCTTGTGAACGCTCTACAAGGTGCAAATCTGAACTGTTTCTGACAATATTCCATATGGATATGCCTTTTAGCAGAAACCCATAAGAGATCCTCTTATGGGTTTCTGCTCATAGTAACATCCCAAAACCTATCGAATTTGGTTGCCATGGCGACCAAGATGGCCGATTGGTGACATATTTCGTGACAAAATTAGCTGTTTCGACAAACATGGCTTGTGAAGGCTCAAGGGGTAGTACTTGGATATTATCACTATGATATTGAAGAGGCATATTGAGCAGTGACCAGACACAGAAATATTAAATAGTTACAATTATAGTTAATGAAAAGACTTATTAAAACAAAGTTAATATCCAGCTCGAGGTCAGCGATCATTCCTTTTGGTTGCGATTAGGAAACATCACACTGAATGTGTGTACAAGTATAGAGCTGATGGATTTGTTCGAAATAACTATTATCGAATACATTAACTTGACTTTCATCAGTTAAGTCTATTATTGCCCACAATAAAAATAGTGAAGATGAGAACATTTTATTGTATGACTAAACGTAGTAAGTCTTTTGTCCGGTATATATTTTATATCTGCAATAATAATATTGATTAGTTAATATCACTAACTTATTACAACAGTTGAATCATATTCATTATCAGTGAATGTAGATAAAGGAATCACATGTATTGTCGGGAATGGGATAAGCTAAATTATCTGTTAAGAACTAATTTGGTGAATATTTCAGTAGTTAAAATATTACTGCATGGCATAAAATTAGTTAAGGCTCGGAACTTTTATTGCTGACATTGATGAAAGACTCTGGGGCAGCAGTGCTATTTTGATATAAGATATTTTGTCTGAACTAACATAATATATTTTGGGCAACAGAAATGACAGGGCATAAACACCCATGTGGTCGTAGGCGACCGGAAAGCGTCTAGTTTTATGAATATCAAACACATATACTGTAACGGTTCTAGGGTTGATATAGTAGTAGCATATGTTCGTTGGGTTGAGGTTCGCCCCCCAGCCTTGCTTAGCTGACCGGATGCCTATGAGTTTGGCTCTTTGCCTCGTCTCAGACTGCAGAGGTCGCTCGGTTGACTCTGGTTCTCCGGGTGCAAGGGTCATTCGGCCGCTCGACTGACTCTGGTTCTTCATCTGGAATGGTCACTCAGCTGACTCTTGTTCTCTGGCTGCAGGGGTCGTTCAGTTTACTTTGGTTCTCTGGCTGGAATGGCCGGTCGGCTGACTCCGGAATTGTTACTCAGCTGACGCTTGTTCTCTGGCTGCAAGTAAGTAAGTAAGTAAGTAAAAGTTTATTTAAAACGTCGATGTGGAGGTTGAACAAAAAACATTAGCAGTTGGCTGCTAGTAATCGACATGATATGAGATACAGTGGGTATATACAAGATGAAGTAAAGATGGAAAAAACATATCATGCTGTCATATAATATTTACATACAAGTGACAGATTCACACTCAAACGTTATTCAAAGTACATATTAAACAGTTTTGACATACACATAGAACTTCCCATTTGGATATTTTGTTTTTAAACTCACGTAATGAAGAGCTATTTTTGATGTCCGATGGTAGTTTATTCCAGTAAAGAGCACCCTGATAAATTACAGAGTTCTTTCCATATCTTATTGTCTTGAAGTCAGGAAGTGCTACTGGGAGTACATTTCTGGTGTCATGAACCATATCTTTCAACGTTACGAAACCATGTAAGTAAGTCGGACTTTTTCCATGAATAATTTTGTAAAATTGAATTAGTATGCCCCTTATGCGTTTGGTATGCATGAGAGAAAGATTGGATAATTCCCTTAGATTGTTATAACTTCAGTTATAATCCTTATAAACATGTTGTAATGCTCGTTTTTGGATTTTCTCGATTTTGCGTGCATCACTAGCCTGCGCAGGGGTCGTTCAGCTTACTCTGGCTCTCCGGCTGGAATGGTCGGTCCGCTGACTCTGGTTCTTTGGCTGGAATTGTTACTCAGCTGACTCTGGTTCTCTGGCTTCAGTGGTCGTTCAGCTGACTCTGGTTCTCTGGCTGCAGTGGTCGTTCAGCTTACTCTGGTTCTCCGGCTGGAATGGCCGTTCGGCTGACTCTGGTTCTCCGGCTGGAATTGTTACTCAGCTGACTCTGGTTCTCTGGCTACAGGGGTCGTTCTGCTTGACTAGCTGGACGGCTGACTCTGGTTCTCCGGCTGGAATGGTTGCTCGGCTGACTATAGTTCTCCAGATGCAGGGGTTGCTTGGCTGACTCTGGTTCTCTATCTGGAATGGTCACTTGGCCGACTCTGGTTCTCTGGCTGTGGGGGTCGTTTGGCTACTCTGGTTCTCCAGCTGGAATGCTCACTCGTCTGACTCTGATTCTCCAGCTGGAATGCTCACTCGGCTGACTCTGGTTCTCCAGCTGGAATGCTCACTCGTCTGACTCTGGTTCTCCAGCTGGAATGCTCACTCGTCTGACTCTGGTTCTCCAGCTGGAATGCTCACTCGTCTGACTCTGATTCTCCAGCTGGAATGCTCACTCGGCTGACTCTGGTTCTCCAGCTGGAATGCTCACTTGGCTGACTCTGGTTCTCCAGCTGGAATGCTCACTCGTCTGACTCTGATTCTCCAGCTGGAATGCTCACTCGGCAGACTCTTGTTCTCCGGCTGTAGTCTGGCTGCAGTTTGTCTCGAATAACTTCGGCACTCTGGCTTTGGCTTGTTTTGGGTGACGTCGGTTCCCTGGCTGCAGGCCAACTCGGGTGGTAGCGGGTTTGCTCTGCAGTTACTCCTCGCCTGCGCAAAGTAAGGATCGCCAATCATTCGGGTTTTAGTCCGCTTTCCTCATAGACCTCTTCCTCTTCGTCTGGTTGTTCAGTTGATAGCTTGGGTTCTGAGCTATCTCAGACGTTATCAGCTTTATTTTACCCAACTGGTTTTCCAATCAATTCTACGTTCAACTTTGGTTGACTTTACTTCTTGAAGTTCTCTAAGTTTGGTTTCATTCCATCTGTATACCCGAACACGGAGTCGGCTGGGCCGACTCAAACATCAACTCTCGGCTTGATTTCAAGGTTTCTTGACGAATCACACATTCGGATGAAATTATTGCAGATATACATCCAGAGAGGAAGTTGACTATGATTGAACTCACCCACATGTGTTAGATATGTTGTACAACAATTGCCATATTTATTTGTTTCAAATATACAGTATTAAATATGAGGTAAAAAAAAACAAGACAACCTTAGAAACGAATGTTCAGCAAGTAGTATGACCTATATGGCCATTGCTCCACTTTTCCTCTCATATAATTTGGATATGCATAAACTGATATGTTGATGATTTATTCATGGAATTGTTTTGTTCAAAATGGTAATACCTGGTAATGAATAGCGCAGCCACATTCAAAACAGACTCCCTCCGCGAATCGCTATTTCTGACGTTCAAATACCAGTCAAAGTGTGGTTTTTCAATTGAAATAACGCATAAATGTTCTTGAAATGTATTTCATTGGATACCTCATCCTTCAAAACCTAAGAAAAGACACCAAGATTACACTTCTAGCTTGTCTAGAAGCAGAGAAAAAACAAAAACAAACTTTTTGATCCGACGCGGCGGCCATCTTGGAAAAAGTCATTTTTTTCATTGTTTGGACACTTTTTGAGAAGGTTACCCGGTCTAATATTTTTTCTGACATGAAAACCTACAGAATGACACCAAGAAACCTAATATGCCTGATTTGGCGACGAAAACCTATTTTAGAGGTCTAAGGACTAATACCCGAGATATACGTCTCTTATGAGCCGTTCATATTCAGTTTCAAGTACCTCATCCGGTTACAGACAATCGTCTTTCCGACACTGCAAAATGTTATTTCCATGTAAATAATGTTATTTACTCGTAAGAAATGTTATTTACGCATAAGAAATGTTATTTACGCATAAGAAACGTTATTTACGCGGAAATAAACGTTATTTACGCGTAAATAACGTTATTTATGCATAAATAACTTTTATTTCCGCGTAAATAACGTTATTTATGCATAAATAATGTTATTTACGCGTAAATAATGTTATTTATGCGTAAATAATGTTATTTACGCGTAAAAAATAATATTTCCGTTCATATTATGTTACTCATGTACCAGTCAGGATTATTTCGAGAAATAAATACCTTTTTTTCAGAATGTCACTTATCAGCCACTGTAATCATACGATGCAACATGCACAGAATTACTCGAGCGTGTCTATTATACTGTAAGAACTCGGGATATCTGTAAGAACTCGGGATATCCAATTGTCGCTACCACGCCCCCCGTCTGTAGTGGTATATCCCGCGTTTTCTTATTCTGTTATGGCTACAGTATACATGGTTCCAATTGACTAGGCTATGTTTCTCCTGGACGACTCGCACTGTGCCTTTGAGTTGTTTTCTCCCACTAGTAACGTGATTGTGAGTTTTGCTAAAATGGAACCCTATAAAAGCAAAGGCGGCAAGAGGCGCGCTCACTTTGAAACAGCAAGCTACGTGACATCAACTTTTCGTGATGAAAAAATGCAACACCTGGATAACGCCGCATGCGGATATAAACGCGTGTTATGACGCGCTTGTTTGTTGGATACAGTTGCACAACCTTATTCCTGGGAATGACCACATTACTAAACATGTGAGTGATATGCCGGACTTATTTCGGCCTATGTAGCGCACCTTACTCTACTAATACTAATCGCCCACTGAATGTATAGGCCTACCATATTTAATCAATCTGGCACATTTTTAATCTTCATTGAATTTACAAGAAAGAGTAACCTGCGCTACATGGGGCCTTTTTTCTTTGAATTCAAAACCAAATTAGCATTTTATCTTTCTGCATTATCTGACGGGCTGTACCTGTGTACAAAGAATTGAATCATACATTTTGCGTGAACAAATATGCTTAACCTCCCGTTATTTCAATATCTGTAAGGAAATGAAAACGATTTATCTACATGTATTTACAGGCAGAATTACTCGTAAAATCACTACGACCGATTCTAAAATTCGATCCAGGACTCCCATGACTCAACGTACGACTTGTAAGTAAGTTTGTTTTTAACTTTTGTGCTATTGCATTGTACAGCTGTTGTATGGCCATGTGAAAGTTCTGTTTAAATTGTTGCCATAATACATATGCTGAATAGCTATAACCTACATTTTGAAAGGAAAAAATGAAACATTCGTGTCTGTATATATTTCATTCATGTTTGCAGGAAAATTACGCTACGCGTGATCTCTGGAGGCTTTTCTAGGATTCCAGTACAGCTGCGGATATGCATGTGGAATATCGCAGGATTATTATCAAAACCTTCGGAATTCTAAGGATATCTTGGATATATACATTTTCACTGGATTTCTTGAAGGCGGCTGATTTCATGAAGCAAATATCAAAATGTTAACCAAAAACTGTTCGAGACCAATGGATTAAACTCACGCACCATAAACGCAACGATTAGCTGTCCACGATTAGTTTATGTACATCGAGTAATATAACCATAATACATTGTATGGTGGAAATTTGACGTTTAACATGTAATAAACTACCCTACTGTATCGGTTGTTTGAATTTCTTTCATAGGTCCCTATCTAAGATAGAAACCTATCTAGAGGTCCCTATCTAGGATATAGTGCATGATTCGATTGTTTCGAGCAGGTATTTATTTGTAATAAATACCTCTCTGCGAGGTATCTATTTCCAATAAATACCTGTCCCAGGTATCGAATGAAAATAAATCATGGTGGACATGTAAACAAACATTGTATTTTTTTTTATTGCCAAGCATATACATGTACAATGTATTATGATTATATTACTCGGTGTACATGAACTAATCGTGGACAGCTAATAGTTGCATTAATGGTGTGCGAGTTGAATCCATTGGTCATAAACAGTTTTGTGGTTAATATTTTGATATTTGGGTCATGAAATCCTCTGCAGAAATCCAGTGAAAACGTATATATCCACAATATCCTTGCAATTCGGGAGGTTTTGATAATCCTGCGACATTCCACATACATATATATCCGCAATTGTACCAGAATCCTAGAGAAACCTCCAGAGATCACGTATAACGTAATTTTCCTGCAAATATGAAGAAGATAAACAAACATGAATGTTTCATTTTTCCTTTTTGAATGTAGATTATAGCTATTCAGCATATGTATTGTGGGAACAATTTGAACAGAACTTTTACATTGCCATATTATGTACGAATAGCACAAAATTAAAAAAAACTTACCAGTCGTACGTTGAAGTCATGGATCAAACCTTAGAATCGATCGTAGTGATTTTACGAGGAATTCTGTAAATACATGTGAATAAATCGTTTTTATTTCCTTATAAGGATTGAAAGAACGGAAGAACGGAAGGATTGAAAGAACGGAAGATAAAGATATTTGTTCAGGCATTTGTTCAATTATGATTCAATTCTTTGTACACTGGTACAACCTGTTAGATAATGCAAGAGAAAATGCTAATTTTGTTTTGAATTCGAAGAAATAAGTCTGATATATTACTCACCGGTTCACAAATCTGGTACTTTGTTCATGCACTGCATCTGGTTACACCAAAACATTTGAGTCATTCCCATGAATAAGGTTTTGCAACTATATCCAACAAACAAGCGCGTCAGAACACGCGTTTATTCCGCATACGGCGTTATCCATTTGCTGCATTTTTTCATTACGAAAAGTTGATGTCACGTAGCTTGCTGTTTAAAAGTGAGCGCGCCTTTTGCCGCGTTTGCTTTTATAGGGTTCTATTTGAGCAATACTCACAAACACGTTACTAGGGAGAGAAAACAATTCAAAGGCACAGTGCGAGTCCACCAGAAACATACTCAATTGGAACCATGTATACTGTAGCCATAACAACAGAATGCCGTCTAGGGTTGAATGTACGAATCTATGAGCTGAGTCATGTGGTGAAGTAAATTCTGCAGCGGGTAATAGATCCAACGCTTTTCTTGACGGATACACTTGATTGAGCAAGGACTGTGCGTTCCATTTGCAGTTTTGTTGTTTATATTCAATTACGTAAAATGTATGTGATATATTGTTTATGAACTAAATGAATGTGAGGGGGGAGAGGGTTGTGTCAGAAGGGGGGGGGGGGGAGGGGGGGGGGGAGGTGCATGCACTATGTCGGATAATGCCTACGGCTTCGTATGCCTCACGAATAGAAACCTCGGCCTTCGGCCTCGGTCTCTATTCGTGAGAAATACTCAGCCTAGGGCATTATCCTATACAGAGACCTCTCTGGGAGGTTACTATCTTAGATAGAGACCTCGCAACAGGTTCCTCCGTAAGATAAGTACTTCACCATAACAATAGAATCATGCTCTATATGCACATATACCATTTTACGTTATATCCTTGAACGTACGAAGTACAGAAGTACAGCAAGCACATGGCCAGCATAGGCTGACATATTTTACTAGCGATGTCTTCTAAACGCTGGTATACTGGTACAGGCATTGTGAGGCTTATTGAGGCATGCAATGAGCAGTATTGTTGAGTTCATGCACCTTGCAATGCTTGTACCAGCATACCAGTGTACCAGCGTTTAGAAGACATCGTTTTACTAGGGAGGTTTAAATGGAAAATATGATGGCTACAACTTGAGATACATGGCTGAATGGATATAGATCATGTGCATAATAAAGGTGTGTGACTAAATGTCTTTTCTGCAAGCGTGGAAGCAATAGGATAATTGATCAGCATTTCACTGGCATATCAGGCCTGCCATCCATTAGGCCACACACATTTAACAATGTCATCACGCTCATCGACAAGACTTTCAACACGAAGCGAAGACACCACAGGACTGAAAATGGATGAACTACTTGAAAAAATGGATAAACTCCTCGAGGAAAAATTGGACAAAAAGTTAAAACTGCTGAAACACGATCTTCTACAAGATATCAAGACTGAAATAAGAGACCAAGTTTCTGAGGAACTCCGAAGCCTGCGAAGTGAAAATGAAGACCTGAAGGCAAAGGTTGAAGAATTGGAATCTGCAAGCGAAAAAAACAAGAAAGACACAGCATTGGAAATAGAAAGTTTGCGAGCAATGAACTTACGAACCAAAAGGCAAGTTATCAACAATGAACAGTATAGTCTCCGCAAAAACATTAGACTCTTCGGCGTAAAAGAAGAACCTCAGGAGAACTGCATGTCGATTGTACGAGATATCGTCACCAAGGATCTCCACATACACCTCGACGTGGACGACATTGTCACTGCTCATCGCATCACCAGTAGATCACACCCCCGACCCATCATCGCAGTGTTCAAGACACACGACATGAAGATGAAAGTGATGAAAGCCAGGAAAGTGTTGAAGGGTCAATCAACATCCATAGCTGAAGACCTGTGCCAAGACCTCAACGAATTGATAAACCGATTGAAACAAGATAAATCTAGAGAAGGTAGTAAGATAAAACAGATTTGGGCAAGGGATAGTAGAGTCTATGTACAAGATCATCAGGGCAATGTGGTGACTGCACAATGGGGGCAGAATGTTGATGACATGTTTCAGTGAATTATGGATTCTTTGTCATAATGTATGCAAGTTTGCATGCAGTGTAGGTTCCTTAGCCTGATGAAATGTCCTAGCCTGGTTACTTTGTCAACAGCAAATGTACGCAAAATTGCTTAATGGTGTTTATTTTATTTTTTTGGACTGAATGTCCATATGTGCAGTAATTTTAAAAAGGTGAGTGTAGAATTATTTACATATTCTACTGTACAAATATATCATATGTGCCACTGGAACTATGTGCTACACTTGTAAGATAATCATACCGATCTGTTTTGTAATTATAAGAAAGCAACACTGGTATATCTGGTAAGAGTATAATCTTGTCATACACCCTAAACATAGCATTGTATTCTCTTGGCCTAGCAGATGTCTGCAAAGATTGGTCTCTAAGTTCATTCAACTGTGAACTCCCTCACAACACGTGTACATGTCTCGGCACATAGACCAGGTGTCTCCCTTGTTTTCTGTTGTCTTTATTTTACTCACTTTTCTCACTTTTTGTATCACCCACTACAAATGTATTACTCCATGTCTGTATGTCTCAGTTGTAAAAGGTATGATGAGTATAAACACCCTCCCACAACTAAGGAATGGCTGATCTGAGTTTTGTGAGTCAACTCCAGAGTTTATCAGATGAGCATATTGATGAAGTTTTCACAGGTAATGGTTGTTTAACAAATGTTGCAAATGACTCAATGTTCCAAACATATATTGATCATGTCACACAGAGAGAAATATACCCAGCTGCCCACACTTGTAAATATTACAAGGATAATGACGAAATTTTACAATCACCTCATGAAAATGTTATTTCTGTGCTACATCTAAATATTGCCAGTCTACATAAGCATTATAAAGAACTTGTTGTCTACCTACATAGCTTACAACACCAATTCGATGTTATTCTCCTGACTGAAGTCGGTCGGTATAATTTAGACACATTCAACAATATTATTGATGGCTATGTATTTGAATTTGTACCCTCCCCAACTGTGCGTGGAAGTGTTGGAATATTTTATAGGGAAGACATTTGTGATAATGTCAAGATAACTAAACAACTTATCAATGAATCTTTAAAATGTGGCTGTAAAAATTGTCAAATGGAAGACATGGTATTTGAATTCAAGGTAAATAATATCAAATGTACAATTTGTATGTGTTACCGACACCCCAGTGGGAGTGTTGCACATTTTCTTGAATCGATTGGGAAAGTTGAAGGTATCTTTGATGAAAAGTCACTCGTTTTCTTTGCAGGGGATATTAATATTGATTTACTTAAATGTGAATTTAAGAATATGTTAAAAAATCAAATTACTGCTGGAAACATTTTTTGTACTATTAGTGACCATCTTCCAGTTTTTTGTATGTTACATATGAGCTCGAAACAGCCGAAAAGTAACAGACCATTAGTGAGATTATATAGTGAAAAAAATATAGAACGGTTTTCATCTGATATGGCAAGCATAAGCTTTTATGGTGTACTTTCATCAGCAAACCCTACAGAAGCATATGACCAGTTATTAAGTATTCTACAAACGTGCAAGGAAAAACACTTCCCACTGGTGCGTTTATCACGTCGGAAGGCAAGTGATAAACCCTGGATTACGCAAAGTCTTCGCAAAGCAATTAATCATAAAAACATGCTATATAGGAACTTTCTCCGGAACCCTAATAACAAGACAAAAGAAAAATTGTCGAAATGCAGAATTTCCCTTCATAAATCTATCAAGCAAGCTGAGGAATCATACTACTACAGGTTATTACAGTCGAATCATACAACATTCCAACTAACCTGGTCAGTTATTAATTCCTTAATCGCCAATAAAAAACAAAAACAAAGGACTGCAATACACCAGATTTCTCACAATGGAGATATGAAAACAAAAGATAAAGATATATCAAATGCTTTCAATGAATACTTCGCCAATGTAGGAACTAACCTTGCAGCTGAAATCCCAGATGATAACGGTGCGGATTTCAAACAATATTTGTCATTACCTAACTCTACAAGTATCTTTTTACAGCCTACATATGAAACTGAAGTAATGAATGAAATAGCTAAATTAAAGATTGGGAAATCACCGGGAATAGATGAAATTTCTAATCTTCTGATAAAAACCGTGGACAAATATATCTGTTCTAGTCTTGTGCACATTTTTAATCTCTGTTTTGTAATGGGAATATATCCCTCGGCACTAAAAGTAGCAAAAGTTATTCCCTTGTACAAGAAGGGGGATAACAATCTCCCTGAAAATTACCGTCCAATCAGTTTACTCTCTTGTCTAAACAAACTGCTAGAAAAACTTATCGAAAAACGTATAAGAAATTTTTGTGAACAAAACCAGTTGTTTTATAGTTACCAGTTTGGATTTAGGACAGGATTTTCTACAACACAAGCATTATTAGAAATTAGTAACAACATTATTAGCCATTTAGATAAAGGACAAAATGTATTGGGCTTATACTTAGATCTAAAAAAGGCATTCGATACGGTAAACCATAAGATACTTAAATATAAATTACTAAATTATGGGATAAGGGGTAAATGTTATGATTTGATTTCTAGTTATTTAACAGGTAGAAGTCAGGTTATGTATGTAAATGGGGTAAGTTCTGATAGTTTACCGGTTACAACGGGAGTTCCACAAGGTTCGGTGTTAGGTCCGTTGTTATTTTTAATTTACGTTAACGATATTCAAAGTGCGGTCCCCAATGTTTCCATAAGATTGTTTGCAGATGACACCAACCTATTCCTACATGATAATAATTGTAAAAACTTACTTTCTAAAAGCAAATCCACATTAACAACACTAAAAACATGGTTTGACACAAACAAACTAACCTTACATTTAGGTAAAACTAATTTCATGATTTTTCATGCCAAAAACGATGACCACGAGTGTCATTCGAGCTTCGAGATGGGGAAACATGTAATTACTAGAACTGATCATACTAAATATTTGGGACTCTTGATTGATGATAAGTTGTCATGGAGACTTCATGTCAACGACTTATGTAATAGGTTGGTAAAGTTTGCTGGAATATTTCATCGCATTAAACATCATATACCAGACAATGTTAAGCAACAGTTATATTTTGCCTTTGTATACTCAAGAATATCGTATGGTATCGAGGTTTTCGGCATGGCTAATAAAAGTACAATATTACTCTTACAGACTATGCAAAACAGAATCTTGAAGGCCCTTTACAACAAGCCTAGGCGCTACCCTACTTCAACATTGTATCAGGAACTCCGGGTGTTAAATATACTCAGCATTTTCAACATAAAAATGTATATTTTGATTTATAAGTATGTGAATAATTACCTACCACCCATATTTAATTCTATCTTCAGACCTTTAGAGATCAATTACTATTCTTCTCGAAATAATTTATTCTCGGCCAGCAAATACGCGATATGGATCTTTGTTGTTGAACAATAGAGCATGCAAAATGTGGCAAAATCTGAATTCTGATATCAAAAATGCTAGATCGTTACCCAGTTTCAAAGGTGCTATAAAAATTACATGTTGTCTAATCAATAACCAAATTCATCACTATTGTCCATAGCATTGTTACCATAATACTGTGTCATGATATATTTTTCTGGGTGTCATACTTCATGGCGTTGTGATACA
Source organism: Terebella lapidaria (assembly GCA_949152475.1). Lineage (NCBI taxonomy): Eukaryota > Metazoa > Annelida > Polychaeta > Terebellida > Terebellidae > Terebella > Terebella lapidaria. Next base: position 22,789,805 of record OX424567.1, read on the forward strand.
TTTTTCATAATGCACTGTTCTCGTTTCCATTTTGTTGTTCATTCTATATAGATGCGTTCATGTTAGTAACATTGGTCACCAGCTAGATAAGACATTGTTTTTTTCTGGTGTCCATCACATGTCATGTAATCATGTTGTCTGTTTCCGTCTGTAAATGTTGATATGTGAAAAATGAACTATCTATCTATCTATCTACCCATCCATCTATATCAATCCTGACCTAAATACTAGAACCATGCTCAAGCAACAGACAAGCAGATGTCGATTGACGTCACGGGGAACCCATAAGCCCCTGTTTGGGAGTGAACTGAATTGACACAGATTCGTAAGTTTGAACAAACCTCGGCCATACGCCATAAGTTTGTGCAGTTATCAAAATGATCATGATGACATTGATATAACTTTTTAAAGTCATAGTAGCAAGGTACCATTATATGGTTTTCTCCCTGTTCAGATGAAGACATTGTGGCCATTTAGTGATACAAAAAGTTGTTCGCTGTAATTAGTAGTTAATAACAGCTACAGGTAATCGAGTATATTGAGCCAGTATTACAATCGCCTTCTCATGCCGATGAAAAAACTAGCTTCGGCAGTTTCCGTAATCGTGACATCAGTTGAGGCAAAATGTGCTTCGATGGCTGGCCAAGAACTTAAAATACGTGAATTGGTGTCCAGCTCAAAGATGGAAAATCACTCCAAAATGCATTTGATTCAAAAGAAAACACGTTAAAACCAGCAAATACTGAACATCTTACAGTTCATCAAACTTCCTTTCCGGGTGATTAAATCGTACTAATTCTAAATATCCATACAAGAAATACCGTATTCCCGCCATTTCACCCGTTCGCTTGAATTGTCAAACATACACCACTGGAATGAATATGCGACATGCATTTTACCTTGCTGGCTATATGTACTTTCAGATCTGCCTCAACTGATGTCACCAACCATGTGACCCATACAAAAATTGGGATCAATTGGCCTATCAGTTTGAAATAAATGTTCAATGTTCAATTCAATCTTGCAGTTCAAAAAACCTCCCTTCTGGGATAATAAATAGTACTGATTCTAAATATCAAGACAAGAAACGCCGTATTCCCACCATGTCACCCGTTCACTTGAATTGTCAAACATACACAACGGGAATGAATATGCGACATGCAGTTTACCTTGCTGGCTACATGTACTCTCAGTTCTGCCTCAACTGACGTCACCAACCACGTGACCCATACTAAAATCGTGATCAAAATCTGCCTATTTGATTCAATATCTAGAAACCCATTGATTGTGATTGTAAAATTCGTTCGAATTTACGGTAACTATTCATAATGGACCAAATGAAAAGCACTTTCATCGGCATGCTACTAGGTCTTTAAAGGTAATATGGTGAAAAATAGTCCAAAGTATTTGTCGTATAATTCTTTTCTCATTTGAAGTGCATGTGTAAAGATTTTGGAGGATTTTGAATGCATTTTGAACAGTTCGAATGAAACGAAAATAAATATTAATACTTTTTAAGTGTTTTTTGTTTGATCTGAACATGGGTTGGATATGACGCACTGATGATGCTTCAGACAAGATTTATTTTTGTAGATACATTTATTGTCGTGATCGACTTCCCCAATATCATGCTGATGCTTCAAGTTCAGTCTGTGGAATAAATAATATACATAGATGATAGAGATCAATCTCAGAGCATGATTGCTATAATCATGCGAGAATAGCTATTACCAAACTCCACTGATGTAATTCGAACTAATATGTATTTGCACAAGAGTTTTTAATTTGCACACGAATTGTTATTGCATATTTTGATTAGGTTCAATTTTGTTTAATACTTATGACTGATGACTTATGATTACCTCATGCTAAAGCATGGAAACACCAGACAGCATCGTGGATGCTGCGGTCGAAGCAGCAGCCCAGACATTCACACTCCTGTCTTTTGATGCCTTTCCAGCCACAATTGAGACGGTTTGCACCGGGTGTGGAATGACAAACTGCAATAAATCACAAAACTAGTAATAGACCCAGTCAATCGCATTTGAAAAATATCAACTTTGTGTAATAGACGTGGAATCAATACCCAGTATTAAGTATTCCGTGCAAACAAAACAGGGTCCGTAATCCAATCTCATACAGAATTCATATCAGGCATACGAAATGAGAGAAAACAAAAATGACAGGGAAACTCATGAACCTCCAAAATGGCCATTAGGAGGTGAAATCAGGTGTTCCGGAACGAGTGAGCTTTTCCTGTCCAACTAGCGGCACCCGTCATGAATTCCCCAAAATTAACATGAAAATAGATCTAGTTGCATGGCAGACATGGATTTGGTGTATTTATCAACCAGATCATGATCACGTCCATAGAATATCTTAAACGCAGCTATAAGTCTTGGTAAAACATATCCTTGTCGCAGCAGTTTAGAGACTAGCTGCGCACTTCGATAGACAAAGTCCTCATATTTGCAACTAGCTCTGGAATAGCGTATAAGTTGAGAAACAAACACAATATGCCGGTGACATAGGAATGTTGTTGCTTAGAAAAGGGAAATTGACTATGGAAAAATTGAAATCATCACGTTTGTTATATAATCTAGTTGACATGTTACAATCATATTCAATATCCAACCTCAGGTCTAGAAAATTATCGGAGTCTGTAGTAACCTTAGTTTCAAGTTCCTTAGGGTTTACGACTTCCAAAATATCACCAAACTTGGGATTATTTAGCGACAATACGTCATCTATTTATCGGAAAGTGAAACTAAAATTACATGTTAGTTTATTACAACCTCCTCGTTGTAAATGTTGGATAAAATCTGATTCATATGAGTATAAAAACAGGTATGCCAATAATGCTGCACAGTTGGTACCCATGGGAATACCAATTCCCATGTATTTGTTTACTGATTCACGTACCTGCTTTCCTCTTCACATCTTCATTCCCTGGAAAAACAAAACGAGACTATGACTATGATATATACCGATTGTCCCCTAAATATGTTCTCTGATAAGGCATACAGATATAATGTGGAAAAAGGCCACATACTGTCACACCTCTGATTCCGATTTCAGAGTTAAGTGTGCGCCACTTTGTTCGATCCAACTTCTGACTTAGCCATAACATTTATTTGTTTACATTCGAGTTTTATCATGAATATCCATGGATGTAAACTATTTGCTAGATGAGTTCATTCATATAGACATTGAACAATGTTAGGGACAAGATTCCATCCTGTTGAATCTTGAGTCCACAACCAAATGTATGTGGACAATAACGAGTTACGGTATACTTGGATTCAAGAAAGTACATCAGCCATTATTTGAGTTCTTGTTCTACAATCTGTAATTGAAACTCTAAGACCAAGATAGTATTTTCTACAACACATATATAAGGCCGATAACAGACGTCATAGAAACATCTTTTATCAATAAATCTGCACCTGCTTCATAGCAGTAGTACGTCTTCCTCCGCTCCTCCCAGCAACAGAGATCGCCCTTATCGGTGCACTGTTGCTGATCTTTCGGTATGAATTCATCTGGAAATCCTTCGAAACACTGTCTTCTAACATCGGGATGTACAACGCATCTACACTCTGTATAGGAAATAGTTTTGTCACTGCACAAATAGGCTGTTTTCTGAACATCACACCCAATCTGCCTATTTTGTAGGACCTATTTTATACAGCATAAACTTGACATGAGGTGTAGAAGCAATAGTTTTGTACGCTAACACACCCCTAAATTGCATCACCAGCAGTCCATACCTTTGGCGCAGTACCTGTCGCTCTCGTCCTCGTTGTTGCTGCAGCCGCCATTGCCGTCACACATCCAGCTAATGGGCACACACTGTCCGTCATCACACTTGAGTTGGCCTGCGTTACACGGCGGCTCACCTTAGAGGAAATAGCGCGGTAGAGTGGTGTCAAATTACATATGAAATGATCTTGCATTGATTTGAGGATAATGAGACTCTTTAGTAAGACCACACTAACCTATCTGACAATGACAGATGGTCCAAAGCACCGAGGCGAGGCTGATAAATACCACATGTTTGACCGCTGCAATGAACGTACATGCAAAGTAATTGTATTTTCAGTGATCAGTCTGATTACATATGCATCGTCCAGTAATTGGGCCGTTTGCATTTGTGTGTGCGTTTGATGCCAAAACGTTCCGGTTAACCCCAAAAGTTGGAATGTTAATAAACATAATATTCACACACACACACAAAACACTGTAACTGATATAAACACGTTTCTTAAATGCAATAATAATTTGCTTATTTTTTACAACTGCTTTCTGAAGATACCACATTGATAGGAGCAATCACTGAATATGCTAATTACAACTACACAAATATCATAAGCAAGGGAATCGCTAATTTTGATTGCGCATATGTTGATAAAATTGTAGATACTTGATCCATCGAACAAATCACAAGCGAACAACTTTTCTAATATCTCAATCGAACATCTATATCAAAACGTACACTGTTGTCTTCATGGTCGGAGAGTGTGCAATCTATAGTCAGTTAATAACACACTTCAAAACTCTTGAGAAAGTATATTAAATGACGTACCTGTGATCATCTTGTCATCAATTCTTTCTTTCCGTGATAAATGAAGTTTGAATGTGTGATGGAAAAGTTTGAAATTAGATGTCACCAGAAACCAACATGAGAAATGAACAAAATTGGACGTCTTTTAAGGCATCAGTCGACGTGGGAACACTATCAGAGGGCGTTTTTAATACCATGTCGAGTAGTTTAGAAATTCGGCCGATGACTCCTCGCACCAGATTCCATCCATCAAGTATGCACGATGGAAAACAATATTTCACGGAAAACATATATCGTGCATTTTTGTTGTATTCGTGGCTGCACTACACATGCACACGGCACCAGGTGGTGTTTTCATTGTAATTGTTGTCACATCATGGTAGGTGTAATGGACATTAAAGCTTGATTAAACGTTGTTATTTCAGGTAATCGACATGGGGTATCAATCAAACAGGCTATTAATTTACCCCCCCCCCCTTATTCAGAAAAAAACGAATCTGTCAGTTTGAAATACAAATGAATGTCAAGGGCTTGTATTCCTAGTAAGCGCTTCATTCTGCATTTCCGAAGGTAAATTCACATGATATGTGAACAATTATTTCCCTGAGAGTAAAATATAAAAATATCACTGACGACGTGAGTTATTACATGTGCTATTATGCATGGCTACTGTCTCATGAAATATATGCAAAACGTGTCATCTTCGAGTACATTGTGTCCAGCATTATCGTCGTTCCAATATTTGACACATTTCGGTGATTTAACATTTCATAGAATTCTGTGCTCAACCACGTGTTTCCATTAATTATATTTCAACATAACTTTCATTCAGAACATGTTTGTGGCCTAATCTGGCTTGGAAATAGGTATGCGTGTCATACGGACATTGCATACCGAGTAATTCACCAGCACACCGTATGGTTATGCATGTGACCACTTACACGTAGTCGATGCGAAGAGGAAGTTGGAAACCTCGCCCAAAGTTTACCATGTATTCACAGATTGTTTCACCAGCACATAGTTTATGGTCGAAACCACTACCGTCAAATGTGCTCTCTTTAGAGAACTTGATATACTAGTAGATATGACCGTGAGCGCTAAAGATCATACCAGGTCTATTTACCAGATTACCAGTCCTTTCCGTGGCTATACAAATGTAAGTATAAGCGATACCATCAAGAAACATGTCCCTATCGTCAAGAATTTCCCACACAACCTCAAAAATTTAGAACCGATAATGTCAATTATTTATTCACCGCTGTGCAGCGAACAATGGGTGCTACATTTAATATATGGTTTCCAATAGCAAAAAAAAAATCATATCTGGAAGTGTAGGGTGTGCGGTAGGTCATGTGGATGTTATTTTAGTTTTTAGGTTACTGGACCGTTGGTGCGATAACATATTTTTAAAGGTGAAACCCTCTCATGACCCTCCAACCAGAAAAAAGTGAACAATCATCTACTTACTGTATTTAACAACAATATGATGGTCCCACACAAAACTTTTACTGTATGGAAAACACTTTCCATAGTGACAATTTAGATTTCAGATAGTCCTGTATCGCGAATACAATTGCCCATATCTCGCCAGCAATCACATTGTCAGGCGCTTAAACGTGCACAAATCCTTTCTAAATATCAAACTCCAACAACAGGCAAGTATATAATTACGTCACGCGGAAATCCAAAATCCCTCTTGTAGGGGATAAATTGAGTTTTTTTCGAAATGCGTGAGCAGTCATTGTACCATATACAGACAAAGGCAAATTTAAAGAATTTATAAATGCAAACCAATTTCTGAGCATATGTCTAATTTTGCAGCACTTTTCAAGCAGATTATGATGGCGCTGGTAAGTTGTTTTTGGGTTTACCAGATTGGATGTTACCTGTCAAAGTACTGATCGTATTCGCATTATCAATAGGTATATGTACAGTTGTGAAAGGTGAATCACCTTTACCCCGTCCTTAGCCATCTTTGCCTTTCGCTCTACGACTGACCGTTTCTGAGATACGGCAAACAGGAAGTGCTGAGTCCTCAAAAAAAAATTCGACACCAGAAGTCGTCTCGACGCAAGATACCCTCTAGACTAGTTAGTCTAGTGCCAGGAGGCCGGAATTGAGCTCCGTTTCGCTCTACGACGCACCATTTCCGAGATACGGCCAAACAGGAAGTGCAGAGTCGGCGAAAATAAATTCGACACTAGGGGTCGTCTCGACCCAAAATACCCACTAGACTAGTTTGTCTAGTGCCAGAAGGCCGGAATTGAGCTCCGTTTCGCTCTACGACGCACCGTTTCTGAGATACGGCCAAACAGGAAGTGCCGAGTCGGCGGAAAAAAATTCGACACCAGGGGTAATCTCGAACCAAGATACCCCCTAGACTAGTTTGTCTAGTGACAGGAGGCCGAAATTGAGCTCCATTTCGCTCTACGACTCACCGTTTCCGAGATACGGCCAAACAGGAAGTGCCGAGTCGGAGAAAATAAATTCGACACCAGGGGTCGTCTCGACCCAAAATACCCACTAGACTAGTTTGTCTAGTGCCAGAAGGCCGGAATTGAGCTCCGTTTCCCTGTATGATGCACAGTTTCCGAGATACGGCCAAACAGGAAGTGCCGATTCAGCTAAAAAAAAAATTGACACCAGGGGTTGTCTCGACCCAAAATACCCATAAGCCTAGTTTGTCTAGTGCCAGGATGCCGGAATTGAGCTCCGTTTCGCTCTACGACGCACCGTTTCCGAGATACGGCCAAACAGGAAGTGCCGAGTCGGCGAAAAAAAAATTCGACACCAGGGGTCGTTTCGACCCAAGATACCCCCTAGACTAGTTTGTCTAGTGCCAGGAGGCCAGAATTGAGCTCCGTTTCGCTTTACGACGCACCGTTTCCGAGATATGCATGAAAGCCTCAAGGATGAATCAGCAAAAATTCTTCCGAGCTCTAGGTCAAAGGTCGTTCGACGGAGTGATCCCAAAATCAATAGGGTTCTTCCTTGGTGGTATATGAACTCCCATGCAGAGAATTCTTGCCATTGCATGAATACTTTTTGAGTTATTGCTCGGAAACCAAGTCTCAAAATCAACCTTGATTTCATCCTCACGGACCTCACGGACCCCGGAGCCGCCTTCAAAACAATAGGGGTCCTCCATGTAATATTTCTGACCAGTGGTGTAAATTTGGACAAGATCCGTTCAGGCGTTCCCGAGTTATTGATCGGAAACCAAAACGGCGGAAAGTAAAAAAAAAAAAAAAAAAACAGACAAAACCATAAGGGCATTTCAGGCCGAAATGCCCTAATAATGGCTATTAACACGATTTGGGCTGAAAAAAAATTTTGTCGACCTGTTAAAACTTCAAAATGGCTGCCAAACACAGACCAAAGATTCAATGGCAAACAAATATATCACATAGGTACAAAAAGGGAATCTTTTGAAACAGAAACTGAAGAGTTTTTGAGTAAATTTTCGTCAAAGTCGGAATCTTTTGAAACAGAAACTGAAGAGTTTTTGAGTAAATTTTCGTCAAAGTCGGAAATCGGTAGTTTTTCGTCTAAAACGGCTGCCATTTTTAACAAATTGTGAACACGTTAAATTTGTGCAAAATTTCAGAAAAATTCACCCCTAAACTTTACCGGTAAATATAAAATTGTTCATGCTGTACGGACGGACGGATGGACGGACGTGCGTACGGCTAGACCCTTGTGTGGCCCTTACATGTTAAATTTCCTATCTGAATTAGCCACACAAGTACCCAAAATAGACATAAAAAAAGAACTTCACTCACGAACAGGTATTGTGTGGCTTCTTCAGTCACACAAGTCTTGATCATAGTCATACAACATGTACAAGTATACTCTCCATGCCAATAGGTTGCCAATAGGTTATCGGACCATAGTTCCGGCAACCTAAAAATTTAGCTTTCACAAAATTTTAATTTTATTTTCTGATTGTGGAACTAGACTGGAAACCAATACAGGGAACATTCTTTTCCATATACAGACTAGGGGTCACAGAGTTGCAGCACAAATTCTGTGGATCCATAGTCTCCAAGGGTATGTTAATTGCAACTGTGCACCTATACAAAATTAATGCATGTACATTGAACTTCATTATGGTCATAAAATAATCATGATAATATATTGTTCATGTTTCAATGGTCTTTATCAATATAAATAAATTAAAATAATACAGTGATTAGTATGCGCAGTTTCCTTCATTCATCAGTACATGTATTTAAACTGTTCCACAATAAATTTGATATAGAATGGGCACTAATTTATTTACTGTAAAATGTAGGAATGTGGTTTTACACTAATAACTACATGTACATGTTTTATATACTATTAAATTTACAGTTAACTGTCCCAGTTGTGGTTATTCATCAGCCAAGGAGGAGATGTTCAACAGTTTGAGTGTCCCTGTGTCAAATGTAAGACATGCAATATGAGACAAGTGAGAAATGACATACTTTATAGTCAATAAATTCCACTTTATAGTCCCCCAAAAAAGGAATATGCTTTTACTCACATGTATGTGCAAAAATTAGCGCAGTACTGTGATTGTAATTGTTCCATATTCTCCATTGCTTCATATACTAGTATATGAAAAATCATCTTATTTGAAGTAACAACAAAAATTTGTCCAATCAGTGATATTTATTTATGATTTTACTTGTGAAAGGTGCGTTCTCTGAAAGACGCAATTGATAATTTCTGCACAGAAGAATGTGTATTATGCACATGTCCTGTATGTCCAAGCAATCACATGACGAAATTCACCAAAATAATGAAAGCTCCGAACTACCTCATTCTTCACCTCAAACGGTAATTCACTGGCAAATGAGATCCACTTGTTAATGAAATTATGCATGTTACTGTCGATCTGTGGCATGAAAAGCCAAAATTATGTGTATGAATGGTGATAACATTTCAAACATTGTCAATTTGTCTCTCACAAGCCACCAAGAGAAAGTGTGATAATGTTTTCAATTCCATCTTATTTTTCAGATTCATCGGACAATTGAGAAAGTATGCAGGCAATCTTGCATTTTCAGACAGACTAGATTTGAGGACATTTTTGTCAGAGGTGAATATACTGTTGTAACATGCAAAATTATTCCTTGTTCATCATATAGTAGTATCTGATAATTAGCAATTTTTCAGTACACATATGCTCTATCTACAACCACTCCATCTATATACTAGTAAGCAAATTTGGGAATTTTCTGACCCAAAAATATCTATTTTGACCTTTCAATGTCATCGAAGGTCAAATTCAAGGTCACCACACAAATAGACATACATGACTTCCTATTTGAAAGTGCCAATATCTAAGCTCTATTTCAAGGTGTTCTACGAGTACAGTTGTTACAACTCCCATTATGAAGGGGAAAAGTGGCAAAAATCTAGTAATTTTTTCAAACGGTTTGCCTAAAAACGGCCCAAAAATAATAGTTATGTCTGGTGCAAAAAATGTGTTATATTACCGACCCGTCGAACAATCAAAATAGCTGCCACATGCAGAACGAAGATTCAAGGGTAATGAAAATTATACATATCATAAAGGTACATAAGGGTTATATCTTGGAAAAAGAATATAAAAAATAATCAGACAATTTTTGAGAAAATGGCTGCCAAAGTCCTAAATTGGCCATTTTTCGTTAAAAAAATAACCCCTTCTTCAAATATTTTTAGACATATTTGTGCAAAATTTCAGAAAAATCCTCCTGTAAATTGTATAGATAAAATGTGGGCGAACGACGGACGCAACGCCACAACAATAGGTTATCGGACAATAATTCTGGTAACCTAAAAAAATTAACTGCATTTGATACTACTGCCAATACGGATCATGACTCATCTGCTTTAAGGGTACTTTCTAAAGGTTCACATTTATCATAAATATATATTTTACGTTTATATATTACAAACTATTTTCCAATCTTCCAAGTAAATTTTTCAGCAGTTGCGGTATTTATCATTATCGGTAATCTCCTGCAGTACACATTTCGTCTTAACTCGTAGTATACTTGATTCCTTGCCTATAGTGGATATGGCAGTGTTTACATTGCTAAAAGGAGTATGAATCTCAAAACATGGGAAAAGCACTAACTTTCAGTTTCAATTTTTCAAAACACATAAATATTTCATTCATTTATGCATATGTAAGTTTAAAATTAAGTAGCTTGAAACTTCATTTCAGGTTGAATCATCAGTCATCTACAGACTATTGGGTGTCGTTGTACATTCCGGCTTCAGCATCCATGGAGGCCACTACCACAGCTACGTACGCCATGGAAACCTCTGGTACAGAGCTGATGATATCCAGGTACATGCATTTGTATCTTACTTGTAATTATATTGATGTTAGTGCACCTTTCATTCGTATTTGTGATGCAAAATTCCATAAGCAAGATAAGATTATAGACGGTACACATGTTGTAGCTGACACTTTTTTTTGGCAGGTCAAAGAAGTTCCTCTACTGGAAGTGCTCAATTCTGAAGCGTACATGCTGTGGTTTGAAAACAATTCAGATTGAAAAAGTACATTATACATGTACTCTATTTTTTTCAACTCCTTTATACCATATTTGTTGATATTTGTACAACAGCATCAGGCTGAAAACTTATATAAATTGATTTCATATTGGGTTCAACCATAACTTTGTGAACCAATTATTATGAGAACGTAAAAGAAATTAGGTCAGAATAAGTTAGCAAAACATGAGATGACACAAAACCTCCATACAAATAAATGTTACAGTAGTCATGATTTAAAGTTCATACCATGTGACGTTCTATCAAAAACAAGTTGTAATGTCATATATATAACATGCAAATTGTTCATAAGATAGAACTTGTAACATGGTTCGGCACTCCCCCTCTATCTTTATGTGAAGGTCCACCAGATGGACTTCATAGATTCACTTCACACTATCCCTCGATTTCCGCAACATAAAAATTTGAGCATGGCATGCAAAATTTTGCATGGAGGTTCATAAAAGAGAGGGCGATAACCCTGCTGATTTCGGACTAAATCCATCAAACAACCTCCCTTAAATGCTCGAAAGCATATTTATTTAAGTAGTTTTCTTACGAGATCCCTGCATATCTTGGAAACAGTGCGTCAAAACGAGTCAGACTGTTTTTTTGTTGTTGTTGAGCAATATAAATGTCTTATGAATAAAATTTTAACCGGCCTGCAGTGTCATCATTTTTACCTTTTCTTGATAAGTTGTAAAATATTCTCTGACTAAATTATATAGTATACTCTGATGTAGCTGCAGGCATTGCTATCTACATTATTCCAATATTTACTGTATATATACTAGTATAACCGTTATTCTTGTACACATGTGTACCATCAGTCTCATTAGCCATTTGTGGAAGCATGGATAACATCGTGTGTATATTTCACTGCGAGAGTTCATTTCTGAATAAAGTCTACATGACTTATTTTGGTATGTACAATACTACATGTACATAGGTACCTATGTATTTGTTTTTGCTTGAAAGCTGAAATACAGATTACATGTAGTAAAGATAATTGTTTACTGTTTTAACAATTATCATCTGTGACATTAAATATTTTTGATTATATCAACTATATTTTTCAATTTTCAATGTCAACATATACATTTTGATTTTAAGATCACTATTGGAGATAAATGATCTGTCACAGCTGAAATAGGTGTTTTTCCATTTTTACAATCTGACCTAACTTCACCATTTTCGTGATATTGTGTTTGTTCAGGATGTTTGGTGTACATGTACAGTATGTGGCCAGTAAAAGAAAAAAGTACAAATTAACTAATAATTAATGCTCTTGTGAAAACAATAAATATCACATTTTTCTATATATTATGTATATATTATATCAAACATGTGAACTAATAAACAGAAAATCTATCGATTCAATTCTTGTTGTTTGTTACAAGGTGGCATATGAAAAAATTAGCCCTAGAGCTAATAAAGATTACAGGGCAATATATATTTTAGATCTTAGACTTTTGTCTCTCGACCTTAAAAACAGGGTTATTTAATGGTCACGACATTATTCTACTCATATCATTTGCTATATGTTCGCAATGGATTCCTAAGCTGTAAAGTCGATAATAAACGAGATATTGGCCATTTTATGATCTGACCTTGAAAATGAGTTCAAATGTCAAATTCAAAGTCACCAGATTATTCGACATATATCATTTTATATATGTTAACTATGGATTCCTGAACTGATTCCGATAATAAGTGAGATATTAACCATTTTTTATCAGAGGGTGAAAATGAGGTTAAATTCAAGGTTGCCAGAATATTCAGCACATATCATTTAGTATATGTTCACTGTGGAATCCTAAGCTACAAAGTCGATAATAAGCAATATATCAGCCATTTTGTGCTCTGACCTTGAAAATATTGCTGCTTCACTGGCGACCAAGGTATACCAAATTTGTCAGCCCATGGCCCAAGACTACCTAAAAAAACATCCTGGACTGGTAATAATAACAGTTTCACTGACCCAGGTGACCCGAAATTTTTTGTCTGACACTCTAAAATATCGTAACGGTTGTAAAATATGTCATTTGTCAATAATATTATAGTCATCCGTATCTTTGAGTCATGAGAGTGATACGCCTCAGCGTGAGGGCCGTGAGACAGCTGACTGTGAATAAATGATATGCACAAATTAGGTTGAGTATGTCAATTTATTTGCTTAATATATACTACAACTCCACTACATATCGCCATGCATATATTTTAATTTTACTATTTTGTTGGGTGTGACTATTCATTGTTGGCCCAGTAAAAGTTGCTCTGGGCTGTTAATATCGGAATGTTTACAGGTCCAATGGTCCAGTAATTTTTTCCGGCTTTGTCATACCCTGACTAGCGACAGTCGTCCATACGCCCACAATGTGACATAATGACATGTACATTACATAGTAGTGGTTCCACGATTAGAGAAAACTGTAATCGATTAATCGTTGCCTTCTAACCGAATCGTAACCGATTAATCGTTACTGATGCCAGTTTTGTTTACAGCCAGATACTGACTGATCGAAGAAGTCTAAACTGACAGGTTGACCAGCTAACATTGATTAACACGGAAGATAAGTTTGAGGCATCGTGTTCTGCACAAGTCAAGTCAAGAAACACTATATTAGTATACATTTTCAGCTTGATTTTGCTAGCCCCACGGCCTGAGAACAACGAATTGACAATCTGACATTCAGCATGTTGTTTTCGGGACGTGGGGCTAGATTTTGCAACCTTACATGATATATAATGGTAATATAATGAATTATTATGCTGAATAAATTCCCATTCGAGTAATCGATTACATATTTTTTAACCGATTAATAGCATTAAACCTAACCGCACACGGTAAATTGTCTACTCGTGGGACCACTACTACATAGTAGGACAATGCCATCAACACTATTTCATGTCATTATTATTATGAAAAACTTAACCATGTTCACCTTGATTTGCGACATTTACCGTGAATCAGCGTGATTTACTGATTACGCATTCAACGAAGGTTCATACCCTAGCCCAGCCTCCGCGTCGATCAGGCTGACCCTAGCCTAGTCTATCACGGCCTGTAATACTTAATTAATAACTTAACATTTGCTCAATCAGTGGACTGGAACATTGAATGGAACGTGCAAGATTTTATCGCCTACCTAAACACACTGTCACACAGTCATGTCACTGACCAGCCTGAGCTCCACGTCGCTCTGGCTGGGCAGTGACACATGTGTGCATCACTGCATCATGTGCATGGGATCGAATAGTCATATCTACCCAGATCTACCCCGATTTCGGGTACCCGTCGATTCGACCTTGTCCTGGCTGTTAAGGAAATTCCCAACAACTTGAAAGCATATGGTTTGATTAATGTTTCACCTTCTCTTCTTGCGAATTTCACTGAACTTTAGCTAGAATCTAGTAAATATTTTCCTGATGGCGGTCATGAGGGCGATGAAAACAGCCGGATGCAGATTTTATTACCGCCAAAATCGTGATTTTGAAGAGTGCTCCATCCAGCTAGGTCACTTAGCTCATGAATATTCAACACTACTTTACCGGATCCCCTTTTCCGCTTACCTCCAGCATCTTTGGTTCCAGTGAAATGAACCGCCTGTCGAGGCTTCTCTCAAAACAATGACGTCACAGAAATTTACGTCATCAATGACGTTTCTGTCAGCCATGCACTGCCGAGTGGAAAAAAAAACTTGCAGATTCTCGGTGTCTTTGATGTTATAGGCGTGGAATCAATACACAGTATTAAGTATTCCGAGCAAACAAAACAGAGTCCGTTATCCAATCTCATAGTCCGGGGACAGAAAGTCATATCAGGCATACGAAGTGGGAGAAAACAAAAATGACAGGGAAACACATGAATCCCCAAAAATGGCCATTAAGAGAGGTGTTCCGTAAAGAGTGAGCATTTCCTGCCCCACTAGTGGTACCCGTCATGAATTCCCCAAAATTAACATGAAAACAGATCTATTTGCATGGCAGACATGGATTTGGTGTATTTATCAACCAGATCATGATGACGTCCATAGAATTTCTCAAACGCAGCTATAAGTCTTGGTATAACATATCCTTGTCGCAACAGTTTAGGGACTAGCTGGGCACTTCGATAGGCAAAGTCCTCATATTTGCAACTAGCTCTGGAATATCGTATAAGTTGAGAAACAAACACACCATATGCCGGTGACATAGGAATCTTGCTGCGTAGAAAAGGGAAATTGACTATGGAAAAATTGAAATCATTACGTTTGTCATAGTCTTAACTATGATAGTAATAACAAACACTGTTTGCCGTTTAGCCCAGATGCTTTCTTGTGACATGGAACGAGTAAGATGGTTCACCAGCAATGTGATCTTTTGTTAAAGTAGTGTTATACACCCACAAGAAACCCCCACAAACATGTATCTGACCGATACAACCACAACTAGTTAATAAATCAAATGACTTGTCTGAGTTGGGTTTTTATTGCGGCCCAGGAAAAACACAGAGATAAAAACTCCCGAAAGAAAAAATTGCTCTGAGAAACCTGTGTCCAAAGTACTAGCAATAAAAGCAACTAGACCGGAATCTTGGACCTGATTCCTTTTGGAAAGTTTAAGTTTACAATACGAAAGCTGGGCTAGAAGTGACCAATTTTCCTTCTCTAGAAAACCTCAATACATTGAGCAATACCCATAGAAACGCCCTTACACACACTGACCAATCAGGCCCACCCGATCCACCCCAATGAATTGAAATAACCCCATACAACATACAATGAAATATACAAACACCACCGTGCAGACAAACGTTTCCCCCTATACGTTGTAACGTGGGAAACTTCATTAATCTAGTTGACAGGTTAGAATCATTATCTCCAACCTCAGGTCTAGATAGTTGGAAAAAATTGGCGGAGTTTGTAGTATCCTTAATTTCAAGTTCGTTAGGATATATGATAGGGCCTGCACGATTAATGGGTTAACCGCCTACGACTAGCATTTTTTTTTAATAACCTCGAATAACCGGCTGTTAAATCTCCAAACGATTAACCGGTTAACCGTCAAACACCGGTTAGCTGTCTTTTATAACCTTGATCAGTGATCACCAACCCGTCTGCTCAGGCTCCTGACAGTCTACCGACAGCCGTACCCGTCCACAATCTTGAATATTCTCATTACCGTATTATATAGTACACAGTACACAATTTTTGCAGCGGAGAAAAAGCATAATTTGCCGGGTGGGGGAGGGGGTGAGAACACCACCAATAAGTTTAGATTACCTCACTCCGTTTTCAACTCATCAGAATATTAAACAGAAAGTTTGAAACCAACACCATAATATAATTAATGAAAATAGATGTGCGTGATACCACTTAAAATTCTGATGTCTAATGTTTAATTGAACCTTGAAACTCACAGTATTACGGTACCGGAAGTATTTCCACGAAAAGGGGAATACCCAGGCTAATCAAAACTCAGAAGACAAAACAAAATCATACTTTCCTAAATCATAAGTTTGTTACAGTTAATCGGTTACGGTTGGGTTAATAGCCCACGGTTATTTTTTATGCTCATATGAAACAGATTTTATCCAACATTTACAACGAGGAGGTTCTAAGAAACTAACATGTAATTTTGATTTCACTTTCCGTTACATAGATGATGTATTGTTGCTAAATAATCCCTAGTTTGGTGATTATTTGGATGTCATATATCCTAAGGAACTTGAAATTAAGGATACTACAGACTCCGCTAATTTTTCCAACTATTTAGACCTGAGGGTGGAGATTGATAATAATTCTAACCTGTCAACTAGATTATATGACAAACGTGATGATTTCAATTTTTCAATAGTCAATTTCCCTTTTCTAAGCAGCAACATTCCTATGTCACCGGCATATGGTGTGTTTGTTTCTCAACTTATACGCTATGCCAGAACTAGTTGCAAATATGAGGACTTTGTCTATCGAAGTGCCCAGCTAGTCTCTAAACTGCTGCGACAAGGATATGTTTTACCAAGACTTATAGCTGCGTTAAAGAAATTCTATGGACGTCATCATGATCTGGTTGATAAATACAGCAAATCCATGTCTGCCATGTAAACTAGATGTATTTTCATGTTAATTTTGGGGAATTCATGACGGGTGCCATTAGTGGGGCAGGAAATGCTCACTCTTCCCGGAAAACCTGATCTCACCTCCTAATGGCCATTTTTGGGGGCTCATGAGTTTCCCTGTCATTTTTTATTTCTCTCACTTCGTATGCCTGATATGACTTTCTGTCCCCGGACTATGAGATTGGATAACGGACCCTGTTTTGTTAGCTCGGAATACTTAATACTGGGTATTGATTCCACGTCTATAGGTTACTGGGCTGCATCGCGTGATGATTCATTGTGACGTTTCAGTGTACATTGTTATTTCACGTCCAAACGCATTTTAGACCAGTACCTTTGAATTATGAAGCAAAAGTGTTGAACCAAACGTAAAAAAGTTGATGATGTTTCCGGCATAGGTTATCACACTGCACGGAATCACTGTGATAAAGGGTGATATCAGAGCTATTAGTGTGTGTAGTAATCTTCGATCCATACTTCACACCGAGTGGTAACATCAAAATTACAGAATCAGAAACATAACGGAATATGATAATAAAATCATAACGCACACACACGAGACCCGAGACTGTTCTCAAATCAAGGCTGTGAACCGCGTAATACGTGTTGCCTATTTGTCTAGGAATTGTGGTAAATATATCGGAAAATATGTTTGCAATATGAATCGGAAATGTCAATTGTGTTATGCCTGTCTTAAGCATTTTAGTATCCGCCCAAAGGGCATCGCCGTATTTTACTCAATTAAGAGAAGGAATGTTAGAAAAATATATATGATTGTTCACAAGGGGTGCATCATGCCAATTATCCGGGCTTTGCCCGTATATACTACATCTATATTCATACTAAAGTCCTTTCTTAATTAAAAGACACCAACGTTTGGTGTAATATCTCCAGTTGTATGCGCTTTAATTTTACCAGACCAAAAACAAAGTGAAAACAAGCCTTTGACCAAATATGGTATAATGATATTTTGCTTATGAAGAGGAATGGGTCATTGTAATATAAAAATATTTGATTCTGAATGGAGATTTAACATGGGCTTTATGGCGACCAATTCTGCTTCCCTGTTGGTTGGGTTTTTGAAATGGAACAGCCTGATTATACAGAATGCTTGAGGGACCGTCTCACCAATAGTACAATACAACAAACGACAGGTGCTTATTGCTATCATATAGTTTTCCTTTTGCGTGATTCTCACATGAGGTATAATATATGCACATATACCATTTCTCGTTATAACAATCCTGATATAAATACTAGTACCAATAGACGTGGAATCAATACCCAGTATCAAGTATTCCGAGCAAACAAAACAGGGTCCGTTATCCAATCTCATAGTCCGGGGACAGAAAGTCATATCAGGCATACGAAGTGAGAGAAAACAAAAATGACAGGGAAACTCATGAACCCCCGTAAATGGCCATCAGGAGGTGAAATCAGGTGTTCCGGAAAGAGTGAGCATTTCCTGCCCCACTAGTGGCACCCGTCATGAATTCCCCAAAATTAACATGAAAATAGATCTAGTTGCATGGCAGACATGGATTTGCTGTATTTATCAACCAGATCATGATGACGTCCATAGAATTTCTTAAACGCAGCGATAAGTCTTGGTAAAACATATCCTTGTCGTAGCAGTTTAGAGACTAGCTGGGCACTTCGATAGACAAAGTCCTCATATTTGCAACTAGCTCTGGAATAGCGTATAAGTTGAGAAACAAACACACCATATGCCGGTGACATAGGAATGTTGCTGCTTAGAAAAGGGAAATTGACTATGGAAAAATTGAAATCATCACGTTTGTCATATAATCTAGTTGACAGGTTAGAATCATTATCAATCTCCAACCTCAGGTCTAGATAGTTGGAAAAAGTAGCGGATTCTGTAGTATCCTTAATTTCAAGTTCCTTAGGATATATGATATCCAAATAA
The DNA here is from genome assembly GCA_949152475.1 of Terebella lapidaria. Classification (NCBI taxonomy): domain Eukaryota; kingdom Metazoa; phylum Annelida; class Polychaeta; order Terebellida; family Terebellidae; genus Terebella; species Terebella lapidaria. The sequence goes on from OX424567.1 coordinate 22,808,933, forward strand.
TCACCAAACTTGGGATTATTTAGCGACAATACATCATCTATGTATCGGAAAGTGAAATTAAAATTACATGTTAGTTTCTTAGAACCTCCTCTTTGTAAATGTTGGATAAAATCTGATTCATATGAGTATAAAAACAGGTCTGCCAATAATGGTGCACAGTTTGTACCCATGGGAATACCAATAGTTTGTTGAAATATTCGACCACCAAGTTCCACAAAAATATTATCAATCAGAAAATTAACCATATTTACCACATCTATTTCAGTATATTTGTATGGGGCATCAGAGTCGCCTTTAACAAAATAAGCGGTATTATATTTAACTACAATATAGTGGTACCGACGTTGTCCCTTTTTAGAGAAAAATGAATTATTGATTAGTTTTTTAAGCTGAGATTTCAGTTCAGAATGAGGTATAGTTGTGTACAAAGTGGAGAAATCAAATGTTTTGATAGACGTTACTTTTGAAAGTGTGTGCGCATGTAGATATTCCAATAAAGATTTGGAATTTTTTAATATCCACATTTGGTTTATACCACTTCTAGAATAGATGGTTTCAGAGTACTTTTGGAGACCCTGTTTAATTTTAGACAATATAGTAGTTAATATTTTAGAAAGGGCTTTGGTAGAACATGATGCTGAACCTGAAATATATCTTTGTTTGTGTGGATTTTTGTGCAACTTTGGGATCCAATATAAGTTCGGTAGATTAGAATCTTTACATGAGGTAGTAATACCAAACGAATGCAATACAGACAAATGATTTGATAAGATATCCTGTTTGGGCACGGTAACTGCTTGGTATGTACTATTGGGATTAGTATTGTTGGCAATACCCAGTTCGTCAAACAGGCACTGTATATAGTATGCTTTACAAACAAAAACAACATTATTAGAAGCTTTATCTGCAGGGACAATGACGAACCTTTCTTGAAGTTTCAACAAACTATTAGTAACCACGGGATCATTGAAGACAGAGCTATATTTAGTACTAACTGACTTTGACAAAACATTGATGCGTTTGTTTACCAATGACCTAATCTGTTTGACCCATTCTGACAGAGAATCAGTTTCTGCCTTTTCTCGCTTTGTCCATTTTCTGGCATGCTCCTCAACTGCATCCATGATTAACTTAAAATTGTATCTCCATGAAAACGACGTGGGCTCTCTATATTTGGGACCTTTGGACAAAATGTCTTTCAATGATTCATTCTCCACTATATTGAGGTCGCCTGAAATAACATGCCCAACTGGATCGTGTATGAACGGAGAGTTAATGCAAGTGCAGGAGGGTGGGTTATGTAAGAGATCATCAATATCCAAATCATTCAATGTTTGTTTGTAGTTGAAAATCTTGGAAGCAACAGATTTCGTATATGAGTAGGATACAGATGGAGCAGCCATGTCAGTGAAGTATGATGGTACCTGGGACTGAACAGACTTATGATGTAATATATTACCGATGTTAATTGCATCAATACCTTTATTGGCAAATTTTATCTTCAGAAAAGACCGTTTGGGTGGTATGTATTCGGAATTCTGTGTTGGCTTATAAAGCCGATGATAAACAATATCCATGATAATGGAATACAGACGAAATTCATAGCTATTGGCATTTCTGATATAGTGGGTAGGACATTGGTCCTCTAGTTCTTTAAGTTTAACATGAGGTATGGCAAATAATTTAGTGCGAACATAGTGCAGTCCAAGTGGTTGTTTCAATATTTCGAGTAGACCATCAAAGGAAATATTATGAATAGATGGTCGATTATAATGTCGTTGTCCATGGCTTCGTTTCCTACGTTTAAATGATGTAAATAAATTCATTACATTGACTGAACTGCATCCTGGGCTTGTCAGGTTTCCCACTGAACTGATATTATCGTTACAGCCATAAGGTGTAGCTGTGCCTAGTTCACGTATCCAATGTTCTTCTCGTTTCCTGCGGGTGGGTGTACCAACATGTACCAAGCTCAAGCAACAGACAAGCAGATGTCGATTGACGTCACGGGGAATCCATAAGCCCCTGTTTGGGAATGAAATGAATTGACACAGATTTGTAAGTTTGAACAAACCTCGGCCATACGCCATAAGTTTGTGCAGTTATCAAAATGATCATGATGACATTGATATAGCTTTTTAAAGATAATATGGTGAAAAATAGTCCAAAGTATTTGTCGTATAATTCTTTTTTCATTTGTACTGCATGTGTAAAGATTTTGGAGGATTTTGAATGCATTTTGAACAGTTCGAATATACGAAAATAAAATATTAATACTTTTAAGTGTTTTTTGTTTGATCTGAACATGGGTTGGATATGACGCACTGATGATGCTTCAGGCAAGATTTATTTTTGAAGATACATTTATTTTCGTGATTGACTTCCCCAATATTCCGCTGATGCTTCAAGTTCAGGCTGCGGATTAAATAATATACATAGATGTGGGGGATCAATCTCAGAGCGCGACAATAGTTATCACCAAACTCCACTGATATATTTCAAACTAAAATGTATTTGCACAAGAATTTTTAATGAAAATACATTTATTAATTGGGTTCAATTTTGTTTGATGGCGTGCTGATTACCTCATGCTAAGGCATGGAAACACCAGGCAACTTTGCGGATGCTGTTGTCGAAGCAGCAGCCCAGACATTCGCACTCCTGTCTTGTGATGCCTCTCCAGCCACAATTGAGACGGTCAGCGGGGGCAGTGAATTCTGGACAAACTGTAATAAATCACAGAACTAGTCATACAACCAGTCAATCGCAATTGAAAAAAAAGTTTGTGTAGGTTTGTTTACTAATTCACGCACCTGCTTTCCGTTTCAGATCTTCATTCCCTGGAAACAAAATGAGACTATGTATTTTGTATCAGTCGACACCGTAGATACATATCGATTGTCCCCTAAATTTTTTCTCAGACTCCGTCTTGTTGAATCTTGAGTCCACAACTAAATATATATGGACTCACAATAACGAGTTACGGTATGCTGGGATTCAAGGAAGTACATCAGCCATTATTTGAGTTCTTGGTCTAGATTCTGTAACTTTAAAATCTAAGACCAAGATAGTATTTCCTACATCACATATATAAGGTCCTCAACAGACGTCATGGGAATATCCTCTATCAATAAATCTGGACCTGCTTCATAGCAGTGGTACGTCTTCCTCCGCTCCTCCCAGCAACAGAGATCGCCCTTATCGGTGCACTGTTGCTGATCTTTCGGTATGAATTCATCTGGAAATCCTTCGAAACACTGTCTTCTAACATCGGGATGTACAACGCATCTACACTCTGTATAGGAAATAGTTTTGTCACTGCACAAATAGGCTGTTTTCTGAACATCACACCCAATCTGCCTATTTTGTAGGACCTATTTTATACAGCATAAACTTGACATGAGGTGTAGAAGCAATAGTTTTGTACGCTAACACACCCCTAAATTGCATCACCAGCAGTTCATACCTTTGGCGCAGTACCTGTCGCTCTCGTCCTCGTTGTTGCTGCAGCCGCCATTGCCGTCACACATCCAGCTAATGGGCACACACTGTCCGTCATCACACTTGAGTTGGCCTGCGTTACACGGCGGCTCACCTTAGAGGAAATAGCGCGGTAGAGTGGTGTCAAATTACATATGAAATGATCTTGCATTGATTTGAGGATAATGAGACTCTTTAGTAAGACCACACTAACCTATCTGACAATGACAGATGGTCCAAAGCACCGAGGCGAGGCTGATAAATACCACATGTTTGACCGCTGCAATGAACGTACATGCAAAGTAACTGTATTTTCAGTGATCAGTCTGATTACATATGCATCGTCCAGTAATTGGGCCGTTTGCATTTGTGTGTGCGTTTGATGCCAAAACGTTCCGGTTAACCCCAAAAGTTGGAATGTTAATAAACATAATATTCACACACACACACACACACACAAAACACTGTAACTGATATAAACACGTTTCTTAAATGCAATAATAATTTGCTTATTTTTTACAACTGCTTTCTGAAGATACCACATTGATTGGAGCAATCACTGAATATGCTAATTACAACTACACAAATATCATAAGCAAGGGAATCGCTAATTTTGATTGCGCATACGTTGATAAAATTGTAGATACTTGATCCATCGAACAAAACACAAGCGAACAACTTTTCTAATATCTCAATCAAACATCTATATCAAAACGCACACTGTTGTCTTCATGGTCGGAGAGTGTGCAATCTATAGTCAGTTAATAACACACTTCAAAACTCTTGAGAAAGTATATTAAATGACGTACCTGTGATCATCTTGTCATCAATTCTTTCTTTCCGTGATAAATGAAGTTTGAATGTGTGATGGAAAAGTTTGAAATTAGATGTCACCAGAAACCAATTTGAGAAATGAACGAAATTGGACGTCCTTTAAAGCATCAGTCGACGTGGGAACACTATCAGAGGGCGTTCTCAATAACATGTCGAGTAGTTTAGGAATTCGGCCGATGACTCCTCGCACCAGATTCCATCCATCAAGTATGCACGATGGAAAACAATATTTCACGGAAAACATATATCGTGCATTTTTGTTGTATTCGTGGCTGCACTACACATGCACACGGCACCAGGTGGTGTTTTCATTGTAATTGTTGTCACATCATGGTAGGTGTAATGGACATTAAAGCTTAATTAAACGTTGTTATTTCAGGTAATCGACATGGGGTATCAATCAAACAGGCTATTAATTTACCCCCCCCCCCTTATTCAGAAAAAAACGAATCTGTCAGTTTGAAATACAAATGAATGTCAAGGGCTTGTATTCCTAGTAAGCGCTTCATTCTGCATTTCCGAAGGTAAATTCACATGATATGTGAACAATTATTTCCCTGAAAGTAAAATATAAAAATATCACTGACGACGTGAGTTATTACATGTGCTATTATGCATGGCTACTGTCTCATGAAATATATGCAAAACGTGTCATCTTCGAGTACATTGTGTCCAGCATTATCGTCGTTCCAATATTTGACACATTTCGGTGATTTAACATTTCATAGAATTCTGTGCTCAACCACGTGTTTCCATTAATTATATTTCAACATAACTTTCATTCAGAACATGTTTGTGGCCTAATCTGGCTTGGAAATAGGTATGCGTGTCATACGGACATTGCATACCGAGTAATTCACCAGCACACCGTATGGTTATGCATGTGACCACTTACACGTAGTCGATGCGAAGAGGAAGTTGGAAACCTCGCCCAAAGTTTACCATGTATTCACAGATTGTTTCACCAGCACATAGTTTATGGTCGAAACCACTACCGTCAAATGTGCTCTCTTTAGAGAACTTGATATACTAGTAGATATGACCGTGAGCGCTAAAGATCATACCAGGTCTATTTACCAGATTACCAGTCCTTTCCGTGGCTATACAAATGTAAGTATAAGCGATACCATCAAGAAACATGTCCCTATCGTCAAGAATTTCCCACACAACCTCAAAAATTTAGAACCGATAATGTCAATTATTTATTCACCGCTGTGCAGCGAACAATGGGTGCTACATTTAATATATGGTTTCCAATAGCAAAAAAAAAATCATATCTGGAAGTGTAGGGTGTGCGGTAGGTCATGTGGATGTTATTTTAGTTTTTAGGTTACTGGACCGTTGGTGCGATAACATATTTTTAAAGGTGAAACCCTCTCATGACCCTCCAACCAGAAAAAAGTGAACAATCATCTACTTACTGTATTTAACAACAATATGATGGTCCCACACAAAACTTTTACTGTATGGAAAACACTTTCCATAGTGACAATTTAGATTTCAGATAGTCCTGTATCGCGAATACAATTGCCCATATCTCGCCAGCAATCACATTGTCAGGCGCTTAAACGTGCACAAATCCTTTCTAAATATCAAACTCCAACAACAGGCAAGTATATAATTACGTCACGCGGAAATCCAAAATCCCTCTTGTAGGGGATAAATTGAGTTTTTTTCGAAATGCGTGAGCAGTCATTGTACCATATACAGACAAAGGCAAATTTAAAGAATTTATAAATGCAAACCAATTTCTGAGCATATGTCTAATTTTGCAGCACTTTTCAAGCAGATTATGATGGCGCTGGTAAGTTGTTTTTGGGTTTACCAGATTGGATGTTACCTGTCAAAGTACTGATCGTATTCGCATTATCAATAGGTATATGTACAGTTGTGAAAGGTGAATCACCTTTACCCCGTCCTTAGCCATCTTTGCCTTTCGCTCTACGACTGACCGTTTCTGAGATACGGCAAACAGGAAGTGCTGAGTCCTCAAAAAAAAATTCGACACCAGAAGTCGTCTCGACGCAAGATACCCTCTAGACTAGTTAGTCTAGTGCCAGGAGGCCGGAATTGAGCTCCGTTTCGCTCTACGACGCACCATTTCCGAGATACGGCCAAACAGGAAGTGCAGAGTCGGCGAAAATAAATTCGACACTAGGGGTCGTCTCGACCCAAAATACCCACTAGACTAGTTTGTCTAGTGCCAGAAGGCCGGAATTGAGCTCCGTTTCGCTCTACGACGCACCGTTTCTGAGATACGGCCAAACAGGAAGTGCCGAGTCGGCGGAAAAAAATTCGACACCAGGGGTAATCTCGAACCAAGATACCCCCTAGACTAGTTTGTCTAGTGACAGGAGGCCGAAATTGAGCTCCGTTTCGCTCTACGACTCACCGTTTCCGAGATACGGCCAAACAGGAAGTGCCGAGTCGGAGAAAATAAATTCGACACCAGGGGTCGTCTCGACCCAAAATACCCACTAGACTAGTTTGTCTAGTGCCAGAAGGCCGGAATTGAGCTCCGTTTCCCTGTATGATGCACAGTTTCCGAGATACGGCCAAACAGGAAGTGCCGATTCAGCTAAAAAAAAAAATTGACACCAGGGGTTGTCTCGACCCAAAATACCCATAAGCCTAGTTTGTCTAGTGCCAGGATGCCGGAATTGAGCTCCGTTTCGCTCTACGACGCACCGTTTCCGAGATACGGCCAAACAGGAAGTGCCGAGTCGGCGAAAAAAAAATTCGACACCAGGGGTCGTTTCGACCCAAGATACCCCCTAGACTAGTTTGTCTAGTGCCAGGAGGCCAGAATTGAGCTCCGTTTCGCTTTACGACGCACCGTTTCCGAGATATGCATGAAAGCCTCAAGGATGAATCAGCAAAAATTCTTCCGAGCTCTAGGTCAAAGGTCGTTCGACGGAGTGATCCCAAAATCAATAGGGTTCTTCCTTGGTGGTATATGAACTCCCATGCAGAGAATTCTTGCCATTGCATGAATACTTTTTGAGTTATTGCTCGGAAACCGAGTCTCAAAATCAACCTTGATTTCATCCTCACGGACCTCACGGACCCCGGAGCCGCCTTCAAAACAATAGGGGTCTTCCATGTAATATTTCTGACCAGTGGTGTAAATTTGGACAAGATCCGTTCAGGCGTTCCCGAGTTATTGATCGGAAACCAAAACGGCGGAAAGTAAAAAAAAAAAAAAAAAAACCAGACAAAACCATAAGGGCATTTCGGGCCGAAATGCCCTAATAATGGCTATTAACACGATTTGGGCTGAAAAAAAAATTTTGTCGACCTGTTAAAACTTCAAAATGGCTGCCAAACACAGACCAAAGATTCAATGGCAAACAAATATATCACATAGGTACAAAAAGGGAATCTTTTGAAACAGAAACTGAAGAGTTTTTGAGTAAATTTTCGTCAAAGTCGGAATCTTTTGAAACAGAAACTGAAGATTTTTTGAGTAAATTTTCGTCAAAGTCGGAAATCGGTAGTTTTTCGTCTAAAACGGCTGCCATTTTTAACAAATTGTGAACACGTTAAATTTGTGCAAAATTTCAGAAAAATTCACCCCTAAACTTTACCGGTAAATATAAAATTGTTCATGCTGTACGGACGGACGGATGGACGGACGTGCGTACGGCTAGACCCTTGTGTGGCCCTTACATGTTAAATTTCCTATCTGAATTAGCCACACAAGTACCCAAAATAGACATAAAAAAAAGAACTTCACTCACGAACAGGTATTGTGTGGCTTCTTCAGTCACACAAGTCTTGATCATAGTCATACAACATGTACAAGTATACTCTCCATGCCAATAGGTTGCCAATAGGTTATCGGACCATAGTTCCGGCAACCTAAAAATTTAGCTTTCACAAAATTTTAATTTTATTTTCTGATTGTGGAACTAGACTGGAAACCAATACAGGGAACATTCTTTTCCATATACAGACTAGGGGTCACAGAGTTGCAGCACAAATTCTGTGGATCCATAGTCTCCAAGGGTATGTTAATTGCAACTGTGCACCTATACAAAATTAATGCATGTACATTGAACTTCATTATGGTCATAAAATAATCATGATAATATATTGTTCATGTTTCAATGGTCTTTATCAATATAAATAAATTAAAATAATACAGTGATTAGTATGCGCAGTTTCCTTCATTCATCAGTACATGTATTTAAACTGTTCCACAATAAATTTGATATAGAATGGGCACTAATTTATTTACTGTAAAATGTAGGAATGTGGTTTTACACTAATAACTACATGTACATGTTTTATATACTATTAAATTTACAGTTAACTGTCCCAGTTGTGGTTATTCATCAGCCAAGGAGGAGATGTTCAACAGTTTGAGTGTCCCTGTGTCAAATGTAAGACATGCAATATGAGACAAGTGAGAAATGACATACTTTATAGTCAATAAATTCCACTTTATAGTCCCCCAAAAAAGGAATATGCTTTTACTCACATGTATGTGCAAAAATTAGCGCAGTACTGTGATTGTAATTGTTTCATATTCTCCATTGCTATATGAAAAATCATCTTATTTGAAGTAACAACAAAAATTTGTCCAATCAGTGATATTTATTTATGATTTTACTTGTGAAAGGTGCGTTCTCTGAAAGACGCAATTGATAATTTCTGCACAGAAGAATGTGTATTATGCACATGTCCTGTATGTCCAAGCAATCACATGACGAAATTCACCAAAATAATGAAAGCTCCGAACTACCTCATTCTTCACCTCAAACGGTAATTCACTGGCAAATGGGATCCACTTGTTAATGAAATTATGCATGTTACTGTCGATCTGTGGCATGAAAAGCCAAAATTATGTGTATGAATGGTGATAACATTTCAAACATTGTCAATTTGTCTCTCACAAGCCACCAAGAGAAAGTGTGATAATGTTTTCAATTCCATCTTATTTTTCAGATTCATCGGACAATTGAGAAAGTATGCAGGCAATCTTGCATTTTCAGACAGACTAGATTTGAGGACATTTTTGTCAGAGGTGAATATACTGTTGTAACATGCAAAATTATTCCTTGTTCATCATATAGTAGTATCTGATAATTAGCAATTTTTCAGTACACATATGCTCTATCTACAACCACTCCATCTATATACTAGTAAGCAAATTTGGGAATTTTCTGACCCAAAAATATCTATTTTGACCTTTCAATGTCATCGAAGGTCAAATTCAAGGTCACCACACAAATAGACATACATGACTTCCTATTTGAAAGTGCCAATATCTAAGCTCTATTTCAAGGTGTTCTACGAGTACAGTTGTTACAACTCCCATTATGAAGGGGAAAAGTGGCAAAAATCTAGTAATTTTTTCAAACGGTTTGCCTAAAAACGGCCCAAAAATAATAGTTATGTCTGGTGCAAAAAATGTGTTATATTACCGACCCGTCGAACAATCAAAATAGCTGCCACATGCAGAACGAAGATTCAAGGGTAATGAAAATTATACATATCATAAAGGTACATAAGGGTTATATCTTGGAAAAAGAATATAAAAAATAATCAGACAATTTTTGAGAAAATGGCTGCCAAAGTCCTAAATTGGCCATTTTTCGTTAAAAAAATAACCCCTTCTTCAAATATTTTTAGACATATTTGTGCAAAATTTCAGAAAAATCCTCCTGTAAATTGTATAGATAAAATGTGGGCGAACGACGGACGCAACGCCACAACAATAGGTTATCGGACAATAATTCTGGTAACCTAAAAAAATTAACTGCATTTGATACTACTGCCAATACGGATCATGACTCATCTGCTTCAAGGGTACTTTCTAAAGGTTCACATTTATCATAAATATATATTTTACGTTTATATATTACAAACTATTTTCCAATCTTCCAAGTAAATTTTTCAGCAGTTGCGGTATTTATCATAAATCATTATCGGTAATCTCCTGCAGTACACATTTCGTCTTAACTCGTAGTATACTTGATTCCTTGCCTATAGTGGATATGGCAGTGTTTACATTGCTAAAAGGAGTATGAATCTCAAAACATGGGAAAAGCACTAACTTTCAGTTTCAATTTTTCAAAACACATAAATATTTCATTCATTTATGCATATGTAAGTTTAAAATTAAGTAGCTTGAAACTTCATTTCAGGTTGAATCATCAGTCACCTACAGACTATTGGGTGTCGTTGTACATTCCGGCTTCAGCATCCATGGAGGCCACTACCACAGCTACGTACGCCATGGAAACCTCTGGTACAGAGCTGATGATATCCAGGTACATGCATTTGTATCTTACTTGTAATTATATTGATGTTAGTGCACCTTTCATTCGTATTTGTGATGCAAAATTCCATAAGCAAGATAAGATTATAGACGGTACACATGTTGTAGCTGACACTTTTTTTTGGCAGGTCAAAGAAGTTCCTCTACTGGAAGTGCTCAATTCTGAAGCGTACATGCTGTGGTTTGAAAACAATTCAGATTGAAAAAGTACATTATACATGTACTCTATATTTTTCAACTCCTTTATATCATATTTGTTGATATTTGTACAACAGCATCAGGCTGAAAACTTATATAAATTGATGTCATATTGGGTTCAACCATAACTTTTTGAACCAATTATTATGAGAACGTAAAAGAAATTAGGTCAGAATAAGTTAGGAAAACATGAGATGACACAAAACCTCCATACAAATAAATGTTACAGTAGTCATGATTTAAAGTTCATACCATGTGACGTTCTATCAAAAACAAGTTGTAATGTCATATATATAACATGCAAATTGTTCATAAGATAGAACTTGTAACATGGTTCGGCACTCTCCCTCTATCTTTATGTGAAGGTCCACCAGATGGACTTCATAGATTCACTTCACACTATCCCTCGATTTCCGCAACATAAAAATTTGAGCATGGCATGCAAAATTTTGCATGGAGGTTCATAAAAGAGAGGGCGATAACCCTGCTGATTTTGGACTAAATCCATCAAACAACCTCCCTTAAATGCTCGAAAGCATATTTATTTAAGTAGTTTTCTTACGAGATCCCTGCATATCTTGAAAACAGTGCGTCAAAACGAGTCAGACTGTTTTTTGTGTTGTTGAGCAATATAAATGTCTTATGAATAAAATTTTAACCGGCCTGCAGTGTCATCATTTTTACCTTTTCTTGATAAGTTGTAAAAGATTCTCTGACTAAATTATATAGTATACTCTGATGTAGCTGCAGGCATTGCTATCTACATTATTCCAATATTTACTGTATATATACTAGTATAACCGTTATTCTTGTACGCATGTGTACCATCAGTCTCATTAGCCATTTGTGGAAGCATGGATAACATCGTGTGTATATTTCACTGCGAGAGTTCAATTCTGAATAAAGTCTACATGACTTATTTTGGTATGTACAATACTACATGTACATAGGTACCTATGTATGTTTTTTTGCTTGAAAGCTGAAATACAGATTACATGTAGCAAAGATAATTGTTTACTGTTTTAACAATTATCATCTGTGACATTAAATATTTTTGATTATATCAACAATATTTTTCAATTTTTAATGTCAACATATACATTTTGATTTTAAGATCACTATTGGAGATAAATGATCTGTCACAGCTGAAATAGGTGTTTTTCCATTTTTACAATCTGACCTAACTTCACCATGTTCATGATATTGTGTTTGTTCAGGATGTTTGGTGTACATGTACAGTATGTGGCCAGTAAAAGAAAAAAGTACAAATTAACTAGTAATTAATGCTCTTGTGAAAACAATAAATATCACATTTTTCTATATATTATGTATATATTATATCAAACATGTGAACTAATAAACAGAAAATCTATCGATTCAATTCTTGTTGTTTGTTACAAGGTGGCATATGAAAAAAATTAGCCCTAGAGCTAATAAAGATTACAGGGCAATATATATTTTAGATCTTAGACTTTTGTCTCTCGACCTTAAAAACAGGGTTATTTAATGGTCACGACATTATTCTACTCATATCATTTGCTATATGTTCGCAATGGATTCCTAAGCTGTGAAGTCGATAATAAACGAGATATTGGCCATTTTATGATCTGACCTTGAAAATGAGTTCAAATGTCAAATTCAAAGTCACCAGATTATTCGACATATATCATTTCATATATGTTAACTATGGATTCCTGAACTGATTCCGATAATAAGTGAGATATTAACCATTTTTTATCAGAGGGTGAAAATGAGGTTAAATTCAAGGTTGCCAGAATATTCAACACATATCATTTAGTATATGTTCACTGTGGAATCCTAAGCTACAAAGTCGATAATAAGCAATATATCAGCAATTTTGTGCTCTGACCTTGAAAATATTGCTGCTTCACTGGCGACCAAGGTATGCCAAATTTGTCAGCCCATGGCCCAAGACTACCTAAAAAAACATCCTGGACTGGTAATAATAACAGTTTCACTGACCCAGGTGACCCGAAATTTTTTGTCTGACACTCTAAAATATCGTAACGGTTGTAAAATATGTCATTTGTCAATAATATTATAGTCATCCGTATCTTTGAGTCATGAGAGTGATACGCCTCAGCGTGAGGGCCGTGAGACAGCTGACTGTGAATAAATGATATGCACAAATTAGGTTGAGTATGTCAATTTATTTGCTTAATATATACTACAACTCCACTACATATCGCCATGCATATATTTTAATTTTACTATTTTGTTGGGTGTGACTATTCATTGTTGGCCCAGTAAAAGTTGCTCTGGGCTGGTAATATCGGAATGTTTACAGGTCCAATGGTCCAGTTAATCTTTTCCGGCTTTGTCATACCCTGACTAGCGACAGTCGTCCATACGCCCACAATGTGACATAATGACATGTACATTACATAGTAGTGGTTCCACGATTAGAGAAAACTGTAATCGATTAATCGTTGCCTTCTAACCGAATCGTAACCGATTAATCATTACTGATGCCAGTTTTGTTTACAGTCAGATACTGACTGATCGAAGAAGTCTAAACTGACAGGTTGACCAGCTAACATTGATTAACACGGAAGATAAGTTTGAGGCATCGTGTTCTGCACAAGTCAAGTAATGAAACACTATATTAGTATACATTTTCAGCTTGATTTTGCTAGCCCCACGGCCTGAGAACAACGAATTGACAATCTGACATTCAGCATGTTGTTTTCGGGACGTGGGGCTAGATTTTGCAACCTTACATGATATATAATGGTAATATAATGAATTATTATGCTGAATAAATTCACATTCGAGTAATCGATTACATATTTTTTAACCGATTAATAGCATTAAACCTAACCGCACACGGTAAATTGTCTACTCGTGGGACCACTACTACATAGTAGGACAATGCCATCAACACTATTTCATGTCATTATTATTATGAAAAACTTAACCATGTTCACCTTGATTTGCGACATTTACCGTGAATCAGCGTGATTTACTGATTACGCATTCAACGAGGGTTCATACCCTAGCCCAGCCTCCGCGTCGATCAGGCTGACCCTAGCCTAGTCTATCACGGCCTGTAATACTTAATTAATAACTTAACATTTGCTCAGTCAGTGGACTGGAACATTGAATGGAACGTGCAAGATTTTATCGCCTACCTAAACACACTGTCACACAGTCATGTCACTGACCAGCCTGAGCTCCACGTCGCTCTGGCTGGGCAGTGACACATGTGTGCATCACTGCATCATGTGCATGGGATCGAATAGTCATATCTACCCAGATCTACCCCGATTTCGGGTACCCGTCGATTCGACCTTGTCCTGGCTGTTAAGGAAATTCCCAACAACTTGAAAGCATCTGGTTTGATTAATATTTCACCTTCTCTTCTTGCGAATTTCACTGAACTTTAGCTAGAATCTAGTAAATATTTTCCTGATGGCGGTCATGAGGGCGATGAAAACAGCCGGATGCAGATTTTATTACCGCCAAAATCGTGATTTTGAAGAGTGCTCCATCCAGCTAGGTCACTTAGCTCATGAATATTCAACACTACTTTACCGGATCCCCTTTTCCGCTTACCTCCAGCATCTTTGGTTCCAGTGAAATGAACCGCCTGTCGAGGCTTCTCTCAAAACAATGACGTCACAGAAATTTACGTCATCAATGACGTTTCTGTCAGCCATGCACTGCCGAGTGGAAAAAAAAACTTGCAGATTCTCGGTGTTTTTGATGTTATAGACGTGGAATCAATACACAGTATTAAGTATTCCCAGCAAACAAAACAGAGTCCGGGGACAGAAAGTCATATCAGGCATACGAAGTGGGAGAAAACAAAAATGACAGGGAAACACATGAATCCCCAAAAATGGCCATTAAGAGAGGTGTTCCGTAAAGAGTGAGCATTTCCTGCCCCACTAGTGGTACCCGTCATGAATTCCCCAAAATTAACATGAAAACAGATCTATTTGCATGGCAGACATGGATTTGGTGTATTTATCAACCAGATCATGATGACGTCCATAGAATTTCTCAAACGCAGCTATAAGTCTTGGTATAACATATCCTTGTCGCAACAGTTTAGGGACTAGCTGGGCACTTCGATAGGCAAAGTCCTCATATTTGCAACTAGCTCTGGAATATCGTATAAGTTGAGAAACAAACACACCATATGCCGGTGACATAGGAATCTTGCTGCGTAGAAAAGGGAAATTGACTATGGAAAATTTGAAATCATTACGTTTGTCATAGTCTTAACTATGATAGTAATAACAAACACTGTTTGCCGTTTAGCCCAGATGCTTTCTTGTGACATGGAACGAGTAAGATGGTTCACCAGCAATGTGATCTTTTGTTAAAGTAGTGTTATACACCCACAAGAAACCCCCATAAACATGTATCTGACCGATACAACCACAACTAGTTAATAAATCAAATGACTTGTCTGAGTTGGGTTTTTATTGCGGCCCAGGAAAAACACAGAGCTAAAAACTCCCGAAAGAGAAAATTGCTCTGAGAAACCTGTGTCCAAAGTACTAGCAATAAAAGCAACTAGACCGGAATCTTGGACCTGATTCCTTTTGGAAAGTATAAGTTTACAATACGAAAGCTGGGCTAGAAGTGACCAATTTTCCTTCTCTAGAAAACCTCAATACATTGAGCAATACCCGTAGAAACGCCCTTACACACACTGACCAATCAGGCCCACCCGTTCCACCCCAATGCATTGAAACAACCCCATACAACATACAATGAAATATACAAACACCACCGTGCAGACAAACGTTTCCCCCTATACGTTGTAACGTGGGAAACTTCATTAATCTAGTTGACAGGTTAGAATCATTATCTCCAACCTCAGGTCTAGATAGTTGGAAAAATTTGGCGGAGTTTGTAGTATCCTTAATTTCAAGTTCGTTAGGATATATGATAGGGCCTGCACGATTAATGGGTTAACCGCCTACGACTAGCATTTTTTAATAACCTCGAATAACCGGCTGTTAAATCTCCAAACGATTAACCGGTTAACCGTCAAACACCGGTTAACTGTCTTTTATAACCTTGATCAGTGATCACCAACCCGTCTGCTCAGGCTCCTGACAGTCTACCGACAGCCGTACCCGTCCACAATCTTGAATATTCTCATTACCGTATTATATAGTACACAGTACACAATTTTTGCAGCGGAGAAAAAGCATAATTTGCCGGGTAGGGGAGGGGGTATATTGTATCCCCACAGCCAGAACAGTGAGAACATCACCAATAAGTTTAGATTACCTCACTCCGTTTTCAACTCATCAGAATATTAAACAGAATGTTTGAAACCAACACCATAATATAATTAATGAAAATAGATGTGCGTGATACCACTTAAAATTCTGATGTCTAATGTTTAATTGAACCTTGAAACTCACAGTATTACGGTACCGGAAGTATTTCCACGAAAAGGGGAAAACCCAGGCTAATCAAAACTCAGAAGACAAAACAAAATCATACTTTCCTAAATCATAAGTTTGTTACAGTTAATCGGTTACGGTTGGGTTAATAGCCCACGGTTATTTTTTATGCTCATATGAAACAGATTTTATCCAACATTTACAACGAGGAGGTTCTAAGAAACTAACATGTAATTTTAATTTCACTTTCCGTTACATAGATGATGTATTGTCGCTAAATAATCCCTAGTTTAGTGATTATTTGGATGTCATATATCCTAAGGAACTTGAAATTAAGGATACTACAGACTCCGCTAATTTTTCCAACTATTTAGACCTGAGGGTGGAGATTGATAATAATTCTAACCTGTCAACTAGATTATATGACAAACGTGATGATTTCAATTTTTCCATAATCAATTTCCCTTTTCTAAGCAGCAACATTCCTATGTCACCGGCATATGGTGTGTTTGTTTCTCAACTTATACGCTATGCCAGAACTAGTTGCAAATATGAGGACTTTGTCTATCGAAGTGCCCAGCTAGTCTCTAAACTGCTGCGACAAGGATATGTTTTACCAAGACTTATAGCTGCGTTAAAGAAATTCTATGGACGTCATCATGATCTGGTTGATAAATACAGCAAATCCATTTCTGCCATGTAACTAGATGTATTTTCATGTTAATTTTGGGGAATTCATGACGGGTGCCACTAGTGGGGCAGGAAATGCTCACTCTTCCCGGAAAACCTGATCTCACCTCCTAATGGCCATTTTTGGGGGCTCATGAGTTTCCCTGTCATTTTTTATTTCTCTCACTTCGTATGCCTGATATGACTTTCTGTCCCCGGACTATGAGATTGGATAACGGACCCTGTTTTGTTAGCTCGGAATACTTAATACTGGGTATTGATTCCACGTCTATAGGTTACTGGGCTGCATCGCGTGATGATTCATTGTGACGTTTCAGTGTACATTGTTATTTCACGTCCAAACGCATTTTAGACCAGTACCTTTGAATTATGAAGCAAAAGTGTTGAACCAAACGTAAAAAAGTTGTGCACGGATGATGTTTCCGGCATAGGTTATCACACTACACGGAATCACTGTGATAAAGGGTGATATCAGAGCTATTAGTGTGTGTAGTAATCTTCGATCCATACTTCACACCGAGTGGTAACATCAAAATTACAGAATCAGAAACATGACGGAATATGATAATAAAATCATAACGCACACACACGAGACCCGAGACTGTTCTCAAATCAAGGCTGTGAACCGCGTAATACGTGTTGCCTATTTGTCTAGGAATTGTGGTAAATATATCGGAAAATATGTTTGCAATATGAATCGGAAATGTCAATTGTGTTATGCCTGTCTTAAGCATTTTAGTATCCGCCCAAAGGGCATCGCCGTATTTTACTCAATTAAGAGAAGGAATGTTAGAAAAATATATATGATTGTTCACAAGGGGTGCATCATGCCAATTATCCGGGCTTTGCCCGTATATACTACATCTATATTCATACTAAAGTCCTTTCTTAATTAAAAGACACCAACGTTTGGTGTAATATCTCCAGTTGTATGCGCTTTAATTTTACCAGACCAAAAACAAAGTGAAAACAAGCCTTTGACCAAATATGGTATAATGATATTTTGCTTATGAAGAGCAATGGGTCATTGTAATATAAAAATATTTGATTCTGAATGGAGATTTAACATGGGCTTTATGGCGACCAATTCTGCTTCCCTGTTGGTTGGGTTTTTGAAATGGAACAGCCTTATTATACAGAATGCTTGAGGGACCGTCTCACCAATAGTACAATACAACAAACGACAGGTGCTTATTGCTATCATATAGTTTTCCTTTTGCGTGATTCTCACATGAGGTATAATATATGCACATATACCATTTCTCGTTATAACAATCCTGATATAAATACTAGTACCAACATGTACCAAGCTCAAGCAACAGACAAGCAGATGTCGATTGACGTCACGGGGAATCCATAAGCCCCTGTTTGGGAATGAAATGAATTGACACAGATTTGTAAATTTGAACAAACCTCGGCCATACGCCATAAGTTTGTGCAGTTATCAAAATGATCATGATGACATTGATATAACTTTTTAAAGATAATATGATGAAAAATAGTCCAAAGTATTTGTCGTATAATTCTTTTTTCATTTGTACTGCATGTGTAAAGATTTTGGAGGATTTTGAATGCATTTTGAACAGTTCGAATGATACGAAAATAAAATATTAATACTTTTAAGTGTTTTTTGTTTGATCTGAACATGGGTTGGATATGACGCACTGATGATGCTTCAGGCAAGATTTATTTTTGAAGATACATTTATTTTCGTGATTGACTTCCCCAATATTCCGCTGATGCTTCAAGTTCAGGCTGCGGATTAAATAATATACATAGATGTGGGGGATCAATCTCAGAGCGCGACAATAGTTGTCACCAAACTCCACTGATATATTTCAAACTAAAATGTATTTGCACAAGAATTTTTAATGAAAATACATTTATTAATTGGGTTCAATTTTGTTTGATGGCGTGCTGATTACCTCATGCTAAGGCATGGAAACACCAGGCAACTTTGCGGATGCTGTTGTCGAAGCAGCAGCCCAGACATTCGCACTCCTGTCTTGTGATGCCTCTCCAGCCACAATTGAGACGGTCAGCGGGGACAGTGAATTCTGGACAAACTGTAATAAATCACAGAACTAGTCATACAACCAGTCAATCGCAATTGAAAAAAAAGTTTGTGTAGGTTTGTTTACTAATTCACGCACCTGCTTTCCGTTTCAGATCTTCATTCCCTGGAAACAAAATGAGACTATATATTTTGTTTCAGTCGACACCGTAGATACATATCGATTGTCCCCTAAATTTTTTCTCAGATTCCGTCTTGTTGAATCTTGAGTCCACAACTAAATATATATGGACTCACAATAACGAGTTACGGTATGCTGGGATTCAAGGAAGTACATCAGGCATTATTTGAGTTCTTGGTCTAGATTCTGTAACTTTAAAATCTAAGACCAAGATAGTATTTCCTACATCACATATATAAGGTCCTCAACAGACGTCATGGGAATATCCTCTATCAATAAATCTGGACCTGCTTCATAGCAGTGGTACGTCTTCCTCCGCTCCTCCCAGCAACAGAGATCGCCCTTATCGGTGCACTGTTGCTGATCTTTCGGTATGAATTCATCTGGAAATCCTTCGAAACACTGTCTTCTAACTTCAGGGTGTACCACGCATCTACACTCTGTATAGGAAATAATTTTGCCACTGCACAAGTAGGTTATTCTCGGAACATCGCACCCAACCTGCCCTTTTATAGGACCTTTTTTATATAGTATAAAACTGACATTAGGTGTAGTATAGTTCTGTACGCTAACCCACCCTTAAATTGCATCACCAGCAGTCCATACCTTTGGCGCAGTACCTGTCGCTCTCGTCCTCGTTGTTCATGCAGCCGCCCCGTCCGTTACACATCCAGCTAATGGGCACACACTGTCCGTCATCACACTTGAGTTGGCCTGCGTTACACGGCGGCTCACCTTAGAGGAAATAGCGCGGTAGAGTGGTGTCAAATTACATATGAAATGATCTTGCATTGATTTGAGGATAATGAGACTCTTTAGTAAGACCACACTAACCTATCTGACAATGACAGATGGTCCAAAGCACCGAGGCGAGGCTGATAAATACCACATGTTTGACCGCTGCAATGAACGTACATGCAAAGTAACTGTATTTTCAGTGATCAGTCTGATTACATATGCATCGTCCAGTAATTGGGCCGTTTGCATTTGTGTGTGCGTTTGATGCCAAAACGTTCCGGTTAACCCCAAAAGTTGGAATGTTAATAAACATAATATTCACACACACACACACACACACACACACACACACACACATACTCGTATAACCTGCCAACTGAGGACCATGATTTTTCACCTGCCAAGTGAGGACCACCATTTCTGCAGCACATACAGCCATAAAAAATTAGTTTTAAACTCATATCGGAAATTAAAAACAATCCGTTCATTCAGTATTTTCGAAAAGTCAATATTTTCTGGTATGAAATTTTACACTCTAACTGAGGACATTTATACACACAGCCCAAGTGAGGACATTCATAAACACAACCCAACTGAGGACCTTAAACACAACCCAACTGAGGACATTAAACACAACCCAACTGAGGACCTTAAACACAACCCAACTGAGGACCTTAAACACAACCCAACTGAGGACATTAAACACAACCCAACTGAGGACCTTAAACACAACCCAACTGAGGACATTAAACACAACCCAACTGAGGACATTAAACACAACCCAACTGAGGACATCAAACACAACCCAACTGAGGACCACTAACACAGCCCAACTGAGGACTTTAAACACAACCCAACTGAGGACATTAAACACAGCCCAAGTGAGGACATTAAACACAACCCAACTGAGGACATTAAACACAGCCCAACTGAGGACATTCATAAACACAACCCAACTGAGGACATTAAACACAACCCAACTGAGGACATTAAACACAACCCAACTGAGGACATTCATAAACACGACCCAACTGAGGACATAAACACGACCCAACTGAGGACATAAACACAACCCAACTGAGGACATTTATGCACTCACCTTGTCCCGTCATGTCCATGCCCTCTCCTATATATGTATCCATCCTGTCCCTTCACGTCCATGCCCTCCCCCACATGCACTCGCCTTGTCCCTTCAGGTCCATGCCCTCCCCCATATGCACTCGCCTCGTCTCTTCACGTCCATGTCCTCTTCCACATGCACTCGCCTTGTCCCGTCATGTCCATGCCCTCTCCCACATGCACTCGCCTTGTCCCTTCACGTCCATGTCCTCTTCTACATGCATTCAACCTGTCTCTTCGCGTTTATGCCCTCTACTCATGCACTGACACTGTCCGTGTTTGTGCAGACTTCTCCTACATTACTCGCTCCAGATGTTCCTCTGCGTCCACGCCCTCTCTTACCTGTACCTGCCCTGTTCCTCTGTGTTGGTGCCGCCCGCTACATGCACCCGACTTGTTCCTCTATGCTTCTGTCGCCTACTAGCATCGCCCTGTCCCTGCCCGCCCCTACATGTATCCGATCCGACTGGCATATGTACTCGTGCAGTGCCCATGTGTTTATGTCCTCTGATACTTGTATTCACCTGTGGCTTCGCGTCCACTCTACTACATGTACCCACCTGGTCCCTTCGTGTTCCTATCCTCTGCTACATGAACCCAACCTCTCTTCTTGTGCCTGTAATCAACTACATACACACACCATGTCCCATCGTGTCCCTGCACTCTACTACATATACCCACCCTGTCCCTTCATGTTCCTGCCCTCTACTACATATATCTACCCTGTCCCTTCGTGTTCCTGCCCTCTACTACATATACCCACCCTGTACCTTCATGTTCCTGCCCTCTACTACATATATCCACCCTGTCCCTTCGTGTCCTGCCCTCTACTACATATACCCACCCTGTCTTTTCGTGTTCCTGCCCTCTACTACATATACCCACCCTGTCCCTTCGTGTTCCTGCCCTCTACTACATATATCCACCCTGTCCCTTCGTGTTCCTGCTCTCTACTACATATACCCACCCTGTCCTTTCGTGTTCCTGCCCTCTACTACATATACCCACCCTGTCCCTTCATGTTCCTGCCCTCTACTGCATATAACCAACCTGTCCTTTCGTGTTCCTGTCCGGTATTACATATACCCACCCTGTCCATGCGTGATCCTACCCTCTACTACATATACCCACCCTGTCCGTTCGTGTTCCTGTCCTCTACTGCATATACCCAGCCTGTCCGTTCGTGTTCCTGTCCTCTACTACATATACTAACGCTCTCGCTTGGTGCAACTGGCCTCTGCTGCATATACCCACCCTGTCCGTTTGTGTTCCTGCCCTCTTCTACATATACCCACCCTGTTTGTTCGTGTTCCTGCCCCCTACTGCATATACCCACCCTCCCCTTCGGGTTTCTGCCCTCTACTGCATATATCCATCATGTCCATTCGTGTCCCTGCCCATAACTGCATATACCCAACCTGTCCGTTCGTGTTCCTGCCCTTTACTACATTTACCCACCCTGTCCCTTCATGTTCCTGCCCTCTACTGCATATACCCAACCTGTCCCTTCGTGTTCCTGCCCTCTACTGCATATACCCAACCTGTTCGTTCGTGTTCCTGCAATCTACTACATATACCCAAGCTGTCCGTTCGTGTTCCTGCCCTCTACTACATATACCAACCCTGTCCCTTCGTGTTCCTGTCCTCTACTACATATACCCACCGTGTCCGTTCGTGTTCAGGCCCTCTACTACATATAGCCACCCTGTCCGTTCGTGTTTATGCCCTCTACTGCATATACTCAACCTGTCCGTTCGTGTTCCTGCCCTCTACAACACATACCCAGCCTGTCCTTTCGTGCTCCTTCCCTCTACTGCATATACCCAACCTGTCCCTTCGTGTTCCTGCACTCTACTGCATATACCGACCCTGTCCGTTCGTGTTCCTGCCCTCTACTACACATACCCGACCTGTCCGTTCGTGTTCCTGCCCTCTACTACACATAATCAGCCTGTCCCTTCGTGTTCCTGCCCCCTACTGCATATACCCAACCTGCCCGTTCGTGTTCATGCCCTCTTCTATATATACCCATCGTGTCCTTCCGTGTTTCCGCCCTCTTATACATATACCCACCCTGTTACTTCGTGTTCCTGCCCTCTACTACATATACCCACCCTGTCCGTTCGTGTACATGCCCTCTACTACATATAGCCACCCTGTCCCTTCATGTTCATGCCCTCTACTACACATACCCAACCTGTCCTTTCGTGTTCCTACCCTCTACTACATATACCCACCCTGTCCCTTCATGTTCATGCCCTCTACTACATATACCCACCCTGTCCCTTCATGTTCATGCCCTCTACTACACATACCCAACCTGTCCTTTCGTGTTCCTGCCCTCTACTACATATACCCACCCTGTCCCTTCATGTTCCTGCCCTCTACTACACATACCCACCCTGTCCCTTTGTTTTCCTGCCCTCTACTACATATACCCACCCTGTCCCTTCATGTTCCTGCCCTCTACTACACATACCCAGCCTGTCCGTTCGTGTTCCTGCCCTCTACTACACATACCCAGCCTGTCCTTTCGTGTTCCTGCCCTCTACTACACATACCCAGCCTGTCCCTTCGTGTTCCTGCCCTCTACTGCATATACCGACCCTGTCCGTTCGTGTTCCTGCCCTCTACTACACATACCCAACCTGTCCTTTCGTGTTCCTGCCCTCTACTACACATACCCAGCCTGTCCCTTCGTGTTCCTGCCCTCTACTGCATATACCCAACCTGTTCGTTCGTGTTCCTGCCATCTACTACATATACCCAAGCTGTCCGTTCGTGTTCCTGCCCTCTACTACATATACCAACCCTGTCCCTTCGTGTTCCTGCCCTCTACTACATATACCCACCGTGTCCGTTCGTGTTCAGGCCCTCTACTACATATAGCCACCCTGTCCGTTCGTGTTTATGCCCTCTACTGCATGTACTCAACCTGTCCGTTCGTGTTCCTGCCCTCTACAACACATACCCAGCCTGTCCTTCGTGTTCCTTCCCTCTACTGCATATACCCAACCTATCCCTTCGTGTTCCTGCCCTCTACTGAATATACCGACCCTGTCCGTTCGTGTTCCTGCCCTCTACTACACATACCCAACCTGTCCGTTCATGTTCCTGCCCTCTACTACACATAATCAGCCTGTCCCTTCGTGTTCCTGCCCTCTACTGCATATACCCACCCTGTCCCTTCGGGTTCCTGCCCTCTACTACATATACCCAGCCTTTCCGTTCGTGTTCCTGCCCTCTACTACACATACCCAGCCTGTCCTTTCGTGTTCCTGCCCTCTACTACACATACCCAGCCTGTCCTTTCGTGTTCCTGCCCCCTACTGCATATACCCAACCTGCCCGTTCGTATTCCTGCCCTCTACTATATATACCCATCGTGTCCTTCCGTGTTTACGCCCTCTTATACATATACCCACCCTGTTCCTTCGTGTTCCTGCCCTCTACTACATATACCCACCGTGTCCGTTCGTGTTCATGCCCTCTACTACATATAGCCACCCTGTCCGTTCGTGTTTATGCCCTCTACTGCATATACTCAACCTGTCCGTTCGTGTTCCTGCCCTCTACTGCATATACCCAACCTGTCCGTTCGTGTTCCTGCCCTCTACTACACATACCCAACCTGTCCGTTCGTGTTCCTGCCCTCTACTACACATAACCAGCCTGTCCGTTCGTGTTCCTGGCCTCTACTGCATATACCCACCCTGTCCCTTCGGGTTCCTGCCCTCTACTACATATACCCATCCTGTCCTTTCGTGTGCCTGCCCTCTACTGCATGTACCCACCCTGTCCATTCGTGTTCCTGCCCTCTACTACATATACCCAACCTGTCCGTTCGTGTTCCGGCCATCTACTACATATATCCATCACATTCATTCGTGTACCTGCCCTCTACTACATATAGCCATCATGTCCGTTCATGGTCCTGCCCTCTACCACATATACCCACCCTGTCCGTTCGTGTTCCTGCCCTCTACTACATATACCTATCCTGTCCCTTTGTGTTCCTGCCCTCTACAACATATACCCACCCTGTCCATTCATGTTCATGCTCTCTACTACACATACCCAACCTGTCCTTTCGTGTTCCTGCCCTCTACTACATATACCCACCCTGTCCCTTCATGTTCCTGCCCTCTACTACACATACCCACCCTGTCCCTTCGTGTTCCTGCCCTCTACTACATATACCCAGCCTTTCCGTTCGTGTTCCTGCCCTCTACTACACATACCCAGCCTGTCCTTTCGTGTTCCTGCCCTCTACTACACATACCCAGCCTGTCCCTTCGTGTTCCTGCCCTCTACTGCATATACCGACCCTGTCCGTTCGTGTTCCTGCCCTCTACTACACAATCCCAAGCTGTCCTTTCGTGTTCCTGCCCTCTACTACACATATCCAGCCTGTCCCTTCGTGTTCCTGCCCTCTACTGCATATACCCAACCTGTTCGTTCGTGTTCCTGCCATCTACTACATATACCCAAGCTGTCCGTTCGTGTTCCTGCCCTCTACTACATATACCAACCCTGTCCCTTCGTGTTCCTGCCCTCTACTACATATACCCACCGTGTCCGTTCGTGTTCAGGCCCTCTACTACATATAGCCACCCTGTCCGTTCGTGTTTATGCCCTCTACTGCATGTACTCAACCTGTCCGTTCGTGTTCCTGCCCTCTACAACACATACCCAGCCTGTCCTTCGTGTTCCTTCCCTCTACTGCATATACCCAACCTATCCCTTCGTGTTCCTGCCCTCTACTGAATATACCGACCCTGTCCGTTCGTGTTCCTGCCCTCTACTACACATACCCAACCTGTCCGTTCGTGTTCCTGCCCTCTACTACACATAATCAGCCTGTCCCTTCGTGTTCCTGCCCCCTACTGCATATACCCAACCTGCCCGTTCGTATTCCTGCCCTCTACTATATATACCCATCGTGTCCTTCCGTGTTTACGCCCTCTTATACATATACCCACCCTGTTCCTTCGTGTTCCTGCCCTCTACTACATATACCCACCGTGTCCGTTCGTGTTCATGCCCTCTACTACATATAGCCACCCTGTCCGTTCGTGTTTATGCCCTCTACTGCATATACTCAACCTGTCCGTTCGTGTTCCTGCCCTCTACTGCATATACCCAACCTGTCCGTTCGTGTTCCTGCCCTCTACTACACATACCCAACCTGTCCGTTCGTGTTCCTGCCCTCTACTACACATAACCAGCCTGTCCGTTCGTGTTCCTGGCCTCTACTGCATATACCCACCCTGTCCCTTCGGGTTCCTGCCCTCTACTACATATACCCATCCTGTCCTTTCGTGTGCCTGCCCTCTACTGCATGTACCCACCCTGTCCATTCCTGTTCCTGCCCTCTACTACATATACCCAACCTGTCCGTTCGTGTTCCGGCCATCTACTACATATATCCATCACATTCATTCGTGTACCTGCCCTCTACTACATATAGCCATCATGTCCGTTCATGGTCCTGCCCTCTACCACATATACCCACCCTGTCCGTTCGTGTTCCTGCCCTCTACTACATATACCTATCCTGTCCCTTTGTGTTCCTGCCCTCTACAACATATACCCACCCTGTCCATTCGTGTTCCTGCCCTCTCCTACATATACCCATCCTGTCCGTTTGTGTCCCTGCCCTCATCTACATATACCCACCCTGTCCTTTCGTGTCCACGCCCTCTACTACATGTACTCGCCCTATCCCCCCGTGTCCACGCCCTCTACTACATGTACTCGCCCTGTCCGCTCGTGTCCACGCCCTCTACTACATGTACTCGCCCTGTCCCTCCGTGCCCACGCCCTCTACTACATGTACTCGCCCTGTCCCTCCGTGTCCACGCCCTCTACTACATGTACTCGCTCTGTCCCTCCGTGTCCACGCCCTCTACTACATGTACTCGCTCTGTCCCTTCGTGTCCAGCCTTCTACTACATGTACTCGCCCTGTCCCTTCGTGTCCACGCCCTCTACTACATTTACTCGCCCTGTCCCTCCGTGTCCACGCCTCTACTACATGTACTTGCTCTTTCCCTTCGTGCCAGCCTTCTACCACATGTACTCACCCTGTCCCTCCGTGTCCACGCCCTCTACTACATGTACTCGCCCTGTCCCTCCGTGTCCACGCCCTCTACTACATGTATATACTCGCCCTGTCCCTCCGTGTCCACGCCCTCTACTACCTGTACTCGCCTTGTCCCTCCGTGTCCACGCCCTCTACTACATGTACTCGCCCTGTCCCTCCGTGTCCACGCCCTCTACTACATGTACTCGCCCTGTCCCTTCGTGTCCATAATTCTACTACATGTACTCGCCCTGTCCCTCCGTGTGCACGCCCTCTACTACATGTGCTCGCCCTGTCCCTTCGTGTCCACGCCCTCTACTACATGTACTCGCCCTGTCCCTCCGTGTCCACGCCCTCTACTGCATGCCCTCTACTACATGTACTCGCCCTGTCCCTTCGTGTCCACGCCCTCTACTACATGTACTCGCCCTGTCCCTCCGTGTCCACGCCCTCTACTACATGTACTCGCCCTGTCCCTCCGTGTCCACGCCCTCTACTACACATACTCGCCCTGTCCCTCCGTGTCCACGCCCTCTACTACATGTACTCGCCCTGTCCCTCCGTGTCCACGCCCTCTACTACACGTACTCGCCCTGTCCCTCCGTGTCCATGCCCTCTACTACAGGTACTCGCTCTGTCCCTCCGTGTCCACGCCCCCTTCTACATGTACTCGCCCTGTCCCTCCGTGTCCACACCCTCTACTACATGTACTCGCCCTGTCCCTTCGTGTCCACGCCCTCTACTACATGTACTCGCCCTGTCCCTTCGTGTCCACGCCCTCTACTACATGTACTTGCTCTGTCCCTCCGTGTCCACGCCCTCTACCACATGTACTCGCCCTGTCCCTCCGTGTCCACGCCCTCTACCACATGTACTCGCCCTGTCCCTCCGTGTCCACGCCCTCTACTATACGTACTCGCCCTGTCCCTCCGTGTCCACGCCCTCTACCACATGTACTCGCCCTGTCCCTCCGTGTCCACGCCCTCTACTATACGTACTCGCCCTGTCCCTCCGTGTCCACGCCCTCTACTACATGTACTCGCCCTGTCCCTCCGTGTCCACGCCCTCTACTACACGTACTCGCCCTGTCCCTCCGTGTCCATGCCCTCTACTACAGGTACTCGCTCTGTCCCTCTGTGTCCACGCCCCCTTCTACATGTACTCGCCCTGCCCCTCCGTGTCCACGCCCTCCACTACATGTACTCGCCCTGTCCCTTCCTGTCCACGCCCTCTACTACATGTACTTGCTCTGTCCCTCCGTGTCCACGCCCTCTACCACATGTACTCGCCCTGTCCCTCCGTGTCCATGCCCTCTACCACATGTACTCGCCCTGTCCCTCCGTGTCCACGCCCTCTACTGCATGTACTCGCCCTGTCCCTCCGTGTCCACGCCCTCTACTGCATGTACTCTCCCTGTCCCTCCGTGTCCACGCCATCTACTACATGTACTCGCCCTGTCCCTCCGTGTCCACGCCCTGTACTACATGTACTCGCACTGTCCCTCCGTGTCCACGCCCTCTACTGCATGTACCGGACCGGTTACTGTGTTTCTGAGCTGTCTCACACGGCCATAAATTTCCTAGCGAGGAGAAATATTCTACTGCAATATTATACACTTTATTTATCAGTCAGATAATCAGATGTCAAGTTCATTCAACAACATTTTGATTAAACACCTGATACATGTTCATCTACATATGACATTAATACGAGTATATCCACACTAAATGCATCCCACAACAGTTCAATGAACGGAATGGAGAACTCTTATTTTGCACCATGCTTTCTATAATTTGTTCACAAATTTATCATTCAGTTATTCAGACGTCAAATTCATTCATCAATATTTCGATCAAACCCGTGATACAGGCACCATTCAATTATATTGTAGCAACAATAACAATAACAAGGGCTGAAATAGGTTACTGGACAATTTTGTGTTTTTTCAGTCATTTTGTGCTTGGACCTTGAAAATAAGGTCAAAGGTCATATTCAAGGTCATCAGAATATTCAACATACCGGTATATCATTTCCTATATGTCCACAGTTGATCCCCAAGCTGTATAGTCGACAATAGGTGAGATATTATCCATTCTGTGTTCTGCCCTTGAAAATGAGGTCAAAGGTCAAGTCATTCGAATATTTGACATATCATTTCCTATTGATTCCCAAGCTGTAAAGTCAATAGGCTAGATATTAGCCATATTTTGTGCAAATGACCTTGAAAATGAAGTCAAAGTTCAAATTCAAGGTCATCAGAATATTCGGTTCATATCATTTCCTATATGTCCACAATTGTTTCCCAAGCCATTAAGTCGACAATAAGCTAGATATTAGCCATTTTGTGCTCTGACCTTGAAAATGAGGTCAAAGGTCATATTCAAGGCCATCAGAATATTCGGCATATATCATTTCCTATTTGTCCACAATTGATTGCCAAACTCTTATCTCAATATTAAGTGAGATATTAGTAACAATGTGTCCCACTATGAAGCATAGGAGAATTTAACATGGAAGTCCCATTTGGGCTAATAAGTTTGGGCCAAAGTGGCCCACTTCGAGCGATTCAAGGGCAACAAAACTTATGCACATTATGAAGGACATCCTTGTGCAAAAAAAAGAAAAAAAGTTACTGAACAGATTTTTGAACATTTCAAAAAATTGCGAAAATCAAAACTAAAAAATACCTCCTTCTTGAATTATTTGCATTTTTGTGCTAAATTTCAGAAAGATTCCACCGTAAACAAAATGTGGACAATGACCCCGGATGACAGACAACAACGGACAACGGACGCAACGCCATGCCAATAGGTTATGGGACCATACATGTAGGTCTGGAAACCTGAAATCAACAAATCTTAAGCTAGTCAAGTTCCAACAAATCTTAAGCTAGTCAAGTTCCAGCTTCCATTTGGATAGATGTTAAAGTCACATTTTTTTCAGCTTTCTTCTGGCAGTTTGATTAGAATTGTGCACCCAATTCTTCACATCTTTCCAACTTCGAAAACGCAAGGCTGGTTCATTTCTAATGGCATTGTCATAGTCGATTCTGTTTGGAACCTTCAAGATTCTCAGATTCTTATCCAGCTGCCGTCTTACTGCTGCCTTCTCTTCTGTGGTCCAAGGTCTTCGAGCACTCTTAGGAGGTGGGGGCTGCGGGACTTCTGGAATGAACACATATTTCATTAATCAGCACCTTCTCCACATGGCTATACATAAAATTAGCCCAACGGCTGAAATAGGTTACCGGACAATTTTTACATGTGACCATAAGATATAGCACTCAAGGTCATCTGAGTTCAAGTTCAAGGTCACCAAAAGTTGTGCCATATATGGCTTCCTATATGCTCATAACACAAACCTAAGCCACTTTATAATGGCCACTTTGTAATGGCCTTTTTGAACTTTCAAGGTTATCCAAGGTCACCACAAAATATTATCAAACAGATTTTGTGCAAATGACAACTGCTGTTAACATTGAAAATCCCTATCTCGAGCCGAAATGGGGAAAATTCAAAATGGCCACCGAAAGTGGCCCAATCCAGAACTTATGTCCCGAGTTCAAAAGTGAGATTCGCTCTACGCTCACCGTTTCCGAGATACTACCACTTTTCTTTAACATGGGAAACTCTAAAATCTAAAATTGGGCCAGGCCAAATTCAACGAACACGGGGTTTGTGCTGTACTATGTGCTAGTCATATAGATTTTCTGAGCCCAATTAGAAAAAAATTCATCAAACAGATTTTGTGCGAATGGCAACTACATTTAACATGGGAAATCCCTATCTCAAGCCTAGACCGAATTGGCAAAGGCCCATGGATCGGCCTGAAACAAGGTCCGGAGATATGGACCCATAGAACATTTTATGAATTACAGCAATATTCATCAAACAGATTTTTCCCAGCGTTTGACAACGATGACAATAGCTTATCGAACCTTTGGTCCGGTAAGCTAAAAACATCGTGTCTTACGGACAAATACTATTAAACAGCCTGGAAGGAGATAAAAAGGAATTGAAGAGACACATCATTTAGAAGTACTTGCCTTCATCAGAACTGTTTGGTTCAAATTCTTCATCAAGTTCATCCTGTTCGCTTTTCTCATCTTCAATCAGTTCTGTAAAATATACAATGCTAATGATGAGCTGAGTGACCAATGGAAATGGGTCAGAACAATTATACACAATCAAATATCATCATGAGCACTGACATCATGTTGACATTATAATATTTACCGTTTTCATCACACTTGATAGTGTCATAGTTTGGGTATTGGGCTCCACATCTGGAGAAGGTCCTCAAGCAGTCCGTTCCTCTGTATGGATGTCGGAAGTCTCCTGAAATATATTATATTGAACATACTAGAACACTAGAAAACATCAGCTTCATTTGTTTATAACGAATTACATAATGCTAGTGCTATACTTTCATGATAATTAAAAACCACAAACTACTGAACTGAAGTGTTTTTTGTATGCATGTAATACCTGGCTTGGCGAACAGCAACTCACTGGTGACACCAACAGCTTTTCTGCACTTTAGAAGCAGCTTCAGGTGACGCAGGATGTGTGTTGGGAGAAGAATCGGTACCTTCCGGAAGAATCAGAAGAAGAAGTAGAAAAAAGTTTCTGCTAAAACCATAAAGGCATTTTTGCCGAAATGCCTCAATAAGGTGATGTATGGAAATGATCAACAGAACAGTCAAATCTTTCAGAAAGCAAAGTATACAAACCCCAAGCGGTGAACTTCTTCTTTAGCAGATTCCAACAACATCTTGCTGTGGTGCACACATCTTGAATATGGTGTTTCTTCAACTAGGACAAGAAAAAGGACTTCTTAAGAACAAAATAAACCTAAAGGATAGAAAGGTTACCATAATTGACAGCCAACACATGACCTTGAGATTTACCAGTCAAGGTCATCTTGTTGAACTGTGATGTCACCATTAATTAAGTGTGCCATATGACTTTCATGATATTTATAATACTAGTACAAAAAACTAGACGTATTGTCGCAAAGGCGACTGAGGTGTATCTCCGAACTTTAAACACTCCTGAGACAGGACTTGGGCAATTGCCATAAAGTAATTTTAAAGATCAAGGTAATTTTTTGCAGTTAGTTTCAATAGTTATATATCACACATGGCAGTCCAACATCAGAGTTTGAGGCTTTTATAACAGCAAATGAGCTTAGAAGTCAGTTCGACCTTTCAAGGTCATCCAAGGTCAAGTTCAAGGTCACCATGTTAAGGCCATATATGAATTCCTATAAGTGTTCAAAACTAACGTCTGCAAGCGTTGAGGCTCCAGGGGCACTTTTTGAAATTTAATTGAATTTTTTTCTATTTTTCACTAGAAAACTATGAAAAAATCTCCAATACCATGAAAATCAATAGGTGTCCAGATGTAGACATGCTGATAGTTATAAATTGCAAATTACAGGCCAATGTCTTGAGTTTCAGGCTTTTTAACAGCCAAATACCTTGAAAAATCAAAATTTGACTTTCAAGGTCATCTAAGGTCAAGTTCAAGGTCACCATTTTGAAGGCCACATATGATTTCCTATAAGTGTTCAATAGTAACATAGGCTCTATCTGCAAGCGTTGAGGCTCTAAAGGCACTTTTAAAAATTTAATTTAATTTTTTTTTTTTTTTTTTGCCCTAAAACCATCAAAAATTGTCCGATTGCCGTAAAAATCAATAGGCATCAAGAACAAACCCCATAAAATGCCCATACCAAACTATAAAGCAATACATGCAAAATTGTGACCTGTAGTACGATTACGTCAAAACTCTGCGGACGCGGCAATGGACGCGGACGTAGGAACATGGCCAAAACCATAGTATCTCCGATTTTCGGAGATACAGTACAATCAACCCAAGGACTGAAATAGGTCACCAGACAATTCATGTTTTAACATTGCAACTGAGATACGACCTGTGCTCTGACTTCGAAAATGAGGTCAAGGGACACGAGCCTTCGTCAGACATTTTGTATTTCTAATACAGTGATCAAATTCCAGGTCATCAGAATATTCCACATATATCATTTCCTAAATATCCACAATTGATTCCCAAGCTGTAAAGTCGACATTAAGCAAGACATTAGCCATTTTGTGCTCTAACCTCGAAAACGATGTCAAAGGTTAAATTTGAGGTCATCCAAATATTCGGCGTATATCATTTCCTATATGTCCACTGCTGATTTCTGAACTGTAACGTCGGTAATAAGCAAGATATTACATGTATCAGAGCTCTAACCTTGAAAATTAGGACAAAGGTCAAAGTTAAGGTCATCGGAATATTTGGCATTTATCATTTATCATTTCCTACATGTCCACCATTGATTCCCAAGCTGTAGAGTCGATAATAAGCGAGTTATTAACCATTTTGTGCAAGTGAATTTGAAAATGACGTCAAAGGTCAAAATCAAGGTCACCAGAATATTTGCCATATATCATTTGCTATCATATAAATATTGACTGGTTTGAAGGGTAACATGCCGAAATGTTCCCCCGAGGAGACAATGTTTCCTGATGCAGAATGTTATTGTACCGAATGTCAATGACTTTATTTTGACTTCTGAGTGACAGTGGGGCTTTTGTTTACAATGTACATTCCATTTTCACACGGCGACAGCTACCAAGGTACGCTAGCGTGGAAAAGTTACGCTTGACGGAAACATGCGTTTTGTTTCACGGCTGATTGACCAATCAGCGGCGGGGATTCTAACATGAGGTATACTAAATATGTATAGATCCAAAATTGATTCCCAAGCCATAGGTCGATGATAAGCGCGATATTAGCCACGACCATAATCATGATAATCGATTCCTAATTGATTAAGCTAGATCTCAATCTCAATATTAATATTAAGATATTGGGCCAAGTTTGGGCCAAATTGGCCCACTTTGCATGATTCAAGGGCAACGAAACTTCTACACGTTATGGAGGACATAAATAAGCATCCTAGTGGCAAAAAAAAATAAAAGTTACTGAACAGATTTTGAGAAAATGGCCACTCTAAGCTCTACCCACTTGTGAAAGCATAATTTTGTCTGCAAAGCCCGAGATTTACAGATCTCAGATGAGATGTGACCTTGAGGCTTTAGCTAACCTACCTAAAAATTCAAAATGGTCGCCACAAAATGGCGATCTCTTCGAAAAGAGGTTCATAGGGCTTGACAATGTATAATCTCTCCTAAATGGCATGTTTTCATACTTGGCGTTAATTTTACGATTTACGCTTATTTCCGGTCCAACCAATAAAGCCGCAAAACGTAAGAAGGCCAAGAATCGTAATAAACATTTGAAAATTGCTACATTTTGCGAGACCCCCATTTTACGATTTGTGGCTTTTTTCGTAAGAAAAAGTTTTTACGAATTTCGTTGGTGTGTTACATTTTGGGTTGATTTTTACATTTTGTGAAAATGTTACGATTCGCGGCCTACAACTCTCTTCTGTGAGATACTGTATGTCCACATGGAATATTATGAGAATTGGTTCAGATTTGCAACCTGTAGAGCGTTCACAAATAATCTCTGCAGACACGCAAGCGGACGCATGATGAACGCAAATACATAGTATCCCCCGAACAAAGTTACAATGATGTATTGATATGTCGGCTTTTGATTGTAAATCAAGAACAATTACCTTTTTCACTGACTCCACTAAGCAGGGGACGAATTGGACTGCACTCATGGAAATATGGTTGTTCTCCACACTGCTGGTGAGTCTCAATAACACCTCCTTTCCCTTGTCTATGTTCTGGAATCAATTTTTCATCTTCAATGTTTTCTGTACAAAAAACCACCACTGGATTGGAGGTCAATCAAACGGCTCGACAATACAAATAGTCCCATTAGTAGTGGGGTTGGTCTATCAGGAGTATGACGGCTCGCCAATACAAATAGTCCCATTAGTAGTGGGGTTGGTCTATCAGGGGTCTGACGGCTCTTCATAGTCCCATTAGTAGTGGGGTTGGTCTATCAGGGGTCTGACGGCTCTTCATAGTCCCATTAGTAGTGGGGTTGGTCTATCAGGGGTCTGACGGGTCATCAATACAAATAGTCCCATTAGTAGTGGGGTTGGTCTATCAGGGGTCTGACGGCTCTTCATAGTCCCATTAGTAGTGGGGTTGGTCTATCAGGGGTCTGATGGCTCGTCAATACAAATAGTCCCATTAGTATTGGGGTTGGTCTATCAGGGGTCTGACGGCTCGTCAATACAAATAGTCCCATGACTCCCATTAGTAGTGGGGTTGGTCTATCAGGGGTCTGACGGCTCGCCAATACAAATAGTCCCATTAGTAGTGGGGTTGGTCTATCAGGGGTCTGATGGCTCGTCAATACAAATAGTTCCATTAGTATTGGGGTTGGTCTATCAGGGGTCTGACGGCTCGTCAATACAAATAGTCCCATGACTCCCATTAGTAGTGGGGTTGGTCTATCAGGGGTCTGACGGCTCGCCAATACAAATAGTCCCATTAGTAGTGGGGTTGGTCTATCAGGGGTCTGACGGCTCTTCATAGTCCCATTAGTAGTGGGGTTGGTCTATCAGGGGTCTGACGGCTCGTCAATACAAATAGTCCCATTAGTAGTGGGGTTGGTCTATCAGGGGTCTGACGGCTCGTCAATACAAATAGTCCCATTAGTAGTGGGGTTGGTCTATCAGTGGTCTGACGGCTCGCCAATACAAATAGTCCAATTAGTAGTGGGGTTGGTCTATCAGGGGTCTGACGGCTCATCAATACAAATAGACCCATTAGTAGTGGGGTTGGTCTATCAGGGGTCTGACGGCTCGTCAATGCAAATAGTCCCTTTAGTAGTGGGGTTGGTCTATCCGGGGTCTGACGGCTCGTCAATGCAAATAGTCCCATTAGTAGTGGGGTTGGTCTATCAGGGGTCTGACGGCTCGTCAATACAAATAGTCCCATTAGTAGTGTGGTTGGTCTTTGAGTGGTCTGACGGCTCGCCAATACAAATAGTCCCATTAGTAGTGGGGTTGGTCTATCAGGGGTCTGACGGCTCGTCAATGCAAATAGTCCCATTAGTAGTGGGGTCGGTCTATCAGGGGTCTGACGGCTCTTCATAGTCCCATTAGTAGTGGGGTTGGTCTATCAGGGGTCTGACGGATCGTCAATACATATAGTCCCATTAGTAGTGGGGTTGGTCTATCAGGGGTCTGATGGCTCAACAATACAAATAGTCCCATTAGTAGTGGGGTTGGTCTATCAGGGGTCTGACGGCTCGTCAATGCAAATAGTCCCATTAGTATTGGGGTTGGTCTATCAGGGGTCTGACGGCTTTTCATAGTCCCATTAGTAGTGGGGTTGGTCTATCAGGGGTCTGACGGCTCTTCATAGTCCCTTTAGTAGTGGGGTTGGTCTATCAGGGGTCTGACGGATCGTCAATACATATAGTCCCATTAGTAGTGGGATTGGTCTATCAGGTGTCTGATGGCTCGTCAATACAAATAGTCCCATTAGTAGTGGGGTTGGTCTATCAGGGGTCTGACGGCTCGTCAATACAAATAGTCCCATTAGTAGTGGGGTTGGTCTATCAGGGGTCTGATGGCTCGTCAATACAAATAGTCCCATTAGTAGTGGGGTTGGTCTATCAGGGGTCTGATGGCTCGTCAATACAAATAGTCCCATTAGTAGTGGGGTTGGTCTATCAGGGGTCTGACGGCTCGTCAATACAAATAGTCCCATTAGTAGTGGGGTTGGTCTATCAGGGGTCTGACGGCTCGTCAATACAAATAGTCCCATTAGCATGATTAGTAGTGGGGTTGGTCTATCAGGGGTCTGACGGCTTGTCAATACAAATAGTCCCATTAGTATTGGTTTAGAATGGTAATGAATATAATGCAATAAGCACAAATGATACCCTCACAATCATAACATTATGGAAAGCCTCATTGGCCACAAGAGCATTTTCATTATTACCAGGCAAGCAATATGAATTACACGCATGATTTGCAATGAGAATGAAAATGTATGTCAAACCGTACCAGTAAATGCAAAACAGGAATTACCAGTGTATGCAATTACTAGTACTAGTGCAAGCTATCTGCTCACTCACAGGATTTTCAACCGTGAAGTATTCACGCAGCTGACTGTTGATCCTGGTCAGAAGTTCCACATTTGCACGATCTGTAACAAGAATAGTCTGATTTGAACACTGATTATTTATTTACTAGGGACTTTAAATACCGTTTTCATAAATACTGTTTTCATGTAATACATTCTTACAACGTCGTGAATGTCTGCGAGGAATCAGTTTCTGATACATGTATACTGTGCTGTAGCACAGAAACAAACCATGATACAATTTGAGGAAGAAGTTTACCGTATCATGTTTATTTACCATTGGAAAGAGCAGTGTCTGGTGACCATTGCGCATGCTCAGGTACAGGCAGTGGACAACTGCCGCACTCAGTTTCCTCATATTGAATAAATGAAAAAGCACATATTCAGCATATTTAGTACATAATTCATCTTTGATAACTTAAGGATACATGTACAGTGATGTAGGGGCCAAAATTTACAATTTATTTCTTCACATCGTGATCTTGTTATATGAGGGAATTTACAAATTTCAATTGTAAACTTTTCATTTCTTGCTATACATGTACTTACCTCTAAACTGCATGTAAATGTTCCATGCATTGAAGTTGATACTTAATATTATACATTTTGTTTGAACATAATTCCTACCTGTTCAGTTCTCTTCTCATTGCTTTCTGTGTTGCTGACGTTTGATTTTCCGTAGTCATCCACCAAAGCTGAAAGGTACACAAACTTTCTTAAAACATGTGAAATTGGAGCCACATTCTGGAATAACCACAGCATTAATCAGCTTAAATCAGTGTTATATATTTCAAGTTCGGCATAAACACCTATCACACCAATCGCAGATAATTAACTGTCCTCTGGTGCAAATGATAAACCTGGCGGTCTGGGAAAACAATCCTTGTCATTCTTCTGATGTCAAGCTTCAAGGTCATATGTCAAAGTTCCAGGTCACCAAAAGCTGTGATGTACATGTTTTCATCCTGGACAGAATATTTTGTATTTTTCCATTCACTTTCACCATTGTGGTCACCATTGTCACGCCTGACTTCACGGCTGGACACTGTGTACGTTGCACCTACGGAAATGAGTGGTCACGGTAAACAACAACAACACAGCAAACCTGTCACACGTGGAAACATGCAGGGTGCAGGTACGGAGCCGCCCGCGTGGGCCCAAACGTTAAATGACCAGACCATCGCCGTCCTGAAAAAAGAAATTTCAACTGCCGTATCCACGATCGACAAGAAATTCACCGACCTGCTGAAACCTATACAGGAGGAGAATACTTCGCTCCGCCGCGACGTCAAGGAGATGTCCGCTGAGGTCCAAAAGCTGAAAGAGGTAGTCACACAACAAAAAGGTATGATTGACTATCTGAGAGCATCAGCAAAGTCAACTCGCGATCGGCAGATCCGAGCAGAGTCCTACTCCATGCGCGAAAATGTGATTATTTCTGGAATCAAAGAATCCAATGACGAAAGTGAAAAAGATCTATGCGAAACATTGATAAATCTATTCTCTAATGAAATGAAAGCCGACATGACAGACGTCACGATAATGAGATGTCACCGTCTCCGAAAATCGTCCAAACAAAGTGGGCCCAGAAACGTGATCGCTAGATTCTCGACACATTGTGGTAAAATGGCGATCATGAAGGCTGCCAAAAATCTCAAAGGTCGCAAAGAACCGATCTATATTAACGATCAAATGCCTAAGGAAATGAACAGTCGACGCAATACACTACGTGCGGTACAAAAGCACGCCAAGTCGCTCGGGAAAAAGTGTGCCCTTGTCCAGGACCAGCTCCTGCTCGACGGCAGAACGTATACTGTCGATAATGTTGAAGCTATTCCACTTGACATCTCTGGCGTGGGAACCACGATAACTGAACATCATGTCCTGTTCAGTGGTAGACTTTCCTACTTCAGTAATTTTTACACTCGTACCGATCTGTTCTCTGTTGACGACACATCCTACTGTAGCTCAGAACAGTATTTCCAGCACTCCAAGGCCCTGAACGCAGGTGACTTCGTGGCAGCAGCAGAGATCATGGACGCCACCGATCCAGCGACGATCAAACACGTTGGGGACAAGGTGACAGCTGCCAGTGACTGGGACGACAAGGCCCACTCTGTTATGGAAACCGGAGTGCGTGAGAAATTTGCCCAGAACTCTGATCTGCTTGACATTCTTCTGAACACAGAGTCCAGAAGATTCCAGGAATGTAATCAGTATGATAAGTACTGGGGTATTGGCTTATCACTGAATGACGCTATCAAACGAGATGATCATGATGTAATACTGGGTAAGAACACTATGGGCACTGTACTGGGAAAAGTTAGAGAGCAATTGCTGCAAGACCATTGAAAAAGGTGTGAAGATACCAAGTTGATTGTGATTGTCCAATACTATTGATCTGGTTGGTTTAAACATACAAGTCAAACTCTAGTATTACTGACCATGTGCTACTGGAGTACTCGGTCCCTAATATATACTAATATGTCCCATGTCAGTACAAATATAATACAGTGTATATTATACGATGTGTTGTCAGTCATGGTCTGCTGAAGTGAATCTGTACTATTGTTCTCGTAAATATACGTGTATTAATACAGAGGCTGATCCTTGTCTATCAGAATAGAATGGATATATTATCTGACTACAGGGTACATGTATGATACAATCACTGAAATTATATGCCATGGAGTCGCGTTTGTATTAATCGTAGATTCTGCTTGGATTCTGATGATATCAATCGTTTTTACATGTCTGAGTGTGCTCCCACCCCAAACGTTTGTGGTGAAATATGATCAATCTGGTATTCAACACTCATCAAATCAATTTTCTGTTATGTCATGCTGTTCAGACAGACATAATCGGTTGAAGCCGTTCGTATGTTATTCACTCGGTGGTAAACCTGTGCTGAGGTTGAGTATGTGGATGAATTGGGGAACTATATAAATCTCAAAAAAAAAAAAAAAAAAAAAAAAAACCCTGTCCATACCTGTTTCCTTCATGACTAAGGGAGATATATTCAATGCCGTTTTGTAGTTATGTAATATTGTTATTTTGTGATCAAATTGGAGTAGCTCACTTTGTATTTCATGAATGTTGGACTTATGTCATATATCAGCACAAATCCATGATAAAGTGTGTGATGATGTTTTGTTCGGACAGGATCTGTTGAAGTTCATCTGTATAGTTGTTTCCATGATCTACATGTATTTGTGCTTGGTATATGTCCTCTTTGCTTAAATATTGGAATTTTTATATTGTGTACTTACACACAATAGATCTATGTATGATACAAATATTGAATTTGGTATGAAGATGTCGGCGTGTGCATAGAGTTGTGGGTGTGCAATTAGTGAAAAATATACATTTTGATGCTGTAATGTATTGCTGGAAACATCGTTGTTTGAATGTTCTAGATTACTAGTTCATGACAATGGATAAGTCATTGTGTAAGTCACATGTCTTTGTTAATACTACATAGGTGGTGATGATATGCTGTCGGACCTCGACTGCGGAGTTGGTTTCCTTCTGTTGACGTTGTGAATATGATAACTTTGAACTGGTGTTTGAGTAACCTATACGATGGTAGTAATTGAAAACAACTTTGTAGATCGCTCTTTGACAAATGTATTTGTATGATCTATAACTTGATGTAATAATATGTGAAAGCGCACGTGCGTACATGGGTGTGTGTATGGTAAACAGATTATGTAGAATGTAAATATTTATGTTTAAGGTCAATGTCCCTGAAATGTGAAAATAACTCATGTCGTAGGAGTGGGACAACTCTGAGGTGTAATGATCTAATGACTGCTCAACTCAGATCTTTAGTGAGAGGGCCGGTGTGTAATCCATAAAAGTAGGCCTATAGTTACCAAGCTTTTTCACATACCGGACATTTACAATCTTGATCTTTATGTAGATTGTGCTGTGTAAAGCATATGTAGCCATACATTTCAGATGCTTTTACAGTTTGCTTACTGCTCAAATGATTATGTTATTTATTTAAGTGAATATTTAGAGGTAATGCCTGTAGATGCCTATGGAATGCTGAAACTTGAGTTATCTGTATGTTTTGACATAGGTCATTGATCATGTTTACTACTTGGACATTTGACTAATTCATGTAAACATGTTCCATATCTGTTTAACTTCAGGATGATTTTGAAATATGCTCATATATTAGTAACCTGCTTAACGTTTTACTCTGAGTGGGTCGGAGTCGTCATATCTCTCCTCCATCTGAGATTGATCTGTTTAGAAGCACTCACGACTGAGTGAGATCACCGGTCCGTGAAATGAATGCTTCGATCTTCTGTGTCAGGCAGCTTGCCGATGGCTTGCTTGGAGTTTGTGAGCAATGTGGAGGAGTTGTGACGCCTTCTTGAAATAATTACACTTGTCCAATATGCCGCGACAAATCTGTAACAGTCCAACTATTCTGATCCATTTTTAGGTTACCACACTTAAGGGCTGATAACCTTTTGTCATGGCGCTGCGTCCGTTGTAAATATTTTTATCGTTAAAGTCTACAGTGGAATTTTGCACAAAATACCTGAAAATGTTTCAAGAGGGTGGTATTTTAAAGATTTATATATACATATATATATTATTTCGCCTTTTTCTCAAGGTGGCGACTGTTTTCGACGAGAAACGGAAAATGCTGGACCTCGGTGGTTATTTTCTCTAAGGCAACTTTAGAGATTTTTGTTCCGGGGAATTCTCCGTGAGTTCTCTTGCGGTGTGTACAGGTTTTGTTGTCAGTGAGTCGCTGGTCTGCATGTGGCAGTCGATTGATTTTTTCTCCGGATTGTTTTGAACCATTTTCCGGTAATTTTTATTGTTGTTGTCGATTTTTTTTTTTTCTCCACTATTTAAAAAGAATTTGGACTTGGAACGTTTCTTCCACTTTTTCCTTCATATGGGTGTATGGGGCTGTATGGAGTGAACTCGTAGAACACCTTAGGATAGAGTTTAAATATTGGCATTTTTTCAAGTGTGAAGTCATGTTTGGTGATTTTGCTGGTGACCTTGAGTTTGGCCTTCGGTGGTCTTGAAAGGTAGCAACACCAATTTCGG
This sequence comes from Terebella lapidaria, assembly GCA_949152475.1. Classification (NCBI taxonomy): domain Eukaryota; kingdom Metazoa; phylum Annelida; class Polychaeta; order Terebellida; family Terebellidae; genus Terebella; species Terebella lapidaria. The sequence goes on from OX424567.1 coordinate 22,851,116, forward strand.
TGAACAGCACAAAAAACATCTCATCATCATATCTACATTTCTTCTGTGGCCTTTCATAGCTTTAGAGCTAATTTTTGATCATGCAACTTTGAATTATTACATGTATACGTAAATGAGAAAACTTCTCTTATTTTTCGACGAACTCGTAATAGTTATGGGAGGGACAGCAGGGGACCTTTGTGAGCATAAAATGGGTATTGTTATTTTGGGTTAGAATGTTGAGTAAGAATCATCACATGGAAACTGGATGTAGCATACGCGTGTGCGCCCTCGCCTTGCTCATCACCCGTCGCGGAGTTGTGGGACACCTTGTTGATGTATGGAGATAATATCTGTTTTGACGAGATCACGACCGAAGATAAATATAACTTGGCCAAATTGTATGATTTATACAGTACAGACACTCGTGAAGGTGATGAGGATTTTCCTTTATATAAAAATGACTCTTTAACATGTGATTATTACGATCCCCAAAAGTTGGGAACTCATATGATAGGGTCTCACGATAAAATCAATCATTCATACTTACATCTCAATTGCAGGGGGCTCTCGTCAAATTGGGAAAAGTTCCAAGATTTTCTATGTGATATAAATTCCGAAGAGTTTTCCTTTGATATTATTGGTATCAGCGAGGTATTTCGCTGTGATCAAGATCAACGAATCAGTCTTCCTGGATATCATAATATAGTGAGTCGGTGTCGTGACTCCACTAATAGCTGTAGAGGTGGTGTTGCTATGTTTATTAAGGAACATATAGATTTCAAAATTAGAGATGATTTGTCTGTGTTCATTCCCCATGTATATGAATCATTATTCGTAGAAATTTCACCAAGAGGTGGTAAACGCACCATCGTTGGGGTTTTATACCGACCCAATACATTTCCTCTGGCTGATGTTGATATTTTCACAACTACCCTCTTTGAAGTGATGGATCATATTAACAATGAAAACAAGAAGGGGGTTATAATGGGTGACATGAATATTGATATGCTGAAATATGGTTCTCATGACAGAACGGACAATTATGTGGACGGTATTTTTTCACGGGGTTTTTTTCCTCGAATTTTGAAACCAACTAGAGTTACTCATTCAACAGCTACTCTCATTGATCATATACTCACCAACGACTTTGATGCCCAGTCATCATCAGGTATAATTATAAATGACGTCGCCGACCATTTTGCAGTTTTCTACAGCTCATACCTGAAAGTAAAATGTTCCAATCCAGCCGTTGAACATATTCGTTCATTCTCAGATGAAAATATCAACAAATTCAGAACAAATCTTGGAAGTATCGATTTCTCACCAATTCTTTCTTATAATTCACCAAATGAGGCTTATGCTAAATTTATGGAACTTTACAAAATATCCTTCGACTCGGCATTTCCTATCAGAACAATCAAAACTCGGAGTAAATATATCAGACGCGAGCCCTGGATGTCTAGTGGATTACTAGCCTCTTCACGCCACAAATCAAAATTACACATGAAAAAGCTCCGGAAACCAACGCCAAGTAATATTTCGAATTATAAGCATTATGTCCTCTTATTCAATAAACTAAAACGTAAAGCAAAAACTGATTACTACAAAGACATAATTAATGAAAATAAAAATAATACTAAACAGATGTGGAATGTTTTGAAGAACGCTATCGGGAAAACAAAGAATAAATTAAACTTTCCCCATGCATTTGTCATCAATGATAAGCAGGTGAGTGATAAAAGTCAGGTTGCTTCTGAGTTCAATTCATTTTTTTCGTCAATCGGCTTAAATGTTAGTCAAAGCGTTCCACAAGCGAATAGAGATTTTTCAGCATATATGCCTAACTGTAACGTTCCGTCTTTGTTTCTGGATCCTGTAATTCCTGCAGATATTCTGGCCATTGCAAAAAAACTGAAACCAAAAACCAGTAGCGGTGCAGATGGAATTTCTACAAAATTACTGACTCGTACCATAGATCAAATTGTTGTCCCTATAACGCATATCGTCAACTTAACCTTTGAAACAGGTATATTTCCAACAGACCTCAAAATCGCTAAGGTGATTCCAATTTTCAAATCAGGTGATCCATGTTTACTTAACAATTATCGACCGATAAGCTTGCTTTCATCATTCTCCAAAATATTCGAACGTGCAATGTATGGTAAAATTGTGAAGTTTTTCAATCTACACGACTTGTTTTATCAACACCAGTATGGATTTAGAGCCGGTCATTCCACTATACATCCAGTGCTGCATCTTTTGAATGTCTGCGCAGAAGCAAATAACTCGTCGCCATCTAAATTAACATTAGCTACCTTTTGTGACTTGAGTAAAGCCTTCGATACGCTCAGTCCAGATATATTACTGAATAAACTACAGTACTACGGAATACGGGGGATAGCTAATAATTGGATCAGAAGTTACCTGACAAACAGGACTCAATATATCGATTTCGACTCTGTTACGTCATCAAGTTTACCTGTTCAATGCGGAGTCCCTCAGGGTTCCATCCTTGGCCCGCTGCTTTTTCTCATATACATAAACGATATTCCTAACTGTACCAAATCTAATATTTTGTCATTCGCTGATGATACGACAGTAGTCTTATCTAACTCTGATCCTACCGTACTATTTCGCGAAGCAAACTCCACACTTGATTCACTGTTCAACTGGTTTTGTGCAAATAAATTATCACTGAATGCCAAGAAAACACAATATATGATTATTCGACCGCCTACAAATAGCAAAGACTTATCCGAATTTAAGTTATTTATAAATGGTGTATGCTTGACTCAAGCAACTACATGTAAATTTCTTGGCATTGTCATCGATAATTCACTTTCGTGGAAGCAACAAATTTCAGGTATCAATAGCAAAATATCGAGGGCTCTGTTCGCCATTAGGCAGGTGAAATTTTCTCTACCTAAAGAAAGTCTGCGTATTCTGTATTTTTCTTTGATTCATCCTCATTTGACATATGGACTACTCGCCTGGGGGAACGCAAATGCTAACCTTATTCGGAAAACTGAAATTCTTCAGAAACGGTCTATGCGCACAATTCATAATAAGAAATATAACAGTCATACTGATCCACTCTTTAAGCAATCAGGTATTGTTAAGATATCGGACCAATATCAGCTGGAGGTAATGTTATTTATGCACGATTTTATCAATAGTAAATTACCGTGCTCGTTTCATCATATGTTCAATCTCAATAGTGATATTCAAGGGATATATAGAACCAGACAATCTCAAATGTTGAATATTCCAAAATCGAAATCAAGATTTGTCGATAAACTTCCGTTGTTCAAGTTCCCGTCCATCTGGAATAAATGGTATACTGAAGTTGATACAACCTCAACACGTAATCATATGAAAAGACAAATAAAGATTATCCATCTGACAAAATATTCCACTGAGGTCAAATGTAATAATCCACGATGTATGGAATGCAATTCTACATGCACTTAAATATGTTAGGCGTACCGGTACTTGTTTTCCGTTATATCTGAGATATGCGGTCGTGTTCCTCGTCCTGTTTCAGATCCTTTCCCACTTCACCGTGACGGGTGATACTTTGTTTGGCTGGGCGCGCTCGCTTATGTTTTTTTCTTTTTCTATGTCCATTCTCTATATGTTTTGTATCAATTAATTTTTTCAGGGGGTAGCAGGAAGACAACCTTCTTAGGTTATGCTACTCCCCTCATCTCCACAGTCATGATATTTGTTGTATATAAAGTTTTGAATTGAATAATTTGTAAAATGTATGTGGTTTTGAGAAATAAATTATCTATCTATCTTATCTATCTATCTATATGTTCATAGTACAAAGTTAAAATCTACCCACTTTTGTGCTTTTCGTCTGCAGAGCCCACTTTACAGATCTCAGATCAGATGTGACCTCGAGATTAAGCACTCAAGGTCATCTGAGGTCAAGTTGCGCCAGCTTTGATCAAGCGCTTTCACTCAGAGGCCAATTTGTGCATTTCAGGGTATTTTGGAATTACCGTTTTGACCTTTCAAGGTCATCAAAGGTCAAATTCAAGGTCACCAAAAGTTGCGCCATATATGACTTACTATAGGCTCATAATACAAACCTAAGCTCTATGATCAAGCGTTTTCTCTGCAGAGGGCAATATGTGAATTTCAGGCAATATTGTAATGGCCTTTCAGACCTTTCAAGGTCATTGAAGGTCGAATTCAAGGTCATCACACAAATCGCCATATATGACTTCACATTTGAAAGTGCCATTATCTAAGCTCTATCTTTAAGCGTTCTGGGTGAACTCATACAGCAACCCCCATTATGAAGGAAAATGTGGCGAAAAAAGTCCCAAAATTTCTTAAAAGGGACAATCTAAGTTGTTTCGACATTGTTTCGAATAGGAAATCACTTACGCAATGATAGTTGGACTCTAGACATGACATCAGAAGCGTGCTTTAGCGAGTGCCCAATGAACTGAATACAGTAGTCATTAGTCAACTGACTGTTATTGTCTTATTGATGATCTATTTAAATTTTTTTTGCCATGGTAATCCAGAGTTGGTATTTTGATACTAGTACTCGGTTATGAGTTGAGTCACAACACCCGAGTACTTGAGTTACAAAATTTGGCTTAACTGTCGAATCTAGCGGGCAAATATGTTCCCCGTGTTTAACAATACGAAACATACTGTAAGTGCATTTGATTTCGCGAGTATTAATATTAATTTTCGCCTTTTTCAAATGTGGATTTTCTCGTGAGGATTTAATTTCGCGGGTTTACGTGACAAAGGACCGTCACTTCCATGAACATACAGGAATGTTTCATTTCCTGAATTGACATTTATTTGTGCCAACAAGGATATAATGGCCAATGTGTCATAAACATGATAAAAATATAGTCCGATGCCCAGGGAGAGGGGTATTGGTTATGGATATTTGTGCATGGAGTGTGGTAAAATGTAAGCCACTTAAATTTTTTGATGGTTTTCATTTCATGGTCTTTAAACATGTATGTCTTCAAAATATGTAAAATTACATGATCTCTGCTTGCCGCCAGACTCCAGTCCTAGCACAAAAGGACAGGCGCGGTACAACACGCGTTTGGAATACAGTAGGTCAGCCGTTGTAGCGATTTGAGCCGAGGTCATTGCCTACGCAGTCCAAAGTGCGGGTGGAGACATATTTGCGGGGATTAATTTTCGCGATGTTGTTCTGCTCGCGAAAATCGCTAACTAAATACGACTCTACTCGAGAAAAACGTGTGCTTTTACAGTATATTGAGTGCGTTATGATCTCCCTATGAGCTGTCCGTCCCTAAGTCGCCACACCCCAAAAGTCGCCATGTGGGTTATATTTTTGTTACAAACAGTGCAATCTTTGGCAAATCCTAAATGAAAGTTCCACTCATACGGATGGAATGTGATCTGTAGTCACAATTACCATGATTACGATTGTGACAAAAATGATCACAGTAGATGCACCATGGCGACTTTGGGGATGCGGCGACTTAGGGACAGACAGCTCATATGCTACAATCAAACAATTGTACCTACCTACCTCTCAAGATACATCCATATAAAGTGGAAGTATCATTTGTGATTTGTGAAAGATTGTACTGTTTGTAACAAAAATATAACCCTCATGGCGACTTTTGGGGTGTGGCGACTTAGGGACGGACAGTTCGTAGCCAGTCGCCCCCATCATCATTCATGATGCCTCAATCATTCAACACATGTGTCATTTAGACTCTATTGTAGTAAATTATAATAATTTCACATTCACAAGTGTATATCCTAGTTTCCATGCTTGCTGTGCGCCGTGTGCGGTCGGCAGCGCTCGGTATCGACGGACTCACTCGGTAGTACGAGTCGAGCGATAATAGAGGTTTTTCGACTTCGTGGCTTCGAAGTGTGGCTAATATGTGAACATTTCTTTTTACTTGGTTTCAATATAGACCTCTCTATGGTTATTTCTTAATCCTACCATGTTTCAAAGTTGTTATTTTGTACAGATCGGCGTTTTACTCACCACCAGAAGTCCGGCAACAATTTCACAGGTCAACTCAAGCCAAGTTGACGGTCGGCCGTGAAGGTCAAGGTCGCTCAACTCTCCCACCGTGAGCACACGACACACACCCGACAGAAAAATGGCGTGGCCATACACACATGTTTCATGCGGTGGGTGCCAAGTGAGGACATTTCGGAATAATGCTTCTAATCATTGATAGTGACTAACTAACGCATTTCAAATAAAAATAATCGTGTGACCAACTGAGGACCGGGGTGTGTGTCCTCAGTTGGACATACGGTCCTCACTTGGTTGGTGTGTTTTCTAACGTTGGTCCCCAGTTGGCAGGTTATACAAACACACACACACACACACACACACACACACAAAAAAACACTGTAACTGATATAAACACGTTTCTTAAATGCAATAATAATTTGCTTATTTTTTACAACTGCTTTCTGAAGATACCACATTGATTGGAGCAATCACTGAATATGCTAATTACAACTACACAAATATCATAAGCAAGGGAATCGCTAATTTTGATTGCGCATACGTTGATAAAATTGTAGATACTTGATCCATCGAACAAAACACAAGCGAACAACTTTTCTAATATCTCAATCAAACATCTATATCAAAACGCACACTGTTGTCTTCATGGTCGGAGAGTGTGCAATCTATAGTCAGTTAATAACACACTTCAAAACTTTTGAGAAAGTATATTAAATGACATACCTGTGATCATCTTGTCATCAATTCTTTCTTTCCGTGATAAATGAAGTTTGAATGTGTGATGGAAAAGTTTGAAATTAGATGTCACCAGAAACCAATTTGAGAAATGAACGAAATTGGACGTCCTTTAAAGCATCAGTCGACGTGGGAACACTATCAGAGGGCGTTTATAATACCATGTCGAGTAGTTTAGAAATTCGGCCGATGACTCCTCGCACCAGATTCCATCCATCAAGTATGCACGATGGAAAACAATATTTCACGGAAAACATATATCGTGCATTTTTGTTGTATTCGTGGCTGCACTACACATGCACACGGCACCAGGTGGTGTTTTCATTGTAATTGTTGTCACATCATGGTAGGTGTAATGGACATTAAAGCTTAATTAAACGTTGTTATTTCAGGTAATCGACATGGGGTATCAATCAAACAGGCTATTAATTTACCCCCCCCCCCTTATTCAGAAAAAAACGAACCTGTCAGTTTGAAATACAAATGAATGTCAAGGGCTTGTATTCCTAGTAAGCGCTTCATTCTGCATTTCCGAAGGTAAATTCACATGATATGTGAACAATTATTTCCCTGAAAGTAAAATATAAAAATATCACTGACGACGTGAGTTATTACATGTGCTATTATGCATGGCTACTGTCTCATGAAATATATGCAAAACGTGTCATCTTCGAGTACATTGTGTCCAGCATTATCGTCGTTCCAATATTTGACATATTTCGGTGATTTAACATTTCATAGAATTCTGTGCTCAACCACGTGTTTCCATTAATTATATTTCAACATAACTTTCATTCAGAACATGTTTGTGGCCTAATCTGGCTTGGAAATAGGTATGCGTGTCATACGGACATTGCATACCGAGTAATTCGCCAGCACACCGTATGGTTATGCATGTGACCACTTACACGTAGTCGATGCGAAGAGGAAGTTGGAAACCTCGCCCAAAGTTTACCATGTATTCACAGATTGTTTCACCAGCACATAGTTTATGGTCGAAACCACTACCGTCAAATGTGCTCTCTTTAGAGAACTTGATATACTAGTAGATATGACCGTGAGCGCTAAAGATCATACCAGGTCTATTTACCAGATTACCAGTCCTTTCCGTGGCTATACAAATGTAAGTATAAGCGATACCATCAAGAAACATGTCCCTATCGTCAAGAAATTCCCACACAACCTCAAAAATTTAGAACCGATAATGTCAATTATTTATTCACCGCTGTGCAGCGAACAATGGGTGCTACATTTAATATATGGTTTCCAATAGCAAAAAAAAATCATATCTGGAAGTGTAGGGTGTGCGGTAGGTCATGTGGATACAATTGCGAATACAATTGCCCATATCTCGCCAGCAATCAAATTGTCAGGCGCTTAAACGTGCACAAATCCTTTCTAAATATCAAACTCCAACAACAGGCAAGTATATAATTACGTCACGCGGAAATCCAAAATCCCTCTTGTAGGGGATAAATTGAGTTTTTTTCGAAATGCGTGAGCAGTCATTGTACCATATACAGACAAAGGCAAATTTAAAGAATTTATAAATGCAAACCAATTTCTGAGCATATGTCTAATTTTGCAGCACTTTTCAAGCAGATTATGATGGCGCTGGTAAGTTGTTTTTGGGTTTACCAGATTGGATGTTACCTGTCAAAGTACTGATCGTATTCGCATTATCAATGGGTATATGTACAGTTGTGAAAGGTGAATCACCTTTACCCCGTCCTTAGCCATCTTTGCCTTTCGCTCTACGACTGACCGTTTCTGAGATACGGCAAACAGGAAGTGCTGAGTCCTCAAAAAAAAATTTGACACCAGAAGTCGTCTCGACGCAAGATACCCTCTAGACTAGTTAGTCTAGTGCCAGGAGGCCGGAATTGAGCTCCGTTTCGCTCTACGACGCACCATTTCCGAGATACGGCCAAACAGGAAGTGCAGAGTCGGCGAAAATAAATTCGACACTAGGGGTCGTCTCGACCCAAAATACCCACTAGACTAGTTTGTCTAGTGCCAGAAGGCCGGAATTGAGCTCCGTTTCGCTCTACGACGCACTGTTTCTGAGATACGGCCAAACAGGAAGTGCCGAGTCGGCGGAAAAAAATTCGACACCAGGGGTAATCTCGAACCAAGATACCCCCTAGACTAGTTTGTCTAGTGACAGGAGGCCGAAATTGAGCTCCGTTTCGCTCTACGACTCACCGTTTCCGAGATACGGCCAAACAGGAAGTGCCGAGTCCGAGAAAATAAATTCGACACCAGGGGTCGTCTCGACCCAAAATACCCACTAGACTAGTTTGTCTAGTGCCAGAAGGCCGGAATTGAGCTCCGTTTCCCTGTATGATGCACAGTTTCCGAGATACGGCCAAACAGGAAGTGCCGATTCAGCTAAAAAAAATTGACACCAGGGGTTGTCTCGACCCAAAATACCCATAAGCCTAGTTTGTCTAGTGCTAGGATGCCGGAATTGAGCTCCGTTTCGCTCTACGACGCACCGTTTCCGAGATACGGCCAAACAGGAAGTGCCGAGTCGGCGAAAAAAAAGTTCGACACCAGGGGTCGTTTCGACCCAAGATACCCCCTAGACTAGTTTGTCTAGTGCCAGGAGGCCAGAATTGAGCTCCGTTTCGCTTTACGACACACCGTTTCCGAGATATGCATGAAAGCCTCAAGGATGAATCAGCAAAAATTCTTCCGAGCTCTAGGTCAAAGGTCGTTCGACGGAGTGATCCCAAAATCAATAGGGTTCTTCCTTGGTGGTATATGAACTCCCATGCAGAGAATTCTTGCCATTGCATGAATACTTTTTGAGTTATCGCTCGGAAACCAAGTCTCAAAATCAACCTTGATTTCATCCTCACGGACCTCACGGACCCCGGAGCCGCCTTCAAAACAATAGGGGTCTTCCATGTAATATTTCTGACCAGTGGTGTAAATTTGGACAAGATCCGTTCAGGCGTTCCCGAGTTATTGATCGGAAACCAAAACGGCGGAAAGTAAAAAAAAAAAAAAAAACCAGACAAAACCATAAGAGCATTTCGGGCCGAAATGCCCTAATAATGGCTATTAACACGATTTGGGCTGAAAAAAAATTTTTGTCGACCTGTTAAAACTTCAAAATGGCTGCCAAACTCAGACCAAAGATTCAATGGCAAACAAATATATCACATAGGTACAAAAAGGGAATCTTTTGAAACAGTAACTGGAGAGTTTTTGAGTAAATTTTCGTCAAAGTCGGAATCTTTTGAAACAGAAACTGAAGAGTTTTTGAGTAAATTTTCGTCAAAGTCGGAAATCGGTAGTTTTTCGTCTAAAACGGCTGCCATTTTTAACAAATTGTGAACACGTTAAATTTGTGCAAAATTTCAGAAAAAATTCACCCCTAAACTTTACCGGTAAATATAAAATTGTTCATGCTGTACGGACGGACGGATGGACGGACGTGCGTACGGCTAGACCCTTGTGTGGCCCTTACATGTTAAATTTCCTATCTGAATTAGCCACACAAGTACCCAAAATAGACATAAAAAAAGAACTTCACTCACGAACAGGTATTGTGTGGCTTCTTCAGTCACACAAGTCTTGATCATAGTCATACAACATGTACAAGTATACTCTCCATGCCAATAGGTTGCCAATAGGTTATCGGACCATAGTTCCGGCAACCTAAAAATTTAGCTTTCACAAAATTTTAATTTTATTTTCTGATTGTGGAACTAGACTGGAAACCAATACAGGGAACATTCTTTTCCATATACAGACTAGGGGTCACAGAGTTGCAGCACAAATTCTGTGGATCCATAGTCTCCAAGGGTATGTTAATTGCAACTGTGCACCTATACAAAATTAATGCATGTACATTGAACTTCATTATGGTCATAAAATAATCATGATAATATATTGTTCATGTTTCAATGGTCTTTATCAATATAAATAAATTAAAATAATACAGTGATTAGTATGCGCAGTTTCCTTCATTCATCAGTACATGTATTTAAACTGTTCCACAATAAATTTGATATAGAATGGGCACTAATTTATTTACTGTAAAATGTAGGAATGTGGTTTTACACTAATAACTACATGTACATGTTTTATATACTATTAAATTTACAGTTAACTGTCCCAGTTGTGGTTATTCATCAGCCAAGGAGGAGATGTTCAACAGTTTGAGTGTCCCTGTGTCAAATGTAAGACATGCAATATGAGACAAGTGAGAAATGACATACTTTATAGTCAATAAATTCCACTTTATAGTCCCCCAAAAAAGGAATATGCTTTTACTCACATGTATGTGCAAAAATTAGCGCAGTACTGTGATTGTAATTGTTTCATATTCTCCATTGCTTCATATACTAGTATATGAAAAATCATCTTATTTGAAGTAACAACAAAAATTTGTCCAATCAGTGATATTTATTTATGATTTTACTTGTGAAAGGTGCGTTCTCTGAAAGACGCAATTGATAATTTCTGCACAGAAGAATGTGTATTATGCACATGTCCTGTATGTCCAAGCAATCACATGACGAAATTCACCAAAATAATGAAAGCTCCGAACTACCTCATTCTTCACCTCAAACGGTAATTCACTGGCAAATGAGATCCACTTGTTAATGAAATTATGCATGTTACTGTCGATCTGTGGCATGAAAAGCCAAAATTATGTGTATGAATGGTGATAACATTTCAAACATTGTCAATTTGTCTCTCACAAGCCACCAACAGAAAGTGTGATAATGTTTTCAATTCCATCTTATTTTTCAGATTCATCGGACAATTGAGAAAGTATGCAGGCAATCTTGCATTTTCAGACAGACTAGATTTGAGGACATTTTTGTCAGAGGTGAATATACTGTTGTAACATGCAAAATTATTCCTTGTTCATCATATAGTAGTATCTGATAATTAGCAATTTTTCAGTACACATATGCTCTATCTACAACCACTCCATCTATATACTAGTAAGCAAATTTGGGAATTTTCTGACCCAAAAATATCTATTTTGACCTTTCAATGTCATCGAAGGTCAAATTCAAGGTCACCACACAAATAGACATACATGACTTCCTATTTGAAAGTGCCAATATCTAAGCTCTATTTCAAGGTGTTCTACGAGTACAGTTGTTACAACTCCCATTATGAAGGGGAAAAGTGGCAAAAATCTAGTAATTTTTTCAAACGGTTTGCCTAAAAACGGCCCAAAAATAATAGTTATGTCTGGTGCAAAAAATGTGTTATATTACCGACCCGTCGAACAATCAAAATAGCTGCCACATGCAGAACGAAGATTCAAGGGTAATGAAAATTATACATATCATAAAGGTACATAAGGGTTATATCTTGGAAAAAGAATATAAAAAATAATCAGACAATTTTTGAGAAAATGGCTGCCAAAGTCCTAAATTGGCCATTTTTCGTTAAAAAAAATAACCCCTTCTTCAAATATTTTTAGACATATTTGTGCAAAATTTCAGAAAAATCCTCCTGTAAATTGTATAGATAAAATGTGGGCGAACGACGGACGCAACGCCACAACAATAGGTTATCGGACAATAATTCTGGTAACCTAAAAAAATTAACTGCATTTGATACTACTGCCAATACGGATCATGACTCATCTGCTTTAAGGGTACTTTCTAAAGGTTCACATTTATCATAAATATATATTTTACGTTTATATATTACAAACTATTTTCCAATCTTCCAAGTAAATTTTTCAGCAGTTGCGGTATTTATCATAAATCATTATTGGTAATCTCCTGCAGTACACATTTCGTCTTAACTCGTAGTATACTTGATTCCTTGCATATAGTGGATATGGCAGTGTTTACATTGCTAAAAGGAGTATGAATCTCAAAACATGGGAAAAGCACTAACTTTCAGTTTCAATTTTTCAAAACACATAAATATTTCATTCATTTATGCATATGTAAGTTTAAAATTAAGTAGCTTGAAACTTCATTTCAGGTTGAATCATCAGTCACCTACAGACTATTGGGTGTCGTTGTACATTCCGGCTTCAGCATCCATGGAGGCCACTACCACAGCTACGTACGCCATGGAAACCTCTGGTACAGAGCTGATGATATCCAGGTACATGCATTTGTATCTTACTTGTAATTATATTGATGTTAGTGCACCTTTCATTCGTATTTGTGATGCAAAATTCCATAAGCAAGATAAGATTATAGACGGTACACATGTTGTAGCTGACATTTTTTTTTGGCAGGTCAAAGAAGTGTCTCTACTGGAAGTGCTCAATTCTGAAGCGTACATGCTGTGGTTTGAAAACAATTCAGATTGAAAAAGTACATTATACATGTACTCTATTTTTTTCAACTCCTTTATACCATATTTGTTGATATTTGTACAACAGCATCAGGCTGAAAACTTATATAAATTGATTTCATATTGGGTTCAACCATAACTTTGTGAACCAATTATTATGAGAACGTAAAAGAAATTAGGTCAGAATAAGTTAGCAAAACATGAGATGACACAAAACCTCCATACAAATAAATGTTACAGTAGTCATGATTTAAAGTTCATACCATGTGACGTTCTATCAAAAACAAGTTGTAATGTCATATATATAACATGCAAATTGTTCATAAGATAGAACTTGTAACATGGTTCGGCTCTCCCCCTCTACCTTTATGTGAAGGTCCACCAGATGGACTTCATAGATTCACTTCACACTATCCCTCGATTTCCGCAACATAAAAATTTGAGCATGGCATGCAAAATTTTGCATGGAGGTTCATAAAAGAGAGGGCGATAACCCTGCTGATTTCGGACTAAATCCATCAAACAACCTCCCTTAAATGCTCGAAAGCATATTTATTTAAGTAGTTTTCTTACGAGATCCCTGCATATCTTGGAAACAGTGCGTCAAAACGAGTCAGACTGTTTTTTTGTTGTTGTTGAGCAATATAAATGTCTTATGAATAAAATTTTAACCGGCCTGCAGTGTCATCATTTTTACCTTTTCTTGATAAGTTGTAAAATATTCTCTGACTAAATTATATAGTATACTCTGATGTAGCTGCAGGCATTGCTATCTACATTATTCCAATATTTACTGTATATATACTAGTATAACCGTTATTCTTGTACACATGTGTACAATCAGTCTCATTAGCCATTTGTGGAAGCATGGATAACATCGTGTGTATATTTCACTGCGAGAGTTCATTTCTGAATAAAGTCTACATGACTTATTTTGGTATGTACAATACTACATGTACATAGGTACCTATGTATTTTTTTTTGCCTGAAAGCTGAAATACAGATTACATGTAGCAAAGATAATTGTTTACTGTTTTAACAATTATCATCTGTGACATTAAATATTTTTGATTATATCAACTATATTTTTCCATTTTTAATGTCAACATATACATTTTGATTTTAAGATCACTATTGGAGATAAATGATCTGTCACAGCTGAAATAGGTGTTTTTCCATTTTTACAATCTGACCTAACTTCACCATGTTCATGATATTGTGTTTGTTCAGGATGTTTGGTGTACATGTACAGTATGTGGCCAGTAAAAGAAAAAAGTACAAATTAACTAATAATTAATGCTCTTGTGAAAACAATAAATATCACATTTTTCTATATATTATGTATATATTATATCGAACATGTGAACTAATAAACAGAAAATCTATCGATTCAATTCTTGTTGTTTGTTACAAGGTGGCATATGAAAAAAATTAGCCGTAGAGCTAATAAAGATTACAGGGCAATATATATTTTAGATCTTAGACTTTTGTCTCTCGACCTTAAAAACAGGGTTATTTAATGGTCACGACATTATTCTACTCATATCATTTGCTATATGTTCGCAATGGATTCCTAAGCTGTGAAGTCGATAATAAACGAGATATTGGCCATTTTATGATCTGACCTTGAAAATGAGTTCAAATGTCAAATTCAAAGTCACCAGATTATTCGACATATATCATTTTATATATGTTAACTATGGATTCCTGAACTGATTCCGATAATAAGTGAGATATTAACCATTTTTTATCAGAGGGTGAAAATGAGGTTAAATTCAAGGTTGCCAGAATATTCAGCACATATCATTTAGTATATGTTCACTGTGGAATCCTAAGCTACAAAGTCGATAATAAGCAATATATCAGCAATTTTGTGCTCTGACCTTGAAAATATTGCTGCTTCACTGGCGACCAAGGTATGCCAAATTTGTCAGCCCATGGCCCAAGACTACCTAAAAAAACATCCTGGACTGGTAATAATAACAGTTTCACTGACCCAGGTGACCCGAAATTTTTTGTCTGACACTCTAAAATATCGTAACGGTTGTAAAATATGTCATTTGTCAATAATATTATAGTCATCCATATCTTTGAGTCATGAGAGTGATACGCCTCAGCGTGAGGGCCGTGAGACAGCTGACTGGGAATAAATGATATGCACAAATTAGGTTGAGTATGTCAATTTATTTGCTTAATATATACTACAACTCCACTACATATCGCCATGCATATATTTTAATTTTACTATTTTGTTGGGTGTGACTATTCATTGTTGGCCCAGTAAAAGTTGCTCTGGGCTGGTAATATCGGAATGTTTACAGGTCCAATGGTCCAGTAATTTTTTCCGGCTTTGTCATACCGTGACTAGCGACAGTCGTCCATACGCCCACAATGTGACATAATGACATGTACATTACATAGTAGTGGTTCCACGATTAGAGAAAACTGTAATCGATTAATCGTTGCCTTCTAACCGAATCGTAACCGATTAATCGTTACTGATGCCAGTTTTGTTTACAGCCAGATACTGACTGATCGAAGAAGTCTAAACTGACAGGTTGACCAGCTAACATTGATTAACACGGAAGATAAGTTTGAGGCATCGTGTTCTGCACAAGTCAAGTCAAGAAACACTACATTAGTATACATTTTCAGCTTGATTTTGCTAGCCCCACGGCCTGAGAACAACGAATTGACAATCTGACATTCAGCATGTTGTTTTCGGGACGTGGGGCTAGATTTTGCAACCTTACATGATATATAATGGTAATATAATGAATTATTATGCTGAATAAATTCACATTCGAGTAATCGATTACATATTTTTTAACCGATTATTAGCATTAAACCTAACCGCACACGGTAAATTGTCTACTCGTGGGGCCACTACTACATAGTAGGACAATGCCATCAACACTATTTCATGTCATTATTATTATGAAAAACTTAACCATGTTCACCTTGATTTGCGACATTTACCGTGAATCAGCGTGATTTACTGATTACGCATTCAACGAGGGTTCATACCCTAGCCCAGCCTGCGCGTCGATCAGGCTGACCCTAGCCTAGTCTATCACGGCCTGTAATACTTAATTAATAACTTAACATTTGCTCAGTCAGTGGACTGCAACATTGAATGGAACGTGCAAGATTTTATCGCCTACCTAAACACACTGTCACACAGTCATGTCACTGACCAGCCTGAGCTCCACGTCGCTCTGGCTGGGCAGTGACACATGTGTGCATCACTGCATCATGTGCATGGGATCGAATAGTCATATCTACCCAGATCTACCCCGATTTCGGGTACCCGTCGATTCGACCTTGTCCTGGCTGTTAAGGAAATTCCCAACAACTTGAAAGCATCTGGTTTGATTAATATTTCACCTTCTCTTCTTGCGAATTTCACTGAACTTTAGCTAGAATCTAGTAAATATTTTCCTGATGGCGGTCATGAGGGCGATGAAAACAGCCGGATGCAGATTTTATTACCGCCAAAATCGTGATTTTGAAGAGTGCTCCATCCAGCTAGATCACTTAGCTCATGAATATTCAACACTACTTTACCGGATCCCCTTTTCCGCTTACCTCCAGCATCTTTGGTTCCAGTGAAATGAACCGCCTGTCGAGGCTTCTCTCAAAACAATGACGTCACAGAAATTTACGTCATCAATGACGTTTCTGTCAGCCATGCACTGCCGAGTGGAAAAAAAAACTTGCAGATTCTCGGTGTTTTTGATGTTATAGACGTGGAATCAATACACAGTATTAAGTATTCCGAGCAAACAAAACAGAGTCCGGGGACAGAAAGTCATATCAGGCATACGAAGTGGGAGAAAACAAAAATGACAGGGAAACACATGAATCCCCAAAAATGGCCATTAAGAGAGGTGTTCCGTAAAGAGTGAGCATTTCCTGCCCCACTAGTGGTACCCGTCATGAATTCCCAAAATTAACATGAAAACAGATCTATTTGCATGGCAGACATGGATTTGGTGTATTTATCAACCAGATCATGATGACGTCCATAGAATTTCTCAAACGCAGCTATAAGTCTTGGTATAACATATCCTTGTCGCAACAGTTTAGGGACTAGCTGGGCACTTCGATAGGCAAAGTCCTCATATTTGCAACTAGCTCTGGAATATCGTATAAGTTGAGAAACAAACACACCATATGCCGGTGACATAGGAATCTTGCTGCGTAGAAAAGGGAAATTGACTATGGAAAATTTGAAATCATCACGTTTGTCATATAATCTAGTTGACAGGTTAGAATTATTATCAATCTCCACCCTCAGGTCTAAATAATTGGAAAAATTAGCGGAGTCTGTAGTATCCTTAATTTCAAGTTCCTTAGGATATATGACATCCAAATAATCACCAAACTAGGGATTATTTAGCAACAATACATCATCTATGTAACGGAAAGTGAAATCAAAATTACATGTTAGTTTCTTAGAACCTCCTCGTTGTAAATGTTGGATAAAATCTGTTTCATATGAGCATAAAAAAGTGGGAGATCTCGTGTATATCGCCTCAGTAACAGTGTATTATTTCACACTTAATGAACCTTTGGTGCGATAACGTATTTCCAAAGGTGAAACCCCCTCATGACCCTCTCACCCAAGGCAACCAGTAAAAAGCGAACAATCATCTACTTATTGTATTCATCAACAATATGATGGTCCGACGCAATACTTTTACTGTATGGAAAACGCTTCCTTGTAACAATTTAGATCTTAGATAGTCCTGTATCGCGAATACAATTGCCCATATTTCGACAGCAAGCACATTGCCAGACGCTTTAAAGTGCACAAATCCATTCTAAATATCAAAATATCAGGCTAGCATATGATTACGTCCCGCGGAAATCCAAGATCCCTCTTTTGGGGGATAAATTGAGGTTTTTCGAAATGAGTGAGCATTCATTGCACCATATACATATGTTTATCATGGCGCTGGTAGGATGTTTTTGGGTTGACCAGATTAAAAATTAATCTGTCGAAGTATCGGTCGTAATCGCTTTATCAATAGGTATATGCAACAGTTGTGAAAGGTAAATCACCTTTGCTTGAAGTAGATGCGTGTAATAAATATATATGGAGAATATATAAACGACATAAAGCAAATGACCACGTTTCGTCATATTTTAGCGTTGTCGACGCCATAATGGATTGGTAACGGATAAAATGCATACCCATTCGAAATGCTAATTCACATTATTTTAGGCATGCACTGACGAATTATCCCTCGAGCAAACAAGATGAAAGAGCAGTTAATAATAGCGCATATGTGACGGGTTGACTCGGTGCAAGATAACTGCACATTGGCCTTAACGAGTAGGGTGTCGATTTGTATCTATCCCAAATGTTTTGTTTTACGGTGCACATTATTAATAAATTTTGAATAATTTTATTTTTACCTATAAACAGCAGCATGTTGTTGATGGACAACACGTAGGCTACAATGTATGCATGGGCTGTCTCTTTGTGCTGCCCTGGGTAGATAATGATTTTTTCGACCACCAAATTCCACGAAAATATTATCAATCAGAAAATTTATCTTATTTACCACATCTATTTCAGTATATTTGTATGGGGCATCAGAGTCGCCTTTAACAAAATAAGCGATATTATATTTAACTACAATATAGTGGTACCGACGTTGACCATTTTTAGAGAAAAATTAATTATTGATGAGTTTTTTTAAGCTGGGACTTCAATTCAGAATGAGGTACAGTTGTTCACAAAGTGGAAAAATCAAGTAATGAGTAGATGACCCTGCGTTACTACGAAACAGTGTAAACAATGCAGATCACCCTGTCGACAAGTATTTTGTATTATGACGTCACAGTGATTGTACGTTTTTGCATGATTATACGTTACTGGGCGGCGTCGCGTGGAGTTTCATTGTGACGTCATAGAACACTCGTGCTTTCATTGTTATTTCACGTCCAAGTGCATTCAGACGAGTTATTGTGAATAATGAATATTTGAATTATGAAGCGAAAAATGTGGCCCCAAACGTGAAAAAGAAGTGCACACATGATGTTTCCGGCAAAGGTTATCACACTGCACGAAATCACTGTTTGTCGGAAATTCATAGCATGTGAAAAAGGGTGATATCAGAGCTATAGCTAGCTATTAGTGTGTAATATTCTTCGATCCATACTTCACATCGAGTGTCAAAATCAAAATGACAGAATCAGAAACATAACGGAATATGATGATAAAATCATAATGCACACACGACACCCGAGACTATTCGCGAATCAAGGCTGTGAACCGCGTAATACATGTTGTCTATTTGTCTAGGAATTGTGGGATATATGTCGGAAAATGCCTGTTTCCTGCCTGCCTTAAGCATTTGAGAATCCGCCCAAAGGGTATCGCCGTATTTTACTCAATAAAGAGAAGGAATGTGAGAAAAATATATATGATTGGTCACAAGGGGTGCATCATTCTTTTTTTCCGGGCTTCGCCTGTATATACTACATCTATATTCATACTAATTGAATGAACGAATGATCGTCCACCGAGTTGAAGCCACCGTTCAAAAGAAAACAGGACATAATTTAAGTATGGAGTAACAAGTTCTTCCCATAAACCTAAAGCTGGAATCATCCAATGGATCTTCAAGAATAGCGATACCCAGTAAGAGCTGGGACCATCATCACGTGTTTTTTCGTCCTCATCACGTGTTTGTTCGCAATCATCACGTGTTTTTTTCAGCTTAACAACATGGGTGGATGAGCTATTGTCTGGTTTGTTGATTGCTTTTTTTTCTTCAAAAAATTACCAATACATACCTTGGGCTGAATACCTTGAAGTGTTCTTTCGCTTTTTAGGTCATCGGACCTATGGTCCGAGAACCTATTGTCGTGGCGTTGTGTCCGTCCGTCCGGGTTTACGAGACAATGCTTGTGTGCCTAATTTTGTGTATTATCTGGGCTTGTGTGCCTTTTTCTCGATTGTGTGCCTGGTCACACAAGTAACCAGTAATTCAAACGATTATGACGAAAGTGTAAGCAATGAAACCACTGCATGATTTAGCTAACCAAACTTGACTACAGTAGTTAACATTTAGTGAACACCTAGCGTGTGTTGTCATTTAATTGTATCCCTCGAATGATGTTAGCAGATACTATGGATTTGTGATCATCGCGCGCGTCCCCACCGCCACATGCACTTTCTTGTGAACGCTCAACAGGCTCCAAATCTTAACTTATTATGATAATTTTTTCAGTGGGACATGTCTTATGATAAGATCACGAAACCAATCAATTCTGTTTGCCATTGCAACCCAAATTGGCTGATTGGCAACACATTTTGTGCTCAAATTAGCCTGTTTAGCACACATGGTTTGCGAACGCTCTACATCATGTACATGTAGGAGTTTTTTGCTGAATGATGACGAAATCTTGCGGCTCGATGAGAACGACAGTCACATGAAACCTGTTGTTTTCCAGAATGATCAAATAAATATTAATTAGTTAGCAGGCTATCTTATTACAACCATTAAGATGCCCACCTCGACATCTGTGACCACTGCAATAACCTTGCTATGAAAGCAAATGACACTGGATTCTCGTTCAGAATGGAGAACTGATGTTTTTAGTGAAAACAAGATATTACCAAATCAGACAAAAAACATCTATTATTGTGCTCAACATGGTTAAATTCCGGCAAGGTAGATATTTCATGGCTGTAACCGAATAAAAACATTGTTCTACTAGTCAAAACTATTATTGACCACAATAAAAATGGTTAAGACAAGAAGCATCTATCATTGGGCTCATTAAGGTTGAATTTTTGTCAAGTAGAGATTACATGGCTGTAAATGAATCAATAAACATTAGTTCTACTAGATAAGGCTATCATTGACAACATTAAGTCTATTAATGATGACGTTAAAACTATTTGTGCCATCACGTCAGGGTTAAGCGGTTGTGCCACCACGTCAAGTTAAAGGGTATATATCACGAAAATCGGATATTGGTTTTTCTTATGTATGTGAAAGCACTATTTGAACTGAACAAAATGGTCTTCACAGCATATTGATATCATGATTCCTTCCAAAGTTATGACACTTTAAACACATACATTTTTACAGAATCTGACAGCTAATTAATATGCAAATGAGATGTATGACGTCATTGACAGACTGCTTTTTAATTAGGCATTTTTAAATGGAATAATGAGACCATTTGTATCCATATTTGTTCACCAAAACCCATTTTTTATTCTTTTTAGTTCGAATAGTCAGTGATTTCAAGAAATTCGTGGTTGCCATGCCAATTTTCTGAAACCATTTCAGACAACAGTGTAATGACAATATATTGAGGAATATATCATCAAAATGTCTGAACACAACCCTTAGCAACCAATACAGGCTTGGGAAACCAGCAGTAATAGCATCCATTAAATTCCAATGGCTCAAAACGTCAGTGATTTCTCAGGCCTGTATCGGTTGCTAAGGTGTGTTTTTTGAACATTTTATTGATCAATTCCACAAAATATAGTCACTACCCTGTAAACGAAATTGGTTTGATACTCATATTGTGTTTTAACTTGAATACCAGCCTTAGCAACCTGGTTGCTTAGGGCCAAATCAGCCCATTGGTTGCCATGGCAACCAAAATTGGTATGCACTCACTGACTATTCCTACTGAACGATATATCTGATGGGTTTTGGTGACCAAATATGAGCTTAAATGCTTAATTGTGACATGTTGAATCGCCTAATTAAAAAGCAAGCTGTCAATGACGTCACACATCTCATTTGCATACTAATTGGCTGACAGATTTTTCAAGACTATCTAGAGAAATTTGCCGGATTTTCAGTATAAAAAATGCTATAACTTTCTAACAAATCGAGATATCAACATTCTGTAAAGACATATTTTCGTGATCTATACCTTTTAAGCCTTCAGGTACGCTCTATAGGTTACAAATCTAAACTGATTCTCATGATATTTTATATGGACATATTATATTTTGGTTGCCATAGTGACCAAAATGACCAGTTGACGACACATTTTATGAAGAAATCAGCTGTCTCGATACACATAGCATGTGAACGCTCTAGGGATCGTAACTTTTTAGACATCTCTATGAGTGAAGAGGTATATCGAACAATGCTCGCACTTGAAACCTATTGTTTTTCGGAAGGATTGAATAATTTTATTGATAAGTTAATGACTTAACTTATTAAACAATATGAATGGTCCAGTTTGAGGTCTGTGATCAATCGTTTGACCGCCTCTGTGGCCGAGTGGATGGGACCGGTGGCTCTTGAAGCAACGAAGCTCAGAGGCGGTAGGTGACGTGGGTTCGATCCCCATCACCGGCACAAAGTAGGTGGAGTTTTCATCCTGGCAATGCAAAGGTTTCTCCATTCGAATGTGCTTTCCAAATTCTAAATTGTCACCCGACGGGGGATGGGGAAGACAGGCAGAATCGCCTATCATCATGTACCGTCGTTAAATAAATCTGATTATTATTATTATCGTTTTGTTTGCAATTTGAGAATAATTCACAATGAATGTGTTTAGAGCTGATGGTTTTATGCAAAATTCATATTACTGGATAAGTTTCTGAATAACATGAAGTTCACTAGTTAATTCTTCTGTTCGGTATAGATTTTAGACCTGAAGTAATAATATCAATTATTTAATATCACTAGCATATTATAACTGCTGAAATATACATAATTAGTGAATGTAGACGTAGAAATCATAAATGTGTAATGTTTGGAAGTGGGTTTCATATATATTTCAATCTTCTTACAAAATATTTGGTAACAAATAAGTTAACCTTTTCACTACTCATGGTTACGCTGCGTAACCATACCACACCCCTCCTGCTGTACTGATGGTTACGCTGCGTTACCATAACTTTGTTAACCAATAGATGTATAGGTAACTGTCCACTGATTGTATTTAATGTTATATATACCCGATAATGTACCTATGCACTAAACTAGCACATACATATTGCCACCGATTGAAATCTAGCTTAATTGACTGTTCAGAGCTTAATTGACTGTTCAGTTGATTGAATAATTAACCTGTCATTAAACTTGTGACGTCACAAGTACCGATTACAATGGTTCGGACTAATGACAACTTTCACTGAAACTTTAACATCTCCATAACTAATGAAGATATTGACATGCTGTAAACACCATCTAAACCCACGATATTCACTTCATCACAAATATAGAAGACTACAAGTACTAAAGTAAAACGTATTGGATTATATCTCATTACAAATTCGAATATGGCTGTACGATAAAGAAAATGGAAATAGTCATCTGTTTAGTCCCTATATTTTTTTTCTCGTTTCCACGGTAACCGATGAAATGGGGTTGAAAAGTATTCTATATAGAAATAGCACACTATATTAATATGACTTTATTTTCGCAACTAATTATTCTGGAATATCTTTAAATAAAAATAATCAAACATATAGAAATCCTATCAATTCATAGATGAATCGGCTCAGTATGGAGGCTGAGGGGTGGGTCAGTAACGAAAAGGTTAACAATTATTTGACTTGTTAAGAGTATTACTGCATGGAATATAAATAGTTAAGGCTGGGAACTTTTCTTAGTGACAATGGCGACATACACTGAATCAACGATAATGATACTGAATCAATGTCTGAATTGACATATTTCGGGCAACAGGGGTGATAGGGCATCAGGGAGATACACCCATGCGGTCGTTGGCGACCGAATCGTCTAGTTGTTTTGGGTTGCAATGGCCGACAGCCGACAAGTTTTGCACTTAAATCAGCATGTTTAGGACCCAGGTTTGCAAGTTTGTATGCACGTAACTGTATCTAAGACTGGAGAAAACAACATTGAGAATGTGAACGAAAGTCTCAAGAGTAGTTTCTGAAATACACGCAAAATAACCATACTAAGTGAAGGTTCTATCCACTTGAACATCATTATGTTTTATTTCAGAAATTTTGACCCCCCCCCAAAAAAAAAAAAATTGACCAAGCACAATGAAGTGTTTTCTTGGATATTTTAATTGGGCACAAGGTAATAGGTTGACTAATTTAACATGCAGTCATCTCTGTGTTTGTAGGATAATACACATGGATGAGTTGTTATACCCATTCCTAACATTAATCTTCAATTAATAAGTGATTGCATAATTTACTAATCTTTCAAAACCTACTAGTATGCATAGATGCCCAAATGATATTATAGAATATAGAACAAAATATTGTATAGAATATAGAACTGGCTAGTATACCATTATGATCTCTCTTTTTTTTTGGGGGGGGGGGGGGGCAGATGAAATATAAGCCAGTTCGCAGTGCCAGCAGCCTGGAGCAAGCCCACAGCACGTGGAACCCAAAGCCATCCCTCAACACCTGGAGCCTGAAGCCAGCCTTGAACACCTGGAGTCTGAAGTCAGCTCCCAGCATCTGGAGCCTGAAGCCAGCTCCCAGCACCTGGAGCCTGAAGCCAGCCCCTGGCATGTGGAGCCTGAAGCCGGCCTCAGCACCTGGAGTCTGAAGCCAGCCCTCAACATGTGGAGTCTGAAGCCAACACTCAACCTGTAGAGCCTGAAGCCATTCCCAGCACCAGGAGCCTGAAGCCAACCCTCAACAACTGGAGCCTGAAGCCAGCCCTCAGCATCTGGAGCCGGAAGCCACCACTCAACATGTGGAGCCTGATGGCAGTCCGAAGCCCCAGGAGCCTGAAGCCAGTCCCCAGCAGCTGGAGCCTAAAGCCAGTCCCAAGCACCAGGAGCCTGAAGCCAGTCCTCAGCACCTGGAGCCTAAAGCCAGCCCTCAACATGTGGAGCCTGAAGCAAGCCCCAAACACCTGGAGTTTGAAGCCAGCCCTCAGCACATGGAGCCTGAAGCCACCCCCCAGTATATCGAGCCTGAAGTCAAAGACAAACACCGGTACTTCGAAACGAAAATTAGTAACCCCTAGGAAAGCAGCGGTTGAAGCTGCTAAGAAACTTAGCCAGAAGAATGTAGGGACTCTGCATAAAAGGCATTATCATCTCATCGAAAAAAAGGTCTCGAACATGATCCAAAAGCAAAGAAACATGTTGAGCCATTAAATATTTTGCTTGCTTTCAGTGCAGGATTTTTGTGACCAGGTTGACCTTTTTTTGAACTGATACTTGGTGTTCATGGATATTGTTTGATCAGCAGTGCTTCAGGCACCCAAGTTGATAGACACGGAAGTGATGGACAAGGTTTGGCATTGGGCATA
Source organism: Terebella lapidaria (assembly GCA_949152475.1). Classification (NCBI taxonomy): domain Eukaryota; kingdom Metazoa; phylum Annelida; class Polychaeta; order Terebellida; family Terebellidae; genus Terebella; species Terebella lapidaria. Next base: position 22,876,388 of record OX424567.1, read on the forward strand.
CAATATATGATAGGCACACAAGCCATGACCACGGTTTGGACACTGGACACGCAGGCTGATAGGCACACAAGTCATAGTCAGTATTGGGCCACTAGGTACACAAGTTGATATACGGTTTTCGTCCTAATAGTAGCACGGCATGCCACAACAAAACTTTCTGCAGTAGCTATCCCAAAAATGAGGTGAACTTTGAGGTCGAGTTCAAGAAAATTGCTGAATAATATGCCTATAGCCTTCAATCCACTCGAATATGATTAAAATAACAAAAATATGTGGATTGGAACACTCCAAGAGTTTACTGAAAAACACATGAAATACAAGATTACAAAAACCAAACAGTTTTGGAGAAAAGAGGAGAGTGGGGGCACTGCTATTATTAGGGCACACGCCACTATTAGGACCAATACTGTATGATAGGCAAAAAAAAGATTTGTACACTGGGCACACAAGTCATAGCCAGGGTTTGGACACCAGGCACACAAGTTGACATATGATAGGCACACAAGCCATGGACAAGGTTGGACACTGGGCACACGGACGTGTGAACGGATGGGCGTTATGGGCGGACCCAATGTTAAATTTCCTATCTTAACTTTCCCCGTAAGTCCTGAAAAAATTCCCGTAAAACCGCACTTTTGGCTTAAACTGTGGTTGTGGGGCGTTTTCAGCTTTATTCCCCCTAAGAAATCCCCGTAAACCCTTCTGGTATGCCCAAATCATCGCCAAAGTTTGGACACTAGGCACACAAGTTGATAGGCACACAGGTCATAGCCAAGGTTTGGGCACTAGGCGCACAAGTCATAACCAGGGTTTGGACACTAGGCAAATAAGTTGATAGGCTTATAAGTCATAGTCAGGGTTGGGACACTAGGCACACAAGTTGATAGGCAAGTAAGCCATAACCAGGGTTGGGACACGAGGCACACAAGTCGATAGGCACACAATTCATAGCCAGGGTTTGGACACTAGGCACACAAGCTGATACACACACAAGCCATAGCCAGGGTTTGGACCCTAAGCACCCAAGTTGATAGGCACACAGGTCATAGCCAGGGTTGGCACACTAGGCACACAAGTCACAGCCAGAGTTTGGACACTGGGCACACAAGTATTTCCTATGTGACTAGTCACTTATGACCTTGTAGTAAGAAAAGAGGCACACAAGCCAATAGTGACACAAGTACACTGTGATTAGTTCGTTTGTCCGTCCGTCCACATTTTTATCTTTTAAAGATTAGAGTCGAATATTTCTGAAATTTTTTCATCTGTTTAGTCCCTATATTTTTTTTCTCGTTTCCACGGTAACCGATGAAATGGGGTTGAAAAGTATTCTATATAGAAATAGCACACTATATTAATATGACTTTATTTTCGCACCTAATTATTCTGGAATATATTTAAATAAAAATAATCAAACATATAGAAATCCTATCAATTCATAGATGAATCGGCTCAGTATGGAGGCTGAGGGGTGGGTCAGTAACGAAAAGGTTAACAATTATTTGACTTGTTAAGAGTATTACTGCATGGAATATAAATAGTTAAGGCTGGGAACTTTTCTTAGTGACAATGGCGACATACACTGAATCAACGATAATGATACTGAATCAATGTCTGAATTGACATATTTCGGGCAACAGGGGTGATAGGGCATCAGGGAGATACACCCATGCGGTCGTTGGCGACCGAATCGTCTAGTTGTTTTGGGTTGCAATGGCCGACAGCCGACAAGTTTTGCACTTAAATCAGCATGTTTAGGACCCAGGTTTGCAAGTTTGTATGCACGTAACTGTATCTAAGACTGGAGAAAACAACATTGAGAATGTGAACGAAAGTCTCAAGAGTAGTTTCTGAAATACACGCAAAATAACCATACTAAGTGAAGGTTTTATCCACTTGAACATCATTATGTTGTATTTCAGAAATTTTGACCCCCCCCCCCCCCAAAATTGACCAAGCACAATGAAGTGTTTTCTTGGATATTTTAATTGGGCACAAGGTAATAGGTTGACTAATTTAACATGCAGTCATCTCTGTGTTTGTAGGATAATACACATGGATGAGTTGTTATACCCATTCCTAACATTAATCTTCAATTAATAAGTGATTGCATAATTTACTAATCTTTCAAAACCTACTAGTATGCATAGATGCCCAAATGATATTATAGAATATAGAACAAAATATTGTATAGAATATAGAACTGGCTAGTATACCATTTTGATCTCTCTTTTTTTTTGGGGGGGGGGGGGGGGGGCAGATGAAATACAAGCCAGTTCGCAGTGCCAGCAGCCTGGAGCAAGCCCACAGCATGTGGAACCCAAAGCCATCCCTCAACACCTGGAGCCTGAAGCCAGCCTTGAACACCTGGAGTCTGAAGTCAGCTCCCAGCATCTGGAGCCTGAAGCCAGCTCCCAGCATCTGGAGCCTGAAGCCAGCTCCCAGCATCTGGAGCCTGAAGCCACCCCCTAGCATGTGGAGCCTGAAGCCGGCCTCAGCACCTGGAGTCTGAAGCCAGCCCTCAACATGTGGAGTCTGAAGCCAACACTCAACCTGTAGAGCCTGAAGCCATTCCCAGCACCAGGAGCCTGAAGCCAACCCTCAACAACTGGAGCCTGAAGCCAGCCCTCAGCATCTGGAGCCGGAAGCCAACACTCAACATGTGGAGCCTGATGGCAGTCCGAAGCCCCAGGAGCCTGAAGCCAGTCCCCAGCAGCTGGAGCCTAAAGCCAGTCCCAAGCACCAGGAGCCTGAAGCCAGTCCTCAGCACCTGGAGCCTAAAGCCAGCCCTCAACATGTGGAGCCTGAAGCAAGCCCCAAACACCTGGAGTTTGAAGCCAGCCCTCAGCACATGGAGCCTGAAGCCATCCCCCAGTATATCGAGCCTGAAGTCAAAGACAAACACCGGTACTTCGAAACGAAAATTAGTAACCCCTAGGAAAGCAGCGGTTGAAGCTGCTAAGAAACTTAGCCAGAAGAATGTAGGGACTCTGCATAAAAGGCATTATCATCTCATCGAAAAAAAGGTCTCGAACATGATCCAAAAGCAAAGAAACATGATGAGACATTAAATATTTTGCTTGCTTTCAGTTCAGGTTTTTTGTGACCAGGTTGACCTTTTTTTGAACTTATACTTGGTGTTCATGGATATTGTTTGATCAGCAGTGCTTCAGGCACCCAAGTTAATAGACACGGAAGTGATGGACAAGGTTTGGCATTAGGCATACAATATATGATAGGCACACAAGCCATGACCACGGTTTGAACACTGGACACGCAGGCTGATAGGCACACAAGTCATAGTCAGTATTGGGCCACTAGGTACACAAGTTGATATACCGTTTTCGTCCTAATAGTAGCACGGCATGCCACAACAAAACTTTCTGCAGTAGCTTTCACAAAAATGAGGTGAACTTTGAGGTCGAGTTCAAGAAAATTGCTGAATAATATGCCTATAGCCTTCAATCCACTTGAATATGATTAAAATAACAAAAATATGTGGATTGGAACACTCCAAGAGTTTATTAAAAAACACATGAAATACAAGATTACAAAAACCAAACAGTTTTGGAGAAAAGAGGAGAGTGGGGGCACTGCTATTATTAGGGCACACGCCACTATTAGGACCAATACTGTATGATAGGCAAAAAAAAAGATTTGTACACTGGGCACACAAGTCATAGCCAGGATTTGGACACCAGGCACACAAGTTGACATATGATAGGCACACAAGCCATGGACAAGGTTGGACACTGGGCACACGGACGTACGAACGGATGGGCGTTACGGGTGGACCCAGTGTTAAATTTCCTATCTTAACTTTCCCCGTAAGTCCTGAAAAAATTCCCGTAAAACCGCACTTTTGGCTTAAGCTGTGGTTGTGGGGCGTTTTCAGCTTTATTCCCCCTAAGAAATCCCCGTAAACCCTTCTGGTATGCCCAAATCATCGCCAAAGTTTGGACACTAGGCACACAAGTTGATAGGCACACAGGTCATAGCCAAGGTTTGGGCATTAGGCGCACAAGTCATAACCAGGGTTTGGACACTAGGCAAATAAGTTGATAGGCTTATAAGTCATAGTCAGGGTTGGGACACTAGGCACACAAGTTGATAGGCAAGTAAGCCATAACCAGGGTTGGGACACGAGGCACACAAGTCGATAGGCACACAATTCATAGCCAGGGTTTGGACACTAGGCACACAAGCTGATTCACACACAAGCCATAGCCAGGGTTTGGACCCTAAGCACCCAAGTTGATAGGCACACAGGTCATAGCCAGGGTTGGCACACTAGGCACAAAAGTCACAGCCAGAGTTTGGACACTGGGCACACAAGTATTTCCTGTGTGACTAGTCACTTATGACCTTGTAGTAAGAAAAAAGGCACACAAGCCAATAGTGACACAAGTACACTGTGATTAGTTCGTTTGTCCGTCCGTCCACATTTTTATCTTTTAAAGATTAGAGTCGAATATTTCTGAAATTTTGCGCAAAAATACCTAAAAATATTTTCAGGAAATATTTTTTTAGTTTTTTTATTTGCGCAGTTTTCTCAAAATGGCGGAAGATTTTGATGAAAACGCTCAATTTGGATTTGATGGTATTTTTCTCAAAAACTCTCAAATCTGTTTTGAGTTTTTGGTTTCAAAAGATTCCCTTTATGTACCTTTGTGATGTTTGGTTTATACATTTCGAATTTTTGACAGGTCGGCGAAAAAAAACGTTTTTGCCCCAAATCGCATTACTATTCATTTTGGGCCATTTCTAGGCAAAAAAAACCTTTTCACTCTTTTTTTTTTGGACTTTTGACCAGAGAGTTTTCCCTTCATGATGGGAGCTGCCAGAACTGTACACTTAGAACGCCTGAAAATAGAGCTTAGATATTGGCACTTTCAAATAGGAAGTCAAATATGGCAGTTCGTGTGGTAACCTTGAATTTGCCCTTCGATGAACTTTGAATGTCGAAATAGCCACTTTGTTTCTAAGAATGCCCAAAATGTGCTCATACAGAGAAAATGCTTGTAAATAGAGCTTACGTTTGCATTATGATTATCATCACGTTATCAAGTGATGGGCCACATCTTCGAAGTCTCACAAGTGTCCAAGATGTCAACACGTACCATGCCCACAAGCTCCAGGGTGAAGACACAGGCTTCAAAGCCAGCAGGATTGTTCTCGTTGACAGTATCCTAGCGGCCTTGGGCCAAAGATTTCAGGACACCGAGGGAGGCTTATTTCAAGCAGCACGGATTGTGAAGTTTGAGAATTGACCTGTCGATCGATCACTTATCGAAGGTATGATTTCATACATGTACCAAATACTGGTACTGAATTTATAAGAAAACCGATTGTTTGCCAGTTACTTTGATGACGTTCATTGTTTTGCATTAAATTTGTTTTGTATTTTACTTAATGTTGATTTACATGTTGGATTCCTTCTTTTCAATTCCACTTTTCAGGATAATTTTGATATTTTATCATTAATTATTCTCGACTTCTTGGCCATTCTCGGTAACATGATGATTCTGCATGGCATACACACTTGTGCATGCAGTCAATTCAGTGGGACTTCAGTAAGTTGAAAGACGTCCAATGATTCAATTTCAGAGAACATGAATGATTTGTTCAGCATTTGTTTAAAAATAATCTGGTGACCCATTGGCAATAGTCAATGACAACAGCATGACATATTCAAATTCAACAACTTGTCAATAAATATTCAAATTCAACAACTTCTCAATAAACATTTAACAAATTAACAAATGTATTGAATAATTCAAACAATAAACATGCAAATGTAAAAAAACATATCACAGTCAATCACAGATGGTTAAAAACTTAATAGAAAATTTATTCAATGCAATAGTTGAGATGTAATACGCTGAATATAATAAATTGTATTCATTGATGTAAGTTAATTTGTTCAACGTTTGGTGATGATGAGATCACGTTGGTGATGAGCCACAATGAGAAGATTCTGACCAGTGCGGATGTTGCTGTCGATGTTCTGGAGGCAGAATGGACTTCTCTCAAAACCGTTGTGTATGATGAGCAGTAAGTTATCTTGAACTAGTCTATCACACAATATTATATCATACTTCATCATAAATGTTATTACCTTGATTGTATTCTATTTTCCTATAGCAAGCCAGAAGATGTACACAGCCAGTCCGGGGGTCAACTCAGCACACAGCTGGGAAGGGAGCACCACAACATCCTACCTGGCCCTGATTGACATACTGGCCACCTTGCCTGCTTCGAGCGCCGATGTTGAGAGAGGCTTCAATCAGTTGAAGCTGGTCAAGACCGACGTAAGGTCAAGATTGTCCGAGAGCATGCTAAATGATATGATGACAATCAAAATGCTCAGTGTTCCCATCAATCAGTTTGACCCAACTGAGGCCATTCAGATGTGGAATAAGTCAGGTGTGAGGGCAAGACGGCCTCTACTGAATGACAAAGCCTCAAGCTGTGGCTTCAGCTCTGCTCCTGGACTCAGAGTCAGGTGACGGCTCCTCTGACACTGAGTGATCTAATCTAGAGTGACAACGTGATTCTGTCACTGGTGAATGTACTTACATGAAATGGAACATTGATAATACTGGATATAGAAAAATAAAGATCCATTGTCAAAACCGAATTTGCCTTAATTAGCTCTGAAGTGCATGTTTATTTTTCTCCTTGGTGTGCACGCGCTTGCTCGCTCACATGAGGGCCACTAACTTTTCATAAGGGCCACCATCTTTTCAGTGATAGTGGTCCTGCTGGCCACCATGCTTTTGAGGTTAAGATGGGACCCTGGTATTCAGTGATGATGCGAACTCACAGTTCACGCAAACGTATCTATTTGCAAACTTGCACGGTTGGGAAGAAAGTCACAACATTTCCTTGACGTGGAATTTCTTCGCCACTTCCCATGGCAAAGGCGTGGTTGATGGCATGGAACCGTCAAGAGGGCTGCCTGGCAGCACGTGATGTCTGGACGGGCACACATCACATCCCCTGAAGAGTACACACAAGTGGCTGTGGAGCGCAATCGAAATGTTAGCGTAAAATACATTTGCCGTGAAACAATCGAGTCACAGACACCGCAGCTGGACAGTCAGTGGGATGGTGTTTTGGCAGTCCCGAAGAAACACAAGCTCCACTGTGTGAAACCAAAAGGACACAGCCACGTCATGATTGCTGACACCTCCGAAGCCAACCTCTTCCAAACCACTCCCATCACACAGGAGGAGTCCTCAGGCTCATCGGAGGCATCAACCTCATCCAAGCTGGATCCAGCAACACTTCGAGCAGATCACCATGTATGATGGGAAGGAGTACCCAGGGGAAGTCACTAAGCCCGTCGCAGATGATGTCGTGGTCAATATCATGCACCAGAGTGCAAACGGGAAGTCCTGGAAATGGCCCCAACAGATGGACAAAATATTCTACAAGACCTCAGACATTGCCAGGATAATAACTCCTCCAGTTGTTTCAGGCAGCCGTGGACAATTCCCATTCCCAGATTTTTAATTAGTTACAGTTGCTTTGTGCATTTTGTTTGCATTGTACATATTGAGGTATTAAGTTGAAACGTACCTACTGTATTTATATATAATTAATAACTACTCACTGGGGGAGGGGAGAGATGTGGTGAAGTTCATATGCATGAAAGTTGCAAAGCTTAAATTGTACATAAAGTTTATGCGTGTATAGTTATAAATCCTTCATAAATAAGTCTGATGCTTTACCCAGACAGGTTTACGCAACAGTCCTCGTTAAAAATTATATACAAAGAATTCTTAACTGGTACAAATTTCTATTTGATGCAAATCATTGATGTTGAACTTCATTTACTTGTTGTTATATTGAACATTAATAAGTACATTGCTGAGTTTTAGCTATTCAAATTGTTTGCCTAGAACATGTTGAATAAATTCATGGATCCAGTTACGATATTTGGTCCTTTTTTTTTTAAGCCGCGTGGGTTTATAAATAGCTATATGTAATCAGGCTATACATGTACATGTAGATGTTCATGAATTGTCTCAAACATTATAGACTTTCATGCTTTATTATGCTTTTGCTCAACATTTCGAGTGGAAACAAGTTTTCACTCAAAAAGTACATATTTTATGGCACGCTATCAAAATCAGGGATCAAGAAAAATTTGAATGATACAAACATTTTCATCGTTTGAGATGAAGAAATTGGGTGCTATTCTCAAATTAATACACATAAATATGTATTAACTTTGGGAAATGCAAATGAAAAATGCGTTACAAAAATGTCTTTTTTCTGGGTACGTCCGTCACGGCTATTCTGTCAGCTCTGCATAGCTAATAATTCGTTTGAGGAAAAAAACATTTCATTCTCTTAGATAGCACCGACTAGGAGGCTACAAAGCAATATAATGAATTCTTTAAATGTGCTCAAGTTGTTATATAGTGGTATGTTTATGTGTCTGGATTGTACCTCCGTCAGGCTGGAATTACCCATTCATAAACATCATCACAAAAGAAAGTCTCGGCTGATGATCTATATCATGAGACATGTAATTGAATGAAAGAGTTATTTTGTTATCATTCAGTAATGTCCAACTGTATGAATTCATTGCGTATTCGAACAAACTATAACTCTGCTGCCACAGCCTTCATTGACCAGGATTGCAGCATCTATGTGCAAAGTTTTGGACAAGTTGATGTTTATGCGGCGTTGTAAGTTAAAAATCCAAAAATGAATCAGTAGAAACTATTCCCAAATCCCAGGCGATGCCCACCCTTCATATCTGTATATCCTTGTTTCAGTTGTACCAATATGAATATTCCGTATTGATCAACGTCACTGTAAATACATGGATGATATTCCATTATTTTGTTTCAAGCAGATAAATCGAAGTTGTCCCTGTTACCAGTCTTGGCAGGGTAAAAAAGTTTTCCAAAACTGTTCGGAAATATGTTTGCATCTATTTTTCTATTCATATTCGGGGTTTTGCTACGTGAACTACTAGAATACTTCTAGATAGAGCTTGAAAATTGAAGCAATCAAATGGGAAGTCACATAAAATGATTTCAGTGGTGACATTGAGTTTGACCTTGAGTGAACTTGAAAGGTCATAACGGCCTTCATAAGTTAATATCGGATATACTATATAAGGTCCTTGTTCATTCCTAGGTAAATTTGATTGGTTAATTTCAAAACTAGATTTCCTAAACTACATGTAAACTTGTCTTCCTTTTCCAATGGTTACGAAATATTTGGTCGCTTGGCCGTCCCTTTCCTTTAACTTTTGATCTGATATGCCAGCATTTCGTTTCGTACGATGTTTGTTTGTTCATCCCGCTTTCAACACTATACAATGCTCGTGACAAATATTTGTGTGCAGGATTGTCTTCCGACGTTTACAGCATTTTTCGATTTTTGCTGACAATTGGATTTTTGCTTATTTTCTAATGATGACTGGACTGCTATGCTATGCAGTATTTGATGACTCTTGCCTAGTTGATTCACCTTTTATTCTTTATACCAGTAGTCCAAAGTTATTTGCTTTTCCGAGAGAAACTTGTTGTTGGCTTGTTTGTGCCTGTTATATCATTTAATTTTTTGAAAAAAAAATTGCCCACGGTTGAGTGAGCATTTTATGTATGCCTGCATATCTTTCTTTGAGCTGTTTTCTCGGCGTACATGTATTCTATGCGTGAGGTTTAAAAACGATGTGATTCTTGGGCAGATTCGATGCGCTTGCCATGTTTGTAACCACACATCGCCTGTGAGATGCACTTCCATTCATAGAGTGGACCTTTTATGTTACATAACACACTGAGATACAGGAGATGCATATATTTCGACAATAAAGAGTCTATTCATTCTTACAGAATGTGGTTTACGATGGGTCAAATAACAAGCAACAAGAAGTCACGTCATAGAACTTTCAACGTTATTTCACGTTCAAACGCATTCAGACGAGTGCATGTACACTCTCTGTTGTATGTGAATAGTGAAATATGAGACCAAAATGTGAAAACAAACGTGAAAAACTAGTGCTGTTTCCGGCAAAGGTTTTCACACTGTACGAAATTACTGTGGGTCCCAAATTCATAGCATGTGATAAAATGTGATATCAGATCTATTATCCATAGTTGTGTAGCATTCTTCGATCCATACTTGGTGATAATAGATTGATACTTACATTCACACCGAATGTCAGAATCAAAATGACAGAATCAGAAACATAACGGAACATGATAATAAAGTCATAATGCACGAGCACGATACCCGAGATTGTTCTGGACACCCTGCAACATACATGTATCTTGAGGCGGTGAAATGGTCCATAAAAACAAAACCCAAACATACATGTATGCCCAAACACACGCTGGCATCATGAGGGGCATATACATATATGGTGTGTTTATATGGCTGTTTCTGATACATATATAGTGTGTTTATATGGCTGTTTCTGCTGGATGTACATACCAGATTTTATAGAAGAAGAAGAAGAATAACATCAACAGTGATGAGAAATACATTAGATCAGTCAAGTTGGAAGGTGTTACATCTGCCTTGAGGGGAGATGAGTAAAAATGTCAAGACCATCTGGAGCCCTCGTGCATACATGTTTTGGGTGAAGTATTGTTTTAGTTGCACATGCTTGGTGGACGGTCAACGGGTGCGAGGATGCATTGACCCTGATGAGATAAGTGCATTTGGTTGTTTACAGACGATCAGGGTATTTTACGCAATTTTCTTAAATATAACATATTGATTTATGCTGTATATGGAGGGCCAGTCGTTCGAGAGATACTATATCAAGGACGAAGAAAACCCTGATTTGAGGTAGGTCTCTAGATGTTTGCATGCCAAAACGACGTCGATAGGTTGGCACAGAATCTCCATAAAAATCAACCCTTTGACATGTAGAGAGTTGGGCGTTTCACGCTCAATGCTCTAATGAGCAAAAAGCATTGTGAACAAATATTAGTGGTATAGGTGGTAACAGACTGATACTTACATTCAAAAACAAAACAACACCTGGCTTGCCAAGTTGTGATTCAGTGATATCCATACATCATGGCCTGGAATAGCGGCTGAGTTACAATCCGCGACGGCTGAAGTCACAAATAATGACTCAAGCCCAAGAGATTCAAGTCGCATGTAAAAACACAGTATGTGTAGGTGACAACTACATAACATCTTGCAGGCAAGAAATTAAATAAGTGGGCAAGAGTTTCTTCAGTGATAAAATTTCCGCGCTGGAGAGAAAGAAGATCTTTAACTGCATCGTTTTTCGTAACATCTTTGAAAGGGGACAAGAGTTGCTTGTTTGCCCATAGTGGTTTATGTGGACGTCAAAACTACATTGCTGCCTATTCAGACATTGCTTAATTCCTGAGAACAAGGATCGCATTATCATGATTATGAAAGCAGGTATGTATCTTTAAAATTATATGAACATAAACATTGAAATCACCTGCCTGTCATTTTATACATAAATGATCTTAAATGAGTGCCTATTTGATATCAAATTCATTAAACGAGCCAAAGGCCTCTATTCTGAGAGCTCGCTCACACTCATCCTCCACTCATACTCAAGTGAGGTAGACTCAAGTGGGGCTCAAGGAGCACTGGGGTGTGAGTTTAAGGTCAACCTCGCTTTTCTGGATATTGCTCACACTCAGTTGGATTTAGCACTTTTGGTATTCACAGAGGTCACTCAAGTGTTGCTCACAGGAGGGAACCTTTAGTGCAGTAGATATGTTGAATAATTGTAAGCAAGCACTTGCCTCCAGAGCGTGCCATGAAACATCAGATTCACTAAGCGTGGAATGTCGCTGGGGTATTACAGGAAGTCCAAAACCCATCATCACATGTTCGAACACTGAATTTGGTGATGACGTTCATTTCGCGGGCATTATCAGGATGCATGGTGACCTGCCATTATCGAGATGACAAATCTAGAGTGGCGAAGAACTCTCATCCTCTCATCGAATCCAGATACTATTTGATTAGGGGCAGTGGGAATGCATCCTTCACGGTGCGAGAGTTCAGCTCACTGTAGTAGATTCAGTTGGCACTGAACCATCTTTTTTCCAATCAGCACTGGAGCTGATGCCCAGTTGGAAGAAGATGGATGGATCAATCCTGCCTGCAGCATCTTGCACTGACGCACATGCGCCCATGTCACTCCAGTGTCGATCCAATGCTATATAACATTGAACACTCCAAGGTAAAAATCATGTTGTGAGAATACTTCCACGTACTCGCGCAGTGCTTGTTTGAGCTGCTTTGACTCTCCGAGGCTCAGTTTCTTGGCACCGTTATGCAACAAGGTGCTCAGATGAGGTGGAACCTCTCTGTTTGTTCCAGATGCTTCCTCCATGTTCCCCGGTTTCTCCATGGTCGCTTGACACTCTGTAGGCCCAGTTGTTCGATTGTTACAGAACAATGAAACCCCCGAGTCATCAGAGCTCATGATCTGTCAGATTCCCTGGCAATGGTCACTTTCAGATGATTCTGGAGGGCAACTGTAACAGGACAATGATTCGCCAGGATCACCCAGCATGTCACAGACTGCCTGTGCTGTGTCGATCACATGCTGACTCAACAGTGTGATGCTCCAATCTGTGACGTTGCACAGGCTGATGGCTACTACCCCTTGTCCATGTACTATGGATCCTAGAAACATCAGGTCATTATGATCACCAGTTGGCTGGATGACCATGAACTCCATGTGGTCGGGGATCAGGGACATCATTCATCTGGATGATGTATGTGGGACTACTACCTTCTTCGTAAGCAGCACCGGCATAATCCGGACCGTCTGTCCCGTGACATCATTCTTGCTTTTCGCTAGCATTGATTCATCACCGATGATCAGGGCATTGCTCCTGAAGCAGATCGTGACATCGTGGGCTATCAGAAAATCACACCCCCAACAGCATGTCATCCCAGATAGGAGCTGTTACCAGGTCTCAGTGATAGTGTTGACTTCCAAGTTGCATCTTCTCTTTTCGGAGCAATTTCGCGATGGCTCCCGTGTTGTGGAAAGCCGTCTTCATCGGAAAGTCCACATGTTTGGACATGTCCAACTCCAGTCCTTGTGCGACTATAGCATTCATGATGGTGATTTCGGCTGCAGTGTCCACCACCACAGAGACCATGATGTTGTTGATGATCACCGGAACTTTCATTGTGTCGAATTTTAGTTTGGCCAGTTCAGGCAGAAGTGTGGTCTGTGGTCAGGGCCAGGCCAGCTGCAGGGACTGACGGCGTTTACAATGTAACAGGATGCTTCACGTCCATAAATCACTGTAGCCTGTGCCGGACCCCTGTGAGATACATCTAGCTGATTGTTGGGGTCTATGGATTGTTGAATTAGTACCTGACCCCTCAGTGTCATTTAACGAGACCATCGTCGCAGCAGGGATCTTCGGGGCTATTTGCTCTTGCTGGTTAGTCACCAACTGCTGCAGGCATTCACAGGAGAAGTGTCCCGACTGGTTGCAACGTGGCCCTCTTATTGATGATGTTCCCTGGGTTCCATCACGAGATCTTTGCAGCGTCCCGTCTCGCCTGTCGCCATTTTTTAGAGCAAGCTTTCTCAGAGCTTGATTCGTGCCACCCGTTCCAATCCAGCTACCAGTTATTTTTCCAGCTTCTCTCCCATTCGGGTGATGGCATCATCTACATATTGTTTGTCGACATTGGCCTTGGTCACAGGTGCCGACGGAATACTGGGCCCCACGGCACACACTTAGATGTCAAATGTCACCTGGCAGGCACTGTGCCATAGCTTTTGGTTGTGTGTCAGAAACCCTCACCTTGATTCTGATAACAAATCCTGGGGCTCACTCGCCTCCAAGGACTGCTGGGTATAGTGCTGGTATGTCCGTCAGTGGTTGGCCATCCACTTGGCCCTGCTGGCAGCTGGCAGCCCTATGGCAGTGGTTTCCGCTCCTTTCACTCGGTGTATCTGGTGTCAATGGACCCCCCTGTACTCTCAGGGGATGGGTGCTAACGCCAATTTTCCGTGCACTAGTGCCGGAGCTCGGATCCCCCTGGTTGCTGGGGGCAACCCGGCGTCTGTTGGCTGCAGTGGTTGTGGCGTCCGTGCCCTCGGCACGGGGGCCGGCTGGCCAGCAGACACATGAGCCTGACAGGATGCTGCCTGTTCACTGACAGGTCCTGGGTCACCAGGCAGCCCGACGCTCTGGTAGAAATGCTGGCATTTTGCCATCAAGGTGTTGATGGAGTTCTCCTGGGAACATGTGAGGGAGCCAGATGGCTGGAAGTCCCCTCCCGTCGGCATATGGTCCGGCTCCTCTTTTGGCGGTCGATGGCTCTCCTTGCCAGCCTCGTCCATGTTCTCCTTCTGCAGTACTGGCTGCCCTCCATCACACATACAGTTCCTGGGTCATAGCTATTTTTCACTAACATTGCTGGTGGTCACTGTTATGGTGCATGTTTGAGATTTACGGGACTATCGGGACCAGTGTTCCTTCTCGTAGCGTCTCAACCGATACTCTGCATACTCCTCCTGTTTTTTTCCTGTTGGAGCCTGAACTGCATCTCTTCTTTTCACGTCCATTTTCTTTTCTTTCACTTTGTAGCTTGAACTGCATCTCTGCCATCTGGTATTAGATCTCGGTGTTGGCATAATCTCGAGCTCGAACTGTCTCTGCATGAGCTCCCTCTCCCGCTCCCTTCCTGCCCTGAAATGTTTCATCTCCTCTCCTCGGGCTTTAAGTTATTCCATTGGTCGCTCCTGTGTTTGTGGCGATTGGGCGCCAGTTTCATGAGGTGTTATCAGTGAGATATTGTGGAATTTAGAACCCAGAACGCTTGCATTATTGAGCGTGATATCCCACAGGACTCCGTTCTCCACCAGCTCCACAAAATATGTCGAGGGAAGCAGCATATTGAAAGTAGCTGACTCCAATCCTCGATGGCAATGCAGTGCCCTTCCCGTTGCAAGCCCACGATTGCAGCAGCTCGGACGTCTCCGGTTCCATGGATGGACTTGGAGTTCGTCCACTTCGGCGATGTTCACTTACAGGCGCTGGGGTGCAATGTGAGACTTTGTGCACATGTTGTTTGTGTAGGTGGGTCATTAATATATTAGTAGGGGAGCTACTCCACACAGGCTAATATCTATGGGGTTATTGAATGAATTACTGTATGTGTGAACAACTTTTACTACCCCTACCGGTTCACTTTATTTTGGTGGTTTGGTTAGTCAGACTGTGACAGGACAGTGAGAGCTAACCAAGTTATTTTCATTTGCCTATGATTAGGTGTTAGTTTGTTTTATTGTGTTTATGTAGTTTCTCACAAGACTGCTTGTGGTAATCTGTTGACTGTTTTGACTAATAACTAATGTTTTAACTAAAAATTTAACCCAGTTACTCCAATAAATTACTATATTTTAGCTTATATAAGACACATTCACTCCAGGAATAATCCAATCACACTGATAAGTTACAATCACACCACTTGTATAACATGAAACAAGTTATCAATCACATGTATTTTTTATTTCTAGTGCATATTTATAATGGTATACTTTGAACTAAATGCTTACTAATTGATAAAACTCATGCTTACTAATTATAGAAATGAGCAGAAATGAACAGTATAGAAATGATACATGATATCACATCAAATACAATCAAATATCATCAACGTTGAAATGTAACCAAAAGAGATATAGAGCAATAATAACCTTTTACGTTGTAGCTTGACTATGTCAAGACAGTGTACACTACCACACACACACACACTATTTTCTTTACCGTGGATAGCTTGATTATGTCAAGACAGTGTCCACTAACCACACACTGAATATCACAATATTGTAATGAAAAATATCCAAGTACTGGCCTGTGTTCTAGACTTCAGATCTGAGTTTCAAAATTTGCCTATGCTGAAAACAAATCTAATACTAAACTAAAAAACCAGATACTGAAAGTATCCGATAATGACACTATGAATTAGACAGATTCAAAATCAAAACCAATTTGGGGACAGAAACTCTCTCCCTATAATTTTCTAAGTCTGGAGTTTAGATTCTGAATTAACAAATCTAAAAAAATGCGGAAGTAGATAGTCTGAAGCTAACTACCTATACCTAGTTCTATATCAGACTTGTGGGGCCTCTTCGAATTTCTATGCAAATCTCGCGTGGTGCGAAACAAAATTGCAAATTCAAGATGTGAAAAACTAACTTTCCAAAGCCGACTGTTCGTGGAAAATAAACGAAAATGCTGCTGTGAAACTTCTAGTTCGAGCTCACACCCCTCACCATGCATCCTCCGGAAAAATCCTCGTCGCCAATGTTGTGCAAGACCGAATCTAGTTTCACCTTAGGCGTGCTAATTAAGGCGCCGACGTGATTGTTGTTGTCGCTATAAAGGTTCCAGTCACGTCTGCCGGGTAAAGACGAGTCATCCAGGGTTTCACGGTAGGTGGCGCAACTGGACGGTGTCACCAGGTGGAGACTCCGTCATGGCCGCGCGATTACCCAGGTAGCAGGACTCTGCCAGCAGTTCCACTACAATAAATTGACAATATTTACTCGTTTCCGTAAAAATATCCTCAGTCATGAATTTGTAACATTGATTCCACAATGAAAAAAGTGGTTTATTTGCATGGTCCTGATGTGAAGCCCAGACAATTCTGACAGCAATTCTGCTAGCGATGCATTCCATAGGACGCATTAAGGCAGGTGAGTAGAGTAAATGCGGAAATTAGATATGCCTGAACGTTCTACATGTAAATGCAAATCGATGTTGGATGACTATTGAAGTGAACACATCATTCACTGTCTTCGAAACACACATCGCTGACATTGTGATGATTGTGAATTTATAAACCGAACAAAATTGTAATGTGTAATTGTATTATTACAATTTGTATTTATTCAGTATATTTTACCTTCTTGGCAAAGGAATACATAATGTATCTGTCAACATACTATCGCTGGTACTTGACAGATGAAATAGGTAACCTAGCACCAAACCTAGCACCAAACACCCCTGCACTAGGAACAAACCTCAATCGGACAAATTACCTTCTGAGCCAAAATGGTGTCATCAGTGCAAGATAGTGTACACAATTGTTACTTACGTGGTTATTCCGTGAGAAAAACTACATGGGATTGATAACATGTGAACGCTTATTTTTTTTTACCAAATATAGTACAATTATATGTTGATATTACCGCCTGTGTGTTCTAATAGAATGTCTGCCTGGCGAGTTCGAGACTAGTGATGGATCATGTGTCGCTGATCAGTCCCAGGAGCTACCTTCAGGTAAACACTGACAGTGCTTCATGATATGTATGTAAATTTAACTTGTCTACTATTTCTTACAAATTTTCATAGACTTTATGATAATTAACAATATACCTAATGCATATGTAGGTATATTGTTAATAATCAACATCAAACGGTGTGCACTGGAAAAAAGTGTGCAGTGTGCACTGGAAAAAAAAACCAATCGAATATTTATGTCCTGGGCGGCTGGGCCATAATGGTGTCAAACCATTCCATAAACAAACGCACGGCATTGACGACCAGTTACCGTACTGTGTTGCTTCATTTTACCAAATAAACTACTGTTATGTGTTACGTCCGTCTTTGTGTTCTAATAGGTTGTCTACCTGGCGAGTACGAGTGTGATGATGGATCCTGTATCCTCTATCAGCTGCTCTGTAACGATGATGCCAGGTGTGCAGACACGTCTCAGGAGGAAGATAACTTCGAGGAGTTATGTCTTACTGGTAAAACACTGACACTTTTCATGATGCTCTAGTATTTGTTACAAACTTCCCGAAATTTTATAGGATTATTACCAATATGCCTACTACATATGTACAATGTTATGATATGATATGTCTTCAAAGTTGAAGCAAATTCCAGTAATCGATACAGTTACATGTACGTTGAACGGTGACAATTCTAGTTATGTATGGACATATGACAATTTCGATAGTTATATCCCCTGGAAGGGGGTTTTTCGTGCGCCAATTCGGAAAACACAAGATGTTTTTTACTTTTCCCAGGAAAACCACGTCCAGAAACGACGTCACGCACTTTATTCCAAATCGTACTAATATATCATCACGAAACTATTTAGAATTTAATTGAATTTCAGCAAAATCGGAAAAAAACAAGATGGCCGCCATGAATTTCCGAAACATTCTGGGGGACGACTGCCTCTCACGACCGCCCTCTAGTTTTGAATCATGAGCAATGTTGTTCACGAAAATATTCTCCATTTATATTGGTGATAAAGTGAATTCTAACAGATAAAGATAAGAAACAAGCTTCGACACCTATGTGCACCTACCCTTCTAAACAAAGTTTAAACAGAATCAAAGTGTCAAGTCAAATGTCACGAGATCAGTTTGTGCGCTGAGCGGCAGGTGGAAAATGGTGCACTGTGCTAAGCGGCACCAAAGAGGGTATCCTCTCTGGGGGCAACGGAAGTTAAAGCTACTTTGTATTTGATTAAGTCGCCGCATCATGAACAAAAGGGTATGGAAGAAATGTTGACCAGAACTAAAATGAGAAATTGGTGTGAATTAGCACTGATATGTTTGAAACCTACTTCTTCAGTTGAAAACTGCAAGTGTGCCGTGGATCCCGAGAAGCGTGAAGTTTGCCCCAACTTGCCCCTCCCGAACCAGGCCACTTGTGAGGCAGCGGGGTGCTGCTGGGATGCTAAACGGGGAGGGGCGTTCTGCTTCATCGCCAGAAGTGAGATCAATGAAGAAACGTTAATTCTGAACCGTCTAGCTTCAGATAAAAAATGGCATTATTCTTTGCATCTCTCCAGAATATTGATACAACAAATAATAGTAGTTATTTAGACATGAATACAAGCACAATATGAATACAAGTAAGTAGTATACGTTTGGGTGATATAATTATAAATTTCGCATGTTCATATACAAGAGGCAAATCATGGGCCCCCCACTATTGAACCTACAAGAAACCGAAAACACTTTTGTAATTGACCTCCTACCCAGAAGCCAAGCTGGTAGGGATTTGGTTCACCGTCACTGTTTGCACTTTATCCCTGTGTAGCTCGGGTGTAGTACATGCATAATACTATGAGTAACTGATTTCCACTTTATTGTTACAGCTGACGTGGAGGCAACGAAGCGTCAACCTGGTGAGTTTCTCATCTCTTCATACGGAAATATTTTCATTAAATGTCTTGATCAGTAACAACTGTGAGACATTTTTTCGTACGTCTAGGAGATAAATAGGAAATAAATACGTACGTCTAGTTCTTTGAGCGTCATGCCGAGTCCAAATCGCAAGTTCTTATTCAATGGTTTATGCAAACAACAAGGCCAGACTTCAATGTTACTTTCATGCCTTCGTTCGTACGTCCTATCGTCCTGGAATCTCACACAAATCAATTTAATATCACTGCTCAGATATCACAGTTATTCAATATCTTCTCGATTAATCCAGATTGATAACAATGGTCCTTTGATTCTGGTTTGATTCTAGCACATGTTCCTGTCGTCTTGTAGGGAATGGAGATGTCATGTGATGTGAATGTCGCGTCGTGATTGGCTGTAATGTTGCGCACGTATGATGTAATCTTTGTGGTATGCGCGTGCTTGGAAATGTATGCTACTTCTAGGAAGTATAGTGCAAAATGTTGGATGTAAGTCTGTAAGCTGTCTCTGTAAGTCTGCGTGTGCATGTCGGCGTGATTGAATGTAGGGACGTGGGTTTGTGGATGATAACATACGCTGAAAAATACTACACAATTTTTCACTGCGTTGTAATTGATGGTTTTTAATTACAAGCTCTCCAGTCAAATTTGGTGGCAATGTTGGCGGTGGCACTGCTCAATGTATCACACTGCTCACCCGACCTAGAGCAAGTTTGGTATCGTGCAATGAAAAATAGTTGTATGAATTATATTTTTATCCATGTACCCGCAATCATCATGTGTCAATATTCCTCCATTTCTGGGCTGGCCAAAGCGGCGTGGGTTCTGTGTTTGGAGATCAACAACAACCATATGGGTGGTTTGCGGGCATATCCAAAACTCATTCAATGTACAAATGAGCACAGTGTCAGTGTGCAGTGTCCATTAGGGGCAGCCCAAGTGAAGAAATGAATCGCGAGTTTTGATTTACTTCAAAATTTAAATTCGAAATTTCCGAAAATCCGCTAATTGTAGAAGAATGGAACTTCTCAAACTATTTCTAAATGCCGTGTAGATGATTTTCATGATATGAATTGACAAAGATAAATATTCATAGTCTCAAAATATGGATATTAATAACAATATATTCAGGTTCATCTTGCACAAAAATTGAAATAATATTCATGCCAAAAATATACTCACACTGTACAATAGATATTCTGCTGTAGCGGCCGAGTCTTAGTTCTCCATTATCCAAGTGAGTTTTGCACATTGACAGTGCAAAGTTAACACTGTGCGTCTGCCAACCTATTTTTGGGTTGCGGGATTACGTTGTCTTAGTGATTTTGTTACCTTTCGGTTTACATAATATCAGTCGATGGGATAGTGGCTTACTGCAGTATCTGGTATCATAATGTGCAACCATTCCTTAATTGGAAAGGTGACGGTATGTTCAATCTCCACTGCAGGATCATGCGGACGTATTTTGGGGGTTGTAACGGTGCTATATCACCTAATATATGCTAGCTAATTGACTGAGAAAGAATTTCAGGAACCGATTAATACACTTTAATAACAAAATCGTTCCCAAGATATTTTGTTCACAATATGCAATTCATAAAGATAAAAGAAAAAAGTATACACGGAAAAGTATAGATGTCTATATGTACATGAATATATTACAAATGTGCCTTCATATATTGGCAGCTTGTCCCGTTCTCTCAAGAGACGAGAGGGTGGAGTGCGGCTGGAAGCACATTACCCCTGAGCAGTGTGCATGCATCGGTTGCTGCTTCCACAGGATGTGGCAAACTTACTGGTGTTACCAGTCACCATCACCGGTATGTCGTGTTCTTGACGCGTTTGAAACTCATTTTGCAAAACAAAAGCTATACATGCAATTTCTGTATACACGTGCGTAATAATAATAATAATATTAATAATAATAATAAGATTTATTTAACGACGGTCCATGATGATAGGTGCGTTAAAATATACTTCAAAATGATGTGCGTTAAAATATACATCAAAATAATTTATTATATCACACTTTATTTTTTTGGCAGTGAAAAGTCCCTGAATTCTACAAGAGAACGACTCCGAAGTTGTATTGTGATACAAAAGTCAATAAAGTGTTTCCTCTCCCTACATCATGTACATGAGTAAGGTTTCATCTTCCATATGCGAACTGCATAGCTTCACAATCTACCATGAAGAGTCGGTTCTGAAATCTATGATCCTTGTTCCACTTTATCCTACACCATGCAATATATGTATACAAGTATAGTAAGACGATTCGAGTATCATAAATAAATGACAGTTGATAGCTATTCACACCGTGACAAACGAACTTTGATGCGACAACTATGGCGGCTCGGAGTTTCAATGCGACAACTATGGCGGCTTAGTAGAGATGGATGCCGACAAACAGACAATTTCATATTCCAAGACCAAAGCCATAGACGAATTTTACAAAATCAGTGTTAGTGGTTAGTGGTAGTGGCAATCAGTGTTTAACTTAGTGGTATTCTTGTTTAGTTTTATTCATGATTTTAAAAATTACAACATACATTTTGTAATTACACACGACGCAAATAGTCGATGGAACAATGCTTCCTCCACTTAGTTAATGTTTCCTCTGTGGAGCAAACGTTTTCTGCAGTAAACAGTTTGCCATGCGTATCAAATGTTTGCTATGTGAAGCAAACATTTGCAATGCTATGCTTCGAGGAGAAAACATTTGCTTCTTGGAGTAGAGTAGTATCTGCTTCAGGGTAGAAAACGTTGGCTACACGTAGCGAATATTTGATATGCATAGCAATTAAGACTAATTACTTTATGTGTAATTATAATATTCATTGTCAAATAAACTTTTACAAAGAAAGCATAAATGCAGGATTAAGCCAACGTTGACATAACAGTGTACCGACTTACATTCTTACATTCATTCTGCTGATTTTCGCAATGCAATATAGATGAACATTAATAATATTATGATAAAAGGTTTATCACTGTTCAAAATATGTCGATGGATAAAAGTATTGTCAATAGTTGAACTTCCATAAGCACCATATGATGCTCCCATTTTGATACCTTACATCCCCAAAAACGACATACGGTGCTTCAAATCACCCATATCCTCTTTTTGCAAAAAGTTTCATTTCAAAATAACATGTTTCTGAGCAATCAGATATTATACAAAAAATGACCTTTGTGGAGGTGAATACGTTGTTTTTTCACTACCGAAAAAGACGTATTGACCGACAACAAAGGTCAATATTTGTTTTTTTTTATATTGTGTTTTGACATATTTAGTTTCATTCACAGTCTGTGGTATATATACATAATTCAAAACATAAAGGAGCATAAATATGACTACTGCGTAAATATATTGATTTTATTCCTCTGACGAATGTAACAGGTACACATGAATATGAACAGAAATCTAACTGAAATTGGAGATGAAATCCTAAATATGTTAAAATTTGTTTGACTAGGAATGTAACAATGAGGTACCTGCTGATGCCATGTGTTTTTGGGGCTCTGAAACAGTCTATTATGCCCAAGAAGTACCAAAACGTCATGTCCATTGTCTGCACTATGCAAAGACAAACATGGCAAAAATTTAATATAATATTATTACGTTTTTGTATGTATTTGGCACAGTAGACTGTTTCTGTGGTTTATCTATACCTGAATTACAGGGTGGCGATCCTGGTGGCAAACAGGAACCCCATTGTCAGTAGGATGGCTGCCTTCAGGTCATAGATATAACAATTAATTATTTCAATGGCTTCAGTACTCTACGTAATACATATAACATGAAATATGTGGTAAAAACAAGAAACTATGAAAAATATTCTGAGAATTTCGCAGATAACAACTAACTACCAGAGAACTGGTATACATTTGTATAAGTATGCACATGTCTTACGTTTTAATTATAAGGTAAACATGTAACTACTGACAAAATCTAGCAGATAATTCACCAGGAGAATCACAAATTGGACTGATCTGCAGGCCAATGATCATTGTCATCGATGTAATATACACATTACAGGTTTCCCATGAATATTTTGCAGAGGTTCTAGTAGAATAGTGTTATTGCTTGCCAAAGAAATTGTAGTTGATGATAACATGACTGTGTGTAATACATGGAGCAAGAGGGGAATTCCTCTGGTAGTTAGCAGAGGTAGATTCACAGATGACGCACTTTCACCGGGGATGTTGATAGACACCAGAATATCATCACTGATGTACGGCAGAGAAACAAGTGGGCTGTTGGGCACTTCCAGATGGTCTTGTTAGTCACATGTAGATACAGCAGTTGTGAGAGATGTTTTGGTTTTGCTCTGACAGCTGTGGCAGACCTCAGTGCCAGAACTCATGTTTGCCGCGTACACACTCTGATTACTCAGCAAGACGCCTCTGCTTGGTGTTGGTAGCGTTACAACTTGCTCGATGACATCACTTGGTGTCGCTGTGTGGAGCTCGACGGCATCACTGGGTGTCGCTGCATTGAGCCCGACGCTCTTATTTAGAGTGGCCGACATCGCTCTTCTCGTTTTCTAACTGGTGTGGCGCGGAACACGAAAAGTGGGCAGTGGACAAAGTGGGTTGTTGGGCACCGCGTACACCCTACCTTGGCGGGCACTGTCGTCGTTTGATGATTCTCCGTCAACTCATCCAGGCATTAGTAAACATATCTGTAACAAGAAAATGCAGCAAACTGCGGAAGACGACATTAGAGCTTGAGCACATCATCAGCACCACGACAGCTGAATGTTGTATCTTACACATTGTTACCCCCCCCCCTCCCCTCTCAAAGAAAATAAGAATAAGCCATAATTTTATCCCCTACATGATTCCAATTCATTGCCGTATACTAGGATGAAAAACATGGCCTACTTCATTCATATTACTAATAATTAAACATTTATTTAAAAATCGATCAATGGAACAGATACGCCTGAACCTCATTGAAATATCCTCAAAACATTGGAATTTATGAGGAATATCTGCATCTGATATCATCAGATATAGCCTAACACATGCCTTTACTGGGCAAATTAAAATACCAGTTAAGATGCAGTGAGACCCACCATCTTGGAAGCCATTTTTTGCTCAGGGCAGAACCGCACCAAAAAGGAGTCATTTGTTATGAATTATTGAGTAATACTAGGTATAAAATTTCAGGTTGTGGTAGCAGATTAGTCAGTTCTCAACATTTAAAAAATATGTTGGTAACCCATGTGGGTCTGGATCCATCCGGATCAAAACCCAATTTTACGCGTAGCGGTTCTCAAACTGAGTGAAGACAGGTCCCTAGGGACCTCAGTGTTTAGAAAGTTATATCTGTGTAATATTCGAGCCGAGCCTTACATTTTTGACTTTCTCTATAGGTACGTGAGAAATTGTCATCGTTCTCACTGCATTTTCAAGAAAACCGCCATTTTTCATTTTCAGCACGTTTTGGGGGCAACATTGCTGTAACAAATCTGCATTGAAATAGGCGACAATGCATAGTTTGTGGCACTTACTATTAATCCTTGGGATGTATTCTTCGTCTGTACATATCCATTACAACAGTTGTTCCGTTATTTTGTTCTAAAAACACAATCCAAATGATAACATTTCAAAACAGTTTTGGCAAAACAGCATGTTTGTATTCCTAAATCACGTGATCAAGATGATACGTCATTGTATCATTACACATCCCAACAGCTGATCGGTGCCTCATTATAACAGGAATAATAATAGTATAATAATCGACTTTTCGAGCTGTAATGGAGATGCTCTAAGTAAATTCAAGTAATACACAGATAAATAACATTTCTTCAATGCCACAATGCCGAATAATCTGGGACTATTTGCATTGCTGCCGCACACGTAATTGGGCAAGGAATGACTCAGGACTTCTATTCGCCAGATGGCGCATTGAATGTTTCCAGGAATTTCCCAAACAACAAAAAAGTTTTGAGGCACTGTCGTCAATCAAAACACTTGACCTAGTCCAAAATGACTGATTTAGATACAGGAATGTTATACGCCAATGAGTTACAACGATCCAACAACTGTCAACGTCTGCAGGTGAATATATCACGTACGCAACCCATTCCAGGACACATGTGCTTTGCCCTTCAATCCGACTCGGAACCGATCGGAAGTAAACATTTGTCACAAAAATCACATGCAAGCCCATGTGCATCAACAGCTGACCAGCATGTAAACAACACTGATATGCGGGTCACGTGTGTGGTTAACCCTATCATTTGCCATGTCCGGCACATGGGAAGGTCCGATGCCAGCCATTTGTAGAATTTGGTCTGTCAACTCAGGGATATGCACACATTTTGGCCAGTGCAACAGGTTAGTATTTGTTTATTTTTTATACCAACAAACAGTGTTTGTTTATTATTGATACTGATTAGGACAGGCGGTCTGTTTACACAGAAAAGCACAGGAACTGAATAATGAACATGTTATTGATAATTTAAATTGCCGGTACCATACAGTATATGGGTAGACCATCTACTGGTACTAGTATGTCTTAAATTTATTTCCAGAACTAGTACTTAGGGATCATTCGTTGATGCATCCAAAATTGCTATTATTCGGTTCATATTTCACTATTTGAACATTCGTTATGGACAAAAAATTGGCCCGAAATGTGTCATGAAATATTGACATTAAACCACAACAGCATTTCCGATACTTAGTTCCTACAACATAGTACCAGCATAGAAAACAGCCAAAACTTTCTAACTAATTATCTAATATCACAGACGAGTACCTGTTCGGTTTGATTCCCATGACACGAATAATTGGTTCCTACTTCAGTCATTCCGCCACTACTTTTAAAATTGTGTGTCAACTTTTGTGTGTCAAAATTGTGTGTCAATATTCCACTGGCGTGCCAGAGGTTGCAGGTTTCAATCCTACATGTACCCAGTCTAGCATACTGTACACCCAAAATTTACTTATGAATATTTCACAAATTACATGTTCACTTTACTTTTTTATTTGCAGGCCTCTACCACATGACAATTAGGGGAAGGGGGGTGTTCAGCCGCCCCCCCCCCCCCCCGAGGACAATGAACCCCACCCACGTCTCTAAATCCTGCATCTTGCATCATGCCATGTGAACACATGCAATCACCAGAGCACCAGATTACAGATTCTGTCACCAGATTACAGAATGGATATTATGGATGTGTTGCTACGTGTTTTACCCGTATTATTGATGATGTTGATAACAGCTAATCACTGTGATGTGATTAAGCTGTTTGATTGGTGCCACATGAAGTGGATCCCCAGTTGGATATACTCACTAGCTGGATAAGTGTATGCTGCTACAGAGATTGAAATTGTGGGTCTGACTAGCAACATCGTCTCCGAAGCGACGAAGAAAACTGTGTCATGTGTATCTACCCAAATTGGACATATCGGCAAGTCGATATGTGCTAAAAGACCTACTCTGTGCTGCAGATATACTGTGAGTACTAATTTACATAGATATAATGTGGCTTGCATACCGAGATGTGAACATTATTATCTGGTTTAGATATCATGTGGAGAGTTTGTATTTCCATGTAATGCCTGACAATATCATGTTTGGACCTGGGATGCTATGCCTCCAGCAGTTGCATGAACTTTTGCAAACAGGCTGAATTGAATGACAATGTTTTTAGGTTACCGTACCTATGGTCCGCGTCGTCGTCAGCGTCGGCGCCGTCCGTCCACATTTTTAGCTTACCGGCCCATAAGGGCCGATAAGCTATTGTCGTGGTTTTTCGTGCGTTGTCCGTCATCGTCGTCCGCCACATTATCTGTTAACATTTTTTAGCTTTTTTTCGGGCTGATGAATTTGTCCATAAATTTGTGTGACTATGTATTGGATCAATACCCCCAGATGTTTTTTTTTCATTTTTTTGATTGAATCGATTATGCAGTTTTGGGGTCCATTTTTATGCCGAAAATGGCTGTTTTTGCATGTTCTTAACTTTAAAAATTATTTTCTCAAAAACTGTCTGATCAGTTTTGAGATTTTAGTTTCAAAATGTTCCCCTCATGTATATATTTATAATATGTATAAGTTTTGATGCTCTTGAATCGCCGGCCTGCGTGCGGCGGCCATTTTGATGTTGCTTATGGGGCCCAAATAGGACTTTCCCATGTTAAATTCTCCTATGCTTTATAATGGGCCACAATGTTCTAGATATCAAACTTAATATTGAGATTAGAGACTCGGAATCAATTGTGGACATATAGGAAATGATATATGCTGAATATTCTCGTGACCTTGAATTTGACCTTTAACCTCATTTTCAAGGTCAGAGCCCAAAATGGCTAATATCTCGCTTATTACCGACTTTACAGCTTAGGAATCAATTGCGGACATATAGGAAATGTTATATGTCGAATACTCTGATGACCTTGAAATCGACCTTTGACCTACTTTTCAAGGTCAAAGCACAAAATGGCTATTATCTCGCTTATTATCGACTTTACATCTTAGAAATCAATTGTTGACATACAGCAAATGATAAATGCTGAATATTCTGTAGACCTTTAATTTGACATTTGATTTGATTTTCAAGGTCACAGGACATGATGATTATTATCTCTGTCATTATTGAATTTCCAGCTTAGTAATCAATTGTGAACCTATAGGAAATCAAATATGCTGAACACTCTCGTGACTTTAAGTTTGACCAGTGACCTTATTTCTAAGACCACGGGACAAAATATAGCTACTAGTATTATATATTGTCCGGTAACCTATCTTAGCCCTTAGGCTATTTTTTTCTACATACATGTACTTGGGTAAATTGATCCCTGTATTTTGGATGTACATGTATTTCCATGCATATTCAATGTCTGTAGTAGGGTTTGGTGGTGGCCCAGTCCTGGTATTCCTTGAGCAAATTCATCATGATGTACAGTAACCATGGTGACAGGGACACTCAGATAAGGCCAAAATACTTCATACATTTAATTTTTTGGTGTGTGTATGGCCAAAACAAAAAGTATTGTGAAACATGTACAGTATGTTAGTTATTAGATGTCTGACCATGTTCATTTCACTTTTTGTGACCATGGTAATTTATATGTACTTCTTCCCATAGTATACAATTTTCATATGAGCATTTGAGTACTGTTTTTCTATTATACAGTAAACTATTGAAATATTGAACATATATGGTAAATACATTTATTGAGAAACAGCCTGATTGCATCATGACCTAGCATATTGTCATTATGGTTATGTACAAATGCTGGTATTTTTTATGTCAGTTATTCTGAGCCACTTTCTTGGCAACTAATATAGAGAAAAGAATGAACTGACCAATTGGATAAGTGTGTGTGCCTATGATAAAAGTGAATCAATGAATGAAACTAATGTCAAACAACTTGTAATCAAGATTAAATTAACGATGGTTTCAATACTTGTGTTTCATGCTTGGTAGGTAATACTAGGTATATTAATTTACTGAATTTTGTAAATAAAAATTTTTAATTAATCACTTTTATAAATTCCACTTGTACATGTTCTTGTATGTGTTGGCATGGCAGAATTGAACCATTTACAATATTAATAATGAAAAATATATATGTTCTGAAAATATGTTGTGTATTCAGATATTTATTAGTAGTATTTAACCTCAGTATTGCAGATTAATATGACAGCTTGAGCAGTACACTGACTTGTTCTTGACATGCACATCATGTACTAGTATTTGAGCTTCTATGAACATGAGGAAAGCAGTGTGCACCTTGCTGGTGTGTTACACGTGACTGCACACACAGTCCAGGCAGGTGCCTGTAGCATGTGGCACACAAGATTCCTGTAAACAAAGTATATCTGCTTGTTCTCACTTATTCAACTTATTTGTCATACATCTTCCCCTTCCAGACAATGAATGAATGTTCCATAGGTGTACAAGGGTTAAAAAAGTAGTCCCCTTGGAAGTGAACCTGTGGCCATGATGGATTTGTTGTTCAGTTCTCACAGCAGAGTCAACTTCAAAAATCCATTGTATGGTTTTGAGGCGGAAATCTAAAAAAGTAAGGCTCGGCTCATAGACTTGGGTATGTGGCAATTGTTGGAAAAATAGTTAGCAGATTTGTTAATGTATATTTCTATATGAACGGTGACGCGTAAAATTGTGTAATTTAACTTTGTCATTTGGCATCCTAAAATTTGATTAAATACTTCAAAATTCTTCTTCAATATAATATTGCTTGCTCAAATGCTATTTCTAGGCCTTTTTCCCCATATTGGGTTTGATAAAAATAATTTAGTAATATTCAATGCTGCAATATTTACTGTGCTACACAAAAAAAATGGTGGGTATTTCTGAATCTTAAGAATAAAAAGACTTTGAAATCCAACACAGAACAGAACACAAGCTTAATTGTCATTTTATAAAATACGTCAAATTACGGTAAACGTAGCCGTGGCATCGCAGACGAATCGTTGTGTTTACTTCATAACGCCAAAAATGTCCACACGCAGATGCCCACATGCATGTATGCATGCACGAATTGCTGAACAGAAATTGTGTTCCAAAATACGCGTGATTGTGGTAAAATTTGCTTTGCATTCTGGGAACGTCAATTTCCATCGGCTCCGCCATTTTGTGACGTTTTTAGTTAATTTTAACATTCTACGTAATTTTCTCAAACCTAGCACATCGATTCATGCCTGATATATCTGTGGAATAGTCAAAGTTTCCCATCAATTCGAGAGATTTTATGTCAAGGACGAAGAAAATCCTCATTTGAAGTAGGTATCTAAACGTTTACATGCCAAAAAGTGCGTCGATAGGTTGGCGTGAAACCTCCATAAAAAAGTCAGCACATAGACATGAAGAGGGTTGGGGGCTTCGCCCCCAACGCTCTAATGTCAAAAATATCTGTAAACATGCATTTACACATTGGTAAACAACAAGTAGTTACGAGTAATTAGGTCAAGCGGATTTCTGACAGTGCAAGAATTACATGACTATTCCTTCAAGTGACGATTGAGCCCATGTCGTATATTTTGCATCGAGTTGGCCCTGTAACTTCCGCCTGACTTACTTCGTAGTTGAAATCGGAATTCAGTCAGATCCAGAGCGAGTGATTCTGCTGTCACTGTCGCCCAATTCACTGCTGGCCGGCCGGTCTCTGTCACCACGCTGGGAAAGGCGATCTCCAGAATCTGAGGTTGAACGCCGGAATTAGAGTTTGAACGCCCGAATCAGAGGAAATCGCGAGGAAAAACAAAACATTGTGAGGATGATTGAGGGAAAAGCCCTCAAAAGGTACGTAAAATCGTCCGTGTCATCGATATGACAGTGTGCATCAGTTATGCGAATGATCATTGTCTCTCGCTACATCGAAAACACCTAAGTATATCACAAACTTATCTGATGATTCGCGGCACAGTTCTAGGTACTGAAACAGCATCTAGGGGACAACACGCATCGAATGAATAAACCAATTTGATACAGTAAATAACCAAATGTACCACTTGAGATTGTGCAGAATGGTTGTTTAGGTGAAAAAGACTTCATATCTGACCCGATATCCTGAATATGTGGCGAAATTATTGAGTATTCGACGTGAAATGAAAATAGGCTGCAACTCTATGAGTATGAGGGCGCATAAAAATGGCAACGCCGGAATTTACGGAACAGAGTGACGAGTGCGACCAAGATCACATCGCTCTCAGGGTTTGGTGACGTGTCTGCTTCGGTGATATGGGGTTCATGACGCACGAAATATACAGCCATTAGAGTTTGCAGACACGAAGCAGATAAGACGTGAAGACATTGAAAGAAAGTCTACATGTATAATTTCCTTCATTCTACCGTGATATAGATCCATTGCAGGACATTTTAAATAGGTTTACATTATGTAATGAATCTGGTTAGTGACTTCCAGGGTCAAACGGAAGACTTGAAAGCACTAGAAATTGTTTTGAAAGTGCATAAGTTTGCAACAGGAATATGCATATTGATACTTTGCGCGCAATTAAAGTGGAATAATCGGTTTTTGGTTTTCTGGTTGAAAGTGATCAACAGTTGTTCCTGGGGCAGCTGCTCAGTGCAAAAGTTCCAATGCGCACACGCACTTGTCTAAATTTCACATTGAAAAAAGTTCGCATGCAGTGATGCAAAATTAACAAAAATTAGCTGAATATAGAGAGAAATACACAGCCCATATTACTTGAAACTCGTATATGTATGGTATATTATACTGATGAAACCCCAAATATTCAGTTTGATTTTTTTGTGTTTCAAATAACGACAATATAGGGAAATTCATGTCTTTGTTTATATTAGCACAGTTGTAAATAATTCGTTCACATCGTGCGTTTTTACGCTATGTACAAACTCCATTGCAGGGTCATCCGGACGTATTTTGGGGGTTGTAGCGGTGCTGGCCAACTGATTGATTGATAACGAATTTATGAACGTGGTAATTTTAACACACACAGCATACCACGATATTCAGTAAGTAAGTAACATCCTGTCATAATTCGCAGGTACCCTGCAGGTTTATTTGAAAATTTAAAACAAAAATTTACCATATTAGTGAGTCTGAAATTAACGAGCACTGCATTGCTCTGAATTACATGTGTTGCAGCCGTGTTCATAAAAAATTAATGAAAAACTACAGCTGATATGGCAAAATGAAATTATATTTAGAGTTTTAGGATATCTTCTCCGAAGCAACAGTTACATTGCACAATGTGCGTGTTCAACTTCTTATTTGACCCAATAATTAGATTTTTTTTATATCTTGTATGTTCATTCTTTCAGAAAAAATATATGTCTATGTTAAAAAGAAACTTCGAAAAACCGATACACAAAACCGGTACTCCGAAAATAAAATAAAACCATGCTCCATACAACTAGCCACGAAGCAGAACTGGGACGCAAACCGAAACATTTACCTTTTTACCTGAGTAAATTTCCCACGTCTGCTACAAGTTTTCATGCCTAAATCAAGTATTCAACCCGGCCAATTAGCGCTCAAATTGGATTCACGTACACCTGTATTTTGTCAATCCCCAAGTCTGTCCTGCATGTGGGGCTGGGTGTGCAGATGTCAAAAAGGGAAAATTATACTAGTGGGCGAATACAATTTATTGATGAACATATTTGTCTCACACTGTCTCATCAATACAACCAGCAAAATGATGATGGCACGAGGTAATAGTATTGGTGTCCATGATATGCGCAGTAAATTCTGCATAAACACATGCTTTCAGCCAAAGAATACAAGAGTAGGCCCCTGAATCCATCAAACTGGTACAGAAGGCAAACCTAAAATCAACATTCTGTTCAACTGTTACTAGCAAAACACATTGCTCTTCAGGGCCACCCAATTCTACCTCATTATTGGAAATCATGGAGTTGCAGTCCTCAATACACATGGAGTTGCAGCTGTCAAATCGAAATATGCTCATAAATCATGTTTTATCAGATAATGTGTACATAATGATGTCTCTGGTGCAGTAATAGGTTGATTGGTAACTATTTCAGTTGGTGAAACATGTGTATTTTGCCACATATCCCTTCGAAATATCAAATTTGACCGCAAGTTCTCACTTCGTTTGCATACGGATACTGACCCGCTATTTTGTGTCCCAGTTTACTGCCTGGTCTGTGCATTCTCACACCAATCTTGCTTATTCCTGAAAGCCATATATGTTCGCATGCTCTATGGACACACTCTTTTATGCCAAACATACTTATGAAATCCTCTATTCACCCAAAATCATAGGAGCTTCTCACAATGTTTTGCTTTCTTTGCGCCATTTCCTCTGATTCGGGCGTTCAACCTCCATTTCAGGCGTTCAACCTCAGATTCTGGAGATCGCCTTTCCCAGCGTGGTCACCCACTCGGTAAATATCTGCACAGCCCGTTTCGTGCTCAGCTTCGTGCTGTCTGCCGTCAGTCCTAACAATCTATGCCGCTCTTCTCCATCAATTATTGCTTTAAATCTCTTTTTCGCTTGCTCATCGACTTCATTCTCTAATTCTTCATCGGATTCGTCTACTTAATTTTTTTTCATCCGAAAGTTTGATGCTTTTGCTCCTTTTACCGAATTACCGACAAATAGAGCATGATTCTTTTGTTTCACAGACGGCCTATTTTGAATAATAGGACCCTGTCGGAGAGGGCCCTATCTAAAATAGAGCCCAGCGCCATCACGCGTATGTGAAAATACGAAAAAATTTAGGATTGTAAGGAAGATTTATTGTATATACAATATCCGATATCTGGTCTATTCAACTTAATCTCAGTGTTGAACAAGTAAGCGTCAGGAAATGTAGTAAAAGACACGTGTCGCCTCTTAGCAATGGTAGCTTGATTCCAGTGTGGGGCACTGGGGATTTTTTAAAATTCTTTTTTTTGATTCTGGAACTCATGACCTACTGCAAATATAATCACAGGGTTCCCACTCTAGCTGATAACAAAATCAAGGACTTTTCAGACCTGAAACGGAACAATTTCCAGATAATTTTATTTCCAAACCCCTACAACTCCCAATCTAGCAAACCAAAAATAAACTGTTATGCACGATTATCCCTGTTTATAAAGTTAACACGCTTGTACACTTATATCGACATCTATGGATGCGCTGATCTTGACTTGCAAACAACATTTTGGCTGAAATATTTCGTTCCTGCATCGAATTGCAAAAATCATTTATAAAACGTATAATTTCCGCATAGCATTGTTCACCCTGTCACCGGTGCCCAGAAAATCAATACTGAGATTGTGACGTTGGTTACCTCTTCATGGTAAAACATGGAAACAATACTGGTATATGCATCCACTTGAACACTTCGGACCATATAATGGGATACATTGGTAAAATGATTCCTGTTAGACATCACCAAGTAGTTTGATCCCTTTTGCTAGTTTTCAACTAACTGTCAAATCAAAGCGAGCCCATGAAGATTATGTCGGTTTGACTTGAAAGATTATGATAAATACAATAACTTGTATAAGTGACAAAAGGGTGTTCACTTCTACAAGTTATTGATGTGCGTTATTATACCAGTGGAAATCAGTTGAAACGAAGCGCTTGATTGGCTGGCTAAAGCAGTTATCGCTCTCCTAGAAACAAATCGGCCAATGAGCTTGCATGTTAGAGCTTTGCTTTCGCATTGGGTTTCTGGAAAACTATCTCTGGCATTGCCAGTGAAATAAAAAAAAAACGCTGCGTGGTATCTGTTACGAGTGACAATTTTTTAACAAAACTTTTCCCGACCAATATCATAATGTCCGGACATTCTTTTTCATTCAAGAACGATATCTTTCGGAACAGTGCTCGAGCATTATGAGCTGTTAATGAACAAGCCATACCTTGGATCACTGAATCAGGTAATCAGCTTATCAGGCTTGAATAAAATCGGAAACGTTATACAAACTAACGGAAATAATTTTTTAGGGATTGTTTTCACCTGATGGTTGAGACTAATATTTTTTTATAACAAATGCTGCGGTATGATAGTAGGATCGGACCAACGCACCTATCCATGGGCCGTTTTATCGTATGTCGCCTCCTGATGGAGGCGACAATGAACACACTTCAGTGGCATATACCATGATTCCAGACACTATAATCAAGCGTGCCCACTACAGAATTGGATATCGCATGATCAGACAAAAATTATGGCATGACGCTTGCAGGATTGATATTGTGTGACTCAATTAACCTGGGTTGAAGCAGACAATTTTTTCTGCAGGTAAAACTCCCACACAAACTTTCGATCATGACATACAAACCTGCCAAGACTGCATTGTTGTTCTCAAGACGATTGTAATATTGAATGTTGGTATCAATTTTAAAATCAGCCAAATTTAGCATTCTTGTTCGTCACGCAAACTTGAAAGTACATCTCGAAATAGTCGGGAATATATGGGAAATATGCACAGTTCGACAACAGATACTTAGAAAACTGCCGTTAGTCGTGCATGAAAACAGTGGATAGAGAATGATCGGCCTGCCTACATTGCCAGTTGCCACAGTATCTAGACAATTACCATTACTCGATTTAGGCACGTAATACACATTTTCAGACCCAAATTTGTACGATTCCTCATTCTATAAACAAAACAAAGCTACTGCAGAATTATTACTTTCGGTCAATTCTAAAAGTGATTATAGCTTTAAAATAAGTGACATCTAAGTAACATCAAGTACAAAAAAAATCGTCGGGGATCTAACACTGATAGAAAATTATGGGGTCGAACTTTCAAGAGGTAAACGTTACAGCTTTGCAAAACGAATTGATGGGAAACAGTCGTCTGTTTTTTTAATCCTTATGCTGCTTTCTCGATCGAGTCGACGTAACGTGTCAACATAATTGACACTTTCTCAATTCTAGAAGTTATTACTTATTAGGGCAGATATTTTGACTGGTCCACGCAAAAATGAAATACATGTACCAATACAAGGTGTGTTGCCATGGATTTCCGGCGATTGTCCGTTATAGTTCATACGCACGCCAGGCAAATTATAATGCATGATAACAAAGCGAAAGCATCAGTTGTCCAGTACAAATCCCTTGAATTGCATGTCAAATCGTGTGTATATTTCAAAGTGGGAAATGAATGTAAAACAGTTTATCAATGCTCTCGATATTTACATACCTGGCTCAAGTTTTCGCCATATGTGATGAACAAATTGTTTTGCTTCCATGAATAACGGGGGAATGTCCCATGATTAATTGTCAGTGTCGATAACCTTGTCAAATCAATTGAAATGGTGACATTTAATGGAGCTTTTAATGCGCATTACACCTGCCTTGATGGAACCGAAATAAAAATGACACGACCATCTGGTGCATGCGTGGCTGAGCGCAGCCACACAAACGAAGGGCAAATACATTTTTATGGTGAAATATTGTTTTAGTTGCCCGTACTTGATTGACGGCAAACGGGTGCAAGGATTCATAGTCCACGGAGGGACATCCCAAGAATTCATTGCTTAATTCCTTTGAACACTTGAAATTTTGCACCTGCAAACGCCTTTATCATTCTGCGTAACACCTTTAAAAGGGGATCAGCTTTGTTTATTAGCTCATGTTGGCTTTACTTATGGTAACGTCATATTCACACTTTCGTTGAAACATTGCTTGACTCTTGATAGGAATCGCCGTAAGGACTGCAGCATGAAAGCAGGTATGTTCCTTTGGAACCGAAACATCAAAGTCACCTGCCTGTCAAGCTAAGACAAATAATTTGACACTCATGATACATGTACTATAAATAATCCCAGAGTCAATTATGGAAATCATTGAAAAAAAAACTACATTTATCATTTATGAAAATGCTTACTCGGCCTTAGCTAATTAATCTTGGTGAACCTTGAATCAGTTAGCTGAGCGACAGTTTTGATAAAACCCGACCTTTCATATAGCAAGGCTGTATCTAGATTATATAGTCTATTTTGGTTGGAGTGCTTATAGACAATATTATTGAGATACGCATGTATTCTTGTTAGAGATAAATTATGTAGAATGAGGGAAGAGCATGATGTTGAGCTATATATGTGTTCTGTCGACAGTACTATATGAAGATGCACTTTTTTAAACGTTAATAATTTGTTCTTTTCACAGAAATTTCCACTCCCATTAAAGTAATTATTTTGATTGGCTCCATATATTATTTTTGTCTTAATTATGCTAAATTAAATTATATTGCCAAATTCGATTAGGTGAATAATAATGACATTGGTTTATTCTCATGGTTCCGATGTGAAGCCCACGCCGTCCTCGCAGCAAACTTGCTGATAATGCTACATTTGATGGGACGTACTGATGCAGGTGAGTAGAGTACATCCGGGAATTAATGTGTGTGCACGTGACGTTGCCACAATAGCGCATTGGTTCACAGACAAATATCAGATATGTTATCTGTTTTGTGACAATTAGAATCATGCAGCATTCATTGTTGACAGTTCAGGGTGTGCTTACTATATGTATATCTGCGGAGTCCAGTGCATCATACAGTTTTCCGCAAACATGTATTTCGATGTCATTGCTGTGTTTATGATAATTGTAGAAACAGTGCTCGAACAAAATAATATGTGTGGATGGATTTCGCCGGGTAAAAAATAGTAATGCGTAATTGTAATACCTAAGGTATTGTGTGCTATGAATGAGCTGTCTCTTGAGGAACATAGTAATGCACATCTCTGAATATACATGTAGTAATATATAACCAAAATGTATTCATCGTATTCTAATTAGAATATGACTTACAATTAATGACGAGGGCTATAATTTGAACTTTCATTTTGTTACCATCATCTCTATTGAAATATACTGGGTGAGAGATTCCTCAGGAATATTTCGTCTTATAAACGCTGATTCTACCTCTATAGGGTGCTTCTAGAAGTTCATCAAATGAGGAAGAACAGTGAGAATGAATGATGAATTTACCTTTCATTGAACTCTAAATGATCGCTCATACGTATTTCGGGAATATTATCCAAAACAAATGTTCCAACTCGGGAAGTTTTTTTTACCTGAAATGCCTATGTCTTGGATCTACTGATATTATTCACATTTGGATATGACGAATGTATGTTAAGCTCTTTGCAAAAATTTATATTTTGTGTGGCAGTGAGAATGAATAATGACTCGATTTTGTTTGCATTAATTTACCTCATATTGAACCCTAAATGATCGCTCAAGCATATGTCGGAAATATTATCCGAGATAAGTGTCCTAACTCTGACTATTCCACTTGAAAGCCTCCGTCTTGGATGCACTGGTCGTCGCATTTATATATGTTGAATGTCTATTAAGTTCCTTATAAATATAAATTATAAAATGCAAAAAAAAATTGTGGGGTATTTCAATAGCACTGCACGGTATTGATTGCCGCTTAACGCATTGTTGTGTGTTTTTTTCTAACCAAATACGTTAAAATAACATGTTGATATATGTATTTATGTATGTCCTGATAGCGTGTCCGCCTGGCGAGTTCGAGTGTAATGACGGATCCTGTATTTTCGACCGGCTAGTCTGTAACGACGTTCAGACCTGTCCTGAAACGGAGGACGAATCCGAAGATATATGTCTCACTGGTAAAGCACACTCCTCATAGAAAAGTATGGGAATATAACTTGTCTGGTATTTGTTACAAAATTTCTCAAATCGTGAGATTACATGACAGCATTATGTACAATGTTGTGAAATTGCCGTCAATGTTAATGTGAATTTTACAATTGATTATTCTCACTTTTCAGTTAAGTTTTATAGTAATTTCTGCTTCCTGACAGCAGACAGGTATAATAACGCTTGTCTGTGGCATTGGTAGGGGTGATTAACTGACCAGGGTGATGTGGCTCAACAGTGAGATATAGACGACTTCGGGAACGAGGTCTCCCCGGAAGACGGAAGCACTGTAGCATTATCACGTGTTGGGGCTACACGGGTAGTAACACCACTGTTATGGTGCACAGATGCAGGCAGATTTATATGACAATCGGTGACACTCCTGTGATGTGAAATATCGCCGAAATTTACATAATTCATAACCAAACATTGCCGTGGTATACCATACCATATTCATTCCGAAAAGGAGTGAGTTTTTTCTTTAAATTAAGAGTAAATCAACTGTATAAGGCGACAAGCTCTGCTACTGATGAGCGCAGAGGCACAACATCAAACTTTTTTTTAAAGGGTACGCCCCAAAAACTGCAGAATAGGTATCCGTATTCATGAATCAGAATGAGGCGAGCACCTTGAAGTTCAGAATCAGTGGGTAAAACAAGAGCATATAAATAAAATGTGCTGATCAGAACAACCTCTCCCGTTGAAAAAAAATGTACAATGGATTCTGATGAGTGCACAATATACGTCGGCCAGTTCATTGAGTGGTGACCTTCAGTTCTAGTGAATGATACAAGTGTATGAATGAAAAAAAATGTTGACCAAAATGGGAATTAGCATTAACATGTCGAAAAACTACACCTTCAGTTGAAAACTGCAAATGTGCGATGGATCCCGATGAGCGAGAAATTTGCTTCAACTTGCCTATCAGGGATAAGGACAGTTGCGAGGCAGTGGGGTGCTGCTGGGACATACACTGGAAGAGGCCGTTCTGCTTCCACGCCAGAAGTAAGATCAGTGTCGAAACGGCCTTTCTGAACTGTCCAGCTACATGTCATAACATGTAGGATATTATTAGTATTCTCTTCAACACACCAGTACGTTGATAAAATGAATACTTGTAGATCCATATAATTACAAAAAACGAATACAAGGATGTAATATTCATTTGGTTGGTATGGATAAACACTTGATATGTTCATATACAATAAGCATATTTTGGGCCCTCCACTATCCGATCTTCAAGAAAGCGAAAACACTATTTTATTTTACCTCCTATCCAGAAGCCAAGCTGGTAGGGGTATGGTTCACCGTCACTGTCCTCGCCATCCGAGTTAAGCTCTTAAGTACTTGCATAATATTATATATAACTGATTTCCCTCTGTCGTTACAGCTGGTGTGGAGGCAAAGAAACGTCCACCTGGTGAGTTTCTCATCCATACCTACAGAAAATATTCTCATCGAATGTTATTAATCAAGAACCAATGTTCGAATGTGTCCAAGGTTTTTCCTTAAAAGATACCACTTCCGATGTCATATATCCTAAGGAACTTGAAATTAAGGATACTACAGACTCCGCTAATTTTTCCAACTATCTAGACCTGAGGTTGGAGATTGATAATGATTCTAACCTGTCAACTAGATTATATGACAAACGTGATGATTTCAATTATTCCATAGTCAATTTCCCTTTTCTAAGCAGCAAAATTCCTATGTCACCGGCATATGGTGTGTTTGGTTCTCAACTTATACGATATTCCAGAGCTAGTTGCAAATATGAGGACTTTGTCTATCGAAGTGCCCAGCTAGTCTCTAAACTGCTGCGACAAGGATATGCTTTGCCAAGACTTATAGCTGCGTTTAAGAAATTCTATGGACGTCATCATGATCTGGTTGATAAATACAGCAAATCCATGTCTGCCATGCAACTAGATCTATTTTCATGTTAATTTTGGGGAATTCATGACGGGTGCCACTAGTGGGGCAGGAAATGCTCACTCTTTCCGGAACACCTGATTTCACCTCCTGATGGCCATTTTTGGGGGTTCATGAGTTTCCCTATCATTTTTGTTTTCTCTCACTTCGTGTGCCTGATATGACTTTCTGTCCCCGGACTATGAGATTGGATAACGGACCCTGTTTTGTTTGCTCGGAATACTTAATACTGGGTATTGATTCCACGTATATTCCGGCCAAAATCGTAAGCAATCTT
Organism: Terebella lapidaria; assembly: GCA_949152475.1. Taxonomy (NCBI): domain Eukaryota; kingdom Metazoa; phylum Annelida; class Polychaeta; order Terebellida; family Terebellidae; genus Terebella; species Terebella lapidaria. The sequence continues at coordinate 22,916,891 of OX424567.1, forward strand.
GGCGGTGGAACTGCTGATTGTGCCAGGTTCCCCTATTGACCACACAAAACCAAAGCAAGTTTGGAATGACTAATGAGGTTCCTGTTTGCCACCAGGATCGCCACCATGTAATTCGGGTATAGATAAACCATAGAAACAGTCTACTGTGCCATATAATACAAAAACGTAATAATGTTGCATTAAAAATTTGTCATGTTTGTTCTTGCATAATGCAGACAATGGACATGACGTTTTTGTACTTTTTAGGCATAATAGACTGTTTCAGAGCCCCAAAAGCACATGGCATCAGCAGGTACCCCATTCCAGCCGGTTCTGTGGGTTATGTGCGTAGATTAACAACAACGATGTGAGCAGTAGTTTGAAGTCAAATCCCAAACAGTCTTTAATGAATAGGCTTACTGTCACATATGAACAAAGGCTATATACTCCAGTAATTGGAATGTTGACGCCTTGCCTGTGCATGTGCAAATGATATAAGCAATATGGCCCAAGTATCATACTCTGCGCCTTAATACTACTCGTCCACTAAATGAATGCCATTCAATCCGTCTGTCACCTTTTTTCTTGGCAAATTTTGCCAAGTATGTTGGTCAGTCATCTTGTTAATCTTTATTGAATATAGAGGAAGGCGCAGTGTATGATACTTGGGCCAGCAAGGCGTTATTGAATATTCATTCTCGAACTATAGGAACATCTTTACAATGAAAAGATACTATAATGTTGAGCTTGCCTTTAATTTCGTGTGGTAAAATTTGTTTACGTATCCATTTTACGATGTCTTCTAAACGCTGGTACACTGGTATGCTGGTACAAGCATTGCAAGGTGCATGAACTCAACAATACTGCTCATTTCGTGTATGCCTCAATAAGCCTCACAATGCTTGTACCAGTATACCAGCGTACCAGCGTTTAGAAGACATCGTCCATTTTATAACATACACATACACATACACATCTTAAAGAGAGTAAGTAGTAGATAGAGCACGAGCACCCGTGGGTATGGCTCATACACGAGGTTTTTTTCGAGGCGTTAGCCGAGAGATTACCGAGTGTATGAGCCATACCCACGGGTGCGAGTGGTCTCTCTGACTTGTACCACGGGCTCACTCAAGCGTGTTCCTATATTCCACGACAGGCAGTGGTGTATGTTGAATAGACCACAGTCTAGCCTATTGTTAAAGGTGTCAACCGTGGTACAAATATGTATACATGCAAGTGATTATATTACATATGTACCTGTATATTGGCAGCTTGTCCGATTCTCCCGAGACATGAGAGGGTGGGCTGTGGCTGGAAGCACATTACCCGTGAGCATTGCGAATGTATCGGCTGTTGCTTCCACAGACTGTGGGGCACTTTCTGGTGTTACCAGCGGCCATCACCGGTATGTCGCATAAGAATAGGGATATGGTATTTGTCATACACTAAGTTTGTCGAAACAAATCTGGTGTCAATCAGGATATATCAAGGAATATATTAAAACAATCTAGCCTATACATGCAAATTGCAAACATGTATTTAATTAATAATCCAGGTGATCACTGATAATGTACTTTTTTACAGTGAAATGTTCCAGAAAATTAGCGGGAAACGACTTTAAGTAGAAAACGAGCTGTATATATATATATCTATATGCAAATGGCAATAAAAGTTTATGTGCATGAATCTGATGATTGTCGTATAAGAGGTGTAATCATCGCATATACAAGTTTTCATATAATGGGAAAAAACGTTTCAGTGTTGGTTGTTAATAAGTCCAATGGTTGTTCCACTGACTGAAATAATCAGAATAATTATACTCAGCACGAACTCAGCAACTAAGATTCGCTTATCAATAATGGAGTCAATCATATCCACAAGGGAAAAGGAATCTTAACAGACGATTCTCCATTTGCATATCTACTAATAAGTAGTAATAAGTATTTTGCAACTTCATGACATCCATAAACCCATACATTTGCATTTAATGTAGGGGTTTTTGCATGTGCGATACATTTGATTATCTATTCATTATTTTGGATAACTTAATCGTAGTAAACCTTCTGGTTTATTTTCATCAGTTTGGTTGCCACACATTCATCGAAATCATATGTTTTAGGTTTCTATCATGAGCTGATGAGCATAAAGGAAGTAATATTGATTTGTCTTGTAATGACCTTGACACCGACCGTGGGTTCCCGAAGTGTAGGCTATATTGACAATAACAGTCAATTAGTTAATGGAAACTTGATGTTTGGAGATACAGTTTGAGTTGGTGTTTGGATCATATGAAGTTTCCCGTTGATCTTGAATGCTTAAACTCATTTTAACGATATTATGAATTGTTGTTGTTGGTCACACTTTTTTATTTGAAATTTAAGGCCAGGTCCTTCTGAAACTTTGAAAATACCCAGGAATAAACCACAAGTGTCTGATAATTCACAGACATGGTGTTTAATCCGCAGCGATCGGCCACCTTTTTTATCGGTAAATGTGGTTTTACAAAGAAATCTAAAACGAACCAGGACTGGTGTTTTTTTTCCCAACTTAGCATTTTGTCGAAATGTTAGCCATTCCCAATGAAAAAACAGCCATTAGTTTTAGTCTGGTGGCCATATCTTTCAAAATTACCTTGTTCTAGTTTCACACGCGCATGATATATATTAGGTATATCTGCAAGGTATATGAAGTTAGAAGCTCCAGAATGGAATTTTCTCATATTTTAATATTTTTTCATGTTTTTGCAACCAGCATTCCTTTTTCATTTGCACTACAAATAATCATGTTTTATATAAACACACTGAACATAAAAAAAGTGTCACTCCTTGATCATCGTCGCAAAGTATATGGACAACGAAACATAGTTATTAATCGATGAAGAACGTGTTCAATGATATGCAACTTTTTCATCCACAATATCAGATACAGTTTAGTCAGTTAAAACCAACAGAGAAATATTTAGTTTATGTATGTCATCGAACTCAAATCAGACTATTTACAAAGCACTGCAGTTTGTCACAAGATGCAGGGAATTTCCAGTGTGCGTAGTTGGGGCAGTCATACTGTTAATATCATGACAGTTTACACCGAAATACAATAACCAACTCAACAATACAAACGAAAGATGTATATGCAGGATACATATTTCTTGGACTCAAGACTTACCACAGAGGATGATGGTTCATTGCCCTCGGATGCATTATTTCAAAATCGATTATGTAAGGGATAATCGGTGAAGTGGAGCGCCTCTTCGAAATAATGTACGAGGCCGACCCTTTTTTCATATGGTTGTGAGTATTACTCGAATGAAGCAGTATAAAAAATAACACAACAACACACGCGCTCTCTTTTGCCACAGAAAGCTCACCGGAAAAACTCCGTGATGTCGGAATGAAGCATTTGGATAGTACAATTGAATTTCCAAGCGGGAGCCTATAAAGTACCAAGGAATGCTACTTGAGTATTTAAAACGCCATTCATTTATTCAAAACGGCATTAATTGAAAGAACCTAAAAAATGATGCGAGCACATTCGGCAAACAGGTGAGTTATTTACTAAACTTATTTCATTGAAGGTTCAACAGAGATAACATTCTTTTACTTTCTGCATCGAAATGCGGAAGCCTTAAAGTCCATACAAAATGGATGTGAATATTCTGCATCATTTAATTGGTTTCAAGATCTATATATATACGATTTATTTATGGCAGAATTTTGCGTGGATTCAAGACTGGTTGAAAAGGTCCATCCCTGGCCTCGATATATACCATCCATCATACTGGTAAGTGTATTTTAACTTTGCGTTATTTATTCGACAATGTAAATATGCCGCCAAATAGGCACTATAACTATTACGTTATATTCAAAATGATAAGTCTATCGAAGTGCCCAGCTAGTCTCTAAACTGCTACGACAAGGATATGTTTTACCAAGACTTATCGCTGCGTTTAAGAAATTCTATGGACGTCATCATGATCTGGTTGATAAATACAGCAAATCCATGTCTGCCATGCAACTAGATCTATTTTCATGTTAATTTTGGGGAATTCATGACGGGTGCCACTAGTGGGGCAGGAAATGCTCACTCTTTCCGGAACACCTGATTTCACCTCCTGATGGCCATTTACGGGGGTTCATGAGTTTCCCTGTCATTTTTGTTTTCTCTCACTTCGTATGCCTGATGATGGTTCATTGCCCTCGGATGCATTATTTCAAAATCGATTATGTAAGGGATAATCGGTGAAGTGGAGCGAAATATGGTTAATTTTCTGATTGATAATATTTTTGTGGAATTTGGTGGTCGAATATTTCAACAAACTATTGGTATTCCCATGGGTACAAACTGTGCACCATTATTGGCAGACCTGTTTTTATACTCATATGAATCAGATTTTATCCAACATTTACAAAGAGGAGGTTCTAAGAAACTAACATGTAATTTTAATTTCACTTTCCGATACATAGATGATGTATTGTCGCTAAATAATCCCAAGTTTGGTGATTATTTGGATATCATATATCCTAAGGAACTTGAAATTAAGGATACTACAGAATCCGCTAATTTTTCCAACTATCTAGACCTGAGGTTGGAGATTGATAATGATTCTAACCTGTCAACTAGATTATATGACAAACGTGATGATTTCAGTTTTTCCATAGTCAATTTCCCTTTTCTAAGCAGCAACATTCCTATGTCACCGGCATATGGTGTGTTTGTTTCTCAACTTATACGCTATTCCAGAGCTAGTTGCAAATATGAGGACTTTGTCTATCGAAGTGCCCAGCTAGTCTCTAAACTGCTACGACAAGGATATGTTTTACCAAGACTTATCGCTGCGTTTAAGAAATTCTATGGACGTCATCATGATCTGGTTGATAAATACAGCAAATCCATGTCTGCCATGCAACTAGATCTATTTTCATGTTAATTTTGGGGAATTCATGACAGGTGCCACTAGTGGGGCAGGAAATGCTCACTCTTTCCGGAACACCTGATTTCACCTCCTGATGGCCATTTACGGGGGTTCATGAGTTTCCCTGTCATTTTTGTTTTCTCTCACTTCGTATGCCTGATATGACTTTCTGTCCCCGGACTATGAGATTGGATAACGGATCCTGTTTTGTTTGCTCGGAATACTTGATACTGGGTATTGATTCCACGTCTATGACTTTCTGTCCCCGGACTATGAGATTGGATAACGGACCCTGTTTTGTTTGCTCGGAATACTTGATACTGGGTATTGATTCCACGTCTATTAATATTTCATAGGCTTGTACATTCTGTATATTTGCAGGAAATGTGTGAAATGTTTGCGAATATGATCTGGAGATTTCTGGCAGAAATATTCACAATTTTGGACCTACGGAATCTCCGAGGAATATCAAAATATGGAGGATAACGTTTTCACTGGATTATGGATATCTGCAAATGGATTATATCACGAAGTGAAACGCCAAATACAACCCATGGATATTAATCAGCATCTCATGGCTGCAATGATCATCTGTACGTCGACAATTGAGAAATGTTCCAACATTGCTTTTTGTTTTTGCAATTTGTGACGCATCTCGTGCTGTAATTTGTTACCTGAATAAATATGTGGCGTTCATTAATCGGTTTGTTGTGGTTCGTTATTTCTACACAGGAGTAAATTATTGGAGTACATTATTTGAATAATATACTCCAATAATCTACTGAACGCAAATAATCTACTACTGGTAGTGGATTCTGAAAAATAGTCGATTGCATAGGACAATAGAACGTGTACTAACATATGATAGGTTGTGTTAGCATGTATATGCGTGTATCAGCATGGGGTTGGGATGTAACACCAGGAGGAGGGATATTACACACAAGCTGATAATTCCTGTAGAGGGGGGGGGGGGGGGGGGGTGATTTTGATGTGTTCTGTGATTTATGGAACAGCAACTGTCTCCCTACCTATGAGCGAACTGTCAGTAAATTTAACCCTGTCATTCATTGATAA